>JAYKQN010000003.1:26550000-27150000 GCA_036785175.1 Eupleurogrammus muticus
ACCTGTTGTCCTTCAGCGTCTTTACCAAGGTCATCGCCCCTCATCTCGTTTTAGATGTTTATCTCAGTCAGTTGTGACAAACGATCCGCTCCAAGTGGAGACGTGAATTCCTCAGGAAACAATAGGAAACCAGCATCCAGAAGGAGATTCTTTCCTACATTTTTCTTTCTCTGCTGCTTCAGCTGCATCCCCCGGGCCCCGACCCCGTCCTCCGGCTCCGTGGCCCCCGAGGAGCCGCCGCCGCCGCCTCGCCCGGAGCCCACGGCGGACGCTCAGACCCAGCAGGACCCGGCCGAACACACCCAGACCGCCAAGCCCAGCCGGCCTGACCCGGGCAAGGTGCCCAAGTGGCTCAAACTTCCAGGTGAGGACGGCACACACACATTCTGCTTCTGGTCGTGTCACACATGCAGGTTCCTCAGGGTCTGAAGAAGTTATAAAAACTTGGGAAAAAAAGTAATAATTTTTATACCTGGGTCACATTCCTCAAAAGTTTATTTTGTCAACCATGATTATTTTTATTGAATAAAAAGCTGTGAAAGTGTGAAGTGGCCCAAAGGTTCTGGCTCACCGAATCTTTTTATCATTTTCTTAAAATAAAGATATATAAAGACAACTCCACCCTCCCTGTTCCAGACTCTCCCATTAGTTTTTAAAGTGGCAGTAACTCCGATATCTATTTGTAAATTCTGGTCCTCTGGTGTTATTCCAGGTTCGAGCTGTTACTCTCATCGCAATTAATATCAATTATAATCTATGAATGATTGTTCATATTTTTATTTTTAAGCCTGAAAAACACATCTGTTGGATAAAGGGTCCTTGAATCTGTAAGATGGCGTTCTAGAATGGTAACGCCAATGACGGGGTGGTTGCTATGCGTGCGTGAGCCGAGATAATTTACCTCAGGAGCCAAACTGTGGTGAAGTTGGCTCGTTGCTGTTTTTTTTTCTTGACATCTAGTTTTTATCTGTGTGTAGAATACAGCAGCATCATTATAACCTGATATGCTATAATATTACTGTCAACTTACCTCATCATTTTACTAATCTAACGTCCTTCTCTGTGGTTCGTGTTAGGGACCGTCTGCAAGTTACGTGTTTCAGAATGAATTCAGAATGAATCGATTAATGAAAAATCTTTACAGAAGAATAAAGAAAATGACTTTTTCCTGCTCTGTTTGCTGTAGTTCATCATAGTCACAATGTCCTGACTACTGCAGGTGAGACATATGATGCATTTAATACAAATATAAATGAACAATTAATAAAACGTTTCTTTTGCTGGTAGGTCTCTGAAATAGGCTGTAAGCTAGCTATTCATTTTTATATAAACGGTCTTTAAAAAACTTGATTTTAACTTTGAAGAAACCGGTAGGAACCCTCTGCTGCATGTTAATCTTCTTTGTGAACAAACTTGGAGCGTATCGCCCTGCTCACTGACAGTTTTACGGTCCGTCCTCATGCGTCGTCAGCTCCAACGCCGACCCACATGAGGAAACACGCGTCGCTCGATTCCAGCTCACAAAGGAAATCATTCATAGTGATAAATAGTAGGAATAGGAGGAACAAAAGCAGCGATGCGAAGTTTCACTTTTCGCTTTCTGATTAATCAGGGAAAATCCCGGCTCTCGCTTAGTGGTACTCGCTTGTGTCACCATGGTTACCAAATAAGAAAACTCAAAATCCGATATCATTCATCCCGTCGTCCTGTGGTTCTGCTGCTTTGCTCTGACACTGGAAGTGAACTGCACCAGAGTCCGTTTCACTCCGGTTAAAGGGGTTTGATCCACGGCGTTCACACCAGTTTGTTTGTACCAAACCTGTGTCCATTCATCCTTTTCTCGGATCACTTCCTTTTCTTTTTGTCTTGAACAGAGAAACACGATTCTTGCTGTGGGTGAAAAGAACCACAATCAATAGAAAATAGCCTTTTGAACGCAGGAATTCCTCGTGACTCATGGGGACGCTTGTTAGGACGCCCCCCCCCCCTCTGGACCGGGGCGACCACTACAGACGGACGGGCCCAGGGAGAGGGCCCGCTGCTGGGCCACATCACACGGCCGGAGCCCTGTGGTCGGCCCCGGCTCCGGAGCCTTCTCTGTTGTCCCAGTGGGAATCTGGTGGTCACCGGATTGATGTTTAGGATGTCGCTTTTGTCTTGTGTGTGTTTTCGTGTGTGTGTGTGTGTCTTATTCCTGGCTGATCTCCGTGTGTGTCCTCTTAAGAAAGTCGTGGCTGGTTTCTTTTTCATGAGGAAAGTTAAAAGACAAAAGAGCGAAGGGGAGGGGAGTTGAATCGGAAATTATGGACTCCATGTGTGGAATCCTTCAGGGAGCACACACACACACACACACACGCGGACCGTAGACTTAACACTTTATCCTATTACCTGTTACAGTAGAATCGGTCCGTCAGTGTGTGGACGTGTCCTCGAGGAATCGGGACACGCTTTCGGAAACTGGTTTGAACAAAAGTTCTCCGCTGCTTCCTGTGTCTGGCAGGCATCCATGACGACGAATATATACGATGCGTCACATGTTCTCTGATCATATAGTACTTTTAAATTGAGTTTCAATGCATATCCAGCTAACACTTTGGGTTATAAGGCATCTTCTTTTATCACTTTTTAAATGAGAACATATATAATTAAAATAATTTGTATAAATAAGTGTTTGATTAGAAAATAAGGAAATTGGAGGTGTAATATATTAGTCACATAAAATAAATGTAGTGATTAGTAGAGCAGATGTTTGAAAACATGCATGCATCTTCACTCAATGCCATGATAATTGCTTGTTTAATTAATCGCTGTCTGTCTCCTGCACAGGTAAGAAATGAGCTGCTGGTGAGGTGATACCACAGATGTTCTAGGAGCTCGGCCTTGCACACTGAGAGCACTTAAATCTTTGCTGCGCTGCGATAACGTTTCTGCTGCTCTGGACTCGATCCAACGTGGAGGACGCCTGCGCCAAATAGGTTTTTAAAAAAAAAAAAAAAAAATTCTGAGATAAGTGACTGAATAGTGAATTTTTTCATCGCCAAGAAGATTGATGTGTTTCATTCCAGTTGATCTGTAGCGGGGGAGGAGTAGTGCTGAGGAGCGAGCAGCTTCAAAGTGAATAAAGATTGTTATTCTGAAAACATGGTTTATATTGTCTTCAATTAAAGTTTATATTATACTATTACCTGCTCAAACAATCTCACCTCTAAGTCCATGGAGTAGTCGTGTAATGATCTCCATCAGCAGATGAATTAATCCTGCAACAAACCAACAATGAACTGATGCTTAGAAGTGTTTTGTACGTCTGAAGTCTGATCTGTGATATTTCTCTGATATAGCTGCATTTTTATAGGAAAAAAACATTGGTTAACACTTTACTTGAATGTGGGTTCATAACACTGTCGTAACATCTGTCATGAACATTAATGAACGATTATGACAGTTTTTAAGTGTCGTTCAGTAAATTATGTCACTTTTAATACAAAGTTGACTTTGTTTGACATGACAACTTGACATAAACCAAGATTCCTTCACATGACGTAGCAGACCTGACTGTCACACTTTATATATAGTAATAAACTACTGAGCAAATATCTTTAGCCACATTAAATGTCATATATGGTTCATTTGAAATCAGCTGTCACAGGAACATTATGATTATGTCCTACATGTTGTGATTTCCTTCATGTCATAATTGCAATAGTTTTAAAGTTTGACAGTAAGGTCTGTTATGACTTTGTCTTGGTTTAGGTTAAACTCTGTCAACTTTGCATCAAAAGTGACTTAATCCACACAATGATGCTTGACGACAGCTGTCACATACGTTCATTAATCTCCCTGACAGGTGTCACACGTCATTATTACAAACCTCCATTCATGTAAAGTGTTGGCAAACATTAAAAACACAGTTTCACTGGACAACATGTTCCTTTGCCTGTAGGATCAAGGTGAAACCTGTTCAGAAACGGCTCCGTGGAGTTCTGACAGCGCTCATGTTTTCAGTCTCTGGAGAGTAGTTGCTTGTGCAGCAGACGCCGCTGCGGATGTGCAGGAATGCTGCTCCGGAGCTTTTGCTGGCGTCTTTTTTTTAACTGCATCTCACAAACTTCAGCCTTGTAATTGTAAAAGAATGATTCAAAGGCGGCATGCAGGATTCTGCAGTTTTACCGGCATGTAGATCCTGTGGGAATTATTACTTTATTGTGTGGGTTTTAACTGAGCTTTACTGTATCTGTAGTTCCTGTACAGCAGGAAATGCACAGCACCTGTATTTTCTATTTCCAGGATGAAGCTGCATATAAGATTTATAGATATAAGGATCTGACGACGTGTGCGGTGCTGTCTCTGTCTGCCGCGTCGTGAAGGACGGTGCATGAACTTCCAACATTTTTCAGGTGCCTCCTTTGAAGCACTGAGGCCACAGCTGCGACGGACCTCATGATCCGCGGATTCCTGCAGCCGCCGACGCTCACATGCCTCGACTTAACGGCATCCGACCGTCGTAGCAAACGAGTGGCCATATTTTCACGTTGTCATCGACGCACACACACGCACACACTACACAAAGAAGGAACTTCAAAAAGAGGCCGAGCAGTGTGTGTGTGGGAGGAGTGCATTCCACACACACACACACGCGCACACACACACTCTCCCTCTCTCTGTCTCCCTCTTGCAAATTAATTACTTCCAACTGCCCCTGGAGTCTTTGATGCCAAATAAAGCTCCAGGCGCTTAGAGGCTGTTTATGGAGTTGGTGTTGGCCGCGTTCATGAAGCTTTAACTGTCCTGCAGATAAACAACCTTGTAAATAAGAAATTTGCCTTATCCTCATCTGAAAGGTATCTTTTTTTTTTTTTAATGTTTTTTTTTAAATTAGGCTCATTTGCTGATGCAGAGCTGGGCATTGAGAGGCTGCAGCTCTGAGGCCTCAGGCTGGTGTAACTCTGCTGCTGCTGCTGCTGCTGCTGCAGCGCCTCCTGGTGGCGATGCTTTTACTTCACTCGTATCTTCATATGAGCCACAGGCAAAAGTTGATACAGCGCTGTGAGCGCTCAGGTTTATTGTTTAACTTGTATTTATATTCATGCACTGCAGGGCGGCATCATCGATGTGCAACATGCAGAATCATCCATACGAATGAGCTTTAGCGTCATATGAAATCTATATTTCGAGCATCCTCAGGTCAGCTTTCCTAAGGCTGTAATGTTATTTGTCTCATTATAGTGTGAGTGGAGCTCATGTGTTACAGGGTTGTTTTTCACTAAATAGCTGAAGCACACTTTTGCAAACTTAGGCTGGTTTTTATCAAAAAGTACTTAACACAACTCACAAAACGACACACGAAAACTGCAAAATGAAGCAACGCTATATGTAGGATTACAGTGCAAAAGACACAAACGTCATTCACATCACTAGATTTTTGTCTGACCATCTACACACTGTTTGACGGAATAAAAACTAAAGTAGTGAAATAAATAAATAGAAGATTCTTTAGATTGTTCATGTGCACAGAAAAAAAATGCAGATATGCACACAAAAGCTGACACTTGAAATATTTACTTTTTAACTTTTTTTTAACAGAAAATCGGATGACTCATGGATTTATATATTTGGCCAATTAGCTCATCTGGTGTCATTTTGAGTGGTGTTTTTCCTTTAAAATAGGAAACGTGTTGTCTTATGCAGAGAACTGTGTTTAATGCATTTAAAAAGTGACATTTTGAATTGCAAAATGTGCATAAAACAGAAAATGGCATTTTGAGAAGAGGTTTTGTTCTATGTGCTTCTATGTCTATGTGCTTTTTGTGCTTTTCTATCATTTATATGCAGTGATGTTGAATATCTATGTTGACATGTAAAAACTCATCCTGCAGGTCTAGAGTTCAGGCTTCAACCTGCTCCGAATGCTTTGTTTGCTTTTTTTTTTTTTTCCTTTCTAGCTGGTCATGCATGCCGTCAAACATCCGTCTGTTCCGCAGCCTTTGTAGCTAAAAGTTTTCCATGTGTTTTCCACTCTGAAAACTTGGATCAGATCCTTGCTCGAACATGTACGCGTATGAGAAGAACTAGTGAAATGTGGACGCTATTTGTTTGTTTCTAACCTCCAGGTGTTGGTATGAGGCAGAGCTGAAGCTAAAGATTAACACAGAAAAAGTGTCTTTTAAAGGTTAAATGTGGTTGTTAAACCACATTTTTAAGCCTTCAGATGCAGCAAAGAATCTCTGTCTGTCCTTCACATCGTCAACAACCATTCATCTAACCCATTTTTATAATTTGCAGGATTATTCCTATGAATCTAAGTGAATGCAGTGCTATGTTTGAGGTCATCTGGCCAGGTGGTGGCCCTATAACAACTGATTTTTCATTTTTATCTGTAAATCAATGAACTTGTGATTCACGGAACCTCCGTTTTTCGGATGTAAATTCTTTTTTTTTTTAAGGAATTGTTTAGGTATTCGCACCATGATTATCATTGAAACTAAAAATCACTTACACTTAGATATCACGGTGCTTTCAAGTGTCAGCATTTCACTCTTTTCCTACAAGTACTGCACTAGAATATAAGTAATATATATAAAGTCTGTCTTATAACAATATTTAGTGAACGCTGAGACCACTGTCGGATGCACCTGTCGATGTACAATAAGATGCAGGAAGAAGATCCACCATCCTGGCTTTGGTTGTTTTTTTCTGCTGAGTCATGCTTTCCCTCCTCATTAAATAATCTCCAGTGGATCCTGTCTGCCGGTCGTGTTTTTTTGGATCCACCGTAACAGATATTCCAGCATTAATCCGAGGCTTAGGCCGTCCAACTCAGTCACGTCAAAGTGTGGAGATGCTCCAACGTTCCGGCCCTTGTTCCAGCACGACATTCCTGGCGTTCCACCGCAGCTCAACAAAGGAACTCTGTCCAGGGAGGAAATGAGGACAGGGCTTCTGTCCCCCGTCACTGACACTGAAAGCTCAGCTTCTGATTATCAGCATCAGGAGGAATAATCACAGCGACACATTCAGAAACCGTGAACTTATCCTTTAAAATCAAGTGTAAGTGACCTTTGTTCTATTTGCTGTGTGTGGTTCAAGGAGATTGAGTTGGAATTATTTAGTTGGAGTCATGTTAAACATATTTAGAAATAAAGTAAACCAATTGAACATTGGACATTTTACTCAGGGAATTTTATTTTCTCGCCCAAGTCCTGTAGTCATAAAAAGCAAAAGAAAATCATCAAAACTTGATGTTGGAAATAAGTAATATATTCAATAAAAATCAGGAGAATAAAGACCTGTAAATATAATGATTTGACATTTGTTTAATTTAACTCCAGCTAATGTAAATTGGAATTAAAAGGACAGGTTAAAGTTGCACTAAAATGTCAGAAATTGACCTGAAATCACTTTATATTCCTCGATGATCAATAAGTGAAACACAGCGTTTATGTATGTCCACAGACATCTGCTGTCGAGGCCTTTTTTAATCCTTAGAATAATGTAATCTCTACATTTGAACTGAATTGATTAGCTTAATGACACGTGACATAAAACACGTGTACAGCACATTTATCTTCTAGTTTTACTAAACGTGGGAATTCATAATAAATACAACTGCAAAAACTCTTTAATAAATCACACACACCGTTATTATATTATAAAAGCTTCCTGTTAGTTCAAATCACAAATGATGTTTTTCTGCAAATCAAACGCCACGTTGTCGTGCGTCTGTTCTGTAGTTTTATATTCATCTCATAAGCTGATGTGTTCAGGCGCTGTAAGGAAGCCCTGCAGGTGGAGACAGAGACCTGACTTTCTGTTGAACTGTCCTGTTTAAGTATTTAGAGTAGGTTTTTATATACGGCTCAACTCAATCAGCAGCAGAATATTAATGTGTCGTCATTTTAGATGAAGTTGGATTCTATAGCTGCTGTATAGACGCATCCCACTGGATTAAATACACATATATACACAATATACATGACTTAAAATGTTATCTGTAATTTTAAATTGATCATATTCCAAAATACAAACTTCATTATTATCTTCTTTAACCCTCATGCCTTTATTTTTTGGTACATTTTTATCAACCTTTTTTGTTTTTACTTGATCATTTTGTCATTTTTGAGTATCTGGAACTACATAAAAAAATCTATCACAGTCAAATCAGTTTTCCAAGCACCAAATCCCCGTCCTCCTACTATTATTTTCCTTGTATAAATAATATTACACAAAGTATTGATGTGTAATGATGGTATTATGTTCACTACCCGAGTCACTAAAAATCACCAAGTATCATCGTGCTGCTCTGAAAAACATGTCGGCTGAAAGGTGATGAAAGCGACAGCTGAACGGTCTGAGAGATATTAATATTACAAATAAATTAAAAGTAAACTAATCCCTTTGAGTAATCTATTTTTAAAGTAACTGTATACAGAACACCTTTGATTCCACATGTATTGGGCACTTTATAAAGACGCTGCTGAGCTCATAGTCCTTAATGAAGATCTATGGACTGGAAGCTTGTTTAACCACAAATGTGTGTTCTGTGTGCGGTGGTGTATGAAGGAGCCGGAAAAGTGCTCTTCAATAAAAGTACAGCTACGTTGACAGACAATGAAGAAGTTTAAAGCGTCTACTGGGCGTTCGTCAGGTTATGGGAATGTGGGTAAAAGACATTTGGTTAAACTTGTAGAACTCGTTTGTCCTCAGGAATAAATAAATACATAAATCCAGTTCACACACTTCGCAGAATCCAAAAAAACACTGTGCAAACCGTTCATTTGACTTATGGGCAGTTTTGTTAAAAGCAAAATAAAAAAAGAGGAAGAAGCTGCTGTTTTTTCACTTTTCTAGACACTAAATGTAATTGGAGTCAAACACCGGGATTATGACCTGTGTATTTAAACCTAAAGGTGTGTACGTATCATTTGCATTCATGCAAGATAAAAATGCTGAAGTCATTTTATATTTGATAAACAAAGGGTCCATTTCGTTCTGCATACTCGTTCAACACATCTGGTTGAATGCATTGTTGAAATATCAATAAAAATACCAATGGTAATTCTGAAAATTGTGTATTTTTTTATTATTATGCTTTGAGGAAAGCAGAATGATAAAAGGACGTGGCGAGTGATTTTAAATATTTTTCCCTAATGTCGATAGATCTCGTGGTTAGAGCCGAGCCAACAATGAGCTCAGCCGATTAGTGAAGTGTGTGTCCACAGCCTCATGTATCTTCTCTCATGTATCATTAAAAACGCGTCAATGACTCCGCTGCATGAAGCTGATGCTCACGTTTTATTCTCCAGAGAGTAGTTGTGTGTAGGCATGTAACCCCTGTCTATGGAACCTGGGGGTGGTTTACATTTACAGGCATCCGCTACCTAGTTGTGTTACATCACAACCGCACACTGCAGTTATTTACAGTGGAGGCCTAGTAGAAATTCTAGAGGTTGTAATATGTACCACAACAAGCGTGCAAAGCACTGAAACCAAACCGCGTACGTCTGCGTGCACGAAGTGTGCTGCAGCTGAGCAGCTAACGGACGATAGGAAAAGCACCACCCCGACCAATGAATGTTGAGGGAAACAGGAAGTAGTAGTGAGGAAGGTGTGAAATTCACTGTTTTTTTTCTCTATGCATGAAACAGCTCAATACAACATGACCATAGTGATTCTCAGGCTTAAGCAGCTGATGGTTTACAATCAAACAGGAATCACTTCAGCAGACGTTGTCCTGTCGGCGCCACTTTTCTCCTGCGTCATCAGTCATAGCGCCCCCCATGGGCAACAGGAAGCATCTGCACCGATTCAGTAGCTTTATTTCAGGTGTAGATTTGCTTTATTTAGCCCTGTAATATTTTTTGAATTTAAAATTTTTTAATTTAACCTCTAATTAATTTGACGCTTATTTGTAGCAGCCTATCCACCACATGTCACATGTTGCTCTGAAGCCCTGGCTATTGGCTGATCACATTTGGACGGTCTCGTCATAGGAAATTCCCATTGGGTCACACGGCTGTCCATCAAACCACCTTTCCAAACTTTTTTAATTTATCTATATCCCGGCCACGTGCGTCGTTTGATTCGTACATGGTGTTAATCAATGAAAAACATCTTCAAGACCATAATTGTTGCATTAATAACGCGTAGAAACCAATGACCGCTCCCCTGTGCAGGGTGCAGCAGGCTTTAATAGGTTAACTTCCTATGTCATGTTCTTTTAAAATACACGAACTGAGTGATCGTTGTCGTCTCACCTCGTCCCACGAGGTCCGTAACGTGTCTGCAGAGCCTGACTCCACACGCAGCAGCATGTAAACATCCCTCCTACACATATCTGCTGGTGGCCCAACCCTGAATATCTTCCATTCTGGTCTGAATGTCAGCCCCCCCTCCTCCTCTTCCTCCTCCTCCTCCTCCTTCTCCTCACAGCAGAGAGAGGGAGAAAGTGTGTGAGAAGGACGGAGTGTGTGTGGCGGTCAGAAAGTGAGAAGATGAGGGTTGATATTTGAGGACGGCGGCCGCGGCTATGAATGTCTGCAGCAACGGATCCACACTCCAGCATATCTGGGCGGGGGGTCCCAGGTCGGCAGGGAGACCCTGACGCTGGCCGGGCCTGGACTGGATTTTCCTAGAAAACTTCTTCGTAAACGTCCAGGATTTTATCGACATGGTGCGACGTCGGTGCCGGGAATACCAACTCATCCTTCCTGGTTGTGGATATTCCTGAAATATGAGTCACTTTGTGATCTCTCGGCAGAACGGTGAGTCCCTGTCCACGTGTAGACTCACACCTGTGTTTGGGAGGGTCAGAAAGCCCCGAAGAACGACCCCGCATAACGATTACACCAAAAAAACCTCCAGAAAGTCCCAACTTGTAACACCTGAGCGTGCAGACATCTCCGCCATGTTGGCCCGGCTGCTGTCACAAGCTAAAATAAACAGGGATGCTTTCCAGGACCAGAGCAGTGTAATGAGTTCATGTGAACAGGCTGAGAGACGGAGGCTGTGAGATCGTTTCTTTACGCCTGTGAGACTCTTTAACACGTCTATGATTGATATCATCAAGATGCTGGAATGGAAAAGGAAATTCAGTCAAAAACTTTAAAACCCTTTATACTGCAGACATGACCTCCACATCATCCTCCACGCTGCAACTCCTGGACATTTAAAATCTCTTTGAGGCCTGGAAGGTTTTTTTTTTTTTTTTTCTCCTTTTGAAGCTCACGCCCTGAAATATTTATTCCCCGACTCCCGCCCAGTTATGGATTCCCACGGCGGGCCGTACCTCAACGTGAGGGCGCTCTGCTCGCCCCTGGGCGCCGCCCGCCTCTGTCAGTTGGCCATGGGCTGCGCGGTGATCGCCATGGTGACGCACGGCGCCGGCTACAGCGGCTCGCAGGGCGTGTTCTGCATGGCTGTGTGGTGCTTCTGCTTCGCCATGACGGTGCTGCTGTTCTTCCTGGACGCCACGCGCCTCCACAGCTGCCTGCCCGTGTCCTGGGACAACCTGACGGTCACCTGCGCCGCTTTCGCCGCCCTCATGTAAGTGCAGGGGGCGTGGCTCCACCCATCAGCAAATATTTAATCTACCTAGAATATAGAACTAGTATGATAGTATTCTAAATTTCTAAACACATTTTCCGCCAGTAGCTTCGTGGCCGTTGGTCAGTCACTAGAAACGGATCAGGTGTCATCATGTGTCTCTAGTGGGCAGCAGGTGGTTCATTGATGATGGGGTAAATGCTCATGGTCGAGACATCAGCTGTTATCCAGCACTAAATGAAAGGTTGACACCTGACGAAGCTGAAGTGTAGACTCTATACATGTATACTCTTTTTTTTGTCCTGTCTGCAGGTACGTGACGGCGTCCGTGGTCTACCCGCTCTTCTTCGTCCGCGCTGAGTGTCCGTACGCCGGCTGCGACGTGCGGGACTTCCGCATCGCCGTGGCCGTCTGCTCCGCCCTGGGCGCCGTGGCCTACGGGGCCGAGGTGGCCCTGTGCCGCGCCCGGCCGGGCCAGGCCGTGGCGGGCTACATGGCCACGCCCTCCGGCCTCCTCAAGGTCGTCCAGGGCTTCGTGGCCTGCGTCATCTTCGGCGCGCTGGCCAACCGCAGCGAGTACTCCCGCTACGGCGCCACCGTCTACTGCGTGGGCGTCTACGCGTCCTGCTTCGCCCTGACGGCGCTAGTGGTCGTGATGACGGTGTGCGGGCGCACCAAGGCGGTGCGCTGCATGTCCTTCGACCGCTTCGTGGTGGTGTGCACGCTGCTGGAGGCGCTGCTGTACCTCAGCGCCTCCGTGGTGTGGCCCGTGTTCTGCTTCGACGCCAAGTACGGCGCCCCGGGCCGGCCCGCCTCCTGCCCCCTGGGGAGGTGCCCGTGGGACAGCAAAGTGGTGGTGGCCGTGTGCTCCTTCGTGAACTTTGGTCTGTACGTGGCCGACCTCGTCTACTCCCAGAGGACACGCCTCCCCTCACACGTGCGCTCCAACTCACGGGTGTAGCGTCGTACGGAGGCGTAAGCCTCAGGCCTGTTTCCAGCTTTCCTGCTATAAATGAAGATAAATACAGAATATCTCTATAACCATGATGGTTATTGGGCTTAAACCTGGTTTCAAAAGAAATCTACAAACATGTGAAGTGACTACAGAATTAATTTATGTTGCTGTGACAGAGTGAATCAAATTAGAATTAAAACAAATCTACTACGACTGTAATTTACTACAAATAAAAACTGACCAAAAAACCTGAAAAAAGCTAAATTATTAAAGTTTAATGATTAATAAGATAAGAGTTGAAAAATAACAAAAAATGACAGTATCATTACAGAACATTAAGAATATATTCTAGCTCAAATCTAAAATAAATGCAGCCCTACTACTGATATTATGTTAAACAGTTTCTTTTTTGTATTGAAGATGTGGATATGGATGATATATATCGATGCTGTTGTGTTTTACTACATATAAAATTATTTTATTTAGTGTTGTAGCTGAGGTTTTCTCATGCAATAGAAGCATAAAATTCAATGCTTCCGTCATCAGGAGTCTTTGGATCTTAACATGTTAACAGGCTATTCGACTGATTTATTGTTCACGAGTGAGTTTGTGCACTTATTTCATATTTAGAGCAACAATTGAAGAGGAAACGTGGGGAATGCGTCACAGATCCCGAGGCTCAGAGCTGTTGCTGAGGCGCTCCGAATTCAATCAGGCAGCCCTGCAGAATGTGAACCAGGAATTTCACCAATGCCCCCCCCCACCGCCCGCCACACCCCCCTCTGAGGTGACACTCCGGCCCTTTAAATCCCCGCTGCCCTCTGAGAGATTTGGGGAGCGGAGCCAGCCGTCGGCGTGTTCTGCCAGATCCTCATAAAACAAGCCACTCCCACGACTCCTGACCCGCGGCGCGCCGCGCGCACTCAGACGCTATTTGTACTTCTGTTCAAATAAAGAATAAAAGTGGGGATTATGAGCAGTAAATCCTGCTCTGGCGTCCGTGGCATTCCTGTCAAACTCCACCGGCGATCTGTGGCCGTTCCCCGGCCTGCCAGAAATAAACGGGCGCTGTCTGCCCTCGTACAGGAGCGGTGACACGGCGTTTAGAGGAGGCCGCTGTCTTTAAAACCTCTCTATGAAACGCTTCCCCTGGCCTCAGGGTGATAAATAACGTCATCCATTAAGGAGATTTTGGATTTCAAGCTGCTATAATCAAAATGTTTACATCCGCAATGGATCAAATTTATGTGAAAGGCATCAGACGACTTATTATAACTCAAGCTCAGGAATGGGACCATGCCTCGCTCGCTCTTTCCCTATGATGAAGAACATCGTCATCATCATTATCCTTAACGGTGGGACATCTAGATATATCTATGTAATTCTTATTATTTGATAATACGAACCACAGAGGCGTGATTCCTCCTCCTCCTCCTCGTCTCCATCCTCCAGGTCACCTCGGTGACTCTCGTCTCTCTAATCCAGGATCAACGTGTTCCTCCCTCGCATCTGTGAGCGCTGTCGACGTCTTACGTTCAGTCCCGTGGAAGCCGGCGTGCGGCGCCGTACGTCCATCAGAAACTGTCCCGGGGCTCAGCCGTAAATCCGGCACCAGTTGGCCGCTCTTGTATCCAAATCTGCCTAAGTCTGCCCAAAAAACGTCATTGTGTGTCTTAGAGATTTCGCGGCGTGAAACAGTGGGAGTTTTTTTTGTTTTTTTGTTTAGTGGGGATTTATGTAAACTGAGGATGACGTCGGTCATAGCAACGAACGCGTTTTTGCTGTCGGATGGACACTTGAATGTGGAAAGTGTGAGTGAGTGAGGGTTGTAGCATCGGTTGGATGTGATGGAGTCCTGCTGGAAACCACAGAACAATCTGTACTTCCATTAAGGCCCGCGTGCTCCCTGCTCCTCTGCGGAGCCCCATTTAGCAGCTGTTCCATGTTTGGCACTCGTTTTACATCCAGCTCCCCGCGGGCCTCTGTCTTAAACATAGCACACACACACACACACACACACACAGAGTCACACACACACACGTGTCACCGTGCGTGGACCGGTCTGACAGGACGAGCTGCGACAGGTGTCCATCACAACAGTCCCTGCCTGGTCCCGCAGCCGGGGGGGACGTGGAGGGACGGAGGACGCTCCGTATGTTGCTGAGGTCAGCTTTCCACCGCCTGCTCCTGGTGCTCGTTTCGCCGGGAAAAAAAATAAAAAATCACTGAAGTCTTCAGGTCGCGGTGGATTTGAACCTGTGCCACATCCCAAAAACGTGGCACTTTGAGTCCGGAGTTACAACAATACGACGTCACGAGGGAGTTCACACGTCATCCGCCTGTAACAGAAACGCTCTGCCATGGTTTGACTTTCAGCTCTTATCGAGGACTTTCTGTTGGACAAGGTGACACCTTCTGATGATGGCGGTATTCAGTGTAAATCAATTAAAGAAAATAAATAAAGAAAAGTCTAATGTGTCATTTTTCCTTACATTGATGGAGAGGAGCAGCTTTAATTCTAAGAAGTTTTCTTCTTTCTTATAGTCAAATCTTCTTCTCTTGAATCCAAATCTGCGTTTTGGCCTCTGAAAACCAAATGGACAGGCTGACATCTTCATGAACACAGAATGTGTTTATTTATTTGTTTATTTAATTTTTTGATTGATTTGGTATGATTCCATCGTCCCGCTGCTCCCGTTCAATAGAACGAAACAAGAAAACACACACACACACACACACACACTCTCTGTGTTTCTGTTGAGACTTACAGTGTGATTTGTTTTTATGATGTGCTTTGGGAAATCCATTATTAGTTTCTATTTTATTTTTTTTATTTTGGCTGCGAATTGAAAGCTGACATTACACTGGATGCCTGAATTTCCCTGCTGTCTTTGCTTTTGTATTCTGTCTTTGTCACTCACGCTTGCCTCAGGAGGGAGACGTATGAACACCAGGGAAAGATTTTTCTGCCTGTCTGTAATATTAAATATGCACATCGTCTCTCCCCCGTCTCTCTCTCTTGCATTTCCTCTACCCTGCTCTCAAGCACACACACACACACACACACACAGAACCAAACACTCACAACCCTCTGGGCCCTAATCACTACGAGCAACAAATTGTTGTGAACGCTTCACCTAGATCCACTTGTCACTGTGCCGCACTGTGGTATTTTTAATAAATCTCTCGGGGTTTTGTCAAAAAAAGAAAGAGCGAATGAGTGTTGTCACGCCTCGGCACACATGCGGAATCTGAGTGATAGATAGACAGAGGCAGGCGCTGGCAAATTGACTTTGTGTACGTACGTCTGTCTGTCGGGGGCGAGAGGCAGAGGCACGGAGTTGCATCACTCGACAATTTCACTGAATTTTTCAGCCCGTTTGAGGTGAGTTTGGGAGAGGAGTTTAGTGTTTGGTAATTATTCCAAACACAGATGCAACAAAGTGGAAGGGAAAACTGAGCGGTAACCTCTCACACGGCGCTCCATCTGTTATCATCCACTCCGACAGAAGGGAATTAATCTTCAGATTATGGTTAATTCTACTTCTAATATATAGAATTGTATAGAAAAATTGCAAACTCCAATGTGTAAAGGCCTCGGAATCACACACCATCAACTAGTGTTCACCAATACTGATGACAGCAAAGAGAAAAGTCAGAGTCTGACTGAGAGTGTGTGTGTGTGTGTGTGTGTGTGTGTGTGTGTGTGTGTGTGTGTGTGTGTGTGTGTGTGTGTTTCCCAGATTGATTCCAGATTTTCAGGTTAAATAAAAACCTTAGAATGGACTCTAATGTGACTAGATAGATTTATTATTGACTGCTTGAACTCCTACAGTTTAAAATGGTATTCCAGTAAACTAAGCATTGTATTTTCATACAGTCTTATAAAGGTAAAGGTAGAGGGATCCTGAATGTTGGGTCTGACAGTTCCCATAATGCAACTGGGTGGTGCTTTTCATTAGATGGTGCCGTTCACCTCCAGGTAAACTTCCATCCGCCTCTGCACAGAAGACGGCACGCGCATTCTGCAGGACGAGAGAGCTGAACTTCATGTGATTTGTTATTCAGAATGAAACCCTTGCAATGTGGAGGAGACTTTTACGTCAGAATTTACATCAGCGCATAAGGACATAAAACTGACAGCTGGATGAATGTGGATTCATTCGCCCTGGGCAAATGTCAATTTCGAGAATTGGGATGAAGAATTAGCTTATATTATATCACAGTTAAACCACATGTGACATTATGTGAGTGTGCCCAGCTGACGGAGGAGGAAAGGGATCCTAACAGCCGGACAACCTCAGGCCATGCATTCTGCTTTATATATAGACAATCCTTCAGTCCGCATTCCTGCTGAGGAGCACTGTGAGAATATAAATGGAATGCGGTTCCCTCAAACGAGACATATGGTACCTTTTGTGGAGTGTAAATTTAGCGGGGCATGGTATGTCATGTCATGTCATGGGAAACGCAGACGGACGGATAGACAGCGGGGTCGGTCCCATTAAAACCTGCAGAGGGGGGAGCTTTTAGCATCAAACTGACAGGTACACACCAAGTTCATGGCTAATTCTGAAAATATGCATTAGTGAACTACCTGGGGATAGGCAGACAAACTGTATTTAAATTCCACGGCTCATTAAAAGAACATGCCAGCCAATTCTGCTTTATCACACATTCTGTCAAATCTAAAGGGAGGGAGAGAAAAAAACAGCAGCAGCGCAGAGCCTCCTGTTAGAATAACAACCCTTCATTCAAATTCAGGTCCCTCAAATATCACAAACCACTTCTGGTCCCCTAAATCATTTTGGTGTTTCGCATGCAACTCTCAGCGCATTTGCATTCAAAATGACAACTTACCGAACATGGATGCAGATGGTTCTCGCCGAGGGATTTTCTGTTGGCTTGAGAGGATCTGATATGGCGTCTTTGGCGCAAAATATAGGTAATGGTCTCCTGCATGTCACACAAACTGCCCCTGTGAATCACGACTGGAGGTTTTTACACCATTTTGCAGTAATATTAATTAATCGAAAACTTCCATAGTATACCCTCTCGCAAATAGAACAAAACATTTGAACATGTTTGGCTTTCAAAAACTGTGATGAGCATTTTGTTCCAACAATCTATTTTGAAAAATTATCTTTTTGTAGATTGATTTGATTGTTTGTCTGTCTGTAAATAGAAAACTTAATATGGGAAACAAACTGAAATATAATAACTAACACCAGCCAACCCACTTGAATTGACATAAAAAAATAAATAAATACAAAATTAAAACTAATAAAAAATCCCAAACTAATATAAGCCTGTTGTGCAGGTGAGGTGACTTTTTTATTAAGGCATTTTTATCATGGCTTTATATTGTAAAGGCTCTCTGAGGCGCCTTAAAATAGTTTTATGACAGCTTTTTTAAACAAGCTTGCACACGCTGCACTTCTTAATGCAAACTGAACCCCTTAAAATTATTTTATAAGTTGATTTTACTGATATTAGATGATTTTATCACTATTATTATTATTTTATATGGCTTGAATTGACCTTACAGAAAGACAAGTAGCCAAGTAGCTTAATAACACTGTTTCTACACAAGTAAATACTCATTCCCATACAGACGTTTATAGCAAATGTGCCAACAGAAAAAAAAAATCAGTCTTTCTAATGTATGATCATTTGCTAATTATCTTTTACATTATATTTCCCTATATTTTACTATATCCTTCCCCTATCTTAAATGCTTCATATTTGAGTAATGCATCTTCATGCTTTTTTTTTCCATCATTTTCAAATGTTTATTTATTCTCTGTTTATTTCTGAATGAAAGGGTCTCTACAAATAAACGATGTTATTAATAATTACTAGGAAACTCAATACTGTTTTATATTATATTTTATTTATAATATTAACACGCCGTTTCCAGTCCTACTATGTTGAATAAATGTGAATAAATGCTGTCATACATGTCTCAGCCCAGTATTAACACAACCGAACCCTTAAACCAATAAATCTGACCTACATTTCCAGACTGATGCAACTGGGCGTGACGTGCTACTCAACCCCGCCCATATAGGGTGATCTGAATTGTCATTGGCTGGTGTCTCTGCCGTGATTGGTCCGTTTTGTTGTCCGTTACGTTTGTGGCGCACATGCCGGGTTTGAGCCACGTTGACACAAAAAAAGTGGTGTTTTTGAGGCTTTTTTCCGAAGCCGGGAACTAACGGACACGTAGTCAATTAACATCTGTCAGTCCACGAGACGCACCGCGAACATCTGGACGAAGGTAAATGCCGCTAGTTGATGTGAATGCGTCGCATTTTTCATTCATTTCTGGCTAGCAACGCGGCTAACCGAGGACTAGCTAGCACGGAGATGCTATGCATCCTCTTTATCAGCATCAAGTGGAAGGCTAATATTAGTTAGCAGGTATTAGACAGTGACTTTTTCTCTGAATCAAACTCCAGGGATTCTGAACTTTAACCTTATAAAACGTAGGTGTCCTGAAAAAATATTAAAGATGCACCAGATGACACTTTGGAATCACTGAACAATGCTATTTAACTTTATTCATTGTTATTGTAGATCATATACTCGTATGCGAGTGAAATATCATATTCTAGTAAAAAGAAATTCCCATAGGAGCTGTTAAAATGTTTCATCATCATTAACTGGTTACGAATGTTCCCCAAAGTCTGTTTTTGTGCTTTTCAATTTAGGGAAACACTTGCTCAAATTGGCTTTTTAAAGCGGGCTCCACAAATATTCACACATGAAATGTAAAATGCATGTATTTTATAGGTTTTTGCAATGTGTGTCCATCTGTTCAGCGATACACAATTAGAAATCTGCAACAGCTTTCTGATTTCTTCCCATTTATTTTTTTACAGGCCGTCTGACAGGATGAGTGTTGGATTCATTGGCGCGGGCCAGCTGGCTCATGCACTGGTGAAGGGATTCACAGCTGCAGGTGAGCCGCTTTCTCCAAAGGCAAACACACACATATATAAATACAGACACTCTTGCATATTGCCTGTGTTTCTTGTTTTGTTTAATTCGTTCTCATCATGTAGTTCATCTGTTTCCTATTACTTCAGACTGCTTTTCATACTGTTGTAATGTGTGAGTTCCCCCTCAGGTTGAGCATTTTTTTTTCTTGTAACTCACTCTTCCACTTCCTTTCGCCTCACCCTCCCCAGGTGTGATTGCTACACACAGGATTACAGCCAGCTCTCCAGACACGGACCTGCCCACTGTGGCCGGCCTGAGGGTAAGAAAAAAAGTTTCAACAGTGTGTGTGTGTGTGTGTGTGTTTGTGCGTGAGCGTAGGCGTGGGCGTGGACGGGCTTGTCTGAGAAGTCATAATCTGCTGCTGTGAAACACCTGTTACCTGTTTTTTCCCCTTGCTGCACTTCTCAACAATCTGCCTCTCTTTATCCATCACCAATATGCTTTTCTTCTTCTTCTGCAGAAAATGGGGGTAAACCTGACGACCAGCAACAAAGAGGCCGTCAATAAGAGTGACGTCCTCTTTCTGGCTGTGAAGCCCCACATCATCCCCTTCGTTCTGGATGAGATCGGGCCAGACATCGAGGACCGCCACCTCATTGTGTCGTGTGCTGCAGGCGTCACCATCAGCTCCATAGAGAAGGTCCACATCCTTCACTTTTGTCTCTTTAAACCAGAGTTATTAGTTTCACAGGCAATAAATGACAGCATCTGTTCCATTTCCTATTCTCATTCTCATCCTACCTGAAATTAGATTAAAATGGTTTTGTCCTGTCACATGCATGAACATGTAAAATACAGTAATTGTGCATTTTGTCTTCTACCTTGTGTATGTATGCATGTGTATAAAAATATAAATATGTTACTTCACAGAAGCTGCTTCAGTATCGCACAACTCCTAAAGTCATGAGGTGTATGACTAATACTCCAGTAGTGGTGAAGGAAGGGGCTACAGTGTACGCTACAGGAACTCATGCAGAGGTAAACGGGGAAACAGACAGAAGTAGAGGCAAGAGTCAAGTAGATTCTGAACAATGTAATGGACCAAATTAATGCTTTCAGGATGTCTGTGATATTGTGTTTATTTAACTGTCATTCTAACTGTGTCTCAGATAAATGCAGCTCTGCATAGGAAGGTGTAAAGTTACATTATTTTCACCTTTTTTACCTTATTTATGATCGTGTTGTTGTATTTCTTTCAGGTAGAAGATGGCAAGCTGCTGGAACAGCTGATGGCCAGTGTGGGGTTCTGTACTGAGGTGGAGGAGGACCTCATTGATGCTGTCACTGGGCTGAGTGGCAGCGGGCCTGCATATGTAAGTCATAAAAAATGTGAATGTGAGGTGTGAAGAATTCAGTAGAAAAAGGTGACAGTTGCAACTTTTAGCAGTCAAAGCATTCAGCAACGTCTGTACCATTTACAGGATGAAAATGTCGTGTTTCAATTACCACTAATAAAAGTTAATTTATTATTATTATTATTTAATCAAAACTATTAACTTACAAGGATTTACTTTATTTCTAATGTCTCTTGAAAGCCTCTCCATGCTCACACTGTTGACCTCAGTTTCCTGAAGCACTTTACAAACCTTATTGCGACTTGCAAAATCAAGTAAGCATATGTAACTTCTCTAGATATCTTGTTGGTGTTGGTTGAATGTCAAGTTTTCTCTTTAAATTCACATTTAAAACATAAAAAGAAATAACTATAACTTATTAATTGTAAATGCTTTGGCCAAAAGAATAAGTTGCACTAAGATAAATAAATACCCGTATATGTACTGTATGAGTAAATGTTTGTCACTAATAATAGTTTTCTTTAAAAAATATATATAAGGCAGCCCAGCTGTGGTCATAAATCATATTGTCAGGCCTGTATTCCATGTCTTAATCAGTCCAGTTCTAAAAAAATAGTCATCTCAAATGTATGACTGTAGCAGACAGAGTTGTGTAGTGGTTGAGTGGTTGTCAGTAAGGTTTTATCTATCTTTTATTTATTTATTATAGATATGAACTTTAAAAGTGATTTTGCGTGTACACTGGATTTAGTGTGTGTTGAGGAGCCAAATAATTGTTGTATATATTTTGCAGACTAGTGGGCATAAGATAAGCAGGAACAAAGAAAGCTGGACTTACCACTTATCCTAATATGTAGCTATGTCAGACTGTCTAGTTTTGGTTCATTTATTTGTACATTTCTCACTAAAAAGGAAAAAAAATCAGCTTTAATTTGTATTTCACATGATGGGTGTATGTTGGGTAAAGAATGTGATTGTTTTAAGGTTAATTTGCTTCTGTTAAAACAGGCGTTCACAGCACTAGATGCTCTAGCGGACGGAGGAGTGAAGATGGGTCTGCCCAGGAGACTCGCTGTCAGACTCGGAGCTCAGGCCCTATTGGTCAGTTAAGCTGTGTGTCTGTGTGCGCGCGTGTGTGTGTGTGTACATGCATGTGTGCGCTGCATCATTTATTGTGAGCATACTCTCCTCGATCCACTGGTGGTCTGCGTATTAGACATTAGGACTGAGTTGCTGCTTTTGCTGCACAACATTTCTACTGTGTTCTAACTGCTGACTTTAATTTAATAAAATGATGAATATCCAGAAAAATAGAAGCCTGCAGGGCATGCTGCCTCTCTAAAAATAAATTAATATAAATACATTTTATCCTGGAGCGATTTACTGCAGGATCTGAGATGTTAAAAACCAAGCATTTCAAATAGCGGTTTTCAAACCTGGGTAATAAGCTAAGACATTGCTTACTTTTGTAAACACAGTTTTGATCACAATTTGTCAAAATAGATTACTGGAAGGGATTCAGGTCAAATTGCTTTTGTCATTGTGGCAGCTGCTTCAGGCTCTGTCTTTTTCAGTGTTGGGATCCTGTCTGCATTTTTAGGAACAATCTTCTGTTTTTTTCTCTGCACAAGACATTTCAGATGTTGTTATTTGTTGGAGAGAGTAAATAAACATGGTCTGAGCGTCTCCTCCTGTTTGCACATTTGATAGAAGAAAACTCTCTGAAGACACTATATTTGCTTAGTCATCCTGCTACCTGGGAAGTCAAAAATGCTACTGTTTGTACGTCACATTAATGTCAATACATGTGATTCTTGCTTAAAGTGTGTATGTGACCAAACTAGAGCGCAAACCAACTCCTTTACTTTTTTCCCTAACCTTACGTTTTTTCTTCAGGGGGCAGCGAAGATGCTGCTGGACTCGGAGCAGCACCCTGGCCAGCTGAAGGACAACGTGTGCTCACCAGGAGGCGCAACCATCCACGCCCTGCACGTCCTGGAGAGCGGCGGCTTCCGCAGTCTGCTGATCAACGCGGTGGAAGCCTCCTGCATCAGGACACGGTACGCACCTGGAAATCCGAGTCATGCGTCCGATGGTTAAGATGCACATTCGCATTCGTTGCCTACATCAATTTGTGTTGCTCAGAAATCACAATAAACCAACTGTTTGGGAATATGTTGTGAAGTTAGGTAGAACTGCAACTAACTTTTTGTAGTCATTTTTTTAACTTATAAAAGGTAAAAAAAATTGCAAAGCCTAAATTAATGTCTTCATATTGATTTAGAGTTATTCAATTGACAATAATAAGAGAAGCAGCAGCTATTCAAATGAGCTAGAAATTACTAAATTACTCTTCAATCAGTTTTGAACAGTGCCTCTCCTCCTTGCAGGGAGCTGCAGTCTCTGGCCGACCAGGAGCGCATCTCTCCAGCAGCCATTAAGAAAACCACGCTGGACAAGGTCCTCCAGCAGCCCGGAGTCACGGTCAGCGGAGTGGCTAACGGCAACGGCAAATCGGGGCTCAACCTGTTCAACGCTCGTGGCCCTGGCATCAAGAAGAAGAACTGAGTGCGGCGCAAGGCAGCCACACACACAAACACATTACAGATTGAGGTGTACCACCATGAATGGACATGCATACATCTTCTCCAGCTGTCCAACCTCACGTGTTGACAGGCTGACTCAGGACTGCTCTGTGATTATATCTATATCATGTTGCCAACATTATTTATTTGCACTTGATGTGAAATGCGGACAATGGACCTGTCGACCGGGTGGTGTCGCCACCACATTGCACACAAGTACAAGTGTGTTCTGGCTGCGTTTACTCACAGTTATCGCCTCATGTTGTGATGCGGGATTACTGTCTACACACATTCAGATACACACCGAAGAGCAAAAGTGCATTTACAATCTGCTTAATCTGTCTGTGTTTGGGCTCCAGACTATCTAGGGCTGTTAAACAGTAATGACCCAGTGGGCCATCACGAGATCCTAGTACACACCCGGCAGCAGATGGCTGCTGGGATACCATCAAGCTGTTAATGTACGTCTTCAATGTCTTTTAAAAAATGAAGCTTCAATGTAAATGGTCATGTACCTTTATTTTTTATCTATTTGTTTGGCCAACAGTTGCTAACAGATTGAGTCTAGTTTGAAGAACAAAAGTAATACCTTTTTTTTCTCCAGTTATGTTCATCTTCTTTAAACACAATGATCTTTATGGATGAGTGACCCTCTCTGCAGTGTTGCAGCATGGGGGGGGGGGTTTATAGCACATTAAGAACATGGTGCCTTTGACTCTGGCACAGAACTTTACTTTTCTCTCATAATAAGGTCATTCCAAGCTTTAATGCACCTCTGACATCAGCTTTATGTTCATGTCCTTGTGTTTGCTCCCTGTTTGTTGTTGTAATTTAATTCTAATTGTAAGTCCTGATCTGTTAACCTGAATATTCTTGTTTTATTCCACAAGGCACTTCCAACCATTTCTTTTTTAAGGAAATGTGATCATGTTAACTTAAAGTGCCCTAAAAAAATCTTAAATCATCCAACTTGAAGAATGTTTTCATATGTGATGTGAAATAATGACATCAGGCAACAATCCGTCCAAAAGGTGTATTTTTTTATTTTTTAATGTAATGTTCAATCCCCCTATTGTACATGTCTTGTTTTTGGTTTATCAACCATGGAGTTGGTGTGCCAGTCAAAAAGTAAATATTAAAGAAGCAGAAGCCAATAGTTTTGTTGGTTTTATGTGGTTTTTCAAAAATAAGCTTCTTTATTTCCCTTACCACCTATTTTGGACTCTCCTGTCCCCGAGTGAGGATTTGATATACACCCTGGCCTGCAGATGGCGCTCTATGATCAAATGACCCATTTGCACGGGCCTAAAATGCTCAAAATATCTTCCTCGCATACCTGCCTGTTGAGAGCAGCTTCAGATTGACTGCGGGCTAACATCAATATAACTCCACCACCTGTTGAGCAGCTGTAGTGTTAACGGTTGCTCACTTGAGTCTCTCAGATCTCCGAGAATCAACCTGCACATACCATAAGAAACGAGCAGTAAATATATTTTTTCCCCTTTTGCCTAGAGGTGCATTGTGATTGGTTGTCCTAGGGCTCGGTCCAATTTTAGAATCTTTCTGTCAGCAGGACATATGACCAGTGAGTGGGTTTCTGTCCAGGTCCAGCCCTCTCCAGTTCTCCCCTCGTCACCTAGAGGTGTGCCTTTAACCATAATCTCACAAGCTCAAAAAACACGGTGGGGGCTGCAGCTTTAAAAGCCAAATCTCAATGAATTTTGAATTAGCGAGGGGCAGACGCACAGTACCATTCGGGTATGTGAGGAGATTACAGTTAACTACAAGAAATTGTGAGTTAAAACTTGAAGGCTGTTAAGTACTTTTTGGATATTTTATTCCTGTGCTCCAGGCCACTACATTTTTGGATTAACAGATGCCACTTTGTGGTGGAATGAGATAGGCCTGTGGGTCTATTCAGGCAACACACAGGTGCATAATGGCAAAGAAAAAATGATGGAAGAAAAGTGACGGTTTGTGAAGACCCATGTCCTCATTATAATTGAACAATTTATAGCCGTTTGTAGGATTAGTTTATTTTCCTTAAACTAATACACACACACACACACCGGTGTCCCTTGATTAAATTGCAGCCCACATGCTCTTAGCGCACTCGGGCTGTTTATTTGTGCGTGCAATGGTTTTTCCACCGCTGCTGAAGTGTCTTGGTAATCCCTCTTTTATTCCGAAAAGGTTATTCTCCGCTTGCTCCTGCCGCTGCCCGTTAAGATTAGCCGTTCCTGGAGAGACTTCCATTTGCCTCTCATTATTAGACTTGTTGCCTTCTGCGGCTCCGAGCGCCTCTCGTCCACCCAAGGTGAAGGGGACGTGCTCTGTGTCAATCATCTTGACACCAGCAGCGGGTTAAAATGGGAAGTTCAATGGCAGATAATCCGGTGTGGAAAGTTTGATGTGTGTGGAGAGAGTGAAAGACAGAGAGTGTGTCTGTGTGTGTGTGTGTGTGTGTGTGTTCGCTGCTGCTGCCCAGCGTGGGGATTTCTGTCCACAGGTAGGCCAGATGCTACCTGTCATCTCCACTCAATCAATGTAATCACTGACCTTTGCAGTAACATGTTTGTTTGCATATCGTATCATGGCCGAGAGGAGTGCCAGAAACCAAGATAAGTGCATCGACGGAAGGGCTTTTTCCTTTTTCTCTCCCTGTTCTCCATCGCCATCACCAAACAATCCACCTAATCCTCTCTGAAAAAAGAGGTGCTTGTTTATGGGAAGTCAAATCTTGAATGTGCCTCCTTTTCTCCGTGTGTGTGTGTGTGTGACACATGCACAACTGCGATCTTTAGTCCGATACAATATCAGCCTGATGCAGCTGTCTGGTGAAACGGTCACAGAAAGAGGAAGCCCTGGCAGTTACCACACAGTTAGTGAATCTGCAGTAAAGGGCTGTACGGGTCCACGGAGCCTCCCTGAGCATGTCCTGCGTTCTGGTCTACTGATGCTTATCTGAGAATCACACATGGAGCAGGAGGACTATGGAAACACTTTTCTTTCGTAGAAGCAGCAGTTCCACAATGTAAAAATACTCGATTACAGATACAAGATGCATCAGGAACATTATGTAAGAAAACATGCATTTATCAGCAGCAATACATACAGAATACCTAATTTTACAGAATTGTATTATTTTTTACACATATTT
This sequence comes from Eupleurogrammus muticus, assembly GCA_036785175.1. Taxonomy (NCBI): domain Eukaryota; kingdom Metazoa; phylum Chordata; class Actinopteri; order Scombriformes; family Trichiuridae; genus Eupleurogrammus; species Eupleurogrammus muticus. The sequence continues at coordinate 26,576,539 of JAYKQN010000003.1, forward strand.
ATGATATTTAACTACTATATTAATATTATTGGTTTACATGTGAAAACAGAATTTGAATGAATTATAAATGAATGGATTTTATTTTATAAATGTATGTTTTGTATGTAAAAGCCTTACATTCCCTTAAAAAAAAATACTGAATATACAAAAGTACCTTAAATTCTTACCTCAGTACTAGTATTGTGCAAAACATATTGTATGCTTTCAGACTTCAGAAATATATCAGGTCTTTGCTTTTTGTGCATTTTAATGTTAAAAGGCTTCTCCCCAAAATGGGCATAATTATGTGCAAAGCGATGGGTTATTGTGTTTGGATATTGTTATTTTTATCAGTCGATACGGATTCCTGATTGTATATTTTAAAGGATACTCAATGTACTGTTGTTGGCTATTACTGACTGAAGCCGGCCACAAAAGAAACCATCCTCTCTCTTTCTGATGCCTTCATTCTCATTGGAAATCAAAATGAAGATCAGCTTTTCTCTGTCTCCTTCCTCCAGTTGCATTAAGGAATTCTGTCATTAACCTACATCTCTTTATAGAATTTATTAATGCTTCTTATTGGTCTAATCAGAAAGTTCTGGACATTCACAGAAGTTGTATTTAATTTATATTTTAGATATTATAGATGGGCATGCTTACACTAAAGTGCATCTATATGCAGATGATACTATAGTCTACTCAGTTGCCTCTTTGAGGCTGTTGAACTCCGGACTGCCTTCAAACAGTTACCAAAGTTGGTTCTTAATGCTAAGATAACCCAACATATGACCTTTTCCATTTCATCCTACAAGTTTTTTTTTGTTGGAATTAGCAATTAGGGCCTGCCTTCATTTAGCAGTAAGGAAAATCTTATTTCGGCTACATTTTAAACACAGGACATTATTTGGTTGCATACTGTCTAGACTGTTTATCACAGTTTTCTACATTTTGTATCCAACTCATTGTCCCGTACACTTCACTGTGTAGTTCATGATCTGCTTTCCTGGCCTTGATCTCATATCACTCACCAACACCTGCTATGATTTTCGCTCCACTACACGGCTGCTCTACCAGGTACCAGAGATTTACTCAGAACTTCGTGGAGTAGTTTTCTCCTATTTTGCACCCAAGTCATGAAATAACCTCTAGAACAAATTACAGCTTAATGTTTTTTGTCTCCCTGGGCAAGTTCAAAGCTCTGAGCAACTGAGGAGTTTAAGTGCTGATTCTAAACTGGATTTCGTCCTATGTATATTTTGTCTTGTCTATCTTTAATGTGCTTTATTTTCCTAATCATGCCTTGTCTGCTTTTGATGTATAATTTGTGTAACCTTGGGTGCTATCTTGGCCAGGTCTCTCTCAGAAAAAAGCTCATAAAATCTCCTTAGTTACTTTTGATGAAAAACTGCCAAGAGTGCTTTTCAGATGTATTGGAGGACAAAAAAGCTATTTAAATCCTGGAGAAATCTAATTGTACATTGACTCAAAACACTGTAAAATATATTTGGTCTTTCTGTTTTTCTACAGTATGATAGCCATTGTGTAAATAATATATGATATATATATAAGATAAGATAAGAGATAAGATAAAACTTTATTGATCCCACAACGGGGAAATTTGTGTGTTACTGCAGCGTTACAGATAAAGAGAAGAAAATAAAGCTGAAGAAGATAAAAAAACTATAAAAATAAAAATAAAAAACACACAACACAATGTACAAATTCGCAGAATTTGTTGATCCGCATACGCAGTATGCATTATGGACATAGAATGGAGAGAAAAATGTTAATAAATAGTAAGAAAAAAGTATGCATAAGCAAAGCATATATACATACATACATGCACCTACATATATACACATACACACATATTTGCATATATATATATATGGACATACATATCCACGCACATACCCACGTGTACACATACATAGCTAATGCACACTTAAGGTGCAGGGTGTGTGTGAAGAGAAATATATATTATATAGATAGATATATATATACATATATATATATTCACTTTCAACATATTGGCAGAGATTCACTTTTTTGTGAAGTGTAACAGAGACAATAAGGGAATGTCATATATATATATATATATTTTATATTTTGATCTCTTGTGTCATATTTTCATATGAAAATTCTTTACAAAATGATTAATATCCTTTTGGTAAATGTGAAAAGTGACAAATTGTTTGCTGAAACCTTGGTCAGGAACTAATACTGCTTTATCATATCCGCTTTTTAGAGGAAGTGCATGTCAGATTTCTCTACCTGTGTAAAGACACGGAGTGTTATTGTAGTATTGTATGTTTTGGCTTTGTTCATTATTATTTATAATAGCATGTAGCTTCACTTTAAAGCTGCGAATCTTTACCAGTCCAACTTTATGAATTTTCGATTTTTTTTTTAAGTTTAAGACAATAACATCATTATTTCGCAAGCATCAGTAGTCGTTTTTTTGATTCCATCTGTTTGAGCCAGTTCTCCAAATGTAATCTCTAAGTTTAGACACTCGCAAAAGAGGTGGGGCTGTCTAGTCACACTTTCCACACTGCCGTTCTGGGCAGAACACAGTCCGTCACACTGTAGTAGCGTCTCATGTCTCTTTAAATGCGGGTTGCGTAGATCCTTCATGAATGAAACCATGTGATCCAAACATCATTTGACGTCTGGCGCCTCCGAGCATAGACTAAAACAAGCGAGGAAGGAGTGGATATATGTAGAGACCTGCGAGAAGGCGTGAGCGGAAAAAAAAAACATTTCTCCCAACTGTCTCTCTCCAACACCGGGCCGAACAACCAGCGGCGAACCTCAGCCATCGACGGAGCGGCGGGGGAAAAGGCGCCGGTTTGACTTCTGGTGAGTCAGCTGTCGAAATCTTAAAAAAACTGAAATTCCTCAAAAAAAAAAAAAAGTGCTGAATATAGAGTGTTTTTGCTGAGTGTGCGCCGCCGCCGCCGCTGCCGCTGCCGCTTGTCGCTCGGTCGCTGCCGCTCGCCCCGGTGTGCGCCGCCGCTGCCGCTGCTGCTACCGCTGTCCCGTCCAGCCGAACTCGTTTAAAGGGCTGTAGTCAGCTACTGCTGAATCATCACGACCCCCCCACCACCACCACACACCGGGTCGGTCGCTTGCTACGGCCACGCCGACTGAACCTACCGGTGATTCCATAATAACACAGACAAAGCGGGTGTGCGCAGCGTGCGGTTGTCAAGCGTAAAAAGAAGCCATGTGTCGGAATTAAATTGTGTCGGTGCCGCGGGTACGGCTGGGGATTCCCTTGTTTTGTGGCGTTCGTATGACTAGATATTTTTGTATTTTTTTTAATGGTGACAGTGAAGAGAACCGGGGGGACAGGCGACAACCCTTAGTGTAAAGAAGCAACTTAGTGCCGCGATAACAAACAAATAACCTCCGACTGTCCGCACTCGGTAGGTGCTGAAGCGGCGGCGGCGGCTCAGCGACCCGCGGATCCACTCGCTTCTTCCCGGGTAAGATCCCTCCACTGCAACCGGGGTAGTTTTTGTGGACGATGTTCTCGGTTTCACCCGCTGTTTTGCTTAGTTGGCGGCGTGTGACTTCGGGATATAAAATAACAACCTACAAAACATTATATGGTTTTTGTGTGGAGGGGGGGGGGTAAAAAAAAAACCGGGCGAGGACATCAAACAATAAACTGTCATTGAGGTGTATGTGTAACTGTCACCCGGCCAGCGGTTCGCTGCTCGGGCGGGAGGGCAGCGGCGACTTCTTGTTCGTGACATTTCGCTTTGTGTTCATCCGTCAGGCCTCCGGTTCACGTCTCTACTAACACAAAGGTGCTCGTTTCTTCTTCTTTTTCTTGTTTCTTAATTGTCTTCTTTTATTAAGTGGCTCGTACTGTCCGTTTTGAACCGGAGTGAACCGGTCTGTGTCTCCCGGTTCCGCCGCGCTCGTGCGCCGGCCGGGGCTTCAGAGATGCTGATTCATCACAACGTTGTTATTTCTCAAACGGGTTTTTTTTTTTTTTTGCGCGAGCAGAGCGGAGGCATGAGGGAGCCATGGCAACATGGCACCGGCGGCAGGCGGGCGGACAAAGGTCTGAAAGCGAGGGAAGGAAGAGCTCGGTGCATACCGGGGGGTTGGGGGTTGTGGGGGGGGGGCTTGGCTCCGAAACAAATAGGTTCCGTCTAACGTGGATGTTGACGTGTTTAGGGGATAATTAGAGACTCGTGGGCAGAGGAACGCGCGTGTGAAGTGTCTCGGTGATACATTTGTTCCTTTTTTTTTCCTCCATAATTTTAAGTCAGATTTACACACACACACACACACACACATATCCTCGGTTCAAGTGGGTTTAAGGCAAATGCGAAGAACGTGCACACAGGCATGATGACACATATAAATGAGGCGATTCCGTTTTTTTTTTTTTTTACTTTCGGCTGATTGAATGAAACGCTTTCACAATCCACACGAGAGTGTTGCTGCCCTCGATATTTTGCAGTGACCTCATTCACCTTTGACGAAAAGTCATGGCATAAGACAAATATCTTTTTGTGAAGAAATATGACATATATATGAAAACTAAATAAAAGGCCACACCTATGAGTAAATATTCAATGAAAACAAATTAAATGTGTTTGAATGCACAACACAATATCTATAAACAGCTATTCAAATTCTCTCTATATATACCCTGATACAGGTTAAATAGGCGCCAGGGGAAAAGGACAGACCGACGTCGAGCTCTGGCTGATCATTAACCAACACCAGACACTTGTGCTAAAAAAAGAAAGCAATGAACTAACTGAATATCCTCTGATTGATCTCCTGTAGATGGGCCATCATCCGCTGCCAGGTAGCAACCCCTGCGAGCGCCGCAAACTCTTAACACACGGAAGAGTAATAGGGAAGCTCTGTGGGCTCAAGAAAAACAGAAACTTCACCCCCTAATGACTCCATATCAGCAGCTTTAGTGAGAGTCAGCACTCTGCGGAGTGTATCAAAAGCATGTAGTAAGCAAGTTGGCAAGTACTGTAATAGAGGGTCATAATGATGAAACAGTTGTATCAGTATTGGAGAGAAGAGCACCCCCTCCTTTACTGTGTCTCTCTCTCACACACACACACACACACAGTTTCCAATTTCCTTCACTCAATGCATGTACGCACACATACACACACACACACAACCTAGGGGCTAAGCTTTTATACTCTGTATCAGTATTTAATCAGTGCTTGAAGTGCATTTCTCTGTCAAGTACTTTCCCCATCCTTCCCTGGTGTTCACGGTAATTGAACGCTGACCAATGCTTATGTGTGCAACTTTGCTGATGGTGGCGGAGCGGCAAGGCGTGCGCGGAGCAAGGGGGATGAAGGAAGAGGGAGGAAGAATGAGAGATGGGATTTGCGGAGAGATTGAGAACAAGGACCTTTTTGTCTTCAAGGCATTCCCCCGAAAATGCTGAGGCGAAGCAAATGCGCTCTCGCTTGACAGATGGCGTTTTCACTTTACCACAGCTAGTTTCTTTGCCTTTTGCGTGTGTGTGTGTGTGTGTGAGAGTGAGGGAGAGAGAGAGAGAGCGCGAACCAAGAGTGTAGGAGATATAAAACACCTATAAGAAGCTATGATCTAGTTGCTGTAGAGCTGTGTGTGTGAGAGAGATAGAGGGAGTAGTGCAAGCACCAGTGTTAAAAACTGCGCGTGTGTGTGTGTGTGTGTTTATAAAGATGCTGTAGCAATGGGAAGTAATTATAATACAGTTGGTTATTACAACATCCTGCTCTTGGCAGTTGATCCCTTGTCATCCCTTCACAATATCTGACCTGGAGCTTCTCTCTACAGGAGGAAGTCCTGGTGTATGTGTGTGTGTGTTCGCGCTCATATAAACTTGTTGGATTTCCTGCATGTCCAGAGGTCAGGTTGATGAAACACGGTGTAAAACCTCCACTGGGAGGACGAATGAAACAGGAGCTCTGGGGCTGAGGCAGGTGTTTACTTGACCAGAAGGAAGAGAAGGAAGAAATGTGTAGACATAAAATGACTAGTTGTCCATCGATTAGCTGATCGACAAAGAATATTAATAGAATGTTTAAAATACCAATAATTTACTGGTTCCACTCTGAAACTAAATGTTTGGGTTTTGGATTATTTGTCAAAAAAAATTTAGCAACTCTTCTCATGTTAGTAATTAGGATTGGCTTTAAAACTTTGCTTTGTTGATGAAAGTTTACAAGAGGTTGACATTAATTTAAAATATGCAAAAAAACACCAGCTACTTGCTAGAAAAACACTTCTCTGAAGCTAATATTCATCTTTCTGCCAGTAGAGGGCTGGCTTTTTTTAACCTATTAGTGAATTCAGTTTTGGTACCTTATACAAACTATTTTATTTGAATATGAAAGGTCCTTTCCTACTGTATAAACCTTCCCTTGTTCCGATTTTTTCAAGGCAAGACAAAAAATGTCTAATTATGTCTTAAGACAGAGCAGCTGTACACACAAAATAATTAATAAATTCATTTTGAAATCAGGAAATATCAACTGGAAAACCACTTTTTCAACACCATACAAGACTAATCTGACGGAGAAAGATCTAGTAACGACTTCCAGTACTTGACAGGTTTTGCTACTTGGTTATGGACACATTACGGTCTGTGCCAAAAACTTAGTAAATTCAATACTGAGCCGTAAATGTCAATGAGGTGTGTATTACAGAGGCTGCACAAAGGCAGCATTTATTGCAGGGCTATCGTACTGGATTGCATTAGATTGCACAGGTTCTCCCAATATCGTGTCCACCTCCTGTGCGTGTGTGTTGTGCATGAAACTACGTTGGAGTTTTCATGTATGGAGGAGGGATTTTTAAGTAGTCTGCATGTTTATGATCTTGTTTACTACTGAGATCCATTTCAGAAAAGTCTTGTTATGCTTGCAAATTTCTGCGAGTGTGACAGAAGTTAAAAAAAAAGAGAGAGAGAGAGAGAGAAGTGAAGGCAGGAATAAAAGATGGGATCGGAGAGTGGGTGAGAGAGAGAACAAGAGAGAGAGAGAGAGAAGCAGATAGAAAAGGAAGCAGTGGAGCAGATCAATAGTTGAGTGTTTTTTTTCTCCACAGTAATGATGAAATATGGTGTAAGCAGATCTGGTGCATAATCATTGCTATGCTCCACTGTTTCTTCTGCTTCTGTGTGAATGTGCAGCTTGTCTTTGTGTTATTTTGACTCTGTGTGTGTGTGCATGTGTGTGTGCGTGTTAAACGTACCCCGTCTCTACAAGTGTCTTGACTCTTTATTCACGAAACCTCCCCGAGAACTGAAAACCGCACGGAAACGTCAAAAAGGATTAGGAAATGGAAAACATGTTTAAGTTCAGTTTAGGAGGCTCACATCACTGATCCAACTGATCCAACCCTCTGCGCTGAAGTGAGTGTGGTGTATTCAGACACTGGTATCACACACACACACACACACACACACACACACACACACACACACACACACACACACACACACACACACACACACAGTACCACAAAGCTGCTTTTCTCTATCAATAATCACTCTGTGATCAGTGCTCTTTGAATAAAGAATCATGATTTTCAGACCTTTGGGTTTATTTTGGAGCCTTTTCAAGGAGGCTCTAGTTAAAGGGGACAACTCACCCCCCCCCCCACACACACATCCACGCACACGCACGCACACACACTCACTGTTTTGTTGAGGTTGAGGTATCGGGAATGGCGTGTAGCTGTGGTGAGTTGCAGGGCTCTGGTAACAGGAGCATCCGTACCAGCGGTTGTCTACCAGTTGCATCATCTCCGTTGCCGCATTTTTTAACTGCAGTGTGACGATTCCAGAATTGTGGTATGAATTTCTCAACCTTTTAAATAAAAAGGAAAAAAAGAAAACACACACACGCACACAGTGGATCAATGCCATTGAGCAAAAAGCAGGAACAATGATAAGAGTGTGTGTCAAACGTAGCACCTGCGCTTTGCCTTCACCTGTGGAAATGGATTATTTCCAGGCAGGGACAGCTCTCTACGTTCACTTCCCTTGTTCACATTAAAGCCTGCTTCTCCGAGTTTCGGTACAAAAAAGGTCCATCTTTGCAATACTTCACAATCACCTTTAAATGATCGGACACAAACGTTGGGATGAATTTCCTCTTTAAACCCAATCATGTCTATCAGTGAGTTATTCTTCTCTAAACTCTTAATTTCTTTCTCTTTTTTTTATTATAGACACGTAGAATATCTCTGGGATCTTCAAAAAGTGAATTCTAAACTACTAATAATCTGTACTAGTAACGCTCCACTTTCAATTCAAAATGTGATGATTCGTTGAATATCTTTGGGTTTTGGACTGTTGGGGCTTTTTAAATATTATTTTCTGGACACCTCCTCTTGAGCATCTCCATAGTTAAATGTTTGCCGAGAAGTTTGTGACTGATGATGATGATGATGAAGAACAGCCACTGTACTCGTTGTCTCTTTCTCTGTACCAAGTTAGTGTCACTGACCAGGGGATGAACAGCCAAATAGAGAGAAGTTTACTCCTCTGGTATTCATAGATCCAACGAGAACACCAACTTAACCTACGGTACATGTTTCTCTTCTCTTCAAAAAAAAAAAGGCACTTATGAAAAAAAAAGAAGCCAAGGCTCGATTGCCTGACAGTGCAGTTTTTTTTTTGCTTGTGTTGGGAAATTTGTCATCACACTCCGACTTACTACCTGGAATGGGAAAAACGTGTTGACGCCAGGGCTTTTTCTCGTCTTTAATAACACACTTGCCCAAACACTGTCTCGCGCACGCTTAACCGGCGTGCACACACACGCTCAGAATCTCCTTTTTTTTTTTGAACTCTCAGAAAAGTGTGAAGGTGTTGGCGCTTCTCTCTTCGTACATTATAACATGTGTATGTATGTGTCTTTTCCCTTCACCCTCCCTGTGTTTTCTCTCTTCTCTCGTCTTTGTTGTCGTGCTCATTTCACGCTCCGCGTAGCTCCCAGTTAACAGCTTCCTGCTCCATCTCCATGCACACACACACACACACACACACACGGAGCTCAAACTGGTGTCTTTGTTTCCCTGACTCTCCACTTCCCCGACCCTTTCTCCGCGGTCATGCATCTCCGCTGTGAGCCTCTCTGTACACAGGTTGCCATTATCGCCAATCTGATTCCTAATTCTCAATTACCCTCCACGCAGTGCTTCATTGTTAATTATTTACCAACTCCCCTCAACCCCCTTAGTCCACAGTAGATCAATGAGCACTGCTCCCTCTTTTTTTTCTATTTATTTCTTTAAACCCAGGAGAGGTGGACTGTAGCCAGAAGCCCAGGTTCATGGCGCTCTGAGGTTTCAATTCACGCTCCCTGCGTTTTTGCACCTTTGTCTTTCCACCGTGTCCTCTCTGTGTCTGCCTCAGCGCGCTGCCATCCTTCCTGTTCTCCATTACCGCTCGCAGAGTTGGCTGAGAGACAAGGTGCAGTGGAGACAGTTGTTACAGATGGATTGTTCCGTAAAGACCCGACTCGCCACTGCATCATAAAATGACTTGTGACTCTTACGATCTATTCTTGATCGTTCTCTGTACGCCGGCTTGTTTATGCTCCACGTACACCCACGCACGCCAGCCCCCCGGGAAGTGCCTAATCTGGCTATTTATTTGTGTGTGTGTGTGTGTGTGTGTGTTTGTGAGAGAGAGAGACAGCATGCCACCAGCTTTTGTATAGGAAGTGTCTTTCTAAGAAACTCCTCTCTGTGCAGTGGTAGTGGCCAGAGCAAAAAGGTTCTCTCAAAAAGGATTGATTAGAGGTTTCTGCAGCCAGACACGCATGCACACACACACACACACACACACACACACACTGTTTTCAGTTCATCTGCAGTACTTGAAGAAAAAGGAGTAGTGCTTTATGTCTTATGTCTTTAATCTCTCTTAAAAGTCCCATGATCACTGTTCACCTTCTGCCTCGTTTTCCTTCCTTTTATGGGACTTGATTTGTCAACAAGAGAGGATGTGAAGCTTTTCATGTGTGTGTGTGTGTGTGTGTGGGCGTGTGTGTGTGAGAAGAGAAGCTGCAGAGAGAGAGAGAGAGAGATGGTCAGCAGTAGTGTCATTGCACTGGATCAGCTTCAGAACTTTTCTAATTGGAGGTTTTAGTCGTGGTCGTTGCTGAGTTCAGTTTTTTTTTTTTCAACCCCAATCCCTGTCCATCTCTTCCTCCCAGCCTGGTCCTCTCTCTCTCTCTCTCTCTCTCTCCCCCCCCTCGCCTCTGTACCCAACAGCTAAGCTCTTACAAATGTGTTGAGGATGCGTTTTCACCCAAACGCTTTCCCACCCCCTCTCCTTCCCCATCCTCAGCCCCCCCCCGCCTGCACCGTCCCGTCCTCCACCCCCTCCTCTCTCCTCCTCCCCCTCCACCCTACTCACTTGCCTCTCTCTTTCTCTTCTCTTCTTTCTCCCTTGTCATTTGCACCCACCCTCCATCCCCCCCCCGTCCTCCCTCCATACTCAGCATTTTTCTCGGCTGTGGGTGTGATGTCTCCGCTGTAACACTAATCAGCTCTGGAGACGTCAGCATTCTTTCAGTGCTCCTTTACCGCCCCCCCCCCCCTTTCCCCCCCTCCTCCTTTCCTACCTAGTCTGTCTTCACCTTGCTAGCCTACCGCCCTCCTCACCCTCTTTTCTCCTTACTTTTTTAGCGTTTCCTCCCTGTGTCTGTATTTTCCTCATCTTCACCTCGTCTCCTGTCCCTATCCCCATGTCCTGTCCTCTGTTTGTGTGTGTGTGTGTGTGTGTGTGTGTGTTGTCGCTCCGCTGTAACCGTAAGCAGCTCTGCTCTTGAGTCGTCAGCGTTCTTTCGGGTTGCTCCATAAAAAATACAGCCTGCCACAGCAAAAAAAAGCTGTCTGTTGTAGCAACAGTGGCTGTGGCATTGACCACACCGCAGCGACCACCCCGCAAGCATTATGGGAAGGACACCTCTGGCAGTTGGTGTGTGAGGGTGTGTGTGTGTGTGTGTGTGTGGCTCAAGATGAATGGCGATGTCTTTGCTCAGCAGATGATCCTTAACCTGGGTGACTTACACATGGCCTCTGCTCCCAGAGAACACACACACACACACACACACACACACAAACTATTTTATTGCAGTTGTGTGCTGCGGGTGTAGGTCGCTTGTTTTTTTTTTGTCGTCTAACCTTGATAAAATAGTTTCCAAACTGAAAATCCTCCAAACTGCCTACCACCGCATGGAGCAGCGCAGTACACCGGCAAACACATGTTTAGCCTCTCGTCTTCAGAACGGAACGGACGAGAATGAATCACTGTTCACTGGCTGGTGACTGAGAGCACCTCGGTCACCTCAGCTGTGATTCACCGTAGGTTTCTTCCTCCTTTAAAAGCTTATTAAAAGACATAGAAACAATCATCAGAATGTGCGTTCAATGCGTTGAACATACTGGGCTGTATGTAGCATCGAAAAAAGAGCGAACAACCTACAGAGATGTTGAGAGAACTGAATCAGACTGAAACAGTTTGAAGAGTGATTCATGATTTCCACCTTTACTATTACTACTAAAGAAAAAGATGCCCAACATTTGCTGTTTTTGCTGCCATATGATGTCTTCAGGTTTTTGACCATTGGTCAATTAAAGTAAGATTAAAAACTAAATCAAAATGTCACCTTGTATTTGAGTCTCAAAATCATGCTAATGGATATTTTTTAATATTTTCTGACATGTTATAGAGAAAACCTCAATTTCTTTATCAAGACTAGCTGCTGTCTAGTTTATGCTTGTGCACCAACACAATATCTTGACTATGTAATGTGACCAATTGTTCATAACAATTGGCAATTATAAAATTACAATTATAACTGTCCATGAGTCACCGTATTTTCTTCCTAAATCTGGCAGTTCCAATGGTTCTAACATTAAAAAAGACCCATATAGTGAAAGATTTGTATTACTCTAAAGACCACGTCATTCAAAGTCTAAGCTGTGATATCTGAAACAAATACTTTGCAGATATCAAAGACGATTAGTATGGAGCTGTGTCAGTCATGGATATAGATCCTTTATCCTCCAAATCCTTTTATTTGCACCTCTAATAATCCCATTTGGTGGTTGCATTCATCAAAGACGGCTCGCTATTGCCAAACATTCAAAGGAGCTGTTGTGAAATGAGGAATCAAAACCTTCGAACCGTGCACGCACAGCGTGTTTGCCTATTTCCTCACCCTGTGTATATTGTCTTGCACTTTAAATATAACTACATTTGCAAATTTGTGTACTCGCGGTCGAAACGTTTTACGTGTGGGTTTTATTGAACCCCTCTGGCACGGCAGCGGGCGATGTATGTGCTTGTCGGCGTGCTTTTTTGTTTGTATGTAGATGGGGTGGGGGCGGGGGGGTTGGGGTTTGGGCACAGGGGAAATAAACCAGTGCCTGGCAGGAAAACAGACTCTTTTTTTGCCCTTCTGTTTTCACTCTTGAATACCCCCACCCCCAACAGCCACCCCTCAGCCTTCATGCCTTTGATCCATCCATTGTGCGATGACGCACCTCCAGCTGTGGGAGGGTACGCACCGTCCCAGCGAAACGCACGGATGGGAGACGTTTGTTTATTGAGGAGACGCTCCATATCTACACAGTGACATGAAAGACCGTTCATAATTAACTGATCCTGAACCATTAAGAAACGCTCTAGTCAAACGCTCTGAACCTTCATGTGTGAAGATTTTTGGTCCTTTTCTTCGTTCACATCTTTGACAAATAATTTGCCGTGCGTTTGACGTGTGCATGCGTGATTACTTATGTGCTCGTAGCGTTCTTTTTTTTTATTGTCTTTGATCTACAGCTATTTATAACTGGAATAACAAACACACACATGCGCGTCCTTATAGACAGACAGAGGTGCATTGTGGGGGAGGCTCACTGGCTCTATAGGTGTCAGAAGGGAATAAGAATGAAACAGACCTGCAGCCTATTGTCACTTAAAATGTCATCACCTCTTTCCCCGAAACAAGGAGCCTTTTACCAAACTTGTGATAGAATGAAGAAATTCACCTTAATTGCACTTCTGCTTCTATTTCCTTTCCTTAATTCTGGGAAGTTATATTGCAGGAACCAGTCTGATGTGTGAGTTGAGCAGTTCGGCTTCAGGGCCTTGCTCAAGGGATAAATAGAGACCCCCCCCCCAAATTTATCCTGCTGGTACGGGAGTTAAACAGTCAACCGTTTACAGTCACAAGCTTGTTGTCTAACCTTCATTGTAAACTGGTCCTGGGGTGAAATACCGAGGCGAGGCAGGTACTCGGCTTCCCTCAGCCCGTAGACGAATTTTGGGCAAACACTCACATTTTAGGAAGGAGTTAGAGTGTTGTAAGGGGTGTAAAATCAGTGAGGGAGGGGGGATAAAAAGTGACAGAGGAGAGCAGAAATTTGCACGCCAGGAGAGGGGGGGGGTGATCAGGAATCTGCTGAGTCATCATGACTAGTCTCACGATGATCGCTCAGCAGCAGCAACAATAGCTGCCCTTTATTGCGCGCACACACACACACACACACACCCGCCGCAGCGAGACACAGGTCTGAGAGATGAGAGCCAGACCAACCACACAAAGCGTCTCATTGAGAGCTCGTGGAGATGCTCATCTGTGGAGCTGTGCGCTCTAAGGACTGATCTCATCTTTCGCACTTCCCCACGCCCTCTTTGTTGACTTCTGTGTCTCCATCCTTTTGTCTTTTGTTTCCACTTTGGCACAAATGTGTATAAACTGTTTTATTTGATTTGTGTTATATTCATTCATGCGTATTTCTGCTATATTTGTCTTTCTGCCTTCTCTCCAGGCTCTACGCTGCATTCTCTGCTAAGGTGTGTCTGTGTGCACACGTGTGTGCATGTGTGTTGTGGTGGTGGTGGGGGGGGGGCGCACTAACAGTTGGTTTTTTCCCCTGGAGTCCTTCCCACAAACTCTACCACTTCCTCTTCTTTCATACTCATTTCATTCCATCTGGCCTTAAGCCAACCAATAAGAGTTCAACAACACGAAAGGTAGTGGGCACTGCTGCAGTCACCACCAGGAAACAGGAAGTCAGGGAAATTCTAAGAAATGTTTGTGTCTGTCTCTTTTACTCACACACACCGATACAAATGCATAATACTGCAACAAGCTCACACAACAGTGCTCGATCAGTAAATTTGGATTCGTCATGTCTCCAGGTGACATGGTGTGTATTCACGCATATAAGTACAATGATTTTATTGATAGCAAGGGACTGTTGTTGATGGGCTGTTTTAATGCTCTAACTGTGTTAACAGGCTTTTCTCCGACCTCCAGCTGTCTTTTATCGCACCTCTTTGCTTATATTTTGATCTTGTGTGTCTCGGTAGGTCTATTCAGAAGAGCAAGGCTCTTGTGGCATGACGACGACTAACAAAGGAAACAAAGCCTTGAAGGTAAGAGACTGCGCTTTCAACGCTGAATCTGTTACATGTGATCTGTTGACCTGGCTGTCGGCTTTGTGCAGTTTCTCTCTCTTTCTCACTCCCCGGCCTGCTCTCACTTTCTCGCCAGGTGAAGCGAGAGCCGGGGGAGAATGGCACCAGCCTGACAGACGATGAGCTGGTGACCATGTCGGTGCGGGAGCTCAACCAGCACCTCCGTGGGCTCACCAAGGACGAGATCCTGCAACTGAAACAGCGGCGGCGCACCCTGAAGAACCGGGGCTATGCCGCCAGCTGCCGGGTGAAGCGGGTCACCCAGAAGGAGGAGCTGGAGAAGCAGAAGGCCCAGCTGCAGCAGGAGGTGGACAAACTGGCCAACGAGAACGCCTCCATGCGCGTTGAGCTGGACGCCCTGAGGTCTAAGTACGAGGCGTTGCAGACCTTCGCCAGGACTGTGGCCCGGAGCCCCACCGTGGGGGTCGGGGTGCGGGCCGGCGGGGGAGGAGGAGGAGGGGGAGGGGTGGCGTCGTCGGTCATCGGTCCACTCATACCAGGGAAGATGGCGACGGCAACGAGTGTGATCACAATAGTGAAGTCAAAAACAGATGCGCGGTCTTGAGGGAGGGAAAAGATAGATGAGGGTGCGTCAGGACGGAGTTCCAGCTGCAGCAGAGTCATCCTTCTTGTCTGCCGGCCACCTCTCCTCCACCCGCACTGACTTCTAACAGCTGGGCACTTACGACCATGTCACCCGTCACCTGCCTCAGATCAGTGCGGGTGAAGGAGAGGAAGGACGCAGAGGAAGATTCTTCTGACTATAAAGATGCAAGCCTTTGGTCAGCTCACTATCATTTAGCACAGGACAGATACACAGGGTTCCTACAGTCACCAAACAGTCTGGAAAAGTCATTTAATTTCAAGCCAGGGAGGGGAAAAAAATGAATTGCCCAAATCACTTCATGCCATTTTGTTTGGTTATCTTTTAGATCAGTCAGATGTTTGGTGTAAAGTTTAACAGCTGGATCTAGATTTCATTCAGTAAGCAGTGTAATGATCACATCCCATGTTTGCATGTTTGGCTGAACCCAGACGCAGAACATTTAAACCAACACAAATATTCTAACTCATGTATAAGCATTTGTACTGGAATTGGGAAGCGTAGTATTATCGGTTCGATAGACACAAACAGAGCAGGGTCCCTGGATACCGTACACTTCCAATAAGAATACACAAGATTTCATGTGACCTGCTGGTTTCAGTGGCTGGAGAGGTCCCATCTCGCTCCGCCTAGCCAAGAACTGTTTTTCCTCAGAAAAGTACTATAGAAAATATATATTACACAATGGTGGTAACTGTATTTCTACTGTTTTGTACTGTGTTGTCATTCACATGAGGTCCAAAGTGTATTCTCTGTGTGTGAAATGTTATATATCAGGAATTCTGTGAAATTCTGTGGCGCGTGTTTGTTTTGGTATTGCTATATTTAGTTAGCTGTATTTTTTCTACGGTCTCTTCTCTTTCTACGTGCGACTTTCGCTTTTCTCTTACCTATTCTTTCTCTGTCCTTCCATTTTTTGATTTTCAACTGGCTTCCATTAAACAGCATCTCCTGGATCAAAAACAGAAAGAGGGGGCGAAAAGGCAATTGATATTTACAAAATAATTAGAAAGAAAGGAAACCCCCCCCCACAGTAAAAGAAAAAATAGACAGAATCCAACGTCACTGGCCTTAGCTCAGTACGTGAGAATTCTTCAGGGAAATTGTTGCTGAATTAAGATGAGGTCGTCTTTTGCTTGTTTGAATTCCCCTCAACATTTGAGAAATTTGGAAGGACAAAGTGCCTTCGTCTCCTAATGATATGCATCAAGAAAAAGTCAAGGAAACGCGGAATTGTGAAAGGACAGTGGTGATTCATTGCAGGTGGATGTTTACACCTGTCCTAATGGGATACACTGACCAATCAGGAATCAGGTTGTGGCGGCGTTTCCCTCTACCTGTACGTTGTTGTAGGAGCTGTAGTAGCCATCAGGAGTAATAATTACAATAATAATAATAATAACTATAACACCCATTTATGTGACTTGGCAGTTCATATACTGGCAGACAAAGAAGTTTGCAAAACAGGAGCTAACATTTATCCAATTATTTTGCACAGAATACAATAATGTTTGGAAGGACAAGAAAAGTGTTTTTTTTTGTGAATTACTTGGTTCATACTGGATGTTTATTAATTTGATATTGGCAATGGATTTGAAAAGCTCTTTTCTCTGCTTCAAATGAAAGTGGTTTATGTTGCATTCCTTCTGCTTTTAACCACAAAGCTCACTTCTGCGAGGGCAGACACGACTATTGACGGTGCCGTAGCCCGGCAAAGACATTTTTTAAATGTCATGTTTTGTCCGTGTCTCTGAATTTGCAGTCACACAAATGGGATGTCATTTCACGGCTTCACCATCAAAGTAGTCCAACGTGGTGTTCTATACTCAAAGAATCTTTGTCAATGTGCGGTAGAGTCTGGAGTTTTATAAAGACAATTATCTTTGCATTGTTTGTAACGACCTGTAAAAAAAAAAAAAAAAAAAAAAAAAGACAAAACGAAAAAAAAAAAACATCTAATGAAATCTGTTTGATATACAGTATCTCTCTATTTTGCAATTGTACCAAAAGTGGCTTAACTACTGAATAGCTTTGTTTTTTCTCTAGTGACTAGGCACGTGTGTGTAACCGTGAACTAGCGTGTGGTGTGCTGTGTAGGTATGTGACAAGGTAACTATAACGTTCACTATTTCATGGGTACGACTTTGATCCTTGTTTGATATCAGGCCGAAGCGGGTGATGACACCGTGGGTAACTGCACTCTTTATCTAATCGTGGTATCTTTGTCCTTCAGGACCCACCGTTCAGCTCCAACCCTGCAGACGTGTTAGCTCATGTGTTTATCTGCCCGTTAATCTGCACTTAGGATTTTTAAGTTATTTTTTTTCCTCCCTCTTTTGCCAGACCCATCTTTCTGTTTTTCCCTGAATAGACGGTTTTAAAATGGACTCTGTAACGTTCAAGGCTTGTTTACTGTGGATTGGCCAATGAGATGAGGAAGTGTTACGCATGACCCGACAGGCTTCATGATATTGTGTATTCAGGTCATCTGGCAAAGTGAAACCTAACAATAGGCCACTCTGGCTGCATCCCCCCCTTTTTTAATAAGATATTTTTGTAATGTGTGCGATGACTATATTTTGTTTCCGCTGTGTACATTTTATAGAGTTATGTAAATGTGATGTTGGTCCTGTTTTTTGTTGTTGTTTTTTTCTTAACTGTTCCGTGAGTGTCAAGGAAGTGAAATGGTATCTGTTATTGTATTTAGTGTTTTACAAAGTGAAAAAAATCTCTTCTGTTATTTAATGGCTTGTCTGTCAAAGAGTGAGGTTTACCATTATGAAGTACACCAAGGAAAACATGCTTTTAAATTGAATCATTTATTGAAATAGATGCAACATGAATACATGAATGCAACAACATGTTTTACCTGAACCACTATTTTCCACTGTGAAGATGAAGGGGGTTAGCTAACCTACTGCTGTGCAGTTATTAACATGAATAAGGTGTGTGCTCAACTGTACCCTACAATGATAGAAAAGAAATTCAAACAGGTGAACAATATGCGAATGAAAAGGAAAAAAAAAATCTTATTTCTCTATGTTCTTTACACTGATAACCGTTTGGATGTTCAGTCAACTGTGAAACCAGAGAGCTACAAATGTCAGAAATGTCGAATGGAGAAAAAATAAATCTAATCACAGGAATGATTTTCAGAAACAGCTAATATAGATATCACACCAGTATATTTATATACTTTATGCTTGTTTTGTAATGGCAGAATTGCTATTATTTGATAAAATATTGGACTTTTGTTCATGTATTGTTTGTCTTTCTCACACACGCTGTTGCTTCCTGTCTGTTTTTGCAGTTGCTTGTTGAATGATGTTATTGTGTTTTTGCTTGGTAAGTCCTGTGTGGTGTGTGTGTGTGTGTGTGTGTGTGTGTGTGTGTGCGTGCGTGTGTATGTGGTTATGTTGATATAAAACAGGAGGAAACACAACTTGTGCTAAGATTAGGTTGTGCCAAGCTGAAGCAAAATATGACACATTCGCTTGTCGACATACTGTAGGTGCCACTATCAAACATGTTTTCGCCTTTTTTTTTTTTTTTTTTAATGCTCACCTTGTTTTTATAAAGAATGTATACTGTGTAAACAAAAATGGCTGCTGTTGAATAGACATCTCTAATTATGCAAACTTTGTCAGGCAAAATCAGAAATCCTGCAGCACAGCAGCAGTGATGCTATTGTAGTTGTGTCAAATTGTTTTTTAGAGCTGCAGGTACGGTGTGATGTGACAAGGTGAAAGCGCTTACAGAGTGTTCAGTAATCTATAATTGGTTATCAGAGACTATGTCAATTTGTCTCTGTTTAAATCTGGCTTCAATTGCATATAAGGCTTACGTTGCTTCTTTTCCCAGCATTACTTTAATGTATTCAATTAACTGTGAAGACGTGAAGTCAGCGAATTTTATTTTAATGCATTTCAAATTCGAGAAGAAGATGCTAAATGTACTGCAGCTGTCATGCAAGGCCTCCAGTCAAAATCAAGAATATCATTATTCTTGTCTTCCAGACTTTTGAGTTTCTCGTGGTTGTAGTATTTCTCCAGTTTAAATCACTGGATTGTTTCACCTCTCGTTTGCGTATAAATGAGGCTGAAACGTTGGGAAAGTTTCATCCTAACTTTCACTCAGCCAGCACAATCAGCTGACAAACAGTGACCTTTAGTTATTAAGGGAGAGGATGGCATGGTGACTTTTCATAACAAGAGTTTATGAGTTTTTAAGACACGCTGACCTGTCTGTAGAGGGGTCACACCCTCCTTATGAAAAGACGTTTCATCATGAACCCAAGCTAGCACTCCCAAACCACATCCATTTATATTTTTTCAGAGCAGGAAGGGAATATTGGAGACGCATTTGATTAAAAGCTTTGATCGCTACACTTATCTTTCCTTCTTCGAACCATCCGATTATGCTACAAGAAGCAAATCATTACCTCCTTATCTTGCTGCTCGGCCAATCGGTATAGTTGTTTGGTTGTTTTCGTGCCTAGTGAATCACGCCACCAGTCTCTAAAGGCCCTTTCACCCACCTCCAATACCGATCGATAAGAGTAAATGAACCGAGGATTCCTTTGATCGTTGTTTGGTGTTTTCATCAATAATAATGTTTGCCTTGCCTCCCAAGTTACTGCTACTCCCTCGTACTCATTCTGCTGCCCCTTGACCTCATCCATTGCACAACCTCCAACAAAAAATCGTATCTTGGTCCAGGTATCACGTCAAATTAACGTCATGTTATTTTATTATTTATTTTTTTTAAATTTTTATAGCTTGTTTTCCTTTCCAAATTTCCTGTTAACCTTTTGTTTACTTCATCACACCACATGTGTCTAATTTTGAGCTTTCGGCCAGGTTGCTCATAGGAGCTGGGATATTTTTGTGTATCTAAAAGTATATAATGGTCAGTTTAAAGCTATAGAAAAGTAGTGAGTTTGTGTGAATATGGCGTAGCCTATTCAGAAAAGCCCTTGTTATAGCAAATTCTGTGTTTTGTAATATTTCTGTATGGGATGTAATAAATTATTATACAACAGTACTTTCTATGGGAAAATACTTAAAATGTGACAGTCTTTGTAAGTATTTATCTTCAACTAAATTATTGTACTTTTTTTTTTCAATTTGTAGATATGTAAGTGATGATGACAAGGTATTGGTAATCATGAAATGAACCGTTTCATCATCAGTCTGATGCATCTTTTAATTTATTGATGTATATACTGTATGTTTGTTGATAAACAGCTTACTTTATTTTGTATATGACCAATAAACCTGTTTTAAAATGGAACGGCGTTTGTGTATGTGTGTACTCTTGTTATATATATATATATATATATATATATATATATATATATATATATATATATATATATATATACACAGCCATGTTTATTTATCTTGACTATTTCATAGACATTTCTATTTGTGATCTTAATCTTAATTTTTATTAAAGGAAACAGCATTACAAATGCACAGTATTAAAATACAGTGAGTAAAAGGTAATAACACACATTGTATATGAATTGAAAAAGTGGTTCTAGTATCCTTAGGACTAATTTTCAGTGTTGGGAGTAATGCATTACAAAAGTAATGGATTACTGTAAGGAATTACAGAAAAAAGGTAATATTTTATTATATTATATTAAATTTTTTAATATTTTATATTTTGGCTCATCAGTGATGAGCCAAAATGAGAAAGAAGTGAAACATTTTGACGTTTGACTGCTGCTGATCTCGCTGTAATTTTAGGGAATTTGTATGAAGAAAAACAAAAAAACACCACTTCAATCCATGTTAAAAAAAAGGCACTGTATCACGATTTGTACAGAGTAAAATATTACCTTTTTTTATGTAATTCATTACAGTAATCCATTACTTTTGTAATGCATTACTCCCAACACTGCTAATTTTGAAATACTGAGACAAACTTCCATAAGTATATAACAGAGCTTTTTAGAGTTTTGAAATGATCATAATCAAGATAAAAACAATCCACAGATTGACACAGATTATTCAGCATTTTAATTTTTAGAAATATGTGCAACAGACTTTTTAATGACAAATTGTAAACAATAATTAATCAAAATGAATATGTTTTCAGTGTCATATTGCCATGACACTAATTTAGGTTATATTGATTTTAAACAGAGTCTGGTGCTGCCTGTGTGCATGTTTCCTTAGTGGGGATGATTTTAACAGGGTTTCTACTTTAAATCAAGTAAAGGATCAGATTACTTACATACTTGATCCCCAGCCATTGTTTGACGCCAGCTGAATCCTTTGTTTATAGTAAGTCCGGTCCAGTCTGTAGGTGGCAGTAACGAGTTAGCATTAGCCAGTTAGCATCTCACGCACACACACACAGAAAGAGAGAGAGAGGGGAGGGAGGTCCGGCTCGTATAAAAACGTGGGGTGCCATGACATTTAAATCGTTACTAAAAATAAGTTTAAAAGAAAGAAACGGGACGAGAGTTCACCCGTTGACCTACATTTGTGTGTGTTTTTTTGTCGATTTGAGTCGTGCTTTGAAGCGATATCGTTGTTTTTTTAAGCCGGGGGAACTGAGGATCCGCTCCGGGTTTTGCGAGCCTCTCGCCGGTTTCCCCAACTGTCACCGTGCGTCGCCGCGGGAGCAGAGGCGGGTAAAATGTAAACAACGAGCCGCTCTGATGGAGAGTTTTCTTGTGGAGAGTTTGCTCTGAGCTTTTTTTTTGGGCACTTTCTCGCGTTATTCTCTTGTCAGAAGTAACACACTACCTCTCTTCGCTCAGTTCCACTCTCTTGTATCATCCACCGGTTTGGTTTTAACGGCTAACTAGCGTTAGCTCGCTAGCTCGGAAGCTAACGTGAGCGGATACATGTAACGTCTTAACGTAGGCGAGCGCCTAAATTATCCGACGCCACGGATGCTCAATTGATGGAGGACTACGACGAGTTTGTACGGCATAGTCTCTCTCAGCTGAGGAAAAATGAGGAGAAGGAGAAGGAGAAGGAGGAGGAACACAAACCTCCAGCTGTATCTTCCCTCATCCGCTTCCATGGGCAGCCCATACTTCCTCCCCTGGTATGAACTGTTGTTGTCTGTCTGTGAACAGGATTATACCAGGATGAAACTTGGTGGTCGGGTTTAAAATTCGGCCAAGGATGATTCGTGGCGGATCCCGCTAATTCATTCTTTGTTTTATGCGTTTTATGTGGTTATCAATGGCTCCTGTTCGTTGCACCGGAGTTGCCATAGTAACAACACCAACCTAAAGATCACGAGGTGACGTCACAGACTGCAGAGAATCTACAGTGTGAAAAAAGAACACTAAGATACACCTATAGCAATGAATGGATTTACAAAGTACTTAAAAGTACACGACAGAAGGAAATGAATGTGTACTTTCAGAAGCATAAAAATAGTTGGTAGACTCTCGAGAGGCTACAGAAAATGAGGAGCTGGGCCAGATTCGGCCTATGTACATTTAATTCAAGTAGATCACTCAAGTATAGTTTATATCTGTAGTATAATCAAACAACCAAGCTCATGAGAGTTTTTTTCTCTGTTGGATATAAGGATAAATATCAATGTCAGGCTGTAATTGGTAGAGTGCTGAATTATATTTGAGTGAATCATAACATTAAAGCTTAACTTATTTATCAGGGATATATAGATAAATGGATGGATTTGACAAAATGTTAAAACACCTAGTGACGGATCAAACTCCATATAAAGTTTTTAACATTTTCAAGAACTGAAATACACAAGAAAGACCTATGGTCTTTTATAGCAGGCAGAAAAGGGTCAAGCAAAACTTTCACATAATGCAGCAAACAGAAAGTTAAAAAAAAAGCATATTTTATTTGTTTTTGCAAGTTATTTGACAATCAGTTCTGATCTAAGATAGGCCAGAATTGACATATATATAACTACACGATCTTGTGGGAAATATAACATATATAATATTTCAGTATTTAATTCTTATGTGTTATTGTGTTACACTGAATGCATTTTAGATGTGGGCTGTTTGTCTCACAAAACACAATGAAGTCACCCGTTGCCTTGTTCTGCACTTATTATGAATTCACCAATTAATGCACTTATCTAGAAATCCACAGAATAATACATTTTGCAAGTAACTGCTGTTTGAAGCATGAATGAGATCCCATGCTGTTCTCTATTGACAACAGCTCTCAGGGGGACAGAGAGAAGAAATGCAGCAACACAGAGATGCAGCAAAAAAGGCTGAAGTCCACAGAAAGTTGAAGGACAATCAAAGGATGGCTTATGTGCAAACTATTCTACAGAGTGTTCAGGTAATTAAAGCTGAGTTTAAGGCTTGCCTCCCAGCAAGTCTAATGTATTTATGTTCATATGTTATTGTATACACAAGATCAAATTTGAGTTACATGAAGTAGTAATTAATATTCAAAGACAAATTTGTGAAAATTCATTTTGTCATATAATGTGATGTCATGCATGGTTTTTATCAAATGAGAATAAACCCATTTTCTCTGACCTTATGATATCTCTTGGATTGCAGCTGAGGAATACACCAACGTTAGAGGAGTTGCTCCAAGAAGAAGCAGCAGAGGTTAACACTAAATCTTCATGTTTCCAAAACACCATTGGTGGATCAGTGTCGTGCAGCAGTTTCTCCATAGGCACAAAGGATAATCTGTCGCTCTCATCACCACCTGCGAGGGAAGGAGAGGATGGCGTTCCTCTTCCTCCATTGTCATCAACCACGTATAGTGCTTTTTTCACCTCTAATGTGTCACCTCAGCAAAGTTACCAGGAAAGTTGCCTTATTGATCAACACAGCAGCCAACAGCCAAGAACACTTAATAGCGTGAGCTACCAGTCAGCATCCTCAGGCTATGTGACCTACGAAAATGTCCAAAACACCACCAGTGTCTCTGAAGGGATTTGTTCAGGTGGAGAGATCCATGGCTTTGGTTCTATTAAGGGAGCTGATGATGTGGGTGGCTTTTTCCTTCACAATACCTCTAACACAATCTCCAAGATGCCAGATATTATTAGCCATCCTCCCATAGATGGAGAGGAACTGGAGAGGAGTGGACTAGAATCATCCTTTTGTACTAACTTTATAGCTGTAAAAGACATTTGTTGTGCCTCAAACCAGGAGGATTCCCTCATATGTGACCACTTGACAGAAGAGAAATCTGAAAACAGCACAGAAGTTGCAGATGACCCTTCCTCCATCGCTGTGCTTGACCTTGACAAAGATGGAAATTTTGACAGAACTGAGGTCCAACCATTAGACAGCAGCGGCTTCTCAGACAATCTAGAGTCATTTCAGACATTAAACACTCTTCACTGTCCAACAACAGAACTGCATATCCAGCACGACCCAGGAGAAACGGAACCAGCGGACGAAGCAGCCTCAACGCCGTGTGAGGAGCCTTATCGTCTGAGCCTCCAGGCTTTGCTGAAGAGATCTCAGGAGTATCGGCGGCGCCAGCGGATGCTTAGGAACCAAGCCAAAAACACTAGAATCCAAGAGAGAGCACAAGAACGGCCAAGAGTTGAGGAGCAGAGCCTCTCTGATAAGGAGAATGATGAGTGTCCCTACAAGGGGACAGTGGCTGCAGATGGGAAGAAAACCAAAGAGAAGAGAGGCACTTTCATCCCGTCAGCGGAAACTTCCCTAAAGAAATCCTGTGAGAATGAGAGGTGCGAGTTAACTGGGAATAAAGTGAATTGTAAGTCAGAAACCACACATTTAAATAAAGATAGAAATTCAAAAGAAATGACTAGTGTGGATGAAGAAACAACCTTAAAAAATAATAAGCTGAACATTTCACAAGAGGCCATAACAGAATCTAAACAAATTAACGCCTCCTATCAAAAACAGTCAGTGTCGTCAGAAACCTCCAGGGTTCAGGAATCCCTTTACATGACCAGTGAGCAAAGTACTAGACAAGGAAAATTCTGCACAATCCCAGCTCCAAACTTTTGTAGGAGTCCTGTTCACTCCGTGGGGAAAGGTAGTATGAAAGATGGAGAAACGGCAACCTCAAAGGGGAAAGTTCTGGTCAGTACCAGCTTGAATAAAGATAACCTTGAACATCAAAACTGTCAGAGCGCAGCAGATCATCAAGTGGTTGAAGGTGATGCAACAAGCGCTTTAACCAAGAGTTCACAGCACATCGATCAACTTGAGTCAAACCTGTCCAGTCTGAAAGTCCTGATCTCAGATCTGGAGTCGACACTGACAGGAAACATGGAAAATCACAGCCAGACTGAGGGCAGCCTGCAGGGTGACGTCTGTTCTGTAGGCACGAAGCACGTTGAGCTAATTAATGGTAAGCCCATTCAAACTGATTCCGACTATTGGGAGGACAATCAGAGGGATGATCTTGATAACACTGATGTGGAGCAGGACCAAATGTCCGGGGAGAACACAAGAAGGCAATCATTCAACAATTGCAAGAACAGATGTGAGGATTCTGGACCTGAACCGAGCATTAGTGACACAGATGACATTTCTCTCATCCTGCTGGGAGGAGGAAAAGAGGCAGTCGACTTAGCAGAGCTCAGTCCTGTCAAAACATTAAGCACAGAGAAAAAAAAGGAGACGGTTTTAGGTCCAACAAAGAGTTCTGGACAGCAGGGTGTCTATAGAAAGCAGCAGCCACACGCTAAGTGCATCCTTTCTGTGGCCCAGCGAATGCTGGTTCCTGATGTGTTCAGGAACGCTCCATCTGAAACCTCTGCTCCAGGTAACTCCTCCGTTCTGTCAGATACCAGCAACAACCCAGAGGAGGCCGAGGACGAGTCGGCAGTGGAAGGTCCAGACTCCACCTGCTCGCCATCGCTCAACCAGTCGTACGACGTGGACACGCCGTCTGGGCTGTGGCTTCTCGAGGGGTCGGGTTCTGATCATCCTGGTCATCCCGTTCAGGAGAAGAGCCTGACCCCGGAGAGCGGGGGCGAAGGTCAGGGCGGCGTATCCAAGGTCAAACGGAAGCTTCTAATGCACCTGACGGACAAGAGCCTGGACAGGAGCGAGGAGTCCAGCGGAGAACCGGGCTCAGACATCACACTCAACACCGACGCCACCAGAGGTAAGACCAGGACGTCAAAATGTTGAACTTTGTCATAGACTGTAACAGTTTGTGTGTTTGAGAGGTACAGACAGTACAACAGTACAAATATGACACAAAAAGAGAAATTATAATAAATCAGCAGATCAGACCATCTTGACATGATCTGCATCACACAAATATTTTACATGTATATGATCTTCACTACTTTAACTTTAGTTCTTCAGTTGTAATAACTACTGTTGCTCAAGCACTCAATGCAGCCTACGTATAGCATGTCTAGGTAATAAATCGTGCTACAATTGAAATCGGTTCTTTACTTGAGTTTTCATTCTTGTATTAGAGTTGCAACATTTATTATTTTAATGATATATTGTAAGTTTCTGTAATGCTTGTAAGTGTTGTGCACTGAAACTCGATTTGAAGAAAATCATGAATGAAATCTAATTCACAATATCATCCAGAGAAATAAGGACACCAATTTTTTTATTAAAATTGTGCAGCCCTACCACACACTTTCTTCATTTGCTCAAATCCGAATATTTACTATACAAAATGTTGTTTAAAGACCTTGTATGAAATATAAGTAATAAATATTAAGCAGGTGAAATCTCTACAGGTTTCCCTTTTTAATACGTGTCCACTAATACACCTCTCACTGAGACTGGTTAGTTGTGCTAGAGATAACTTTGGTGAAAAACAAATACTTAAAATGTGTTTTTATTAGTATAGGGTGATAAACCAAGTGTTTGGATGTTCTATTGTAGTAGTTGTAGTGTTGCCCTGCCGGTTTACCTTCATAATGTGAACATATTGTGGTGCTAACTGGTTCTAGCTGCAATGCGGTGGGGTGAAGGTCACGCTGGTCAGAAGGAAAAATGGGAGCAACTAAAACGGGCCCACGCTTCTCAGGTCAGAGCCCTGCAAGAAGAGCACAGGAGACAACAAGAGGAGCTACTACAGGTGAGACAGGAAGGATGTTATTGATCAACCGAGCTGTGAATAATTAGATGCTTAAACGACAGGTAAATGCACCAGATCTCGTGCACACGCTGTCGTACTGATACGTCTTCCTTCCCATTGGCCTGCTTCTTGCATTAGATTGCATCACTTATTGCCGTACAGATCTTGTTGTACGTAATTCCTGTACGGCAGCCATAATTCACTTTACCAAGGTTTTTGAAACTCCACCCAAAGTCACCGATGAGAGATTAAGAATTAACATCCAGCCCGTATTTTAAGAATAGCCCTTGAGAGTTTCTGAACCTTTAAGAATTCACCAAGCTGTGATCGTCCACTGACCCTAAATGCTCTTTGTGAAACGAGAAGCAGACCTTTGAAAGGGTCTGGCACTGTTCCATATGTGTGTGTGTGTGTGCGAGCATGCACACACACACACATGTTGCCCTACCTGTTTGAGTGTGCTGCTGGAGACCCGGGTCGTGTGCAGACTACAGACATCTGCTCATTACAAGAGACCTTCAGACTCTCCCCAGTAAAAAAAAAAAACACACACACAGGGATTCTACCATAAATGTTTCATTACATCCCAAAGAGGCGAGCTGGCATGGCCGCCTGTTTGTGTGCGTGCGCGTGTGTGAGTGTGTGTGTGTGCGTGCACGCTCATGCAAGACTTCAAGGACGCCTGCTGTTCTTTGGCAACCAGTTTCTCCCATCTTCAGCTTGTGTCTGTATTTGTTCTTGGTCGGTGTCCTTGCCCTATTAATCACAGCCTCTATTTAATTTATGTATTCTTAACAACAATATAATTAACATAAGCCGTTTACTAAAAGGACTCCTTTTTCGACTCCCCTCTGTCCCTCCATCATTTGCGATGTGATGAGGGAGCGGGCTGGCTGGACTCCTCGGTAGAGGGAGGGGGGGCCGAGGGAATTGACACAGAAAAAGGAAAGGATAATTTGTTTAATTCATGAGCGTCTGTGGTTAAGTGCCAGATCGTCCCACCGAGTGCCACCGCTAATGGTCCCTTTTCCTTCTCCCCCTTTTTTTTCCTCTCTTCATCCCTCTCTTTGTTTTGTCTCATACCTCCTCCACCGTCGTTTTTCTACTCTGGCTGTATTCATTTTCTCCTGTCTCCTCATCCCTGTCATCCCTCTCCTCCTCCTCCTCATCTCATCCCTCTTGCCTCTGTGCCCCATCTCTCCC
The DNA here is from genome assembly GCA_036785175.1 of Eupleurogrammus muticus. Taxonomy (NCBI): domain Eukaryota; kingdom Metazoa; phylum Chordata; class Actinopteri; order Scombriformes; family Trichiuridae; genus Eupleurogrammus; species Eupleurogrammus muticus. The sequence continues at coordinate 26,604,842 of JAYKQN010000003.1, forward strand.
CTCCTGTCTCTTTCTCTCTACCCTCAATTAATTTCTTCCTCCTGCTTCATTTGCTGTCCTTTCCAATTCAATATTTTCCAACCTTGCCTGCTCCCAATGCACGCATGCGTTCCTGCACACACACACACACACGCACTCCTTCTTTTACTCCTTCCTTCCATGTGTCTCCGTCTCTTGTCTCTCTCAGGCCTTGGCGGCGCGTTACCGTCTCCTCCAGAGTGTGTCCCTCCCCTGCTCCGTGTCAAGCTCACGTCTTAGGGATACGATGACCCTTTCTACCCCCTCTCAGGTATTGCCGTCACATTTGTTCACCAATGTCAGTGATGCGAAAAGCTTGTCCTGTTTATCCTTTTGTCCCCCGGATTTTCATTCATCACCAGTTGGCTGACACAGTCAGGTGAAACTGATACTTCCCCCTCAGATGTCCCAATCCATCTCGGTATCCGACATCATCCACTATTGCTCTCTAAACGCTTCCCTGCCACCAGTAACTGAGCTTATGTTAGACTGCGTTTGTTAAACAAGCATGTACATACCTTTAACGCAACAGCTTTAGAATCAACAAGTGAGTGACAGCACATCAGCTGCTTATTATTCTGCTTATTATAATGATGAGCCGCAAGTCCACATGTGTTGATGCGCTAAATAGATGCTAACCAAAAGACCTTGAGAAATCTGCGCGGGAAATTAATTGGTTGTCATTGATGGAATTAGCATTCTCCTCTCTCTTCCCCCTCTGGTCCTCATTATTCACCCCTTCTCATCGCCCGCTCTCGCCACTTTCCTCCTCTCCCACAGCCCTCCAGCTCTCTGCCGGAGCGCTGCCGCCCCCTGCTGTTGGCAGCGGTGAAGGGCTTTCTGATTCGCCGGCTGCTGCGGACAGAGAGAGTGGCGCAGCTGGTGCGCACCATCGGGGTGAGTAAAGACACATGTGTTGTAGCACTTGTGTGCTAATAAATTCACAAAAACTGGTCTTATAAAGAGCTTTGATTTGTTTGATTTGTAGGCACGTAACAATCTTTATTCAATCAGTCATAGCAGTGAGCCCTGACATTGAGGCAGTGAGGCAGCATTCACAATACCAGACCTTGAAATTGAAGCATCTAAATGAAATTCATTTATCATTCATTATTTATAACTGTGCTTTGAACGCTGAGACTTGACAAAACGTCTCTAGTGAAAAAAGGAATATTGCAACTATAAACGTGTGTTTTTGTACACGTAGGACACGCAGCAGTTCCTGCAGGCCTTCAGGCAGCAGAGCCCAGGTGGGGGGGGAGTGTGCAGCAGACAGGACCTGTTACTGCAGGAGAGAGTCACTCTTCAGGTAGCGAGCTGAACACATGTTGCATCTGTCTGTTAACCTCTCTCGCAGTTTCTCCTCTCCGCCGCTAATGAGCGATTATTACCCACATTAGCAGTTAGCACGACAGACATTGTGATTACGCACATTAATCCGAACCATCGCCTGCCTCATAATTGTTGGTTCCTCCAGCTGCGCGCCGCACGCTACGAGCTCAGTGACATATTCTTCAGCCTGTCAGCCAGAGAGAGGATGCAGTTGATCAGCTGGGACCGAGAGCTGGAGAGAGACCGAGAGCTCAGACGACAGGTGACTCCTTGTTTTTTCCCTCTGTGACAAACTGAAATTCCTATATGTTACAGCAACTCTGCCATGATCAACATCATACATATATAATTAACCCCTTTTCCACACCAGGGACCAAAAAGGCCTTTAGGCTTTTTTCCCTCAAACTTTTGCTGTGATTATGGTATATCCATGGTTTTTGGCAAAGATGTATGTATATTTTTCAGAGTTTTTTGAAGTTCAACCAACGGTATTATGTCTGTCATAAACAGCGTAGACACAATGCAAACTTTCAGCACCTTGGAGCCCTTTTTGTTCCCAATAAAACCCATGGCTGTTAGATAGATAAAATCATGCATTCTATTTTATAAGGCCTTTTTTAATAAAGCCCTGGCTTCAAAATTCTAATATTTTTTCACTATTTTCCAGCAATTTCCTTGGTTTCCACTAGGTATTTCATGCATAATCAGGGTCTGAAAGCCATTAGGCCAATCATATATTCATCTGAGAAGTGTGTGTTTTTATTGCTCTGTTGCTTTACATTATACCACCAGTAAAGCCCGGTCCTTTCAGGGCAGCAGCCGTTCACACTCTTTTTACAATGTGTGGTGGATGGTGATGACAGATTGTAGTTGATTTGTTTACCATCGCAGCACTTTTAGTGTTGGCAACAAGGACTGAATTATCGTGTGTGTGTGTGTGTGTGTGTGTGCGTGCGTGTGTGTGTGTGTGTGTGTGTGTGTGTGTGTGTGTGTGTGTGTGTTATGTGTACACATCCCGTCTACTGAGGCATGTTACTGGGCTAATCCGTTCTGCATGTGTATTTGTTCAGAATGGGCCCACACACCAGCCCAGAGGGAAGAGCTCTCTCTCAGCTGCAACACAAAAATCACTGGAGAGGAAGAGGGGAATGATGTAAGTTTTCTCTGAATCTGTTTTCTTTAGCACTGCGAATATCTGTTTCTTTCAAGTGTGTGTGTGTGTGTGTGTGTGTGTGTGAAGTCACATGTGAGAAAGAAAATGATCAAGATCTGCAGAAAATGATCTGTTGTGCATATTTTGATAATTTCGGTTGTAACATTTTTCAGATCTCTTCCTTTAGTGTTGCAGTCAGCTAAAATAGCATCATTCAGCTCTTTTTTTAATGAAAGAACTGCAGGCTAAGATAATCTCCTTTTTTTAGGCAGTACATTTGTCAGCAGCTAAACTCTGTCTACTTTTCCCTCCAGTATCCAGAAAAGGGCAGCAGAGAGGCACAGGGGAGTTGTGACGAGGACTGGACCCAAGACCGGATCCTCTGCCATTCAGCCGCCAGAAACCAAACAGGGACAGTTCAAGGCAAATCCCCAGAGAGTCCCTAAGAGCACTTACTCCTCTCGACCCCGATGACTCTCTTCCTAATTGGACACGGCGAGAACTCCTAATAAGGCCTCTAGTGGGATATATGAATATTGTATAACTTAACATCTGAGTTTTTAAAATCCAAATTTGACACAAAGTTATGGATGTTGCTGAATAATATATCATTGAACGGAGTTCTTCAACAAGGTTGTAATACAATAGTAACATCAGCGGACACTGTGGACATCTATAATACAGAATAGAGTCATATTCAGTGATTACGTGGAGGTAGAACATCACTACAACCATTATTCTTTGGCTGCACCATTAAATCTTTTGAACCGAAGGACTTAATTTATGGCAGAAATTAAGCAGGAAAAGCTCACAGGTGAAAAAACATTACACTAATGATGGCACTGTTAAGGTCCCCTGACTCTCAGAATACATCTCGCAAGATGACAAAGCAAAGGAATGCAGCACAAAATATATATTTATGCAGCACAAAATTAGAGAGTTGCTGTTTTACTGCAAGCATATTAACATAAAATAGCAGGTAAACACAGATGTTACCGATTAAACAAGGCATAGGTTTCTGTTCCATTCAGTGTAGCAGTGAACCAAAAGGCACAATAGCAGCACCTTGAGCCTTCAACACAATGAAACCCTTTTTAGTATTATTTAGTAACACCTGTGTTACACCTGTATGCAGCAATGATTAAGGTCATAAATTACAGCTAAGCCTTCTCTGATATGATAAAAAACATTTGATGAGTTTGGCTGTACTTGCAGATTCTCGAGTTGTTAAATCTACTTTTTAGGTTGGATTTAATGATTCAGTTCCTTCATATTTATGAGCCTAATTCATTGCTCATTCAAGCGTGCAGGCATATTAATACACATTGACCCCTTCAGTATGATATTTCTGCTACTGTTGAGCTCAAATGTTGCCTTAAATATTGTGTTAACATATAAGCCAAAACCACTTGTAAGCCATTGATATTTTTTTTAAATATTTTTTATTCTTACAGGTTTTTTCAAATTGTTTTTTTTAATATTTATTTGTGTGTGGTTGATAATAAATATTTTGAACACCTTGAATGTTGCTGTGGAGTTGGTGAGTGGCATGGAAACATTTAGGTTACTATGAGAGGGTCCCTTTTCCTGTTATTGTGTGTAGACAGGACGATTAAAAAAAGAAGAAGAAGCCCAGATATTATGACTTTCCTAAAACCTTTTTTAATAATAATTTATTTTATTTCAATTAAATGTTTTTAATTGATCATTCATTTTCAGTCACGCTATTTGAGATTTTGTGTTACAAACGGACTTGAAAATGCCATTAAATTTAAAGAAATCTGCATTATGAGATTCCTGATAAATGCATATATATTGTGCATATATATTTTTTATGTAATTTTGCTCTTACATTGCCTGGCAGAATTTCAAATGAATATATATTTGTAATTTATTCTTAATTGCCAGAAGGCGCCTGTCGCAGCTGCAGCCTCCGGGCAGCAGGGGGCGCTCCAGCCCGGCTCCCCCCTCCTCTCCCCGGGTCGCGGACATCCGGCGACAGCGGCGAGCTTTTTGTTTTGAATCCAGCAGGCAGCGACTTCTCAGCTGATTAAAAAAAAAAAAAGCAGGATGGACGAGGAGGCTGGCGGCGGAGCTTCCTCGCGGGCGAAGCGGAAAGCGCTGGAAAAGGCGAAAATCCTGCAACGGGAGAACGAGCGGGAGATTTTCAGAATGGTAAGACGAGGAGGGGGGGAAACACACGTTTGGAGCCACCCGTCGGAAGCTAGCTGGCCGCTACGGCGTCGGGGGGCTTTAACCCGGTGTTTCTCCTCTTATCTCCGGTCACCTGAAGGTGGGTCGCGTCCTGAAGAAGGCGGAGGCCGAGCGGTCGGAGGAGGAGGCCGCGGTGCTGCTGCTGCACGCGGACACCGTGGAGGAGCTGTGCAGGAGACAGGTCCGGAGGAACCTGCTCAAGAGGAAGCAGGAGGAGGTGAGACAGCCACAGGCCCGGAATAACCTGAGGAGAGCAGTCACAGGCTGCTTTACGATTACAGATATAGATAAGTCCTGGATAAGGATCAGGTTGCAATAGGTGATGGAAACAGTACGACAATTTAATTAACAGAAATACATTGATTCATAGTGTATGTGGAGGATGAGCATCAGACCCTGCAACAACCAGAGGCTCCATCAGTGGAATGAAAAATATACTTAAAGTATCAAAACTACTGCAGACTAGATGAGATATATTTATAGTAATAACTGCTTTATAATATTTGTCGCTTATCACACACAATACATGGCAAATTTAAAGAAATGAGTATATTCATTTTGTGCAAAATATATAAAAATTTCTGAAAAGTGAAAGTAGTGGAAGTATAAAGTAGCATCAAATGGAAATACTCAAGTAAACTACCTCAAAATTGTGTGTATCATGCTTAAGTAAAAGTAGTTTCTACAAGTGTATATGCTGAGCATTGAGAGGGACAGCAGCCACTTTCAGATCTTCTTAAAGGTTGATTATACTGGATTTTTTCTTTTTTTTTTTGCAAAATAAAAATAATAATAGTTGCTCTGCAAGTGAGACAAGAGCCTGAAAGTGAGACTTCAAAAGGGAGAGAGTTGCAAGAGAAATGCCAACATGAGAATTAAAATAGTTTTTTTGTATTTATACTGTAAAGCACAGATTCAAAAACTCGTCAACATCAGCAGCAGTGCAACACACACACACACACACACACACAATAACAAAACATAAATGCATGTTGTGAAACATCAGATGAAGTCTGTGGTCATAAACTCATAAACCATCATGTATATATTTGTTTAACCCCCTTTTACTGGCCGCAGGTGTGTGACGATGCTGACGAGCTGAAGCGTAAAGTCAGGGAGCTGGCCGTGGCCGTCAAGCAAGCCAAACACTTTGTGGTTTACACTGGAGCTGGGATCAGCACGGTATGCCGTCTATAAAAAAAAAAATGACTGAATATTCAACTGTCTTTCCCTTCCTTGCTGTTAACTATCCATTTATTTCAGGCAGCTTCTATACCAGACTACAGGGGCCCTAATGGGGTGTGGACACAGCTACAGAAGGGCCAGAGAGTCAGGTGGATACAGAGACTTTAAAGTCATTTTTGAGAATTTTGGCGAATTTTCACAAACTTTGAACTATCCCTTTAACAGTGATGTGATATAAGCTGCATCCACATATATCTTTCATCCTCATATTTTTTAATATATTGCTTCTCTATGCAAACAGTTCATCTGACCTGAGTAAAGCGGAGCCGACCCTCACACACATGTGCATCAGGACGCTTTATAAGGAAACGCTGGTATGCAACACCAACACATAGCAATGGTAAACACTATATTATATATATTGTACACTCTTATTTACGTGTGTGTGTGTGTGTCTTTAAAGCTGAAGCATGTTGTGTCTCAAAACTGCGATGGACTTCACCTCCGTAGCGGTCTTCCCAGACACGCCCTGTCTGAGCTCCATGGAAACATGTTTATCGAGGTGAGACACACACACACATACACACACACACTAACCTCAGCACTACATATATATTTCCCCATTACACATGTTGCATGTTTTATTTTTTAACCTTTCAGAGAATACAGTCCAACTTTTTTTGGTTACCCTATCGTACCGGTTTTGTATCCCGTTCCCCAGGTGTGTACGTCCTGTTCCCCGGTCAGGGAGTACGTGCGTCTGTTCGACGTCACCGAGCGGACGTCGCTGCACCGTCACGGGACAGAACGCCGGTGCAGCCACTGCGGCAGCGAACTCAGGGACACAATAGTGCACTTTGGGGAACGGGGGACCTTGGAACAACCTCTTAACTGGAAAGGAGCCGCCGAGGCTGCGGAGCTGGCTGACGTCATCCTCTGCTTAGGCTCCAGCCTGAAGGTGGGGGTCGCCAACCGCGTCGCCAAGAAATGTAACTCGGATCAGAAAAAAGCCTGATCTCAATTATAAATCAGGTTGCAAAGGGGCGGGCGATTTCCAGAAACGTTCCATGGGAAGTTAAGTGTGGCCTCCAGGCATCTAGGAATCACCTGTGTTTGTGATGCACAGTGCATGAGGGAGTTTGGCCTGAAAGTGCTCTGAGTTAACTTGCATTAAAGGGATAGTTGAACACTTTTGAAAATTCACCCATCATGATTCCCAAATTCACCCATCATCATGATTCCCATAGTCAAAGCAATAGGGGCTACTATGAATTGGTGAATTTAAAAAAAAATGTTGAACTATCCCTTTAAATCTGCTTATTTTTGTCAACATTATACTACAATATTACCCAATTCCCCAACTATATTTATGTTCACTGTTAGGGGCCAACCTTTGTACATTTTGGATTTATGCTAACAATATCCCATATACAGTTTCTAATGGAAACATGTTTATTGTTTATAATGTTTCCAAGTTTGAAAATGCCTGGAATTTTGCAACCATAATTATAAACGAGACAAACTAAAGGGAAGACTCATCTCTCCTCATTGTGACATAACATCAGAATTTCGCAACCTTTATCAGCCAATGCCCCTGAACCCTGTAAGTTGCTGATGGTGTCAGTGTTGCTGCGTCTGAGACAATTCATATCATCTGTTTGATAGCCCTCACTCAGACCTAATCACGTTATGATCTTTAGTCACTGGTTTATTTAACTGTAGCAGCTTTCTCAGTGCAGTGAACCTGCTTTCTCTCCTTTTAGGTGCTGAAGAAATACGCCTGTCTGTGGTGCATGAACAGACCAGCGAGCAAAAGGCCCAAACTGTACATTGTTAACCTCCAGGTAAAGTTGGGTGACATTTCATGCAAAATCTATTTAAATAAGATAAAAGTCGTTGATGGCCGAATGTGCGTGTGTGTATCTTTGCTGCAGTGGACGCCAAAAGACGATCTGGCCGTGCTGAAGATAAATGGCAAGTGTGACGATGTCATGAGTCTTCTCATGGAGGAGCTGAACATTCAGGTTCCTTCCTATGACAGGTAAGCACCAGAACCAGGATCTGGTTTAATCATCAATAACCTGATGTTACATCCCATCCAAGAAACGCATACGAGACATTGACATACAGTGGGTTACAGGAGCAGGAGAACTTATCATTGCATGATCAATAGGAAAACATGAGATAATGGCTAAAGAAAAACACCCCAGCACATTTAGCAACATGTAGAAGGGAAAAAGGGATTTGGAGAAGGAAAGATGTCAAATCAGCCACTTTGACTAAAGGAAGTAATTATAGCCATTATACACAGACACATCAGACATTTTAGCTCCTTTCCTAAAACATTCATCATTCCCCTTTGACTCCTACATCAGGGCAGCCGACCCCATCTTGAGCCTGGCCACGCCGCTGCGTCCGGAGGAGGTGGACAGCCACACCCGTGACGTCATCGCGCCGCCTGCTGGGCGGGAGGACGGCTCCAGCAACGCCGACACCTCGGCAACAGCCTCGGCCGTGCAGGGCGGCTGGTTCGGACGGGGCTACGGCAAAGGGAGGAAGAAGAAAAAAGCTGCATAGTCGTGCAGACTCGTGCATGTTGTGCTCGAGTGCTGTGATGTAGTTTTGTCTGCATTAACTCAATGCACTGTGTGTGGGTGTGTGTGTGTGTGTGTGTCTGTGTGTGTGGGTGTGTGAGAAGACAAAACCAATTTTTTTGCCATATGAAAATGGCACTTTGCACCATAACTATATTATTCTATACAACACACAGTTCTGAGTTACAACCGGATCTAAAAGCGGCTTTCGTTATGCCGCTGTTGTTTCTCATGTTACCGCTTTTTACGGCAGCTAAGCTAGCTGGGTTAGCATCCAAAGAACGTTCTGAAACTTGTGCAACATAATCCTGTCTGCTGTCCTCCTGTATTAGTGGTTCACAGCCCTTTTTTTGGGCTTCTGACCCCCAAATAAGTGGCGACCCCAGATATTTGAAACACAACCTTTTCTCGTTATTAGTTTGTTGTATTGCTCTGCAAGTAAAACAATGTTTATTTAGACTGTATTTAAGCTATTTTATGTTTATTATTGGGTATGGAGGCAGATAAACCAGGATGAGTTTGGTGCACATTGTATTTAATGTTTTTTCAGGCAACCACAATGTTGACAAACCCTGCTCTGTATGTTCAGTATACCACAAACACATTTACAGACACTTTCATAGCCTCCAGTTGTTGATTGATATTCAGAAGTAAGATTATTTCTCCTTATTTTTTTTGTGGAGTGTCACTTTACATTCTATTTAATATGTATTGGATTATTGTTGTTCCATTACATTGAGCAATGTAACGCTAGATGTAAATTACACTTGAAATACTGGTGCTTTAAGTTTTTACAAAGTATTGTAGAAATGCAGCTTCAAACATGGTGAAGAACCATAACAAACAGCAGCACGCCAATAGCCCGCTTCTAAATTCTGTGCTGCCAATTTTTACTGAAAACAGACTTTGAAAGATTTAGGAGATTTAACTACATTTGCTACATGTATTATTTACAGTAAATTATATTTTTGTAGTCTTTTTCAGATGAATGCCTTGCAAGGTTGAATGTACCTTTTTTTTTTTTTTTTTTTTTTTTTTTTCTTCCAACCGAGTTTACTTGTGTTGATGGTGACTGAAAAAGGTATTCTGGTTAAATTCTTCCCTGGCCTTCGCTCACAGGACTTCACGTTACAGCTGCTGCCTCGGTTTACTGAAGTTGAAGATTTTGCGTTTACATTTTTAATCTTTTATTTTTTTTTTCTGCAGACAATGCAGAGACTCTGCTGCTGTCACTCCTTTCTTGCAGCAGAGTAAGGAGAGCTGAATTTGACTTGTAACCTGATTAGTTGGTTCTCATGATAAGTTACTGTTTACCTGGGATGCAGTAAATGACCAAATGTGTCTGTTAAGTTCTCTCTCAGGAAGATCCTGTAGTATTAATACCTGCATCCTGTACCGTGACGGGTCGGAGGTTGAAAAAAGCGGAACTAGCCAATGGAGAGCTAGTGCTCACATTCCTGAAACTCCCGCCAATGATTAAACTGGATACGGAGTCATGTGACTCATCAGTTCCTCTGTGTTTTAGAGAAAAGAAAAATGTTATATTTGTGAGAGAATAAAGTGTTTTCCTCATTCTGGACTGTCCGTAATGATGATCTCTCTTGCTTTGATTTACTGATAAAACTAAAGATAACACTACGTTTACAGACCTGAGTATTTTTTTTTTTTTTTTTTTATGAAATAGTTTTTTTTATATTCACCCATTGTCTTATATCTAATATTGTTGAAGCATGTGACATGGTTCATACTGTGCCTGTGTGTTGACTCTTGTCACTATTTTTTAGGAATTATTAACTTCTGTCATTTGACTTGTGACTTGTTTCGGTGCAACTTTCCTGAAGGCATCTTGGTGTTACTTTGATAGACAGTAAGTTTATTCATTAGCTCTCTGCACAAGAAGTGTTGAAAACATTTTATTAACACATGCATTCAATACATTGAAGGTAATAGTTGAGTCCATTACCAGTAATAGAATTAATTCAATGAGCTTTTGCACACAATAGATTCTTCTTAGTTACAACTAAATAGAAAAATTCTACTCAAATGTAAAATCAATCATTGTGCAGCAGAATGGCCCTCTGTGTATTTTTTATATTAGAACATTGGATTTTTATTGATGCATGAATGTGAAAACAGAATTTGACCATAGCTGGACCAGCTTTTTTTCTTTTTTTGATTATTTTTTTTGATTAACCCTTATTTTTTTTCTTGTAGTCATGACCACATTTCATATATCTGGCATGAGATGTTAACAGCAGTTTTTTTCAATAAATAAAAACAATTCAAATAAATTTTTTGTATGTTGTGTGTGTGTGTGTGTGGTCACATGGTTTAATTTTAATAAATGTTCAAATTAATAACATTGAAGAGTACATTTTCTCCTTATACTTACAAAGCATTTTCATTATTACTACAAAATAAAATAAAAATCAAAATGACCTGATACAAGCATAAATCTGGACATCACAAATAATTGAAGTTTTAGCTTTTGTTGTTTTTATTATTATTACTGATAGAGGTAGAATGTGTGTGTGTGTGTGTGTGTGTGTGTGTGTGTGTGTGTGTGTGTGTGTGTGTGTGTGTGTGTGTGTGTGTGTGTGTGTGTGTGTGTGTGTGTGTGTGGGTACTTTCCACCTCCAGGACTGCTGTGTTATCGGCGTTCATCAGGTCTTCATTGGGTGTGTATCGCGTGCTCCGTCTCAAACCACGTGACGTGATTACGCAACCCTCTCAGTCGATGTGACGTAGCGTTGGAGGCGTTGGCCGCTTCAGTGTCACTGTCTGTTCTGGGAAATCCGAGTCGCGAAAGAAGGCGTTCTTTTGGCAAATAGTCTCTATTTGACTGGGTTAAATACTTTAGATCGTACGCTACCTCTCGCTTGTAAGGTTGCTACCGTTAAGCTGCTTCACCGGACCTGTCGAAATGATCAAAAACGGACACCACGCCACGAACGAGCCGCAGGGCGAAGCCGGCTGCAGTAAGCCGGGAGGAGCGGGCTGCAGCCCGGAGAAAAGGAGACGCGTCGTCCGGCTGTGGTGCGACGGATGGTGAGTGTGAGGAACCGCGGCTGGCCGGCTGTCAGTGGCCGGTCATTAACCCATGTTCCTGGGATCTTTGTCCCGTTTAAGCGGCCGTTCTCCAACACGTCAGGAACCCACCGGTGGGATAGCATGCTAATGCTAGCTAGGTAACGTTAGCAGCTTCACGTTACTACATCAGCAACTAGTAATAACATAGCAACGGGAGTTAAACTACAACATTACCCGTCAGAGAAACAACAATTTCAACAATTTGCATGTTTAAATCTCTCATACAAACATACTTTTTTTTCTTTTCTAATCTCTTTATGGCTGCTCAAGATAAGGCCAAGGTTCTCACAGTAAAGTTACTGATAAAGGTTTTATTGAATGAGGTTTTAATATAGTTTTACAGCAGTGTGTAAAGTACATGAAAGCCTGAGTAAAAATACTGATACTATACTGTCTTGTGTTACAATATTATCATTACTAGAATATGTAGTATCTGATATTAATTTTACCCAAGTGTCCAAACTAAGTTTCTGATATTTGTTGTACTGTATTGAAAGTCATAATTTAGTGTTTAGTGCATCACTGGAGGCTTCAGGTTTCCACTCAACCTTTGTTAAAATGAAATACGGAACCAGAATTGGCTTGTAAACAATTAGTGATGTCAAAGGTCATGCTTGTATCAGGTCGCTTTCATTCTGTTTCCACTAAATTTCTATTTTATTTTATAGTAAGTCATGAAAATCCTAAGTGGAAATGTAGTAAAGTGAAAGTTGAGTCTAGTGTTGATGCTTCAAAAATACTTAAGTACTGTAAAAAAAGATATAATGACAAATGGTACCAAAATGGACCTGATGAAACCTTCTTAAAACTTTATTTAAAGAAGTGTTTAACTTTCTCATCTCGCAAATCGTCATTTGTCACTGACTCACACATCACTGATCAAGAATAGGGAAGTCCTAAACATGAAACTTGAGAGGAGGTATTTTTTGTTCATACACAGATGTGTGACGTACTGGTTGTAAAAGCCTAATAACACACCCTGATCCTGTCTGCTGGTTTCCTCCTGGACTCGTGCGACCGCCACAGTCCTCTCTGGTGGAGAGTTGTGGCTCCTCATGTGATTTGAGTCGACCGACTCCTAATATTCAAAGTGTGAATTCTTTGCTGCACTCTCCTGCTGCAGAAAGCAGTTTGTGGGTTTCTGATAGCGAGTTTTGACAGGGCCCCGTCTCATGTGGTGGTTATAAATAAGCTGAGATACTGAACATGTTGTTCAGCTTGATGCCGAAACAACATGTTGACGGCGTCCGTCTTTGTGGGGGCCATATTGAGACACAACGTTTTACAGATCTGTTTCTTGAGGCTTGAAGACCACCTGCAAAATATTCATATCTGAACAAAAAAAGTCAATTTTTGTTAGTTATGATTATTTCAGCCAAGCTACTCAATAAAATAAACTCATCACTGTGTTGTATTATATTTACACATTGACACTGCTGCAGTATGATATGATATGATTATTTTATGACACATCAGTGTAATAAACAGCAGATTTCACTCATAAAATAACAGATGACGCATCTAAAGCGGCAGCGCTTATTGATCGATTGTTCTGTTAAATTATTATCTAATAAATCATTTAGCAGTTTGCGACTGTTCATTCTCTGCTAGTGCAACTAGACCTTTAGATTCAGACATGACCTTCCTGTATTTACTGTTTCCCTTTAAGTAATAAAACTGTCATGAAGTTGTAGTTCAGGCCTGCTCTGATCTTAACGCACAACGGCCTGACGGGGGATAGATTTACAGCCGGGAGTGTTGAGCTGATCCCATCGAGAGAAGGTGAATCGGGTAGGAGGATTACATAGCGGCTTGTGGTAATGTCTTTACAGAAAGGACGTCTGCAGATGAAAGTGGCTTTAAATGTCTTTTGGATATAGAACAATGAGTTATAGCGCTGGTTTTATACTTTAAGATACGTGTAACTTAACCATCATTAAAAAAATATGAGATCTGTTAAAAAAGCACATGTGTTTATTCGTATAATATTTGATAATAAAAGAAAATGCAGGTTCCACAATGTGAGTCACAGTTAGAGTAGATAAATAAATAATAGCACATCTCAGTGTATCAGACATTTTCCGCCCTTTTTAGTGAAACCAAGAAAGTCTGACAGCTTGAAAATGTATTGGTCGTAGCTTTCTGAGAGGAGAGACCAAATAAGGCGATGTTACACCAAAAGCACCTTTGATTAGTTTTGCCAAAGAAAAAAAAAAATCAAGATTCTAAAAGTAAGATAAAGTTGTTTGACCTCCGGCTGCCCTCGGGGAGCTGCTCAGTCTGAGTCTGAACCGTATGAGCTACGATTGTTTTGTGAAGCGAAGGAATGTGAAGCGGCGGGGAGCTTTTCATCAAAACCCTTCAATAAAACAAACGCAGATTGAGCAACGTTCTAATATTCCAGGAACCAGAGATTTTTTTTTTTTAAGTTTGATTATGATAAGTAAAGACTTTGACGAGAATCCTGCAGGTAGGGAGTAACAAGCACATCGACTTTGGGGGAAAGAAAAAAGGCAAAATGACTTCTGATTGAAGTTACTGATTTGTCAGAAGGCAAATAAACATTGGCACAATGTGCACGTTTCTGGCTTTTCTCTCACGTGACCTTTCTTCCAGTTACCTTTATCATTTTTACTCACTGTGCCAAGGGTCATCGTGTTTTATTTTGTTCTCTGTTTTGTCTTTCTCTACTCTAAAAGGTCACATTAAAAAAGAGAATTGCATAAAGACAGAAAGCAGAATTCTGCATTTCAAACATTGCCCACAAAGGTGTTTTTTTTAAGAAAATGATGCTAATGGTCAGAGCCTGATGTGTGATTGTGTCTGTTTATCTATGTCGTTGTGCCGTGTTTAGACTAAACCCTTTTCTTCTGTCTCTTTCCGTCTCCTCAGTTATGACATGGTGCACTACGGCCACTCCAACCAGCTGCGGCAGGCTAAAGGAATGGGAGATTACCTCATAGTCGGCGTGCACACTGACGGTAAGACATATGCACCCGTCATCAGATCAAATGTCTCGGGTGTATTTTCCTGCAGGTTCGTCTGTCACATCATTTCACAATCAGAAAAATCCAGCTATTTTTTTTTCCCGCTCGGCTTTGTGATGCAACGCCTCAAAAACACACTACAAAGCTCACCTCTGTTCGCACCATGAAAGACGTCCAGTGTGAGCTGCACACACAGTGAGACTTGTAATTCCCGGTAAGAGGCTAAACAGCAGTTGAATGTCAATATTTAAGGTCACTTTTACAGTCCAGTGTAGTAGAAGAATACGTGCCGCTAACAAATACATAATCTGCTTGTTTTGGCTTAAAAGTAAATCTAGAAGTTCTTATTTTAAATACTGATCTTGTATTTAACTTTTTTTTTCTTTTACTAGGGTTAATATTATGATTTTCTATGATTAAATGTAAGACACAGTGTCTAATGTGTAATTATAGTATTTTTTATTTAATTCTTACATCATACTATTTATTTTGTTAACCAAAAAAGACAAAGCCATCATTCGATGACTGACTTGCGCGAAGATTATCAATTATCAAATGTGCGTAAATTCGTATTTTTCTAATTGTTAACATAGATTATTAATATAGATTATTATTAACTTTTGCATGAAGGCTGGTGGGACAAAATGTGCAGATTCCTCACAGCTGCAGCTGTGCATCAACATTGTCTAGTTTTAAATATGAGTCAGTTTTATAGATGCCAATTAGTCCATAAATAAAATTTTAAAGTATGAACTATACCTTTTAAAATAAGTGGTTAAGCAAGGAAATCTAGTCTATATATTTGGTATTAAATTTTGATCTTGATATTGAACATGTTGGGGGGGAAAATGTGGCGCTCAGTTTTATTCTACACCACAGATTGTTGTACATGTGGGAAACTGATAATTGTATAAAATCAAAGAAAATCCTAAAAATATACAGATAAATATGTGTTAGAACTGATCTGATGGTGGAGTTGTGTTCCTGATGATCAATACATTCTCTCTCTCTCTCTCTCTCTCTCTCCACAGCTGAGATTTCCAAACACAAGGGCCCGCCGGTCTTCACTCAGGAGGAACGCTACAAGATGGTGCGAGCCATCAAGTGGGTGGATGAGATAGTGGAAGGCGCCCCCTACGTCACCACCCTGGAGACCCTGGACAAGTACAACTGCGACTTCTGCGTGCACGGAGGTGAGCGACGTTACCTGAGAGTTTTTTTTTTTAAATGTCGGTAACGGACTAACGTCGTGATTTTGCGTGGACCAGATGACATCACGCTGACCGTCGACGGCAAGGACACGTACGAGGAGGTGAAGCGCGCGGGCCGCTACCGGGAGTGTAAACGCACGCAGGGCGTCTCCACCACCGACCTGGTGGGGCGGATGCTCCTAATGACCAAAGCCCATCACAGCAACATGGTGAGTGAAGCTGCAACCTAAAAACGTTTTTATGGCAACACCACAGCACATGACAGATTGTACCATACATGATCTTTCATCAAACTCGGTAAAATATTTATAGAACTCACCCTGACGTGCATGTCATTGGCTTCGCAGATAACAACCAGGGGTGCACATAACTGGCACACATGTGCAAAAAAAAATAAGGGAATGCACACCAACATGTGTCACCACGCGCTTTGTGTACCTGACAGTTGGTAAAAAAATAAAATAAAAATAGAATTGCACTCTCCAGCCGTCTCAGGTAGCTCTGCAGTGTCATAACTTAAAATATAACTTTACAAAAAACTGAGCCAAGCAGTCAGAGCTCCGCTGCTCATCTCTCTTCAGCTTTGAATAAAATGAGCTGAAGATGTCACACCACTATAATAATAACAATAATGATATGAATAAGTATTTATTATAATATTTAATCGTATTTATAAAATAATTTCATAGATCACTTCACTGTTGCAAGGTTCCTATAATAAACAACATAATACAATAAAACAATACAATGAAAACATAGAAGAGTCATATAATAAGAAAACAGAATTAAAACAGCGATCCTTATTAAGTCATTACTGCTGATAATCTAATCTCTACCTCTTTGATAATTTCTGCAGGATAACCCAGATTACCAGCTGCATACAGACAACTTTGGAAAGGTGAGTTACATGGCTTTAATTATGATAAACCCGCTCTGTGGATGAATGGCTGACTACTTTGGCTCTCCCAGGATGTGATACTCAGTGCCTCCAGGATGGGTATGGGTCGCTGTGATTCAGTGTGTTCTGTTGCGTTTAAGGGTCCTAAAGGCCACAGTCCGTGGACGGGAGTGTCTCAGTTCCTGCAAACGTCGCAGAAGATCATCCAGTTCGCCTCGGGGAAGGAGCCGCAGCCCGGAGACACCATCATCTACGTCGCCGGGGCGTTCGACCTCTTCCGTATCCTTATCACGCAGAAATAACTGCAGTTGAGTTATGAGCTCTGGAAGAAGCACGCGTCTATTTGTGTGTGTGTGTGTGTGTGTGTGTGTGTGTGTTTGTGTGTGTTTGTGTGTGTGTAGTCGTTGCCTTGACCACCAACTCCTGGCAGACATCGGCCACGTCGACTTCTTGGAGATGGTCTATAAGCAGGCGGAGAGGCCCTACGTCATCGTAGGTCTGCACTTTGACCAGGTAACATCAAATTACATCTCAAGACATCCACACAAGTAGGAGAGCCCCCCACCACCTGCTGTGTCAGCGCTTTGGAAGAGACACATTTGGAACCAGTTAACTCCCACTTGAAAGAAGCTTTTTTTTATTTAACCATTTGCATTTTTGGAGTCTGGGAACGTCCGCCCATGCTACATCTGAACTTACTGCGTTCTGTCTTTTTCGTGCAAAGCCGTCACTGAGCTATTTGTTCTACAGGAAGTGAATCGGTACAAGGGGAAGAACTATCCAATCATGAACATCCATGAGAGAACACTGAGCGTCCTGGCATGCCGAGTGAGTTCACACACGCACACACACGCACACACATGCACGCGCACACACGCTAAATGCTCAGCACAGTGGGACGTATTATCCCCTCGCACGCCCGCAGCACCGGAGGCTGAACTCTTCTCTGTGACCCCCATTGTGGTCAGCTGTCACACCAGAACAATACGTCTCTGTCTGTGCCTCCATATGTTATCTGTGTGCGTGTGTGTGTGTTAAGTTAAAACCACGTTCACACAAATTAACCAAACACGTTGTTGACGAGGTGCAGAAGCTGTCACGTCTGAATCAGTGTGTAGCAGCTGAATTAATGTATTAAATTTAACTTCATTAAAATGTAAGAGGCCACTAACATAATAAATGTCCAATAATGTGTTGAAAAGTGCTGAAATGTTAATGTAAAAACTTTTGCCCTATAATTTATACAATATACTTATATATGATGATGTTATGGGATGGTTATTACATTATTGGTCTGATGGGAAAAAAAACTTTCAATTGTAATAACTGAGCTGATCATGTAAAAAGTTATGTCATTATTGACAAAAAGACACTTCCTTATCAGTGCAGGACTTTATTATGTTGTTGGCCAATTGTTATGGTATTGGCCTGTTACAGAGGGACATTTATTACATCACCTGTTGAACTTTGACATCATCATGTGAGATAATGACATGAAAAGTTCTAACTTGGTGAACCTGTGTGTCTGCAGTATGTGTCAGAGGTGGTGATTGGAGCACCATACGCGGTGGGCAAAGACCTGCTGGATCATTTTAAGGTGAGAATTAAAACAGAAAAGGTTCAAAAGAAAAAGCATTTTTATGTCACTCTCTTATACAGGTGCATTTAAAGTGAGAGCTCTGTTCTTTCTTATTTTGTGGCTTTTTTTGCCTTTATTGTTCAGTCACAGTGAAGCTGCAGACAGGAAACAAAGACAGGGACAAAGGTCCTTGGCTGGAATCGGACTGGCTGTGTGGCGTTTGCACTAACCTTTCTTTTTTTTGTAGTTCATTCCAAGCAGATGTGGCTGCCCACATGAGAGCTCTTTCTCAAAGCTCTCTATATACTTGGTGCAGACAAGGGCTGGGAGTAGTTTAGTTTGACATTGGTGGTGATGGAGGCCGATGAAAGATTCCCGTAGGAGCGGGACAGACTGCACACATTCTCAAATAAAACACAGAGATGTGTGTTACAGTCAGACAACAGCCTGGGGACAAATGTAAACGCAACATATGCAGTAAAATGCTGTTAGTTCATCTTCAAACTTAAAACAGGACTTTTAGATGAATTCATTTTCCAAGACCGGTTTAAAAGTTGTATCACATGTTCACATACGGGAAAACTCTCTCCCACTATTGGATTTAAAGAGGCACATCCCTCATATTTAAAACTAGTTTTGCCTGGATCACATGAAACCTTACAAACAGTACATCACTGTACGCTTGCTGCATTTGGAAGATTCCTTCTAAAGCAGATTACAGTGTAATAAAGTGCAAAAATAAATCATAGGAGGCCCAACGTGGAACCATGTGGCGCCCCCGTGTGGACAGTTGAAGGATCAGAGGAACGACTCAGAGTTTAAACATTGTGGTTTGAGGCTTTGTTTGTGTAAACGTGCAGGTGGACCTGGTGTGTCACGGCAAGACGGAGGTGTTTCCAGACAAGGACGCTTCGGACCCCTACGCCGTGAGTCCTGTTTCCTCCGAGCAGCAAGGCCTGCCGTTTGCTGCATTTATATGTTACCTCTTTTGTTATATGAGATCAGGTCACGGTAAAAAAAAAAAATGTCACATTGCTGCCTGATAAAAGACGTTGTTGAGTTTAGTGAGAAATTTGCAGCTCGTTGAATTTTCAGCCTCCTTCACATTCTTTGCTCTCTGGTTTTTTTGAGATGCCAAATAATTGTGTGACTGCTAAACTTACAAAGTATGAAAAAAGCAATAGAAAAAAACACAACGCTTTTCTGTAGGTTGAACTGTCAGATCTTTGCAGTTTAATATAAAACACATTTTATTTGTTGCCTGAGTCTATATAAGATTCAGATTCAAATCCACTTTAGTAATTGTCCCTTGTAGGACTACATTCAATCAGGTAGAAAAACAATTAGACGTAAAAACTTACATTACAGTTAAATACATTATATACGGTAATAAAACTGCACCTTATAAGTTATACATTACAGTTCAAATACAGTAAAGTGCATAAAACCTTATTGCATAAAAAACATAGATCATAGTTTAAACATCGTTAATTGAATAAAGTTGTGCTATTGCTCCACTTTGGCTGGTTAGAATTGCACTTGATTCACAGAGTTGACAGAACGTGGTTTGATAAATACCCGTCCCTCCGTTCTTCCCCCAGGAGCCTAAAAGGAGGGGGGTGTTCAGGACCATCGATAGTGGGAACAGCCTCACCACCGACGACATCGTCCAGAGGATCATCGCCAACAGGTCGGCGTCTCTCTTTCCCCCTTTTTTTTTTTCTTGCATCCCCCCTCCCTGACGTCAAACATCACTTTTTTTTCCCTCCTCCCTTCAGGCTGCAGTTCGAAGCCAGGAACCAAAAGAAGGAGGCCAAGGAGATGGCGGTGATCGAGGCCATGAAGAGGAAAGAGGAGCAGAGCGACGCCGCGGCTCAGCCCGCTCACTAGCGAGACCTCCGACCCGGCGTGGGGGGGGGCGAGGGTGGGGAGGGGGCGGAGTCAGACCGGTTCCTGGTCGGATTTACTCAGCTTTAAGAGGGTTGGACTCCACTGACTCAACGGGACAGGGGGGTGTCTGCGACCCGGGGGGGTTGGGTTGGGTAGGGGGGATCAGCCGGCCTCAGGTAGCCCCCCCCCTGGGTGCAGGATCCACAGCTTCTCCTCAATATATGAACTTCTTCTCCGGCCTAATGGGATTAGAACAGACCTGCCTTGAACACAACGAGTCCAAACAGCCTCCACACGTTCAGATGTGAACCTGCGTCTCCTGTTTGACCTTCCGTCACCTGTTGGCTCCGTCATGTAATCACACTCTACTGTATGTCCGTAGGTGTTGAAGTGGTGTATGTTGTAATTATTCATAACTTATTGACAAAGCGCTGACGTTTGTTTTTACCAGATTTTAAACCGGAGCCGCGTTTTCACTGACCAGGTTCCAGACATGATACGTAACGTACAGATTTATCCTCATCTGTAGGAGTCGCTTTGGTCAGTAGGGTTCTTTTTATCCATCCTAAAAAAAAAATTATATAACACAATTACTGTGTGCAATCATCTGTGAAGTAGTCTTCTGATTTTAACTGTGGATTGAACTACCTAAATTTGCACCGTGTGAATGTGTGTGTGTGTGTGAGAGTTGAATAGAGCGAGTGTTTGTGCTGTAAATGACAGTAGTGCCTCTGCCTCATTCCTGAAGCTATAACTAACATATAAGGGCTGTGTATAAACTTCTGATTCCAATTAAATTAAAGTGTATAAAGTACTGGATTGTGTCTGCAGCAGGGTCAGTAGAGTTCACGTGTCCTTCCACCGTCAACAAATCTCCTTTTTTTCTTTCCTCATTTTTTTGTTCTTTCCACAAGACAATCCAAGGACTCAAAAGATTTGGGACCCAATATTACTGTCAATCTGTCAGTAGCTGGATGAAAGCTGCTGTCTGCTGCTTTTTTCCTGTTGTTATAGTGGCATATTAACCTGGAGGGGAAAGAAAAAAGTAGTTTTTAACGTCACAGGAGTTTTCACAATCTTAAAATCTCTATATTGTAACGTGTGAAATTTCCCCCCTTTTGATTAAACATGGTCAAAAGTGTCACCTGATGTCTGTTTTACTGCGTGGACCGGACTTACACAGACCGGGAGGGTAAGGGGGGGCGCTGCCAGACGGGGGCAGAGATCTTTGTTGGATCAGCAGATACGGTTCACGGTTCACCGAGTCGGTGAAATGAGGCCACGGCCGCTCAGAATCTGCTAAGTCCGAACGGTTCTGTCCCTTTTTCCCGTCGCACCGCTCTCGCGTTCAAACAAAACCTGAAAACCGTCACCTCATTACGGGAACACAAAGGGCCGTTAATCCGGCCCTGACCCCGGCGCTCCAGAGGAACTCCGGCAGGAAGGATCGGGGCGCTCGGGCCTGAAAGATTTTCAGTCCTTTCTGTTCAGTGGCGTAACACGTGAGAGCACTTCGTCTTACTGTAAGTAGTTTTTTTTTTTTTTTTGATGCTGTGGTTGAAATAAAACAGTGAAGCATTTATGGTGCACAGGAGCCTCTGGAAGGCCCCGAGGAGGAGGAGGAGGAGGAAGAGGGGGAACCCAAATACTCCAAAATACAGCCGTGGGTTTGACTCAGCTGTCAGTCTCAGGAGAAAAACTAATAATGACAGATTATTTTGTGGAGGAGTCCCCTCAGGCAGCCGCTACCAGAGGAGCAAACACCAAACAAAGGAGGGGTTTATCAAAACTTGTCTAACTTTATGGGTTTTTTTGTAGTTTTGCCACTTTTCTTGAACCACTGAACGTATATATGATTTGATCTGGTTATAAAACACACCAGCAGAACTCTGTGTGTGTGTGTTGTATCAGGACAAGTTAAAGCTTTATCAGCACTTTCCCCCGAGAACATCAAGCAACCCGTGTGCATTTTAATCCGTAATAATTCATCAGATCAGATCAGATCAGATAACACTTTATTGATCTCCTTTGGAGGTTTCTGATCACATGATGTGGTCTGTAGAATTACACCAATGCCTCTCCATGTCATGAAAGTACGAATATACTAGTACTGTTAAGTGCAATGTTGAGGCTACTTGTACTTGAGTATTTTTACTTCTGTATGTAAGTCTGTAAGTAATATTTTAAATTCAGGACTGTTGGGTATGGGTATTATTTTTTTGCCTATATATATATATATATATATATGTAGGTATATATATATGTAGGTAGGTATATATATATATATAGAGGTCATATAATTCATAGTAATATACTGGTATTAATAGAAATACCAGTATATTATTATAACAAATAAAAACTAATAGTCCCATCATATGTCCAGTATTAGTATTATAGTATTATAGTATTATATTAAAATCATTATTTGATCTCATTTTAAATATAATAAATACATAAAATAATGAAGTCCAGGACAATAGTTCTTTGACAGGTGTGGCCTACCAACATGATGTCAGTTTTACTACTTTTATCAACCTTTATCCACCCGATGCGTCCTTGCTGTTTCGCTTCCACGGAGAGCGCACAGGTAAAGATCTGAAATCCAGGAGTTTTTTGCGCCTCCCGCAGGTTCGATCCCGCACGTCACTTCCAAAGGGAAGTCCAAAACTTTTCCATCTGGGCAGCAGCCCGAGTGGGAGGACCGGGAGGAGGACCGGGAGGAGGACCAGGAGGAGGACCGGGAGGAGGACCGGGAGGAGGACCAGGAGGCTCTGCCAAGGCGGTAGGCACATTTTGAACCGCCGTGGCGCACAGTGACAACTTTTTTTTCCTCGCTGGACAGTCGCAGACAAAGTCGCCACCCATTACAAAAAGAAGCGGTGCTGACAGGAAATGAAAACACTGGCAGCGACGCGTAAAAGCAGCTCCGTCCCGGACGCGCACGGTGTGCCGCGACTTTCAGCGGATGTTTCGGAGATGGCCTGAACTCTGTTCTTCCTGCTAACTCTTCCTCTGCGCGTCGTGCGGTTTTCAGGACTCGGGGAGGGGGGGTGGCATGGACCGCGGCTGAGCCCCGGAGCGCGTCCGTTCCCACGCCTGGGGAGGAGATGCGTGCTCGGGATGGGACTGTGTCTCGGTACCGAAGTCACGGAGGAGGAGAAGAAGGCGCGGATCCACAGCGCGCGCATCGACCGGGACCTGTACGAGTTCGCCAAGCGGGACCTGAACGTGGTGAAGGTCCTCCTGCTAGGTGAGACGCGGCTAACGCACCTGGAAGGAATCTGTGCGTGCGTGCGTGCGCGTGCGCGTTAGTGAGCGCGCGCGCACTAAACCATAAATGAAGCGTAATAATAAGCCACAGCTACCTGTGTGTGTGTAACTGGAAACCAGCTCATTTTGCGTGGGAACTCATGGAGGTCCCCAGGCTGTTTACTGACTCCCAGATCCTCCCTGGAAACTTACAGAAACAAACTTATTCACTTATTCAAACTTGCCACAAGCAAATTCAATGTGCTTTTGCATATATTCATATATATATATTTTACATTTCTGTAATGCATTAAAAAACCAACCATGTCCAACATCCTTCAGGTGCAGCAGAGAGCGGTAAAAGCACTTTGGTCAAACAGATGAAGATCATCCACAGCAATGGATTCACTAAGCAAGAGCTCAACAGCTTCAAGGTTGGAATCACACACACACACACACACACACACACACACACACACACACATACTCAAGCATAGAAACCCGTGTCCTACTGTCAAAACATTAAATGTCATAACTCTGATGCGAGAATATAATGTAATCCTATTTCTTACCAAGAAACGTGCTGCACATGTGGGTTACATCAGCAGCAGCTATTACGACCAAAGAACTGGAAATCATGTGTGTGTTGACTTGAAATAGAGCAGAAAAGTCTTTTAACCTGAAGTAGTGAAGGTGATGGAGGAAAGAAAACAAAACTGCATAAAAAAAATCATAGTTCAATCTCAGTTGGTGTTGCCTGAAATTGTGGTTTTTGGTCACACACACACCTGATCAGATGCAGCCTGTGTGTGTGTGTGTGTGTTTTAGCAGGTCCATTAGCATAGAGCAATAGAGCAGACAGGGTTTTCCAGTAGAAAGCAGCCAGCTTGATAACAGAGTTTCTGTCCTGGAGAAGGAAAAAAAACAACAACCGCTGCATCTAAAATAGACGCATGTGTCACTTGTTTGGGTTTTTTTTTTTTTTTTTTGGGGGGGGGATAATCATCACGTTTTAGTTTGAGCCGCAGATCCCAGCAGAGGAAGCGGAGAGGTCAGGTTGCTCCGCACGGCGAGGGCTGGAATGAGAAGTGACAGCGGAGGTAAAGATAAAAGATAAATAGAGAAGTAGAGATGAGTCGGGGGACGAGGTGGAGAGCCACGCTCTGCTTCCTGTGGGGGACGACGCCGGGTCACATGGCAGCTGGTATGCAGCGGTTTGGCTCGCGTCTCCTGACTGAAAAAAGCCAAATTCCTGCGTTGCGCTAAAGGGGTTGGAGAATGGAAACGGATCAGCACACACACACACACACACACACACACACACGAGTCTCACTCACCCCGGCAGCTTGTTTTCACTGCAGGCTCTTATCTTCATATCTTCATCCACCCCCTTTAACCTGCCGCCATATTTGACCTCTCCACCCGTTCCAATGTAATTTCTCTTCTCCTGTTCCGTATCTTTCCCTCTCCTCCTCCTCCTCCTCCTCCTCCTCCTCCTCGTCTTCTCTGTTACAAATGTTCGATATGAGTATGTGATGACAGAAAAAAGCTGCTCTGCAATAACAACCCCGTCACAGATGAGGGTGAAACTACAGATTAGCCTCTTGTTAAGTCGTCAAAACTCATTTTCAATCAATGCACTTTGAATCGTTTAGAAGGTTTAGAGGGTCTGTGTTCTATGAGCATCCGTTATCCAAAAGATGTCCAAATATCTCATATTTATGTCCTGGAAATATGCAAAAAAAAACCTCTGCCAGGTGCTTATTGGCTGGGGAGAAGGAGCCAGACGCTGATGTGACATTTCAAGCAGCGGGTTTGTTTGTGCAGGCAGGCTGTGATGTTTCGATGCATTCCTGGATATTAAAGACGCCTCGGCTCCTTCCTGCACGCCGTTGCCTCCCGTCGACTTCGGCGGCGTCTGCTAACAGGGAAACAGAAACAGAAACAAACGCCTCATCGGCAGCTCTTCACCCAGAGGCGGCGTCGCTGCTCACGTTTTTCTTATCGTTAACAGACGTCATGTGTGGAGCCACCTGATGTATCACACTCCTCAGCGCGTAGATCTCATCTGTCCCATGTCACTCAGTAGACTGCAGAAACTGAAATCTCTACTTGGTACAGTTAGTCCAACATTTAGTAAAATCTTATTCTACCATCGTTTTTTTGATCATGTTTCTTTTTATTGTTTTTTAACAAGACAAAACTGACCTATATCAGGGAAAACAAATGTAAAATAAGCTAAAATACATCAGTCAAATAAGATCATTCTACTCAATATTGGACTAATAAGATAAGATAATAGATAAGATAGGACTTTATTGATCCCACAACGGGGAAATTTGCTTGTTACTGCAGCGTACAGAGTAAAGGAAAAGAAAATAAAAGCTAAAGAAAATAAAAGCTATAAAAAATATGCAACACTATGTATGCATTATGGACATAAGAATGTCCATATTTGCACCAAAAATGAGATATTTTCACCTTTTAAGCATGACAATAACACAATATTTCTACCATAGAAAAGTCATTGAATCAATGTGAGAAAACCTGTGTTTTAGACTATGGGCATTAATTGAACGTTTAATTAATTAAGATAATTAACGTTCCAATTAAGTTAACTAAATTAAGAGCATCTGTATCTGGATACTCAGCATTAAGATTCATCACCAATGAACAAAACTCCATCCATGTTTGATTGTAACTGCTTTTAAATTCACATTGTTTTTGTTGTTCATGCGTTTTCTATATTAATATAAATGAGGATGCGTCTGAGGTTAAACAGGAGGATAAATCAGATGAAGAGGAGAATAGAGAAGTTTTAATCCAAACAGTCATAGCTGGACGTCCCTTTAACGTCACGCAGCCCTAGAAAGAAGCTGAATTTAATGGAAAGGACATTTTTATTCCACATGTTTGTGTGAGCCTGCGAGTCGAAGCGCTACGACAACAGCAGGACACGTCGTACACGGAGCACAAAAACAGGACGAGACATGATAAAAAAAGAAAAAGAGCGAGTTCTGTTGACAGTGGGAACTAAAGGAAATTACCAGGTTTAACTTTGGTTTCTTTTGTTGGATGAACACACAGCACGTAAAGTACAGGGCTGAAAAAAGGATTGCTTTGGTATTTTATATCAAAACCCAAGTCGGATTCTGGGATAAAAGTTTCAGAAACAAGCAACACCTGCTGTAGAACCCGCAGAGGCGTGATATAATCACACGTGAATGAAACGGTGGAGCAGGCAGTATTTAAACAGGAGCGTACGCGCCCGCACACGCGTGTTAATCCCGGCTGCTGAGCGTCTTCTTGTGGCTCTGCAGCCGTTGGCCTCTCCCTTTGTTCCCAGCCAGGTGACGCCCGCGGGAAAAACGACACTAACCCACAGGCCTGCCCTGCCCTGACCCACAGCAAACATGGACACGCCCGCTCCGCCACACACACACACACACACACACACACACACACACACACATTGGCTTCAGATCAGCTTCAGGATTCTAATAAATACGACCTCTCTAACCTATTTAAACCCACCGGCATGTCCATGCCTGCCATGATGATAGACAACAGAACAAAATAAAAGGGTTTCCTGACCCTTTTCTTCTGATGAGTCATTTTATTTAAATTATGAGAATTCTTAACCATACCACGTACATATATTTATCTATTTAATTGTTTAAGATAGATAAGATAGGGCTGTATTGGTCCCACAACGGGGAAATTAGCTTGTTACTGCAGCTAAGCACTGGTGTGTGAGAGTAAAGAGTAAAGAAAAAGAAAATAAAAGCTATAAAAAATACACAACACTATGTACAAAATTCGTAGAATTAGTTGATCTGCATACACAGTATGCATTATGGACATAGAATGGAAGAAAAAATACTAATAAATAGCAAGAAAAAAGTATGCATAAGCAAAGCATATATACATACATACATGCACGCACCCACATATTTACATATATATACGCACATACATATCCACACACATGTACATGTACACAGCTAATGCACACTTAAGGTGCAGGATGTGTGTGTAGAGAAAAGTGATAAGTGAAGGAAAAGTGACTTTAGTCTTTAGAATATTAGAATACGCCAACATTTTTTGCCACTCACAAAAAAGTGATTTTCCCTTAAAGCAGAAAACAAGTGACTCACATGCTAAAATTACATCCATTAGAACTTGGGCCTAAAGGGACCAATTGATAATAGCTGAGCATGTGAGTGAAACATTGCTGTCACTTGTGCTGAGTTGAATTGTTAGTAACTGTAGATCAGGCCTGGGTGCAGACATGTGCGTTTTTTGTCTCTTTCTGGCATCTCGAACGGCTTCTCTCAGTCCGACCTTGTCCTGAACTGAACAGGTTATCCCCCTGCACCCCCCCCCCCGTGTCTGGTCCTTTGTGGCCGTGCCAGCTCGGGTTGTGTTGCGTTAGGACCATGACAGGACGGCAGGACAGGAAGGGGGCTCCTCTTTTGTCTCGTCCTTCTTTATTTGCAGCCTGGGGCCGTGCTGTGTTTTAACTGCAGATAAGCTGATGGACTGAGCGTTTTCTAACCTGCATTCTCTTCCAACACACACACACACACACACACACACACACGCACGCAGTGATGCTTTTACAGCTTCGTCCACATGTGGGAGCAGCAACAGTTAACATTTATGAACTGCGTTTGTATTTTATTTTTTTTTGCAGCCAGGAATCGCTTTGTTGACTCAGGTGTTTGAGAGCATTCTCGCCAAAAGGAGGTTTTTCTTTGGAAAATCAGTAGAGCTTAAACACACAAACACACACACACACACACATACACACACAGTCAGTTCTACATTGTTAGAAGAGCCTTCTGTGGTTAATGAGTAAATATCGAGCTCCTGCGACTTCTTTGCTGCATTCTTTGTCGCATTTGCAGCAAAAAAACGGCGGCTCACACGGCGGCTTTTTTTTTTTTTTAATGTTTCAGGGAGCTGATCCAAACAGAAAAAATGTGGACAGGAACAACAGGCGTGTGTGTGTGTGTGTGTGTGTGTGTGTGTGTGTGTGTGTGTGTGTGTGGACGGATTTAGAGATAACAGCGTTGTGGCGAGGGCTGTGATGTCTCTGCGTTCCTGCAATAGTTCGACTAGCGAGGAGGAAACAATAGACGAGAGGTGTGAGAGCAGCTTTACCCCCTCCCCCACTTTAAAATCACACACACACAACCACACACACACACACACACACACACACGAAAACAGGGTATCCTGTTACTCCATCATATCCAGAGAGGTGACGTATAGCTGGTGATTCAAATTATCGGATTACCTTAAAATGACACACCTGTGGCCTCAGGGTGTGTGTGTGAGTGTGTGTGTGTGTGTGTGTGTGTGTGTGTGTGTGTGTGTATGGGGGGGCTGCAAAAAGCTATTTTATATTACATTACACACAATTATATATTACATATAAACACTAATAGCTTTGTCTATGTTAGAAAAGAGTGAACATTTTTCATCATAATTGCTCACATTGCATTGATAGATATTATCATCATAGCATCACACGTCGTTTTTTAGCCAAATTGAGACTTTCCTCTCCTTCCTCTGCTGCTTCATCCTGTTTTTCTGCCTCTTTGTCACTGGCCAATCACAACACTCGTTAGAATAAAAAACGCTCTCTGACTAAGTCATTGATTTGACTTATAGACAGTTTACATATGAGAAAAATGAAATTTCTTCAGTTTTCTAGACACTAAATGTAATTTCAGTCAAGCAAAGGGATTATGATTTGTGTATTTTACACTTAAAATAATCTTTTTTGCTTCAAGGTTCAATAGATTTATGATATAATAGTTCAAATTTATTCACAAGTCTGCTTAAGTCGTTTTTAATCTGTTAGAGATTTGATGATTAGTCTTTTACTTTTTGCATATTTGCTCACACATTTGTTTGAGTGTCGTCCGACTATGACTTATTCATTACGCTTTGAGGCTAAAGATAACGTAAAAATTGCTCAATAATTCATAAGCCCGAAGATATTGAGTTAGGTCGTTGGAAACGACGCGTCAAAGCAGCAACTTCTCACATCCGACAACCAGATAATGTTTGGCATCTCTGCCTGAAAATCGTGTTGCTCAAATTAGCTGCGGAATAAATCCGGGGCTGATGTAAGCGTTCAGTGGAATGCGTTTTTAATTACGGCTTTAAACGCACACACACACACACACACACACACACACACACACACACACACACACACACACGCGCGGCCTCTGATCATCCACGTAAAAATAAAAAGTCCATGTGAGCCTTGAGTCAGAGCGGGAGGAACTGGGAAACAATTGATAAGGACGTCAACGGCGGAGGGAGGGAGGGAAGGAAGGAAGCAGAGTGAATAAAGTGAGGACAGACGCGACAGAATCGGTGACACCAGGGAGGCGGCGAGGAGTGAAAAACAAGCCTCTGTGGTGTCGCTGCATGGACAGAAAAGTGTGACTTCATTATATATAAGGATTACAGGTTGCACAAACTGAGAATATCTGTCTGAAGGCAGAAAAAAGCAGCCAAATCCCAAGTGTGTGTGTGTGTGTGTGTGTGTGTGTGTGTGTGTGTTACTGCTTTTTATGTGTTTCCCTGCGTGAACGGCTGCTTCAGGCCAGTGGAAACAAACCGTGAACAGCAGCAAATCAGCAGCCTGCAGAAAACAAGATGTTTACACGGCCCAGTAGCTATGGAGCAAGAAATAGTCCATCTACTGGGAATCAGTGCATTGACTAGATTAAAAATACAGGTTCTGCATGAAGTAAAAGAGACAACATCAGGGATAAGTACAATAAAGTAAAGACCTGTTTCCATTTATTGATTGATTGATTACCTCCACTAAGGAAGGTTCTGTTTTCACCATCATTTCTGTTCGTTTTGAATAAAATGAATTAATGAGGTTTATTCAGTCATGACAACACAAAACGGCACAAACACCAAAAAATAAAAGAAACATTGTGCACAGCAATGATATTTGACCCAAAACCAATGACTGAAAAGGCAGAAGAAAAATGCTTAAAATAGCCGGAACTATATTATCAACTTTTTTCCGCTTTTATGGCTCCCAACCTCAAGAAAAGCAAAGAATAAATAACAGAAAAGCGAGGAAACAAGAACAGAACAGCACAGTAACAGCAAACAAAAGTGGAGACACGTCTCATTCATACCTTCCTATTCTTAGTATTTTGTGCAGTAAATTTGCAAACATCCCTAAGATTATACAAAGTCTCCTGTATTGAAAAGAACCTCTGTATTGAGTCTGGGAGCATTTTTTCAATTTGATTTTGTCACCTGTTTGTTGGAAAAATAACTTAAAAATTTGTGGCCAGATGTTCGTCAGAATTTTAGCGAATGTTGTGATTGGTACCTTGAAGAGATGATTCCATTTTGGTAATGATCCAAAAGAAATCCTGGTTTCTGGATCATTTAGAATATTTTCATTGTTTGGACCTTCAAACAGGCGCCGAAATATCTTGTTTATGTCTTGTATATTGGGGGCAGCAATGATGGGAGGAAGTCACCATATTCTTGGCAGAGGTTTGTGCGTTTTTCTTGGTGACAAGTTGTTGTTTTTTTTAACTTGGATTTGTTGTCAGCACAGTTCACACAAATGATTTTCTAAAGTCAACACAAGTGTCAGTCTGTGAACACTGTGAACTGACTCAGGAAACACGCCGACAGATTCTCTGTCCCCCCCCATGGAAGAAGGAAACATCTCAGGCCCCCACGCAACTATAAATAGTATCATTTGTCTATAAAATTGTTATAAGTACCTCTGCATAACACTGTATCCTTATTAATGTATAAGAGAATTAAAAAAAAAAGAAATTTGGGCCAACTTACAACAAAGAATAGCTTTATTAACTAACAAAAAAGATTTAACGTGCATCTGAAATTAAAAAATTAAATTAATCCTCAATATACTATAAACATTTTTTGACTGACCATGTCAAACCATATGATACCGAAAAATAAAATGACATAAAATGGTCTTATCAGCGTGATTGTGGTGTAATGTCTTTAATTTCTTTGTCTCCAACTTTTCAGACTCAGTAACACACCGGTCTTTCACAGTGAACCAAGCGCTACAGACGCTTCGTCATATTTCCTCGTCTTAGCTTTGGGAGACTTTGGTTTGTCTCTTTATCTCCGTCTCTCTCCGCCTGTCTTCTCATCCCTGTTAAATATGTTTTCATGGTGTCACTTGAGGGTCTGCTACACCTGGTGTCACACTTCATACTCATACTCTGTGCTGTATGGTCCCTGCACACACTCTGACAATGAGAGCGCCACTGCCCCCTAATGTAGTGGAGGTGTAATTGCACTTTATTCTAGGACAGTAACAAAAAAAATAAATACAAATAAAAAAGCATGTTCCACGAGGTCTAACATGACCTCCTTGATGGAGCCTCACTGTTTGAGAACCACTGGTTTAAGGGAAGCTAAAGTTGAAGTAAGAATACACAAAGCAGCTTAGGGGCGCTCAGGAGACGAGTGAATAGGAGTGAAATCAGAATCCAAAAAAGAAATAGCAGAGAAACAAGTCATTCTTTACACCTCTGCATCCATCGCTATGCATTTCACGTGGTGATGTAGGGTTTGTATCCAGCAGCTTGGACATGGAAACATGTTCCATGAAGCTCTGAGCTCTGATCTGATCTGAAGGCCACATGACGTTTGGAGGTTTGTAGTGATTCTGCAGAAAGTTGGTGACCACTTCTCATTATGTGGCTCATTATCCACTGACTCTGCTCCATCAGTTTAAATGACCTAATCCATCTGACACTTGACTATGGAATGTTTAGGAAGTGATGGGAACACCTGATCCTGGTTGTTTGGATGGTGACTGAACACTTTAGTCAATATAGTGTTGATCCCTGTGTCATGAAGTCTGATTAAATGATTCAATGCGCTGTGGAACACTCCAATCACACAGGTGTGTTAATGCTGCCTGATTAGACGCCTTCCTAAGTGTGTGTGTGTGTGTGTGTGTGTGTGTGTGCGCTGCCTTGATTGTCAGGGCCGATTGATTTAGAATCACATCTACATCACCTGACTCCC
Organism: Eupleurogrammus muticus; assembly: GCA_036785175.1. Lineage (NCBI taxonomy): Eukaryota > Metazoa > Chordata > Actinopteri > Scombriformes > Trichiuridae > Eupleurogrammus > Eupleurogrammus muticus. Next base: position 26,637,317 of record JAYKQN010000003.1, read on the forward strand.
GTCTGCCTCTCCTCTTCCTCCTCTGGTGCTTTGCTGCTCTCCTCGGCGAGTTACTGCCATTAGCCGCTGAACATCAGGAAACCGTTGCAGGAATGTGTGCAGCGCACTCGCCCGTGCACGTGTTCGCGTGCGTCCCCGTCGACGTGTGCAACACGCGGACCACACCCGGATCCTTTTTATAGAATCACGGCTGCACAGCACCACTGGTGGTCAGAGGCTCCACAGGCCCTGTGGTTAGAAACAGAGCTGCAGCAGCTCCAGTGGACGGATTATGTGGGTGGAGAGAACTATAAAGATCAGCTTTGATGCTGGGATGTCAAACAGGATGTCAACTGTTAACTATCATTCCCTCCTTAAATTTAGCATTGTTTGACACCTTCATGGCAAAAATATCCATCACTAAACATCATCTTGCCTGCTCAAAACTACCGAACAATCAGTCATTTTCAGGGTTTTAACTTGTTAAATGCCAGTTTATCTATATGAATTATTTCATTATACATGCATATACACACACACACACACACACACACATCATGCATCATATATATATATATATTACATTATAAAATCATAAAGAAGTCAATTTATAGTCAAAGCATTAGAGGATATGAATTGTTCTTTAGTAAAACACTGGTAGTAATTGACATTTACTGAAGTTCAACCATAGCTCATGGTGTATATTTATGTGGATGTTTATGGCAGAGCAGCTTTGAGACCTGTTAAGTTTTTAATAGAAGAAAAATAGTCTTCATGTTCAAGCCGTTTGATCGCAGCTTTCATAGCGTGACAGCATTTCGTCGTTCTCCACTAAGAAACTGAAGCCTTTTGTTGGGTCACGGTTTCACTTCTGAAACTTCAAGATTACACCATCACCCTGAATCTCCAGTTCTCTGATCTGATATTAATGGATGTTCATGGCAGAGGCGTCAATTTATGGCATTATCCATAGCTTGACCATAGCAGACACATTTTTTAAATTATAAATAGGGCTTTTAAAGTTAAATAAAACATCACAGATGAGTCCCAGTTGTGTATCAGTGTATTTACAGTTTATTCCACTGTGTGATTAGAACTTGTATCAGTCAGTAAATGTTAGAATTAACAGGTCAATATGACTGAAGCTGCTTCGGTTTGTGTGCATTTTAACATTGACAGTCGTAGCCGCTTGACCTTTGCCCTCTAATCACACCAGATTGCCGCATTTAAACTTACAATAATCACATTTCTGTGCTACTTGTCTTAATCTGAAGTTACGCCGCTGCTTCACGCTCAGTAATCGTAGAAACTGGACCACAAAGATCCAGTGTTTGCTGCTCTGTAGACTCAGAAGAATGTGTTGGTGGAGTTGTTGTTGTCGTGCAACAAACCCGGCGCGGCCTGAGATGAAGAGCGACGGTGATGAAGAGGAGGAGGCAGACGAAGCACAAAGCGGCTTATTGCTGACGGGAATCAATGCGGCGCTGTCAGCGACGGCTTCTGCTCAAAGGGACTCGTGTGTCGCCGATGTCGCGGCGTCAGGCCGCTCGGCCGTCACCTGCACGCTTATCTCACCTCACACATTTCTCTGTGAGGGCAACACACACACACACACACACACACACACACACACACACAGGAGAGAGCGACCAGACTGTGATAGAATCGTGATGGAATGTGAAGCTTATCGTTAGCTGGCAGGAGAGTGACAGGGAGTTTAACACACACACACACACACACACACACACACACTCCTCCTACAACTCTCCGCTCAGTCATTAAAGTCTCAAGGTTTTCCTGAGTTGTGAGTTTTATTTTATGCGAGTTGCCGCGTTCTGAAGACAGCGAGTGCAGCCTCTAATATTCCACAGCTCTGTGGATTGATGAATGTGTGTGTTCCACCTTCCAGACAATCGTCAGCACAGGATGCAAGTCTATTCAAATCAGTGACCTGCACACAAGCCCCCACAAAACTGCTCTATGTCAATTTTACACGTTTATTAAAAACGTCTTGTATGATATGATGTACAGTAACATACCTTTGGGCCTAGCATGATTTCTTAAGTCATATTTTGGCCAAATTGAGATATTTACATAACTTTACTGTCGTACGTCTGATGCTTCATCCTGTCTTTCTGCCGCTATGTCACTGGCCAATCACAACACTAGTTATTAAAATCCAAAAACACTCTCTGACTTTTCATTTATTTCACTTGTTGGCAGTTATTTCTTAGACAATTGATGATGGCTCTGTTTCTTTTTGCATATTTGTTCACACGTCTGGTTGAATGTATTGTTAAAATATTAATGAAAAATCCCAGTGGGATTTCTAAAATTGTGTTTTTTTTCATATGTTTTTCATAATCATGAAATATTCAATGTTGAATCATTGAGGCTATAATATATGTATTTTAAACTGGATGGAGCCAAACTAACTCAGTCCATGTGGAGATGTATTATCTTATGAAGACAAAAGAATGGTATAAATCTTTTAATCTAACCCTCAACGAAATTAGATTAGATGAACTTTATTCATCCTACAACATGGAAATTTAACTATTAAAAGTCACATCTTAAAAAGTCACAAATATCATCAAATTCACTAAACGATACAACAATAATAAGGTAATAAGGTGTAAAAATAAAAAAGTCAAACTGCTCTATTTAGTCCATAAAGCACAAAACCAGGACAATATCCAACAAGATGAGAAGTTTTACAGTTTCTGTGAGTAAAGATAATGCTTGTTTAACAACTTTATTTCACAGATTTTCTCTTTTAGAAGTGGTGATTTTATATTTGCCCCCCCCCCCCCTCCGTTTCCATGACTACATGTCTGCCCCTGACCTCTGAACCCTGATCTCTCGGCAGCCCGCCGTGCTGGATAACCTCCTGACCTCCATGAAGTTTGTCCTCCACGGGATGGGCGTGCTCCGCGTCAACCTGGCCAACAGCAGGAACAAGGTGGGGACACAAACTGGACACTTAGAGAGACCTATTGGACACTTCTCAAAACTGTATTTTCCAACCATCAAATTGTCGTTTTAAGTTTAAACACACAGTTCATAATCCCTTTGATTGACTGAAATTACATTAAGTGTCTAGAAAAGTGAAGAAGTAAAGCAGCTTGTTCCTCCCTGCTATTTTGCCTGTACAGGTCCTTCTCAAAAACATTAGCATATTGTAATAAAGTTCATTCTTTTCCATAATGTAATGATAAAAATTAAACGTTCATATATTTTAGATTCATTACACACCAACTGAAATGTTTCAGGTCTTTATTGTTTTAATACTGATGATTTTGGCATACAGCTCATGAAAACCCCAAATTCCTATCTCCAAAAATGAGCATATCATGAAAACATGCTCTAAACGAGCTATGAACATAATCATCTGAATCAACGAGTTAACTCTAAACACCTGCAAAGGATTGCTGAGGCTCTTAAAAACTCCCATCCTGGGAGTCCAGAAATTTGTGAACAAATAGGCTGTTCCCAGAGTGCTGTACCAAGGCACCGCAGTGGGATGTGTGTGGGAAGGAAAAAGTGCGTCAGAAAACGCCGCACAACGAGAAGAGGTGACCGGACCCTGAGGAAGATTGTGGAGAAGGGCTGATTCCAGACTTAGGGGGACACAGGCGTGTGACTTAATGACTTGGTCAGATAGTGGTTTTGGATCCTAATTAAGTGTTGTGAGGTAGGTAGAGGGAAAAGTTGTGCAAATGTCTCAATTTGGCCAAAAATTCATATCATCCTCCTGGTTTCAAACCTGAGTGTTATGTTGCTGGTTTTCCTGCACTACACCAGATCACCACTAGAGAGAGGCGTCTCCCCACTGCAGCCACAGCTGTTGCATCTGGATGCCCCCCCCCCCTTTACACACACACGCACACACACTAATAGTTTGTTTGCATGAGAGAGAACAGAAAGCCAGACGATGGGTGGGTGGTTTGATTGTGAGGTTCAATTGGATTTGAACTTTTCTGCTAAGTTGGTTAGTTCGCTGTCCGCCCACATCCTGCTGGGGGATGATGACCACACTATTTCCTCTATTAACGCCCTGGGTGTGTGTGCCTTTCTATCCATAGATGTTCCTCTCTACATCCCTCCTGATTAGCCAGTGTCCAGTGGCCAGACTTGATGAACTTTCCCTGTCCCGTCTCGCAGGTCCACGCCCACTCGGTGCTGTCGTGCGGCCGCTGTTTCGACGAGGAACAGGTGCTGTTCCCTTTCCTGAGCCACGCCCTGTCCTGCCTGTGGGCCGACCAGGGCGTGAGGGCGGCGGCGGCCCGCGGGTACGAGTACGAGCTCAACGACTCGGCGCTGTAGTGAGTATTCTACTGCAGGCAGGGGTCTAATTACTGAACTCAGCAGCTGATGCTCGCTGTCACTGGGAATCAGTCTCAGCAGAGCTGACCAGGTCTTATTGGACTGTAACTGGGTGATGCTTCAATTAATTAGAGTAGAAAAACATTTATTGTACTGTTAAGGTTAGCTTGTATGAGCAATGAAAAAACAATTCTGTCACAATGGTGGGATTTTAATACTAACTGCTTTCTTTTGTATTTCCTCATAGCGCCTTATTCATTTATAGTTAAATATACATCTATGGATGTAGAGAGGAAAAAAATATATAAAATAAAAATTTCAGGTAACAGCCAGAGCGTTTCGTGCATGCACCAGAAAGTTTTTTTCTGCACAAAATGACAGTACAAGAGTTATTATGTTTGAAATAGCAAGCGAGAAGGCGTCATGCTGTAGCATGCATTGGATTTTCACATGCACATATGACACTTTCCCCCCCATGTACCTTTGAGGGGCTCTGTACATTAGTGTCATGCTCAACCTTTTAGACAACGATAAAGTTTTGACGATCAGTTGCTCATATTGTTGATGCATAATAACCAGAGGAACATTTTCAAAAATGAAGCAGGGGCGTCAACAAATCCCTTCATCGAAGAATCACCCAATTACCACTTGCATACAGTCATATAACATCCTTTATGAGAAATGCTAACTCATATCAATATGCATGATTTTAAAATGTTGTCGCATATTGAAGAAAAGAGTAAAAATGACGCAGCCACAACAATGAGAGGAAAGAAGGTCGAGGTGTAAGTGTATCAGTGGAAGGTGTCTGTGAATAAAACAGAGCTGAAACCCACCAGGAGGCCGTCGCTTCTCATCCTCCACCCCAGCGAGAGGCCTCCGCTCTGGGGTTATCTACACCGACAGGCCCCCTGGTTCCCACTGAGAACCACCGTACATCACACACACACACACACACACACACACACACACACACTTTTCTACCTCTATATTTGTGAGGACCCTCATTGACATTATGGTTTTGTACATCTTATTTTGTGTACAGTTTGGTAATTATTCTCATCAGTAATAGAAAGACTGTGGTTGTCATTTACTGGTCGGATGGATAAAACACCAGGTTATCAAACTACTTAAGTTTTATTAAGTTTATTTTTCAGTTTTTCTGCTCAAGATAACAATAAATGTGTAATATCTCTACAACCACAAGAGTTACATGCGTGTGCTGGTATCAGAAGAAATCCACAAAACGTGTTAATCAGAATCAATTTATTTTGCTGTCACAGAACAAATATAGATACTCTAAAATTGTGTTTTATTACACATGAAAAAATACTATTTAAAATTTTTAAAGAACAACACCAAACTAACCAAACACCTGAAATAAGTTAAATTCTCAATGCAATGCATATGACGTCAAATATTAGTTTTTCATCCATAAAATCAGAGAAATCGCAGTGAAGATCATTACAGAACATAAATATATCTGGTAAGATCTTTAAAATAAGATTATAAAAGAAATAATCACATACACAAAAATAACTATATCTAAATTAAATAAATCTGATTCTAAATAGTGTTTAGTTGCAGCTCTACTACTACTCATTTTAAACTATAACTATTTCTTATTGTAATAATAATGTGGATAATGACATATATATGGATACTGGAACAGAAAAGTTGTGTTTTACCACGACGTTTTGGATTTTAACAGGTTAAGTCTGAGTTTTAATAAATTTGGACGGATACAATGAAGTCTTAAACCTCAAATCTGCACAGTGTTTTCAATATTTTTAGCTAAACAAGGTGTCGAGGAGTGAAATGAACAACAGGTAGTTTCTCCATGATGTATGGTAAACTATGCATCATTAAGCGCTTGGATTCCTTATTTTCTCCTCTAGAGCCACTGGTTTGACAAAACTGTCACTTTTCTGTGAAATATCTCCACATCCAACGTATGGATCGCCACAGAACATCCGTGGTGATCCCTCTGGGTTCCCTCCACCACCACAAAGGTTGACGTTTTGCTTTCAGTGAAATATCAGCTGCAGGTCGCGGTGCCGTAAAACTTGCAAATATCCAAGTTTCCCCTCGAGATGATTAGTAACAACTCTGTTAACATTCCCTTTGCTGCCGTTATCAGGACAGCAATTGATTCATGTTGGTTTGTCAGACGCTTGCAAAATACCTGAGGGACTCATGACTTTGAATCTCTCGCCTGCTGGACATGTAGCATGTGATCAGACTGTGCGTGAACATGCAAAACCTGCATAGATAAGGTGATGATTACGGAGATGAAGAGACGACACAAACCGCCGTAAATCAAGGAGTCGATTAATGAAAGAGGAAAATCGCTTGATCAAAATGACGGTTCCCTCAAGTCAGAAGCTTGGACTCGGTCCTCACAAAGATAGAAATGCACACACGCACACACACACACACAAGCATCCTTTTTTTTTTTTTTTTATAGCAGCGCTCATAAAAAGAAACTGATTCAGGTTGACTGGCTGAGAATGTCACATTCAGCTCAGTTAGGTGTGTGTGTGTGTGTGTGTGTGTGTGTGTGATACAGTTGATTACACTGGCTGCATTTAATAGCTAATCTGTGTTTGAAAGCTTAGCCTCAGTGTGTTATTATGGTAAACCATGGTGTGAATATTCATCGTGATGAGTCGTTGCGTCCCCTGGGGGCGCACACACACACACACACACACACACACACACGCTTGCCTACAGTACAGTTTCCCCCTTTTGATCTCAGGTTTGTCTGCAGGTTGTTTATTCCTGGTCCTCCTCTGTCCCGTCTTTGTCTTCCAGCTTCTTCGAGAACATGAGCCGCATCTCGTCTCCGGACTACGTGCCGTCAGAGACGGACGTCCTGCGGGTGCGGCTGCGGACGACGGGCGTGATCGAGACCCAGTTCAAGGTCAACCACCTCATCTTCAGGTTAGACCCCCCCCACCCCCCCACCCCCAACACACACACACACACACACACACACACACACACCAGTGACCTGTGATTTCAGCCTCTCTTCTTCAGCTGTGCTGCTCTTATCTCCGTCTTTTTGGACGGCTTTATAAGAAATATGTCAATAAAGCACCTTTCAGTTCATCTACTGAACACACACACACACACACACACACACATTGTGCAGCATCAGTCTTATCAGTGGAAGCAGGGGCAGGTATCCACGCTCATGGAGCTGATGTCCAATGACCATATTCACCTCTGATCAATGAGCCGGTGTCACATAATACCAACGGCTTTATCATCCTCTGATGGATAAACTCATTTCCTGAGGCCACTGATGATCATGACAGGGTCATAGATATTAACAAAGCCGGTTGCTCGGCTGCCTTGCTGATGCAGAGATAATAATGTTGAAATAGATGAAGAAAAGTGACGCTTGCTGCTGAAATGCTGCAGTTAAATGACTTGAAATAGTTGCAAGCAGTGTAGTGGATAAGTTAAGTTTCATAAGTTGAAATAAAACAGCTGAAGCTGAGGTGTCCGTACTGAATGAAGATCAAGTTTTATTTCAACATAAAGCGATTAAAGGAAACAAACTTTTAATTCTAAGCGATCGAAAGTAGTTGAAATTTCAAGATTCGTGTGAATAAACTGAAAGATGAAAGAAGTTGTTGCAGTTCCAGCAATAAATGAAGAAATCTTAAGACGAATATAAACATCATTAATATATTTTTTATCATTTAAACTTAAAGTTCTTTTCCATTATTAGTCATATAATAATAATAATGTTAAACGTATATATAAGTGTATATATATATTTTAACTCTCTTAAAGCTGTTTTAGTGTTGGTGGGTTAAATATTAAAATATATTGTTCTTTTTATGTTACACTGTTCATCTCAGAAACATCTGATTATAGCAGGAAGACCAGTGGTTTCCTGACGAGTTCCCAGTGAACACTTGTGATCCGTAGAAGTGGAAACGGAGAAGCGAGTCGAGTGTCGGCTCGTGACGAACGCACAAAGGATTGTTGGTGATTTTCCACCGTTTGGTTTTATTGGAAAAAGTAATGGAGGAGTTATGAGAGATTAACAGGACACATCTCACATTCACGTGTGTGTGTGTGTGTGTGTCTCCATCCATTACAGTACTAAGGGCTCATGCTCTTAGTTGAGGAGCCACAATATCAAGCCGTCCTTCATCCCTGCTCCTCAGTACATCTCCTGTGGATAATAAATCACATTAGCTCAGCTTCTCGTCAGATCTCGGTTTAATAAACGCGGTAGAGAGCGCCGTGTTGTCAGCAGATGCCTCGATGCCGAACTTTTCCCTCCAACCATCGCTGCTTCATCCCATCTCTCTGCCGTCAGGTCATTTGACTTAGTGCGAAAAAAAAAACAGGGAGGAAGAAGCTGCTTCAGTTTCCAGTCAATTAAAGGGATTATGTGTGTTTAACTGTGTAACTTTGTGCTTAAAATGGCATTTTTGCTTCAAGTTCAAACCTTGAACCATGAATGTCAAATGGTGTAATCCAAAAAGAATGATGAATTTAAAATATTCAATCCACCTATAATAGAAAACAAATTGATGGCGTGTGTGTTTTTTATGTGTAAACCCTTTTATAGAAAGTTAAACTATCTGCTACCAAGTTTTAAGGTTTAAGACTGTTGATGATGGCTCCGTTTCATATCTCTTCACACATTTGGTTGAATGTACTGTTAGTATAAACAGAAATATCAATGTGATTTCATAAAAACTCCATAAATGATGTAGTCACTTCTGCTATGAGGCTGCTGCTGTTTTCACATCAGGGAGAGTTTCCCCTTCAGTCTCACTGTTTGAGTCACCAAGGAGCCATTTCTTTTAAATTAATTCTTTGTCATTTGTTTGTGTGTTTTCCTTGAAACTCTGTGACGGTGTGAGACCTGAGGAGCAGGATCAGAGTCCCAGGTGGTTCTGCAGAACCTCCAGCTCTCACACGGCTCCTATCGCCCAGAGTCTGGAGGAGATAAATAATTGGGTTTAGTTAATTGACACACTACACAGTGTGTGTGTGTGTGTGTGTGTGTGTGTGTGTGTGTGTGTGTGTGTGTGTGTGTGTGTGTGTGTGTGTGTGTGTGTGTGTGTGTGTGTGTGTGTGTGACATCGAGCCCTTGGGGTTGATGAGCAGCTTAGCATAAGTTGAGGTAATTATTTCAAGCTTAGCATTCAAAGGGATATTGAAGGGATTTGGAGAAGTGGATTGTTTGGGGGGGAAGAAAAGATGGATGTGACGCGATATTCCTTTTCAACATTTCAACACCAGAATAATATCAGCGCTCATTCAGAGTTTTTTTTTTTTAAGTAAATATGGATATAAAGATATGTTCCTGAGTTTGCACAAATCTTGGCAAATATGAACTTGTACTTTCCTATAGAATAATGTTCCTATTGTTGCAGGATGTTTTCTATGCTGAGGCTTTAGAAGCTCCGTGATCCACGTCAAGAATGTCCCGACATTCTGATTCTGAGTAAAAGTCAAAAGTACATCAAAAAAAATGTAATTTAGCACTTCTCATTTGTCTCTCTATTATATCTTATGAAAAATATATCTTTTTTTACAATATTATTTGATTTGTTCTTTGAAAATCAACAAAAGCAGGCGTGTAGACTGCTATATACAGATAAAAGTCTCACACATTGAATAATAATCGATAATGATAATTATTAGCATTCCATGTCAGTGCATCAAATTCAACTGTGTAAGTGTGTGCATGCACATTTGTGTGTGTGTGTGTGTGTGTGTGTGTGTGTGTGTGTGAAGGGCTCCCAACTTTTGCAGCCAGACACAGACTGGTTTGCATTCAGACATCCACTTTGAACTTTGACCCCTCCGCGTAATAAGGATCTGGATTTTGTTTCCTGTGCATCATTAACATCAAATGCTCTGATAATTACAACACTGCAGATGAGGGCCAACATGACGGGGCGAGGCCGGCAGGATAACGATGAGCTGGGACCACGTCGGCATAAAATAACGATTCGCTTCCCTTTTTATTCTTAGATAAGATAATTAGATGAGATTTCCTTATTGTCTAGCGATGGGGAAATTCACATTGTTGCATGAGCAAAGTGGGAAATGGAAGAGGAAACATAGGTAGGCATTCGATAATAAAATAATTTACATAAGTAGTAGGAAAAAGAAGAGCTGACAATATATCTACTATCTACCTACTTACTACATAATGCACATTTACTACATCAGAATATGTATAACTAATAATGCTTAATTGCTGATGTTTGCTATGTCTGCTACTACACTTGTGTACACTTCATACTCATACTCTGTGCTGTATGCTCCCTGCTCACACTCTGCCAATGAGAGCGCTACTGCCCCCTATTGTAGTGGAGGTGCAATTGCACTTTATTCTAGGTCAAAATTTATCTACAATATATCGTAGAAGTAAAGAATAGTGAAATAATATAAACACTATGTTCAAGACAAAAAAAGCAGAAAACAGAAAAATCAATTGCACATGGGTTAATGAATAGCTCAGAAAAATGGGCATTTTTGCATATTCTTATATTCTCAGACTTTTTTCAGAATTCAGAATATTAAAAAATGCACGACATGATAGGTAGCTTGTCAATTTTATTTTTTTTACAGTAGAAAAAATGTGTACGTCTTAATTATTTTTTTTTCTCCAGTTAGAATTAAGACTTTTTTTCTGGAATGTATTAAAAAGTGACTAAAAGCTGACCTTGCAGTCCGTGTGTGTGTCCGTGTGCGTGTACCTGTCATATGTCAACATGTGTTATTAAGCCGCACGCTTCAATTTCCGTGGAAAATTCCCATCGGAAATCTCGTCTGGTCTTTACGCGGCTGTTTGTTTCAGCCTCTGTGTTTCCAAGTGTTCATTTCCCCCCCCTCGTCAATAACGCGCCGCATTAACTCGATGGATGCTCCAACAGAGGGTGGGAGACGGCACATCTGGCTCATCCAGCCTCCGTCTGCGTCCTCTGCCGCTGTCGCCGTCCTGTTCTCTTTTTCTATTAAAGAAGCTTGACCTTTACTCGCTCTGCGCTGCCGTGTTGTGATTGTGTTGGCGGGAGGAGACGCAGTCTGCAGAGACGCGTGCGACTCGCTCCTCTGTCGAGTTTTCCTGCATATTTGAGGAATATTTTGACCTTATCCAACACCAACACGTCTCTCGTTGAATAGAGTCACTAGCGCGGCGTGGAAGGTCGGCAACGCTCAGAAAGCACAGCCGCACTTTATGTGATGGGAATTGACTTTGACGTCTGTCACGACAGCAGCTGGATTCCCTCAGTGTGGAGGACTTTTATTTCATTCATTTAACTGCAGCATCATATTCCTCCACATTTCCTGCCCCCCCCTCCCTTCTCTGACGTGGCTGAGACGTCTCGTTAGCTCAGTGAAGCCTCAGAAATCCGCTCATTGCGTTAACATATTCAGCAACTTGGGAAAAGGTTTGGTGTAATTAATAACTGGTTATGCTGGAGCGATAAATTTCCCTCCAAGGATGAAAAATGTAGATTCTAACCTCATCTTAAAGCACTTAAGCCCCCGCGTGACTATAAATAATATTATTTGTCTATAAGACTGTTATAAGTACCTCTGCATAACACTGTATCTTAATGTATACGATAATAAAAAAAGAAAAAAATATGGACCAACTTACAACAAAGAATAGCTTTATTAACTGTAACAGAAAAGATTTAAAGTGCATCTGAAATTAAAAAATAAAATTAAATCCTTAATTAAACATTTTTTGACTGAACATGTCAAACCATATGATACTGAAAAATAAAACTACATAAAATCGTCTTATCAGCGTGATTGTGGTGTAATGTCTAACTTCTTTGTCTCCAACATTTCAGACTCAGTAACACACCGGTCTTTCACAGTGAACCAAGCGCTACAGACGCTTCGTCATATTTCCTCGTCTTAGCTTTGGGAGACTTTTGTTTGTCTCTTTATCTCCGTCTCTCTCCGCCTGTCTTCTCATCCCTGTTAAATATGTTTTCATGGTGTCACTTGAGGGTCTGCTCCACTTGGTGTCTACACTTCATACTCATACTCCGTGCTGTATGCTCCCTGCTCACACTCTGTCAATGAGAGCGCCACTGCCCCCTAATGTAGTGGTGGTGCAATTGCACTTTATTCTAGGACGTAAAAATAAATAAACAAAAGGGCATGTTCCCCGAGGTCTATCGCGGCCCCCTTGACAGAGCCACTGTCTTATAGGAAATTTATTCCCTGCGATATTCAAACATCACCCTTCTTATGTTAAATCTGGGTAGTTGAAGTGTGGAAACAAAAAAAAGGAACTGTGAAAGATATGAAGTCGTTGTTTCAAGACTTTACATTGGTATTTTTTGGTTTGTTCTTTTGAGATATGTAGTTATTTTCAGATGTTACATTGTTATTTTCAGATATTAAGTTGTTATTTTGAGATATTAAGTCTTTATTCTGAGATAATATGGTAGTATTTTGATATATACTTAGCAATTATTTTATATTTGATATTAAGTTTTGAGATATAACATGCACAAATGTTTTTGTTCTTTAACTGTTTTATTTTGAGATATTATCTAGTTATTTTGAGATAACAACTCAATTTGTTTTCAGCCCCACAACCATCATACAATAAATACTATATAAAGCTCACATTAAGTCACTTTTTTTAATCCCCTCCCCCCGTGTGCAGGATGTACGACGTTGGCGGCCAGCGGACCGAGCGCAGGAAGTGGATCGGCTGCTTCGAGGACGTCAGGGCCGTGCTGTTTGTGGTGTCGCTGAGCGGTTACGACATGACGCTGGTGGAGGACCCCTCCATGGTACGGGCTGCACTCGACCGGCCCTCCACTCATATCAAACAGAGCGAGGGCCACTTCAACGTTATGGTTTCCCTCAAAGGGCCGATAGGAAAGATCATAGAAATCTATCTACTTACTACATAATACACATTTACTACATCAGAATATGTATAACTAATAATGCTTAATTGCTTGTGTACACTTCATACTCATACTCTGTGCTGTATGCTCCCTGCTCACACTCTGCCAATGAGAGCACTACTGCCCCCTAATGTAGTGGAGGTGCAATTGCACTTTATTCTAGGACCGTAAAACATAATAATACACATTTATTTCTCCATTCAAAATTGTATCAGAAAGGGTATAACTAATAATAATTAATTGCTGATGTTTGCTATGTCTGCTACACTTGGTGTCTACGCTTCATACTCATACTCTGTGCTGTATGCTCCCTGCTCACACTCTGCCAATGAGATCACTACTGCCCCCTTATAATAATTGCTGATGTTTGCTATTTTTTTTTGATAGAATTTTTTAAAATGTTGATATAAAATGATTGTTATATTGTTGTGATGTTAGCGTCTAATTATCAAAAATGTTGCAGCAAAACGTGTAAAATCATCAGGCCTATGCATGAATATGCTGATAACCACTACAATTTTGATATGTTTGATTTATTTTGTGGATTTTTCAAGAAAGCAAATGGTTTGGCACTGCTATGTGATAATATTTTTAATAGTTAATAATTACTGATTACTGCTATTTCTCTGCAGAATCGTCTGCAGGAGAGCATGAAGCTCTTCTCCTCCATCTGCAACAACGTCTTCTTCCGCAGCACGTCCATGGTGAGTCCATCAGACCTGTCGCCATTAAACCGATGAGACACGATAAGACGGAAAAGTTGTGACTAATGTAATAAGTGAGAAAAGAAAGTCTTACAGTGTTGGGAAATTTCATATACTGCATGAATTAATTCAGTTATCAAATTTAAAATTCAACTAGTTTATTCATAATTATTTATAGTTAATAGTTTATTCATAGTTCCAAAGAATGAACTAGTTCGTAGATCTTTTTTCCCCATATGTTGCTGTGAGTTATTATTTTCCGAAGCCCGTTAAGATCCACAGACAGCAATTATTATTGGTTGAAACACTCAATCTATCTGTTAGATTTCGTCTTCAGTCAAATTTTGAATCCTTATCCAAGCACGATTCACATTAGCATGTAAAGAACAGCATTTTCTCATTGTTGCAGCCTCTACACGATGTCCCCAAAAACATTAGAAAAATCCTTCCCCTTGAATGGTCTTTTTTAAGTTTTAGGTTTGCTGCGTATGTGACTGAAGCGCAGATTTTCTCAAGAAGTTTGTGACAGATTGAATGTCTGAATGAATCTGGCGGTCAGACACCAGAATAAACATGTCCACAGCTCACGTTCAGTTCCCATTCACACAGAACATGCACGTTTACGAAGTGTCGCTCAGGTACAACACTGACTGTTAACACGCTGGTTCACTGGCCTGATGTGACGCGTTGCTACTGAACTAGAGCGCATTCAGTCACGTTCGATCTAACATCTGCTGACGGAAAAGACCTGGGCTGTGTGACCCCCCCATGAAACTAAAATAACCCTAATGTGTTTGATGAATCCTGTTTACACACACACACACACACACACACACACACACACACACACACCCTGAGTTGTCACTGGTAATTAAACAGCAAGGGTGAGCTTTGGTGATGTTTTCCTCCTCTTTCCCTCGTTTCCGGTAAATTATCACGTTAAAAACAGATGTGTAACTTCTTAGTAAAAGTCACTGTATGTTGACCAGGATGTCAACCACTGGTCGCTAGTTTTCTACGGTTTTCCAATAACTTTACACTCGGAAAACTCAGATGACAGGTGACCAATTATTAATTACAAGTCATATTAATAATATTAATAATTTAAAAAAATCATTTTGGTTTTGGTTAGTTTATACGAAATGTACCACAAATAACGAGAGGAATTAAAGCAATACAGAATTTTGTCTTCAAAAAATCCCCAAAGATCTTCTAGTGAAATTGTGTTTAATTTTTACATTTATTTCAGGCTTCGTTAGAGCCAAATGGGCAATTAAGTGTGTGTGTGTGTGTGTGTGTGTGTGTGTGTGTGTGTGTGGGCCTGCACATTAACGATGCTAACGGGCTCATTAAACAAAAGATTTAATGACACATCAGAGGGAATTCTGTAACCTCCACCTCAATTACCTCCTCGCTGCTGGTCAGATAATTAGGCCGATCCAGGACGTGTTGCTCTGTGTCCTCGTTGAAAAGCTGCTCTACCTCATCCCTCCTTTGTTATTATCACACCTGTTGTGTGCGTGTGTGTGTGTGTGTGTGTGTGTTTGAGTGTGTGTGCCCAGAAAAGAGAACGTAGTTTTAATTGGTTGCAATACAAAGCGACAAAGTACGTGTGAAATATGAGGGAAAACAGGGATTTCTTGGTGTTTTAAAAGTCCTGGCTGTGTGTGTGTTATTATTAACCAATAAAGGCCTTTATCCGACCAGTGTTTGACACCTGAATAATGTGGTAACTCCAGAAATTAGATGATGATCAGTTCATTTGTGGCCATGCGAACATGCTCCAGTGATTGATTACACGCTGATGTGTGGAGCTGGTTTAATTGATCCTCCCATCATCCCATCATCGCAGCAGCCATTGATTTCCGTTGATATCTGCAAAGTGGCAATAAATGTGACGGTATTTTTGTAAACTGATTTATTGGTGTAATCGTTTTGCCGAGCAGCGCCGTTGAGTCGTCAAACCGCATCAACTTTATTCGTCTCCCTCCTGATCTTCACATCGATTTTCCAGCGGGATCCTTTGACCCGCGATGAGCTTTCTCGAGTTTCTCAGCGGATTGTTTTTTCTCTCTTTTTATTTTTTTTTGTCGTTTTGATTGCAGATTTTATTCATGAACAAGATAGACCTCTTTCAAGACAAGATTCTACACTCCGGGCGACATCTGAGGTTATATCTGCCACAGTTTAAAGGTGAGTTCCTGCAGCTGCAGTTTCTCAAAAGACTAAAAAGTTTTCTTCTTTTTTCACTGCAATAAGGACATTTTTAATGTCTTGATTATTTTTGCTGTGTTACAGTTTTTCGGCGTGATCTTTTTGCAGAAAATCTTTTACAGTCTGTGGACAAACGTCGCATCTTTCATGGCCTTTGGGACAAAAATGTCCATGCACAAACAAAACTGCTATAAAATCATCACATCAATATGTTTTCCCAGTCTCTTAAATGCATATGTCCATCATGCATACTGTGTATGCTGCTCAACAAATTCAACGAATTGTACATAGTATATAGTGTTGTGTAGCTTTTCTTATCTTATCTTAAACATCTTCTTTCCTGCTTTACATTCAATCTTTTTCAAGATTTTGAAGAAAATGGTACCAGACCTGACACCCCTGCATGAACCCTTAAGAACCCAGACCCATTTATTGTTCACATCAAGGACAATGATGTGGGTTCTACCATAGACCAGGGGGGTCAAACTCAGGTCCTGGAGGGCCAAGTCGCTGCAGTGGCCTGCACCCACTCGGCCCTCCAGGACCTGAGTTTGACACATGTGCCATAGACCAAGTGGGCCATAGAACACATTTCTAAATCTTTTTCAGAATAATATTTTTTATTCTCAGAGCTCCGAATTTATCATATATGTACCATTGGGCATCGTGGTAATCATATTCCATATTAGCATTCTTAGTAAATGTCACTTTAGGACTTAATGAGTTAAGTTCAGACAGAAGAGTCTGGGGGAACCGGTTCTTATGGGTTAAAGGTTAGAGAAGGAAGTTTCTGACTAAATTGACCAGTGGGGTAAATTTATTTTGTTTAGAGATCGATCAGATAAACAGGTTATGTGTTATTTTATTTTATTCTCATCACTTTGCTCCCCACATCCCAGTGGGCTCAACAGTTCCCTCCTCCGCTCCGCTCTCATGCAAATGTCAATATAAATGCTAAAACTCCGGGGATTGGGGTCAGGCAGCAGAGCAGCTCATTTCACACTGACCTCTCGTATGTTTATTACTCTGTAGACCCCCCCCCATGGAGGTCCTCACTGTAAAAGTCTTTTTCCTTCTCTCTCCCTCCTCCAGGTGCGGACTGCGACGTGGACTCGGCCGCCCGCTTCATCGCCGCCACCTTCGTCTCGCTGAACGCCGCGCCCAGCAAGCTGGTCTACCACCACTTCACCACGGCGACGGACACCTCCAACATCCAGGTGGTCTTCCAGGTCGTCATGGACACCATCATCAAGGAGAACCTGGAGGCCGTGTCGCTCCTGTAGCCGCCGCTGGCCGTGGGAACTTTGGATGTGACGCAGCAGACACTTAAAGACTGAAACATCCACTGAAACGGCAGCGAACAGAACACGGCGGATCATCTCATCCAAAAACTGCTTCCTCTCCTCTACCATGCTGATGCTCTTTTCTCCTGTTGCGTTTCATCATCTGTGATGCTGCTTGTCACTTGATTTCATGTAGCTTTGGAAAAAAAAGAAAGATCTCTGCTAATCCTTCTATCTTTGAGCCCCGAATTTTAAAACTCCTACACAGTGATGATGGGGATTTATATTTTTCTACTGTACCATAAAACCTTAATAGTGACAGTCTCCACTTATGTGTGTGTGTGTGTGTAGGACACGGAGGGGGGGGGGTTTACCGTTCTTCTGGGGGTTCACTCATGCATACCGTTGCATGTTTTCCGCTCATCCATCACGGTGCCTGTGCACATCCTGTGCGTCACCCTGCTCCTAATGAGCCGCTGATCGCCTTAAAAAGCAGCAGGCATTTTTTGTGTGTGTGTGTGTGTGTGTGTGTGTGTGTTCACCTGGCTCCTTGTCGTTTTTATCCCCCCCCCGCTCATTTCCCCCTGATTCTCACCAATCAGCCGTGACACGGGGAACCCGGCGCCAGCCCGTTACAAGTGTGATTTGTGCAAAGAGACTGACAAATGACATCCCTGAAGCCTTCAGAGGACGCGCGTCTCATTTCCTTTCTTTCAGCCTTGATGATTGTTGTTCAGCATCTCCCACACACACACACACACACACACACACACGGTGGTGATGATGATGATGATGATGATGCCTCCTGTCGGTGATTTGTGTGGCATTTACTCTGCTGGGGTCTGACTCTTCTAAAGACCCCCAAGCGACTTGCTGTGCCATGGTGATATGGAAATGACTGATATGGTTTTCTGATGTGACAGAACAGAGCAGCACCCCCCCCCCAGGTGCCTTGTGATGAAGTCATTATTTGCGCTTCAAATATGTAAATATGTTTGTTTTTTTCTTTTCTCTTCAGTTTTTTTTCCCACTTTCAGTAAAATTCTTGATGCAACTGCTGTTTTGTGCCTTGTAGATCACGGTCAGACTGTTCCTGTTTTATTGTACTGAAGCTACGATACTAAATAAATGTGAGGGTGCCCAGTTTATTTCACTTTTTCCTCTTGGATTAATACATGAATGGATCAACAGCAGTTTCCCCTCTCCATTAATTGCATATATAAAGACAGATTTAAGCCACACAACAAGCTACTGGTGTTTGTTCATTTTTTAATAGATAAAATAAATAAAAGTACTTTACAAGAGATCTGCTCTGCCGTCACCTTTCTGGACTTTTAATACACTTTGGCAACGTGGTTACATGTCAGGGCTTAAACAATAAACACAGGAGGTCGGATGGAAATAAAATAGTTTTTCACTGAAACACTGAGCATTGATTGTGTTTTTTTGTTTAAATAAGAACATTCAGAGTCTGCAGCGGTCGGGGTTTCCCTCATCCAACCCTCGGGTTTTTTTCTTTTCTTGCTATTTCCCGGTCTCCAGAGCCGCTCTCACGCGGACAGACAGTCCAGGGAGTCCAGGGTGAGGAAGACGTCCGCTTTGCACTGGAACGTCCCCGTCCCGTCCCGCAGCAGCTCGCAGCTCTTCAGGTTCGGGGAGATGTCCTTCACGCAGATGGCCTGGCAGGGAGGTAAGGAGCAGCGATCAGAGGGGTTCACGTTCACAGCTGGAAATCCACGTGCGTAAAAACTGACCGCGTACCGCAACATGGACTATGTGTGTGAAACAGTCGCTTATTGGATCCATATCCACCTATATATTTTTTATTGTATTCATGAATTTAATGAGGTAATAAGGATTTAAAGTTCTGAAAAGTTCTGCAGCCTCCACTTGGTTTTGCGCCTTTTACGCACGACGCAAACTTTCTGCAATTTCGACCGCAGCCGTTTATTTAATTGTCAACACGGCACCAAGAAACAAGTTACAGCCTAACTTCTGCCTAACAGGTGTTCATATGAAGTTGTTTCTCCTCTAAAAGTTTTTTTTTAAAAAGGAGTCGATCCATTCAGGAAAGCGCGTTTTACGCTAAAAAGTAAACATGCATGAAGTCTGCGGTTCCTAACAGCACTCACCATGCTTTTAAGGATGGAGATCTGCCTGTTGGCGTCCGGGATCCCGTTGTTCCCCGCCGTCTCGCCGCTGTCCGGCAGCGTCTCCTCGGACTCGGACCTGCGGACGTACGGAGACCTCCTGATGCCGGACAGCAGCCCGGAGGCGCGGCCCACCGAGTAGTAGCTGGGTCCGGTGGACTGCTTGTACCAGGCCTCGACGGGACGGCAGGAGATGAGCAGAGACAGCCCGACGCACACCACGGCGAACCGCACCGGCCTCTCCATGTCCGGACGCGTCTTGCTTGGCACGGTTTTTACGCAGCGGTTTCGGTTTGTTTCGTGGACAGCTCTTGGATGTGCAGCCGACTTTTGTTGGGTTCAGGTTGGTGTCTGCTGCTTTTATAGGCTGCCAGGGTGGCGGGGAGACGAGATCGTGACCCGGGACGTTCATCAAATCAAATTTGAGGTGGGCGGATGATGATTAGTTTTTATGCGGGAGGAGAAGGGGAAAAAAAAAGAATTGATCTGTTCTTGATGGTTTGGAGGAGCCAGGGGAGGAGTGAGTGTGCGCGCGCGTGTGTGTGTGAAGGGGGAGTTCAGAGACTATAGAGACGTCATCCTCCTCTGATGCTTGTGGAGGTAAAAGATAAAATAGGATAGACATGACGTAAGCGGTTAAAACTCAAGATTTTCCAAATAGTTCATACATTATGGAGGATTTTACCCCCCCCCCCCCCCCCCCCCCAATCTTCCAATTATTTGATTTGAATTAACCTGGACATGTAAAGCAACTCTGTGACTTGATGAGATGAATTGTTTTGGGAAAACACATATACAAACAAAATGCATGAACGCTGTTTAAAAATGAGTCAGTGTTCACCCACCACTGCAGCCACACAAGCAGAGCGGTGCACGCGGCCTCCAAAGACTCCAGCAGGAAATAATTAAAGACGAGCAGATCAATAAATATGAGAGAATAATCGAAACGGCCCAAATTGTTTTAAGTTTCAGCGGCTTTCCACATGGCAGAGCTGTGAATCAGTCTCACTTGAGAACGGAGTGCTGAGGGGAAAACAGGCCTTTATCAATACAGTCCCTTTCCCTGATTGATTAACTGACCTGGCAGGTCACGTTTCGCCCCCCCACCCCCACCCCCCTTAGCCCTGCGTAATCAGTGGATCAGCATGAAAAGTGGTGGAGACTTTAACAAAGAAGGTTGCCTCTGTTCAATTAAATAATCACGACAAGGAAAGGGGTAAATGGCGGGTAACCATGTTGCCTGTCTACAAACCAGGGTCACGAGAGGGTCTGGATGATGGGAAATGTGTCTTTATTGTATAGAAACAGATTAGAAAGACCATTGACTTGAATGGAAAACTACCAAGCAACATATAAAATGTCTTCTTTAGCATCACAGCAGCAATGACATACAAAAATACACTATAAACCTAATAAACATTTATTTTATTAATGTGCACATGTAGTATGGCAAATCAGGATGAGTGAAAGTACCATTAGGAGTCCTTTAGAGTTCATTGTAGAGAGGTCTGCAGCGCGGCTCCAGCTTGTCCTCCAGGACGTAGTCTGGTCCGCAGACCCAGGGGTCCGCTGTCTCCCACTGCCACTTCTGCAGACTCTGCCTCAGGCTCTGCAGCACGCCGCTGAGGGACGGGTCCGACGCCAGGTTCCTGGTCTCCAGCGGGTCCGTCCTGCGTCGGGGAGGAATCAGGAACATCGTGAGCAAGCAAAACTACCAGAATGAATCTAATCTAGTTTACCGACTGCTGTAAAACACCCATGGTGCTTCTAAAAGAATCCTAGGAAACAAAACCTCAGTGTTCACATCGATTATAAAAGCCTCGTGGTGACTGTGGTTATGATGATGAACATTTTTAAAAGCTTCTTGAGATTAATTCTAATCATGAAATAATCAAACAAAGTGGTATAAGTTAGTAACCTAGCTAAAAAATATTAATATTAGTGTTTTGGTGTTTTAATATGACGTCATTATTGATTTGTCAGTTACATGTGAATTTGTTATTGACAAATCAATAATGACATGATTTTCTCTCCTTTTTAGGAGCAGCTTCTAAGTTAAATCAGAGCAGCTTCCACCAATCAAAGCGTTTGTCTGTTTTTTAAACAAGATAACTTAAAAAGTTTTGGCCTGATTTTTATCAAATTTTTAGCGAATGTTAGGAATGGTGCATTTTGGTAAAGATCTGGCAGAAATCCTGGTTTGTTGATCACTTAAGGGTTTTCTGTTTGGTAACATTGAGTTAAATGGACCTTCAAACACAGTTCGGGGACACCTGGTGGTCACATCCTGCAACTGCATGGTGAAAAAAAAAAAGTTTGTAAACACAAATATATGAATTCTTGAAAAATAATGACCCCCCCCTTATTCTCAAAGTGGTTTGGTCAAGATGCTGTTTTTTCAGTGGGCGAGGCTAGTGGCTAACAGCTAATTTTGACACTCAGCTAATTAACCATTCAAACTAATATGTAGAAGCCAGTAAGTTATTTATCACACCACTCGTTCAAGTTTTGACAAAAATCTGCCTTTTTTTAAACAGCCTGCGGGTTAATATCAAACCTAAAGATTTTCATAGTTTTACCCTCACTGATTCTTCATTTTCCTTACATATATATAGAACATTGCTTGAAAAACTATATTTTTTTAATGCCATTGTTGAAAACATTTGAACATGCTGAGGGCTTAAGAAGATAGGGCCAGATTATTATGGCAGTATAATATATATTTTTTATGTCCCTCCAATAAGTTTTCAGCTTATTGTCCCCCTCATCAATGAAATCGGATTTTTGCCCCTAAGTATAGGACGACAGTGTTGAATGGGAGTCATGATAGGCTTAGTGGAGGTCTACACCTCCCCCCAGCGTTTTCTACGTATCTAAGGCCGTGACGCCGCCACGTAGCCGCCACCACACACCTGGTGTCGTACAGCTCCCAGCGCTCTCTGTAGTAATACTGCTGCAGGCTCTTGAACCAGTGGGTGGGCTGACGCAGCCTGGTGCGGTTCAGCAGGTCCTGGAAGGTGGGCGACACGTACAGGTCCTGGTCCACGGGGAAGGGCATGCGGTAATGCAGGTTGTGCAGGAGGTGGTAGGCCCCCTGCTGGACGGAGCGGGTCGGGTAGTACATCGTCACCTGGAGGCAAAAACGGGTCAGTGCAAAGCTTGTGTTTGAATCCTCTGGTTAAAAGTCTGTGTCTGGTAGTCAGAGGTAGGGCTGAAAAATCCAGAGTTGGAAAATTTCCATGGGAGTAAATAGGAATATATGCTTTGGAAAATACATTGCAGCATAATCTTGGCTAAAACAACCTGATTTATAGAGTTAGTTCAACATTTTTTGTTGGTTTGTTTTTCTTTTTGATCGATAGAAGCTGTTTCCAGACCAGTGGAGCAGAGCTGCTCAGCCACTACTACATAGTTAATGGTATTTTTTGGTTTCCCTCATCAAACTCAGCATGCACACAATCCAGCAACTCCCAAACGCTGTGGTGGACGACTTGTGACCTGCACATTCACCACGATATGAGATAATACCTGGAACATTATGAAATGTGAAGCAAATACGTAGGACTACTTTCCGCAGAGTGACACAGCGGTCACAGTCCTTAGAACCCTCACATCGTACAAGGACATTTTAAGAAATTATGTTTTCTTCCTCAGAATTAGGCCCAGGGGCTGCAGTTAAAAATGATCCATCAGGTAACACGGTCATTAATGTGCGCTGTCTGAAACCTGCTTTTTGGGATCCAGCAGTTGCTGGACTGTGTATTTGCTGAGTTTGATGAGGGAACCCAAAAAATACCATTAGCCACATAATAGTAGCTGAAAATCACCAAAAAAGGTAATGCTAGATCCCTGGAGGCCACATTTTGAGCCTAAAGCACACAGCTATTGAACTCAATATTCCCAAAAATTCCCCAGCCTAACTTCCCATGGAAAGTTTTTACCAGAACTTTTTCCCCGCCCCCTTTTTTTTTTTTTTTGCAACCCCAGTTCAGAGGCGACGCCGCTCCGTGTGAAAGCAGCGAACCTCGTGGAGGGACTGGCTGCCGTACACCGTGTGCCATCCGACGGGCTCGGAGACCAGAGCCGGCAGCAGGGAGCGGCCGGTGAGGTGGACCGGACCCGCGGGACCGCCGGGGAGACGGTAGGACGGGTAGGGAACAGAGAACCAGTCCAGGATGGTGGGAGTGATGTCTGTGAGGAGAAGGTAGAACGAAACAAAAAACTAGCTCCTTCAGCTGATGTGATAAATGATAAATCAGGTTTTATGTAATATTAAGAATAATAATATTTTTGTAGATAAAGATATAGCACAAAGTGCTTATTTTGGTATCATATTATACACATGCTTGTATAAACAGAAATTCTAAAATGCTGCCAAATAATATTACTCAGTAATTTATACTTTATACAGACAGATATGCCAACAAAAAACATGCATCTCCAGTTGTGGTGATTTTAAGTTAGAGGAGGATTGATTATCCTTCTTTTTAATATTAATAAACTACTTAAAAGTCACTGTATTATCTGAATTGTTGCAACATTTTTGACAGATTACACAGTTTTGTGTATTTAACATTATAAACATGAATACTTTCCAGTCTGTTTAATGTGTGTTAATTATGCTCTGCTGTATTTTTTTTAGGTTTCTACTGTTTTTGATCTGTTAGTATTATTTAATGGATATTAGAGCAATAGATCAACCTCAGTGGTTTATATAAAGGTTCCTGATGCATCGTTGTTCAGTCTCCCTCTAGTGGCTGAAAAACACAGCAAAGAAACATTCTTTTCTCAATATGAGGTTGAAACGCTGCACGCTGTGTTGAAATCACATGATCTGAAGAGGAAACACTTTTTGCTGAACTTGTCAAAAATCCTTTTTCCACATAAAGGAAAAGGAACTTATGAGGACGTATGGCAAGAAGATAGATACTGCTCCATTTTGTTTTTGCATTTAAGTCCTAATTTCTATAGGAAGTAGTGGTTCATATGGACTAACTACTGATGTGTATGTGTATATATATAGTGTTATATATATATATATATATATATATATATATATATATATATATATATATATATATATATATATGCATAGTACACACAGATGACTTACATTGGGAGCACATTTTTTTACATCTGGTATATGAACAGAAGTAATGATTACAGGGAGTGACAACTAAAACCTGTTTCAGTCCTCACTCGGCCGTTCATCGGTTTTTAACATGAACAAACAGGAACAATAGAGGTAACAATAGAGGTAACTTCCACTTCTGCATCCCTCACCCAGCAGACTGACGAAGGCCTGGCTGGTGTCTCCCCATCTGTCCCTGTGCTCCGGGGACGACACCAACATGGGCTCGGCGGTGCCGGAGCGGTACAGGTTGGTCCTGCCGTTGGGGAACGGGATGCCGTTGTCCGAGCTGTAGACGACCAGCGTGTCGTTCTCGTAGCCGGCGTCCCGTAGCTCCTGAAGAACCAATCCAATACCTAGAGAGGAGATTTACAGCATGGCGACATCTCTGCAGCCTCTTTATCATTATCGTTATTATTTTTTGCGTTTGCGTAGGTGCCGTCCACTAACCCTGATCCAGCCTGCTCACGGTGGTGTACTGTGCAGCCAGGTCAGCTCGTGCTGCCGGCGTGTCGGCCACAAACGGAGGAACCTGAATCACACAAGGAAAATGTCATTGCTGTTCGTTTTTTCTCATGAAAATCAATTATGTTTAGTTGAAAATGTCATGTCAAGTTTAACCCTCACGCTCTTCTCAGGCATTTATTTTTTTTAAATTTATGTGTTACAGCTTTTGGCATGAATTTTTGCAGAAACTTTTCTTAGTTGAATTGTTGAAAACCACTGTCTTCTATACTCATGTCCTGTCTTCATGTCTGCAAATCTTTATTACTTAGTGGACAAATTCTTCATTTTTCAAAACCTTCGCAAAAAATGTCCATGCAAAAAAAAACAACTACTAAAAATCATCATACATCAGTATTTTTTCTTATTTTTTTCATAAATCTCTTAAAGAACTTCTTTCCTGCTCAAAAGGATTTTAACAATGCCAGTTTATCTATTTGAATTATTTGTTTATTTAAAAAACACAAACTTTAAATTAGTCTTCATAGTAAATGGTAGAAGGATGTGACTTTAGTGGTGATTAGAGTATTACATATGTCACATATTTAATTGCATTGGTAGTTTTTATGATATTGATTTCTGGATGCTTGAAAGACTTTCATTATAACCACATTTTTTTAATCATACTGCCACCACAGTATAAGGAGGGAACAAGGGTTAATGGTTAATACGATAAATTTACTCACTGACCTTTACTTCTTCTGGTCTGTAATATTCTGGATTCCAGTCGGGAATTCTGCCCATTCCCGGTTGACCGTTCCCAAACTTCTCGCAGAAAGCTCCGTACTGAGGCTGCGAGTGTCCACATCGGTGGGTGTCATGGAAGGCCACGTAGAGGAAAAAAGGCCTCTCTTCTTCTTTTATGTCTCCTTTATTCCCCGCTTTCTTTCTTCTTCGCTCAAACGCTTCATTTTTATGGGTCTGGAAGAATTTGCGGACCAGGAGTTTGATGCGGGTGATGTTCCTCCCCACCTGGAGGACAGAGTTGTTCTCCTCCGTGTAGGCATAATCGAAAGGGTAAACGGACCCGGGACCGACGTGCTTCTTTCCAATTATACCTGCGACAATCAGAGAGAGAGAGAGAGAGAGAAATAAGATAGAGAGGTGTGAAAAAGTGTTTGTAATTTATTGTTTTTTTGCAGGTTTGTCACATCTAAATGTTTCAAATAACCAAACAAATTGAGATTGAGGGAGGAAAAAAAATGTGTGGATAAGTGATTGCCCCCTAAACCTAAAACCTGGTTGGGCCCTCAGCAGGAACAATCAAACGTTGTGGACAAAACTACAGTTCATTATGTTTAAACAGAGAGGGCAATGACTAACAATTAACTTCATTTGATGATCTAAAACTTTTAAGTGTGACAAACATGCAAAAGAAAAAACCCTAAGGAATTTACATGTATGTTTTGAGAAGAAAAAAAATAAACATGTCACTTTTGTTATTTTACCCGTGTGTATGTCGGCCTGGCCGAGGAGCAGCGGCAGACTCGGAACTCCGTCGAAGGAGTTGAAATGATGGACGCCCTGATGAAGCCCGTACATGCCGTTCTGGTGCTGAAAATATGATGATATGGTATGAGGATCGACAAATGAGTGGTTTTGTGTGTGTGTGTGTGTGTGTGTGTGTGTGTGTGTGTACCTGAGGCAGGCCGCTGAGGATAGTGGAGCGGCTCGGGGAGCAGCTGCTGACGGAGGTGAAGGCATTTTGGAACACCAGGCTGCGCTGGGCCAGGGAACGCAGGTTGGGTGTGTGGACCACAGAGTTATTATACACCTCCGTTTCAAAACCTGCGTCATCGGCTGGAAGAGGAAACACACATGGACTCATTGTTCCTTTTTATTTATTTATTTTAAATGGACTTGATTTAAGTTGTCTTGAACAGAACTGCTGCAAGAACTAAAATCCTAAATCATACAGAATTTTAAAGAAAGTATAATGTGGAAACACTGATTTACTCATTTACATTTAATTATACTGTCAATACTTTTTTTGTGATTAAATAATAATATTTAACCATCTTGCGCACCTACACTTCAATGTTGTTGTACATGTGAAACTCATAGGATAGTGAGAAACACAATTTCGATTCCTTTTAATGTCAAGTACATGTGAAGAAATTGACAATAAAATTGACTTTGACTTTGACTAAGAAAACTAAAATAGGTATTTACTGAAAAACTCTTTAAAATGGGCTTAATACTGTATATCTCTACAACCAGACCACTGATTATACCAAAACACCGGACTATCATTAATACACATGTAAATACAGTATGTCTTTACTTTCCTCTTTACTTGCTTCTACTGCTTTCTTTCTTGACAAGAGGTAAATCCCAGTCACTTTTTGTACATTTTTACTCTTCATGTGGTATTTTTATATTTGTCTAAAAGGTCTTTACGTTTATTGTTTAGGTACAAAACTTAAAAATCTATAAAAAGTGAATGATAAATGAATATTTTTAATAATTAAATACAATAAATATCAACTACTTTAGGTCCTAATTTTCCCTCAAGAAATATTATAAGTGATTTTATTTTCATACTCCAAGGACTTAAAAGGATTTTACAGTCTGAAGGTGTTGCACAGGTTAAATTAAACCACTCACCAATTATTAGAAGGACATTTCTGCTCTTTGTCTCTGCGAGGCTGCAAAATCCCCAAAAGAGAAACAACAACAGCATGATGAAGATGGTGAAGATGAGTCCTCTTCTTCTTTGTTACCTCATTCTAGTTTAGTCTAAAAGTTTCAGGTCCAAGCGCTGTCTGACTTTGAAGAAATTAATCCATTAAACAATATAAATACAGTTAAAATCCACATGAGTAACCTGTAAAGTGGTGGAGCGAGAGTTCTTGTTCTTCCTGAAACAACCTAAGCCCCGCCCACCCGAGGTCACATGACGGAGGTCACATGACGGCAGCAAATTTTTAGGAAGCGGTTTGAGCTGAAAGGAGGAAGAAGAGCAGACGGCGGAATCTCAGCAGAAGCGAAGGATTGTGTAAAAAGAAGAAACCAGCGCATTGAGTAAGAGTTAATATTTTATTCTGTGGCGTCTTATTCCTTTTGTTTTCCTGTTGTTAATTAATTAATTGCTTCGCTTCGAAACTCTGCAAATTTATTCCATTCAGTTTATTGCACACACACAGCTCACTATTTCGTTCACATAATTCATATTCTTCCACAATATTTTAATGTCAAATTAATTTTATATCATAGCCAGCATAATCTTCAATCTACACGCAGATAACAATCTACTTACCTTATATATAGAAAATATTGTTTTTAAAATGTAATAATACATTTATAATATCGACTCTCACCAAAGAATTCTTACTTCTTTATAGAAAGTATATTTTAAGACTACGTATTAGATGCTAAAAGATTTAATGTTGTGTTTAATGTTACTTGAGTTTTCCATCTAGTTGCCTATCTTTATCTTTAGTGTTTTTTTAAGACTTTGACATTTTTAAGAATTTGAAAAAGATATTATGAAAGTGTATTTTGTGAAGACAGAAAAGTTGAAACACTCAAACACAGTTTTTTTGTTGTCTATTTAGGAAAGAAAAAATGGATATGATATAATAACATGACCCGTTGCCCTATAATAGTATTATTGAATATAGAGTTTTAATAGATCCCCTCAAACACAGTATTAATGATTTGATTTTATCTGTGGGGATACAAATGAATGTCTGATGTGATGTGAAATAATCATTGATCAGACAGGTGTCAAAGGTGCTGTCACATGATCATCACATGATGAACTCTCATGAAGCTCATCAAGGTGACAGGAAAAAACAACATATATATATATATATATTTACCCTGATATACCCCGATTTGGGACAAACTGACCCAAATCAGGAAAAAAATTAAATAGGGAATTATCTGCAGATCAAAGGTCAATTATTTATCCATAGAAATCACACTGAGAATCATCACAGTACATGAAGAATGTATTCTGTAAGATATTTAACAAGGATATTTTAAAGAACTTATTTAAATAATTGCACAGCTCAGAGCTAGGTTAAATATCAAAATATTGGTCAGTTCCACTAATGATGTTAATATTAAACTATTTTCTTATTGTATTGATGATGTGGATGTTGATGATATGTATTGATGCTGTAACAGTAACTTTGTCTTTTAATACAGATACAAATAATTTAGTCAATGTTGTAGCAATATATAATTACAAGTCAATGCCTCCCCTGTATTGAGGGATTTGGGATTTTAACAGCTTAACTTGAGGTAAACACTTGTTATCTGTGTCTGCAGCTTGACTGATGACGTTTTGCATCTCCACACGGATCGCAGCATGCCTCTGAAGATATGGAGCTTTGTATTAGTCCAGGAAAAAAATGCACAAACTGTGGAGCACATCTTAGTTGCGTGTTCCTGAATACTCTTTCCGTGGGGAAAAAGAGGATTCTCAGGAGACAAAAAAAAGCAGAGAAACCAACCAGCACCTCACCAGAGCCGATGAGTGACATATAAAACAGAGGAGGACGTTTAAACACTTTGTGTAAGTAGCTTTTACTCTTTTGTCTTGTCTTCACCGTACTCATACGTTTTTTAGAACATGATCTGCTCCTCCTGCTCTCCAGGTTCTCCTCCTCCTGCGATGGAGTGGCCTCTGCTGGGCAGAAGCTTCTCCCAGAGCTGCTGCTCCCCCAGCAGCCTGAAGGCCTGGCTGCCAGTCCTGTCCTGGCTGCCCAGGTACAACCTGAGGTGGCTCCAGCTCGACGTCCTGGCGGGCCTCACCGTGGGGCTGACCACGGTGCCGCAGGCGCTGGCCTACGCTGAGGTCGCGGGTCTTCCGGTGCAGGTGACCCACCGCGTTGTTCAGATCATGTCGCTAGAGTAAAACCCGAGATATCAAGTAAATGCTGCGATGATTAATCGATTTGAGTCCTTTTTTCATCCAGTTTTCCAATAGTTATTTGTCATAATGAAGCCACATTAAGAGCATTTAAACTAAAGCTGCAGCGATTAGTCAGTTATTCGATTATAAGATTTCTCTTATAATCAACCAGTTGTTTTATAAACCAAAGAGGTCATTGGATAATTGAGTATAAACGAGCCCTGTCATGAGTTAGATTCTCCCTCCCCAGTACGGGCTTTACTCCGCCTTCATGGGGGGCTTCGTCTACACGCTGCTGGGGACGTCCAAGGACGTGACGCTGGGTCCCACGGCCATCATGTCCCTGCTGTGTTTCTCGGTGGTGGGGGGGGAGCCGTGCCGGGCCGTGCTGCTCAGCCTCCTGTGCGGACTCATCCAGGCCGTAATGGCGTTACTGAGATTGGGTGAGCCGCTGTCGTCATGTGAAAACCTTGTGACACAAGTTTGATTTAATTTAATAGCGCCGTCCTTTGGAGCGAAGAATATAATTTTTTGCAGTGTTAAAAAAAATACTTCCTGGCCGCTCAGTTTGTAAAAGTTAGTGATCCTTGTATAAAAACACGATTTAAAACCTGTTTAGACGACAGACACAGAGTCTAAAGTTCAACCTTATAAAAAAAAAAAGATTCATTGACAGAGAGTGTGAAGAAACAGGAGATTGGTTTTCACTTCCTGCCGCCACTTCTATGACTTCCTCCATTTAACCACACACAGGTTTTTCAGTTGTTGTTTTTTTTTACGTGAAGTCTGTTCAATGCAGCAGTTCATTGCTTTTATTTTTCTTCAGCGCTCTGTAAACCATTCGTTGCTCTGCTCGTCTCCTGCAGGATTCCTTCTGGACTTCATCTCTTTCCCTGTGATAAAAGGCTTCACTTGTGCTGCTGCAGTGACGATCGGCTTCGGACAGGTCAAGGTGGGACCGCGTCACTACACTTATAACTCACAGACACAGCAAAAAGCTTTTTAACCACCCAAATAAATTATTAATAATAATTATCTATTGTTTTTTTTTCTGATATAAGAGACCAGGAGACCTAATCAAATGTTTCTCTCAGCATCTAATGTCAGGGGAAAGTTCTGTTTTCTGATCTTGTCTTATTAGAAAGTAATAATAATATTAGAATTAATATTTTTAATCTATTTGAAAGAATTGAAGTAAATATTTTTTGGTTTTAGTTTAGTAAAGATATTTTTAAAAAGTTGAATGGACATCAGCCAACGTCTATCTATATCTATATGATTTATTATATCTATCTTTAGATCTATCTCTTATGATAATATTAATGCTGGTCCAGATTTTTTTTTCTTTAAATAAATCACTCAATCAATTTGATAATAGATGTAGCTCATACTGTTAGTATCGTATGGTCAGGCTATGTGAGACTTTTATTTTTTACATCTAGTTTGACCTGGGAGCCAACTAGGAGGTGTAGTTTTTTCAGGTCATTCTGTTTTTGTCTGCTGCAGTTTAATCTA
Organism: Eupleurogrammus muticus; assembly: GCA_036785175.1. Taxonomy (NCBI): domain Eukaryota; kingdom Metazoa; phylum Chordata; class Actinopteri; order Scombriformes; family Trichiuridae; genus Eupleurogrammus; species Eupleurogrammus muticus. The sequence continues at coordinate 26,668,917 of JAYKQN010000003.1, forward strand.
AACATGACACACTCCCCTGAGATATGCCCTGTTCAGCAAAAAAAAAGCCCCAAAAAAACTTATGCAAACTCTTTTCCTTTTGAGCAGCAAGGAGGATGTTCTGTGCCTCGCTGCTCCCTTATAGTCCACATGTTGATGGATCTATAGACGCCGTGTTTTGTGCACATCATGTGCACATGGTTGGACTGAGATAAAATAGTAAAGCTGGCGTTTCTGTGGTATCTGACGGTGCTAGGACCATTATTAAAAATTAGAAGCCTGCCATGTGGTTTTTAGTTTTTTATTTTTTATCATCAGGCCCAATAGGCCTACTGGTGGTATAAAGGTATGGTTGTACATATGTCGGCGTCCACGGTTTCAGAATCTTCTGGGACTCCAGGGCGTCCCCCACCAGTTCTACCTGCAGGTGTACTACACCTTCCACAAGCTGCCGGAGGCCCGGCCCGGTGACGTGGTGCTGGGTCTGCTGTGCCTGGCGCTGCTGGTCATGCTGACGTTCATGAAGGCCACGTTGGGCTCCGGCGACGCTCCCGCCTCCTCCAGAGCGGCGAGGAAACTGGTGTGGGCCGTTGCTACGAGTCAGTACCGCCGATACACGTCTTCTGTCATAGTAACGTGTTTCCCTTTCACAAAGCAAATGATCAATAACAATGCACAGGATGTGGATATCTTTATCTGTTTGAAACCTCTTCCTCTTTCCTTCGCTACTCTTCGACCAGTGCGTAACGCCCTGGTGGTCGTGGCCGCGTCCTTCGTCGCGTTTTCCTGGAACGCCTACGGCCATCCCGTCTTCACGGTCACCGGGGAAACGTCCCGGGGGCTGCCGCCGTTCAGGCCCCCGCCCACCTCGGACACCTCGGCCAACGGCACCGTGGTCACGTTCGGGGAGATCGTGGAGGTGAGGAGCGGAGGGGGAGCGGGCAGGAGTCTGCAGGAGGCGCGGCGGACTATTCTGGTTCTAACCCCTGCCCTCTCTCTGTGCAGGACTTCGGAAGCGGCCTCGCTGTGATCCCTTTCATGGGTCTGTTGGAGAGCATCGCCATTGCCAAAGCTTTCGGTGAGTGAGAGGAATCATGAGCATAGTGAATGGTGTTATTGGTGGTATTCAGTAGTCATGCTGGTTTAATTCAAGAATATGAGTGAATAACCTTATTTTTCCAGTTTTTCTAAGCAACAATTTTGGCAGGAAGTAATAATTTTTCTTTTCACCTGGTCTCAAATAAACACCTGATAAAGTGGTTGGAAAAAAATATGTCAATCTGTGGAACAAATTATATAATTGGTAAAAAAAACTTGGTAATCTGTGGCTGTTTAACAGAGTATTGACATCTTAACCATAAATTGAAATTGATGTAAATTGACAGTAGTGTACTAGAGACATTTTGAGTTTAGTTAAAGAACAATCCAAATTATGTATTTATTGAAATAATGAATTTTGGTTTTGGTTAAGCCACCTGTTTCTATTGCAAAACTGAAATTGTGCGTAGTAAAAAAATGTAGTTATACAGTAGTCATGTTGGTTTAATACAAGAATTTGAGTGACTGTTTAACAGAGAAACATGTCATTATAGTATCGACATTTGAACTATAAATTGAAATTGATGTAAATTGACAGTAGTGTATCAGAGAAAAAACTAGGTAATCTTTGAGAAACATGTAATTATAGTATTGACATCTTAACTATAAATTGATGTAAATACCACTATGTTTGGACAGTGGTGTACCAGAGACATTTTGGGTTTAGTTAAAGAAATATGAAAATGATGTATTTATTGAAACAATGAATTTTGAATTTGGTTAGGGCATCTGTTTCTATTGTAAAACTGAAATTGTGTATAGTAAAGTTTGATGAAATGCATTTGCAATTTAAAAAAAAAAAAAAGTGCTCAATAATGTTTTATGAAGCATGTCATGTTGTCAACGAGCTTTACTACGTACACTTTGTTAGCGTCAGATGATCAGCTGGAACTCTGACTTCCTGTTCCTCCTCAGCCAGTCAGAACGACTACAGGATCGACGCCAACCAGGAGCTGTTAGCCATCGGTGTGACCAACATCCTGGGATCCTTTGTGTCTGCTTATCCTGTCACTGGCAGCTTTGGGAGGTGTGTGTGTGTGTGTGTGTGTGTGTGTGTGTGTGTGTGTGTGTGTGTGTGTGTGTGTGTGTGTGTGGTTCGAATTCAACAGGTTATAATTCATACAGCATCTCATTTTCTAACACAAATGCTATTGCCTAGTAGATCAGTATTGGAAAACGAGATACTGCACAAATGTGGACTTTTTAGATTATTATCAGGCCTGATTACTCAACGACACACCAGGTGGCAAACATCACATGAAGCAGCATGCAAGAAGCAAAAAATATTGTAAACTATTAATAGGATGAAGTAACAGTGTCTTGGTATTCCTCCACATTCAGGACAGCGGTGAACTCCCAGACCGGTGTTTGTACTCCTGCTGGAGGGATCATCACCAGTGAGTCAGGACACACTTTGAGTTGTTGGGTCAAACCACAGATGTGAACATCTGGGTTTGTGTTCACCGCGATAATTCTCTAATAAATCCTACATCATGTACTGTAGGTAGAACGATGTTCTTTCAGGGTTTTGTGACTTCCACACTGACTTCATGAATCAATCAAATTACCAAATTATAGCCAAATTTCAATTAACCGCCGGGTCCTGTATAAACACCAGGTGCAGGTATATATTTTGATAAAAATCCCCAGCTCCAAATAAATGGCAAGTCGAATTTATTAAAAATAAATAAATAGTTTATGAATGCTTGAACCACTGATGCCGCACATGTTTTCTTCCTCGACTTTTTTTTTTCAGGAGGCTCCTCAGTTCTGACTGCATTATATTTGGACTTAAATGATTTTAAAGAACACCCTCTCTGGTAATATTGATTAATTGTTGATCACTATTGCTCTGCTGCAGCAGAGCAACGTGAAATTTAAGCTTTCTGTTGTAAAATAAACCTTGGGAAAAGCAGCTGTGAGATGTTTAACTACAGTAGTGTGTTATTACTTACTAAAAATGTAGTTATATAATAGTCATGCTGGTTTAATACAAGAATTTGAGTGAATAAACATATATTTCCAGTTTTTCTAAGCAAAAATTTTGGCAGGAAGTAATAAATCTCCTGTCCACCTGGTCTCAAAAAAACACCTGATCTGTAAAGTGGTTGGGAAAAAAATAAGCGCAGGGGCTTTTATTTGGTAATTTACGGTATGTCTCCTTTGCTTTGTCTGTCTTGCTGTTCGTGCATTGTTGTGCATGTTTTAAAACGCTTAAATTGTCCCGCTTTCAGAACGCTCCTGTGTGTTTTCAGGTGTGATCGTGTTGCTTTCCTTGGCGTTCCTCATGCCGGCCTTCTACTTCATCCCCAAAGCTTGTCTCGCTGCCGTCATCATCTGCGCCGTAGCTCCTATGGTGGACTACGGCATCGTGGCGAAGATGTGGAGGATACGCAGTAGGTGTCCGCTCCCTTTTTTTTAAATTTTGATACTGTCTTCTTCTTTGTTTGACCGTAATTCTCCAGCTCGTGCGTCTTCCGCAGAGCTGGACCTGCTGCCCTTCTTTGTGACGTTCCTGATGAGTTTCTGGCAGGTTCAGTACGGCATCATCGGGGGTGTCGCTGTGTCAGGAGTCCTGCTGCTGTACAACACAGCCCGGCCCCAGATAAAGGTACAGAACAGGCCGCTGCACAGGTCGCGGCTGAGGAAGTGGCTCTGATACATGGAAGAAGAGTAAGGAGGTTGTTCCTGCTGTTCATACTGGCCACTTAAAGATCACTTTAATGTACAGAATAAATGCACAGTGCTTGAAAATGGATTCATTATCTAAAGTTAATATTAAAATTAGGTTTTATGGGGTAGGGGATGTGTTCACTTCCTTTCTATTGTGCAAAAACTTTAAAATAACAAAACAATGAGGATTTTTGCAGTCAATTTAGGTGGATCTCAACAATTGTTAAATTTATTTATTTGTTCAGAATTCTCTGTTTTTAATTGCATTGTGCATGTAGAATCAGTCCAATCAGATCAACCACAAAGGAACTAGTAATAAGTCACATTTGGATGTAATTCCAAAACATATTGCATCAAACCTGAATGGTCGGACTTTGCTGGTAAGAAAAAAAAAGGCAATTTAAACTCATTATTCGGTCCAAGATGTGACAGCGTTTTTGATATATTTATCAAAAATGCTTCACATTTTACATTTTCAAGGTCATCAGCTCCAGTATAATCTAATAAGACATGACATGTTTTTTTCTTTTGCATTAAATAAACAAAAATAGGAAATTGAAGTAGAAAGGAGGAAAAGAGACCCAAAGGTTTTCCTGTGTGAGTTGCCCATAAATTAATATTAATTAATATAACACATCGTGTGTCTGTCGTTCTCAGGTGTCTGATCACGGGGTGTTACTGGTCGAGTTGGGGAGTGGACTCAGTTTTCCTGCCACAGAATATCTGAGCCACGTCATCCACGCTCAGGCTCTCGAGGGTGAGGGTGTTTCTTATTCTCTGACGTAGTGAGGGCTGTGTCTGGTACGTTTGCTTCTGTCTCCTCACCGTCTCCTCTGAACACCAGCGAGTCCTCCGCGCTCAGTCGTCCTGGACTGCCACCGGGTCAGCGTCATCGATTACACCGTCATCAACGCACTGCGGGACCTGCTGCGTCAGTTCAAGGTCCAAGATGTCTGCCTGGTCTTCTCCAGACTGCAGGTACTGCAGAGTTCAGATTATTAGTACATTGCCTGTAGGAAATATGTAGTTCTATAGTAACATGGAAGCTCAAGAAGAGTTTTCATGTTTGGCCAAAAGATGGTGCCTTCAATAGTTTATAATTAAGTCGCTGCAGCACGTGAACTTTTCCTACACATTGCCACAGGGAGAAAACAGAGGTTTAAATGGTAACAAAAATAATGGGGTGAAACATTAAGAGAATCGTGATACAGATTATGTACCAAAATGAGCCGCTGCAGGATAGTGGTTTGATATGTAAGTCTATGGGGTTTTAACTTATTATTATATTAGTCATTTTTTTTGTGTGGCATAGTAAGGGTTGCTGCTTATGAGGCAAGCACACTACCCCCTACACCACCAGAGCACATGAATGGGATCTTAGGTTCTACTGAAATTAATGATGATTTGAATTTCCATCAAAAAGATTTCCCATTGAAAAGGTTACACACCATCATACAATGCAGAGCTATAATAAAGTCGAGGTTGATCTGACGAACAAAGAGATATGTGAGCCACAGAATGACAGACGCTCCCTAGGCATCATAAGAAAGTCAGAAACTCTAAAATACAGTTTTAGGAAGCATTTATCAGGTTTCTCAAAAATGCACATTTTGTGTTCATGTTATTTTTTTTGTCATTTAAAAGTCAATTTGTACCAAGTGCTTTTTACAAAAATCGTGATTCTGTGTGATTTTTCTCTGCGACCGTTTAACTGGAAAAAAAAAAACTAGTTGATAGCATGTCTTTTTAAGAGAGTAAACTATCTGGTACCAAGTTTTTATGGTTTTACACCACAATGCAGTTTTGGCATTGTCCCATAATAGATAAATGTATTAGTTAAGGTCATTGATGATTTAAAAATATAATTAGAATCTCAGAATTGTTTTGGGGGAGATTGTAATACAAATCAATACAAAATAAAATGTGCTTTTTCTTTTTCCTCCTTCTCTCTCCGTCCCCAGCCCTCCATTCTGGAGGTCCTCCTGGCTGCCGACCTGCAGGACTTCAGGTCTGCGGACAGCGTGGAGGTGGCGCTGCAGCAGGTGGAGTCAGGAAACCTTCCGAGCGATGCGACGCCGTCACGGTCTGGACAGGAAGATGTTTGACGGCGGACAAACGCAGCGGGACGACAGACAAAAACAACCGGCTGCGTTGACCTGGGCGAATCTGGCTGTTATGAAGTTGATTAGTGTTGGACTACCTCCTACGACAGATTAATGGTTGGCAAAGTGTTGCACAGAACTTTTATCTGCTAACCTTGACTTAACAACAACAATGGACCATAAAAAAATATGTTTTATAGCATTTTATATGTTTGTTTCCTAAGGATAATTTGCATTTTCTATGATGAAGGAGGTTTTTAGAGAAATTATTCAAATGAGTCTAGGTGAGCTGCTAACGAGTAAAGAACAAGAAGGGGAACCACATGTGTGTTAATACTGAATCATGTGAAACTAATTTTTATTTATCCACATAAAGAAAATGTCCGTTGATTGATAACCCATAGTTTTTAGGCAAAGGCAAAAAGATTTTAGTTTAATCATTGCAATGACTCTGTATTATTGTAATATTCATCTGAATCATTACATCCTACAATAATTTTTTAAACAACAAACATTTCACATTTTCTGTCCATGCATGTGTGTTTGTGCTGAATGTGTCTGTTTGCTGCAAAAAAGTTAGTGTTATACTGAAGGTACACATTTTGTAATCTTCAATCAAGCACATTCATGATATATTTTGCCAAATATTGGGGGAGGGTAAAAAAAAATCTGTGACTATTACATCTTTTGAGAGTCTTTTGTTCTAATAGATTATGTAAAATTGCCTTCATCCATCTACTCTTACTGGGATAATGGGACTTTGCTTTTTTTGATGTGAAATTTAACCAAATACTTGACTCTGAGATAAGGTAAGGATAAGAACCCAGGTAACATCGAGACTTACCAAAAAAAACATTAAAATCATAAACATGGCCCGACCAATAAAATTACTGCAATCCCAGTCCACCCGACTCAAACAGGCTCAAACACTTATCGCATATAATAGAGCAAAGTAATGAGTTAACCATTTGCCTTTGAGTTATGGGATGTGAAGAGGACGGAAGTTTGAAATATGATTGTGTGAATAAAAGACGGGCATCATGTGCGGTAAACATGATAGGCATTATAAAACGACAATAAATAAATAAATACTGCACAATCAGGAACAAGAAAGGTCTTTGTGTTACTTCCTGTGTATTTAAGCTGAGTTTGAAATAAATATAAGTTCTTTTGAAATGAAAGTTGGTTTAAAATATATTTTTAGATTAATAAGTAACTAATGTACTATGACAATAATTGTTATTTGACATTACTCATTACACATTCAGGTGTGAATGTTTGCATATTGTTTCTTTGAACTCCAACATAGGTCTATAAAGTCTCTTCTGTCACTGGGGAGATTTTCACTTCCCGTTTTTTACCCAGGTTTCCACACGTTCTCGCCGAGGTACGTAATGGCAAAAATATTAATTTTGTGCATGGCAGCGTCATTTGAAAATAAAGTTTCAATATTGTGCATTTGTGTTTAAATCAGCTTATCCTGCAGTTTTCTTGAGCTTCTTTGTCTTTCTAACAGGTGTGTCTCCTGGATGTTGCACATCATGGGGATACCTGCGGGGTCGATATTGATCCTAATTTTGCAGATTATTACAAAAGGCACTTCAGGTAAAAGATAAAATCATCTTGGGTTGCACATTATGATATATATGCGCTGTCTGATTGTTCTCTTTATTTTTATTTTTGGTGATTTAAATAGACTCTTTACATTCTACCCTTTCTGTATCACAAATAACTGGATGTCCACTGATTAACTTTAAACCTGACTTGAACTTGCTTTACCACTATGTAAATCATAACTGCCAGCAGCATAATTAGATAATGGATAATATTTGGAACCATCAATCACTTTTATCTCTCTTTAAGTAATATTAGCCCTAGTTATAATAATCCACCATAAGACAGGTACAGTATTTCAAGACCCCTTAAAAAACTTTAGTTGTGGAACATTTGTTTATGTCCACACAGATATAATTCAACATTAAAATGCAATGATTAATGCACAGTTTCTTTTTACGGATGTTAGTTTGTGAGGAGATTCATTGGTATTTTATATAGAACTGTAGTTACCACCTCAATTAAAAATGTTCATGTGCAAAGGGGAATAAAAAAAAGTTAATAGGAAGTTAAATAAAGTCATTATTTGAATTGTTCGCTTTTAATTCTGTCAGTTTCAGTCGTCCACACAAATGCACTTAGGTTCTGTCATTATGTAGATAGGAAAGGAATTATAGTAATTCTCCTTTATCCTGGGGACCCCCTGACACCCACTCTGAGTCCCATTGATTTACACAATATATACAATTATATTGTAATGGGACACACACCTTCCAAAAAGTTTGGCTTTTGTCTTGTCAGAACACAGAGTATTTTCCCAAAAGTCTTGGAGATCATCAAGGTATTTTCTGGCCAAACTGAGACAAGCCTTCATGTTCGTTTTGCTCAGGTATTTGTCTTGAAACTCTTCCATGCAGACATTTTTGACCAGTCTCTTTTTATGGTGGAGTCATAAACACTGATCTTAACTGAGGCAAGTGAGACCTGCAGTTCTTTGGATGTTGTTGTGGGGTCGTCACTGCTCTTGAGGTTATTTTGGTTGGCTGGACACTTCTAGAATGCTCCATCGCTCATCCATTTTTTAACCATTTTTGGACAATGGCTCTCACTGTGGTTCGCTGGAGTCCCAAAGCTTTAGAAATGGCTTTGTAATCGTTTCCAAACTGATAGATCTCAATTACTTTCTTCCTCTTTTGTTCCTGAGTTTCTTTAGATCTTGGCCCCTCTAGCTTTTGAGGGGCTTTTTGTCTACTTCACTTTGTCAGGCAGGTCCTGTTTAATAGATCTTTGGTTAAGAAGAAGTATGGCAGTAATCAGGCCTGGATGTGGCTACAGAAATTAAACTCAGGTGTGATAAACTCGAGTCACCTTTTCACACCACTGTATTCTAACTGTAGTATCCCAAAGATGCTATTTTTTTGTGAAGGTTATCTTGTTTTTTCCGTTAGCTCTTTCCCCAGTGAGGCTGGTCAACTCCACCGACCGCTGCTCTGGCAGAGTGGAGGTCTACCATCGAGGACGGTGGGGCACAGTGTGTGACGATAGCTGGGACCTGAACGACGCCAATGTGGTGTGCAGGCAGCTGGGCTGTGGCCAGGCTCGTTCAGCTCTTCAAAGTGCAGCTTTCGGACAGGGCGGTGGACCCATCTGGTTGGACGATGTCTCTTGTTCTGGATATGAACCATCGATTACAGACTGCACACATCCAGGATTTGGGGTCCATAACTGTGGCCACATTGAAGATGCTGGTGTCATCTGTGAAAGTAAATGTTAAATGTTCAAGACCAAATTGATCTAAATCAGGAAAAATATCAAATAAGACAAATTCTCTGCCAGCGGATTAAGATAATTCTACTAATTATTCAACTAATTGTCCTAAAAACAACATATATCTTCACATGATAAGTTTTCAGTTTTTGCAGCCTTGTCTTGTGAGTTCACAGAGACTTTTCTTCCAGTTCAACCAGGACTCAACAGCACAGCTTTACCAACCCGACCCGTGACGCCTGACGTCACCAGCAGCACAACAGCAGCAGATAACAGCACAGCAGTGGAGGGGCAGGTCCGCCTGGCTGATGGAGGAAACAGCTCCTGCTCTGGTAGAGTAGAGATCTTCCAGCGAGGACAGTGGGGCACGGTGTGTGACGATAGCTGGGACCTGACGGATGCTCAGGTGGTGTGCAGGCAGCTGGGCTGTGGCAGGGTCCTGTCAGCACCAGCAAACGCTCGCTTTGGACAGGGCAGCGGGCCCATTTGGTACGATGATGTCATGTGCACAGGCAGCGAATCAGAGCTCAGCGAGTGCAGACACAGAGGGCTTGGATCTCATGACTGTGGTCATCATGAGGATGCTGGTGTGGTCTGTGAAGGTAAACACACGTTTGAGCAGCTAAAGCTGATAAATGCTCATTCTAACAGCCTCTCATTGGTATTTTATATAGAATTGTTTTCACTAACTGTTAAAGAAATATGAAGCATGTAATGAACATTATATGTTTTTGTATTTACAGTGGTGTGAAAAGGTGTTTGCCCTTTGCCGGATTTCTGATGTTTCAGATAACCAAATACATTTGAATATTAGTCAAAGGCAATAAAAGTACTGTGTTTTTTATGTAGATTTTTATTGTTAGAGGAGAAAATAACTGGTTTGGTCCTCAGAAGCTACAACTGCAATCACATCTGCAGTAACTTGCAAAGACTCTCTTACAGCGCTGTGAAGGAATTTTGGCCCATCATCTTTGCAGAATTGTTGTAATACATCCACAATGAACCACCTCCATAAGGTCATGCAACGGCATCTCAATAGGATTCAGGTCAGGACTTTGACTATAGGCCACTCCAAAATCTTTATTTAGTTTTTCCTCAGCCTGTCAGAGGTGAACTCGTTGGTGTGTTTTGGATCATTTTCCTGCTGCAGAACCTAAGTTGGTTCCAGCTTGAGGTCACAAACAGATGGGTAGAGATTTTTCTTCAGGATTTTTTGGTACACGGCAGATTCCATGGTTCCATTTGTCACAGCAAGTTTTCCAGGTCCTAAAGCAGCAAAACAGACCCAGACCATCACACTACCACCAGTATATCTCACTGTTGGTATGAGGTTCTTTTTCTGAAATGTAGCTTTTCCTTTCTGTCAAATTGTAATGGGACACACACCTTCCAAACAGTTTGGCTTTTGTCTTGTCAGAACACAGAGTATTTTCCCAAAAGTCTTGGAGATCATCAAGATATTTTCTGGCAAAACTGAGACAAGCCTTCATGTTCGTTTTGCTCAGGTATTTGTCTTGAAACTCTTCCATGCAGACATTTTTGACCAGTCTCTTTTTATGGTGGAGTCATAAACACTGATCTTAACTGAGGCAAGTGAGACCTGCAGTTCTTTGGATGTTGTTGTGGGGTCGTCACTGCTCTTGGGGTTATTTTGGTTGGCTGGACACTTCTAGAAAGCTTCATCGCTCATCCATTTTTTAACCATTTTTGGACAATGGCTCTCACTGTGGTTCGCTGGAGTCCCAAAGCTTTAGAAATGACTTTGTAATCTTTTCCAAACAGATAGATCTCAATTACTTTCTTCCTCTTTTGTTCCTGAGTTTCTTTAGATGTTGGCATGATGATTAGCTTTTGAGGGTCTTTTGTCTACTTCACTTTGTCAGGCAGGTCCTGTTTAATAGATCTTTGATTGAGAACAAGTATGGCAGTAATCAGGCCTGGATGTGGCTACAGAAATCAAACTCAGGTGTGATAAACTCGAGTCACCTTTTCACACCACTGTATTCTAACTGTAGTATCTCAAAGATGCTATTTTTTTTGTGAAGTTTATCTTGTTTTTTCCGTTAGCTCTTTCCCCAGTGAGGCTGGTCAACTCCACCGACCGCTGCTCTGGCAGAGTGGAGGTCTACCATCAAGGACGGTGGGGCACAGTGTGTGACGATAGCTGGGACCTGAACGACGCCAACGTGGTGTGCAGGCAGCTGGGCTGTGGCCAGGCTCGTTCAGCTCTTCAAAGTGCAGCTTTCGGACAGGGCGGTGGACCCATCTGGTTGGACGATGTCTCTTGTTCTGGATATGAACCATCGATTACAGACTGCACACATCCAGGATTTGGGGTCCATAACTGTGGCCACATTGAAGATGCTGGTGTCATCTGTGAAGGTAAATGTTAAATGTTCAAGACCAAATTGATATGAATCAGGAAAAATATCAAATAAGACAAATTATCTGCCAGCGGATTAAGATAATTCTACTAATTATTGAACTAATTGTCCCAAAAACCACATATATCTTCACATGTGAAGTTTTCAGTTTTTGCAGCCTTGTCTTGTGAGTTCACAGAGACTTTTCTTCCAGTTCAACCAGGACTCAACAGCACAGCTTTACCAACCCGACCCGTGACGCCTGACGTCACCAGCAGCACAACAGCAGCAGATAACAGCACAGCAGTGGAGGGGCAGGTCCGCCTGGCTGATGGAGGAAACAGCTCCTGCTCTGGTAGAGTAGAGATCTTCCAGCGAGGACAGTGGGGCACGGTGTGTGACGATAGCTGGGACCTGACGGATGCTCAGGTGGTGTGCAGGCAGCTGGGCTGTGGCAGGGTCCTGTCAGCACCAGCAAACGCTCGCTTTGGACAGGGCAGCGGGCCCATTTGGTACGATGATGTCATGTGCACAGGCAGCGAATCAGAGCTCAGCGAGTGCAGACACAGAGGGCTTGGATCTCATGACTGTGGTCATCATGAGGATGCTGGTGTGGTCTGTGAAGGTAAACACACATTTGAGCAGCTAAAGCTGATAAATGCTCATTCTAACAGCCTCTCATTGGTATTTTATATAGAATTGTTTTCACTAACTGTTACAGAAAATAAAGCATGTAATGAACATTATATATATTTGTATTTACAGTGATGTGAAAAGGTGTTTGCCCTGTGCCTGATTTCTGATGTTTCAGATAACCAAACACATTTGAATATTAGTCAAAGGCAATAAAAGTACTGTGTTTTTTTATGGAGATTTTTATTGTTAGAGGAGAAAATAACTGGTTTGGCACTCAGAAGCTACAACTGCAATCACATCTGCAATAACTTGCAACGAGTCTCTTACAGCGCTGTGAAGGAATTTTGGCCCATCATCTTTGCAGAATTGTTGTAAAACATCCACAATGAACCACCTCTATAAGGTCATGCAACAGCATCTCAATAGGATTCAGGTCAGGACTTTGACTATAGGCCACTCCAAAATCTTTATTTAGTTTTTCCTCAGCCTGTCAGAGGTGAACTCGCTGGTGTGTTTTGGATCATTTTCCTGCTGCAGAACCTAAGTTGGTTCCAGCTTGAGGTCACAAACAGATGGGTAGAGATTTTTCTTCAGGATTTTTTGGTACACGGCAGATTTCATGGTTCCATTTGTCACAGCAAGTTTTCCAGGTCCTAAAGCAGCAAAACAGACCCAGACCATCACACTACCACCAGTATATCTCACTGTTGGTATGAGGTTCTTTTTCTGAAATGTAGCTTTTCCTTTCTGTCAAATTGTAATGGGACACACACCTTCCAAAAAGTTTGGCTTTTGTCTTGTCAGAACACAGAGTATTTTCCCAAAAGTCTTAGAGATCGTCAAGATATTTTCTGGCCAAACTGAGACAAGCCTTCATGTTCGTTTTGCTCAGGTATTTGTCTTGAAACTCTTCCATGCAGACATTTTTGACCAGTCTCTTTTTATGGTGGAGTCATAAACACTGATCTTAACTGAGGCAAGTGAGACCTGCAGTTCTTTGGATGTTGTTGTGGGGTCGTCACTGCTCTTGAGGTTATTTTGGTTGGCTGGACACTTCTAGAAAGCTTCATCGCTCATCCATTTTTTAACCATTTTTGGACAATGGCTCTCACTGTGGTTTGCTGGAGTCCCAAAGCTTTAGAAATGACTTTGTAATCTTTTCCAAACTGATAGATCTCAATTACTTTCTTCCTCTTTTGTTCCTGAGTTTCTTTAGATCTTGCCCCCTCTAGCTTTTGAGGGGCTTTTTGTCTACTTCACTTTGTCAGGCAGGTCCTGTTTAATAGATCTTTGATTGAGAACAAGTATGGCAGTAATCAGGCCTGGATGTGGCTACAGAAATTAAACTCAGGTGTGATAAACTTGAGTCACCTTTTCACACCACTGTATTCTAACTGTAGTATCTCAAAGATGCTATTTTTTTGTGAAGGTTATCTTGTTTTTTCCGTTAGCTCTTTCCCCAGTGAGGCTGGTCAACTCCACCGACCGCTGCTCTGGCAGAGTGGAGGTCTACCATCAAGGACGGTGGGGCACAGTGTGTGACGATAGCTGGGACCTGAACGACGCCAATGTGGTGTGCAGGCAGCTGGGCTGTGGCCAGGCTCGTTCAGCTCTTCAAAGTGCAGCTTTCGGACAGGGCGGTGGACCCATCTGGTTGGACGATGTCTCTTGTTCTGGATATGAACCATCGATTACAGACTGCACACATCCAGGATTTGGGGTCCATAACTGTGGCCACATTGAAGATGCTGGTGTCATCTGTGAAGGTAAATGTTTAATGTTCAAGACCAAATTGATATGAATCAGGAAAAATATCAAATAAGACAAATTATCTGCCAGCGGATTAAGATAATTCTACTAATTATTGAACTAACTAATTCTTCACATGTGAAGTTTTCAGTTTTTGCAGCCTTGTCTTGTGAGTTCACAGAGACTTTTCTTCCAGTTCAACCAGGACTCAACAGCACAGCTTTACCAACCCGACCCGTGACGCCTGATGTCACCAGCAGCACAACAGCAGCAGATAACAGCACAGCAGTGGAGGGGCAGGTCCGCCTGGCTGATGGAGGAAACAGCTCCTGCTCTGGTAGAGTAGAGATCTTCCAGCGAGGACAGTGGGGCACGGTGTGTGACGATAGCTGGGACCTGACGGATGCTCAGGTGGTGTGCAGGCAGCTGGGCTGTGGCAGGGTCCTGTCAGCACCAGCAAACGCTCGCTTTGGACAGGGCAGCGGGCCCATTTGGTACGATGATGTCATGTGCACAGGCAGCGAATCAGAGCTCAGCGAGTGCAGACACAGAGGGCTTGGATCTCATGACTGTGGTCATCATGAGGATGCTGGTGTGGTCTGTGAAGGTAAACACACGTTTGAGCAGCTAAAGCTGATAAACACTCATTCTAACAGCCTCTCATTGGTATTTTATATGGACTTTTATTAACCACCTATTACAGAAATATGTATGTGATGTACATCAGTTGTTCTCAAACTTTCTAAAGGACCCTTAAACTCATAAAATGTAGACCACCTTATTTGATAGGATTTTTGTTTTTGGTGTTTTACAACAGAAATTGGACACAATTATGGAAGATTAAAACTGACATTTTCACATATAAGTAATAACTGACTCAGAACATAAATGAATATGCCAGTAAACGGCCGTATTTATAAAATGTTCTATTTACCTAATGAGTTAAATGTATTTACTTCTGTATCATTTACTCATAAATGCCCAATTCATTCGATTTTTTAATGTTATGTTTTTCATATGTATGTATGTATGTATGTATGTATGTATTTATTTATTTATTCATCCCCTCACTTAGTTCCCTAAATATATTAATCACTGCATTTCCTTTCGCATTTACACCTCAGGATTTAAAATGAAAAATTAAAGTTGAAATTATTTTTGTATGTGCAAAGGGGAAAAAAAAGAAAATAAATGTGTTATAGTAATTATTGTTAGTTAAAGTCCTTATTTTAATTGTTTACTTATGCATGCTCTTACGTTCTGTCATTATGTAGATATGAAAGGAATTATAGTGATTCTCCTTTTACCCCCTGACACCCCCTCAAGGACTCCCGTGGGTCCAGGGACCCCACTTTTATTCCCATTGATTTACACAATATAAAATTGCATTTGTTCTGTTTTTTGTGAAGTTTATCTTGTTTTTTCCGTTAGCTCTTTCCCCAGTGAGGCTGGTCAACTCCACCAACCGCTGCTCTGGCAGAGTGGAGGTCTACCATCGAGGACGGTGGGGCACAGTGTGTGACGATAGCTGGGACCTGAACGACGCCAACGTGGTGTGCAGGCAGCTGGGCTGTGGCCAGGCTCGTTCAGCTCTTCAAAGTGCAGCTTTCGGACAGGGCGGTGGACCCATCTGGTTGGACGATGTCTCTTGTTCTGGATATGAACCATTGATTACAGACTGCACACATCCAGGATTTGGGGTCCATAACTGTGGCCACATTGAAGATGCTGGTGTCATCTGTGAAAGTAGGTTTCCTTATAAAAGTATTTTATATAATTATAAAATTGTAAATATTTTGACACCATATGTTTTTTAAAAAATGCACCGCAGTGAAGGTTTTTAATCCACTTATTCTTTATTTTTTCTTTAGTCCAGCGTCCACTCCTGCCGTCTCTTTTTATTTGTCACCATGATAAACTCCAAGTGGGCCTGGAAATAGAGCGTATGTATTCCTCTGGTTTGGACCCATTCTCTGGCAATTTGGCATCTGGAAACTGCTCCTGGGTCAGATGGGATAATCACACAGTGTGGTATGAAGTGAAGGCCCAGGCAGGAGCCTGTGGAAACACACTGACGGTAAAGACTCATTTTTTTTTCCTGCAAACTTAAATGCACGTCCATGGTCCTCCAACACATCATCAGACTCTCTGCTGTGTCCCATTCAGTGTATGACATTCAGCTGCAGCTGCACTAACGCTGACATAATCCCCTCATCTGACTGTTAATGCTAATCATATTCTTCCAGACCAACAGCACACACGCCATCTACTCCAACAGTTTATTCATCTATCCATTGGGCAACACGTCCTTCCTCAATTCTGTGAGTCTTACCTTCTCCTGCCTCTATCCTCTGGACACAGACGCCAGTCTGAATGTGGCTATCAGACCATCCCAGGTGTGAGTAGTCTTTCACAATATTCACCATTTACAGCTGTAAGACAGTCATCATGACTGTCATCAGTCCCCACCCAACCTGGAGACCTCATTAAAAGCTATAGTGTGAAATCATACTTCCCTGTGCCTTGGATTTTTACACTTTTTCAAATTATTTTGACATCACATTGCCAAGGGTAAGTCAGTTAATTATATTGTGAGCATCCATCTTCTCTTTGCCACCACTGGGAGTCACCAAAGGCTTCTTGCACTCAGTTACATACAGAGAAATCTCAGACATGAGCAGGGACATAGCAGCACTATGGTGCCCCTATGCACGCCAGTGCAATGAAGTCTGTGACCAAGAAAAATGTTTAAATTCAAGCTACATGAGCAGTGGACTAGGTTACCTTTATTGGATGTATAATAAGCAAAGTCAGTTCACTTTTTCAGAAAAAAAAACAGGCGTTTTCACTTATTCTGCCTTCTTTCGTTTTTCTATCTTTTGATACCCTGGTTTGTGCTTTTTCGGGCAGCGTGATGATTATCCCCCAGGTTGGTCATTCATACTGGGTTCACGAGTCGCCACTGACTTCTGTGGAGGGACTTATCTAAACCAAGAGGGAGCCCCCAGAATCTCCATCGTAGTACTGTGGCACAAAGTTAATTCTCTCGTAAAAATGGTATCTGGAGGGCTCAATTCATTCATTCATTGAAATATAAAAAATCTGGATATTTCTGGGCCCTATCTCTACTACCACAGCCTCATGAGCATACATGACATGTCCAAAAGTCAGTTGGGTGGATTGATCTACCTGATCAAACCTGTTTAATTATTATATATTAAAAAATTAAAAAAAAAAAAAAGGGTTCCAGCTGTCAAATCATTTTTGTAATGGTACCAACTGGGGGGGAAATGTGTTGCTTTTCATAACAAAACCTATTTTCTCTTTGACAGAATGGCTGAAAGCATTTCAGGCTTAGGTCCCGCAGTCAGATCCTCCATGACTCTGTTCCGATCCTCCGACTTCTCGGAGGCCTACCCGGGAGGCCTGGTCTTGCTGCCGTTGGGCTCGACGTTGCACGTCGGGGTCTCTGTGGACGAGATAGATCCCAGCTTTGCAGTCGTTCTGGAGCATTGCTACGCCACTCAGACGTCAAACCCTCATGATCCCATGCGATACTATTTAATCCAGAACAAGTACGTGGTCCTCAGCAGATGTTTCAGTGGAAATGTGGGAAAAGTTCAAATGTCAGGTGATGTGAGACGCTCCGTCCTCCAGGTGTCCCACTGACCAGCATCGGGTGTCGCTGGTGGAGAGCGGCTCATCCTCTGAGGCTCGTTTCTCTGCCCTGTTCTTCCTGTTCTACGGCGAGCACCGTGACGTTTTCCTGCACTGCAGCCTCAGCCTGTGTGACCAGAGGAGCTCCTCCTGTGTTCCGGTGGGTCACGCGTGTCACGTTATCAATAGCATTGTCAATCCATAATCACTGAATTTGAATGGTATCTTTTGATATTCCTTTTTCCCCAACCATCCTATCCCGTCACACAGCGTTGCACAAGCAGGGCGTATCGCTCCGTTTCAGACTCCACTCCTAGTGCTCCACTGACTGTCGGACCAATCGTTTGTGAGTATGAATGATAATCAGATCTCAGGACGGCTGATGCCGCAACACAATACACAACGTGGGGAAATAGTGTTTAATGTCTTTCCCTTTTGTTTTTATCTTCAGGGGAGAAGTCACCGGAGTAACAATGCACAAACACACATGTTGTGTTATCAAATTGGTTTGATTGAAGATGGGGTTTTACATTAGGGTCAGCGACAAATCATTGTTGGCAAGATGAGAAAGTCAATAAATGTTTAAAATACTGTTTAAAATAACCATTCATCATGTCTCTCAAAATGTAAAGTTTGCATTCAGGTTGGTTTCTTGTTGTTGTATCTTTTTTTCACACAAATCAGGGTTTTGTGCAATTTTTATGACACGAAATGGTTAATGGTTTAACAGAAAAACAATGATAAATTTTAAACATTGAATCCACCTAGAATATAAAACTAGTTGACAGCATGTGTTTTTGTTTATTTAAACCTTTTTAAAGCATCTGGTTCTGAGTTTTTCTGGTTATACCAAATAGCAATTTTGGCAATATCACATTGTAAAAACACTGAAAATCATAAACACAGGGGATGATTAGGTCTGATTAGGAGTGTAATTAGTTTAATCATACACATGGTTCACCTAGATCAGTGCCTCTGTGGCTTATCATATGTGGTTAGGACCTGTAGGAAATTAAAGCAATAAACATTAGTGAACAATAAAAATGACATATATATATTATAAAATATAGATATTTTAATCCTTTTAGAGGTGGAAATCATGACCACTTTTTAAAAAAAAATGGAAACACACTGAATACTCATTTTAAAAGTTTGTATCGCTTTTTAAAATTTCAAAAGTTTAAACTTTTACCTTTAAAAGTATTTAAATTGTTTAATTTCTCTGTTAGATTTTCTATATTATAGCGTAAAGTGTCATCTTCCTTAAAAAAAAATTCAAGAAAAATTGAAATAAAATTGCAGTTTGCAGCAAAACAGCTATTAGATGAATTAGCATTAAACTTGGTGTCAATGGGACTGAAGTTTAATCAACTTTGATCTGGTGACTTTTCATCTAGTGGCGCTGAGGTTAACATTTGTGGCTCAGACTGAAATGGCTTGAAAACCCCTGGAAGGGTTATTATGCAACTTTATGCAGATATTTCATTTTCCTTTCGTGAATTTTGGAGAAACCTTTAATTATCATCTGGCGCCACCATCAGGTGAATATTTTTAATCTGTTCAGTTTATCTAAGGAAATTTTCCTTATACAGAATTTAGCAGCACAGCAGCACAGTAGGGAGTGGGCCAATATCTTAAAAAAAACATTAGAATATATTCTTGGTACATTATACTCATCTTTAGTGCTTGCACTCTGCTTTGCTTTTGCTGCTGTACATGACAATACTGCTTTAAATGACAAAACATACTAATATTTGTTTCAGTGATTACGGCCCTGGTACTACATGCTAGTGGATAACAATGCAAATTGTGTGGTTTATAACATCCACCTCTAGGACAGAGAGCAGCCAACATTGTCTCCTCTACATTTCAGTACTTCCACTTTCTCATTCCTGTAAAACATGTTGTAATCATGTAAATGACTATTGCTTTAGGGGCAGATAAATCACAAAGAAAAAAGCTGAAATAAAACTGATGTTAAGTCCTGTTCTAAGTATTGAACGTAACATTAAAAGAATCAATACTAATGCCTACCTTCTGTTAGTTCAGCGAATCACACAATAAACTGTTTTTATTCACCTTCATCAACTGTCTGACATTCTTTATGTAATCAAGTATCAATGGGAACAGAATAAAAATAAAAACCTAATTTATTTCTTCTGAAATGTATTTATCTTTGCATTTCCACCTAAATATATCAAATTTATGTGCAGGGAGAATAATAGGGAATGAATATGTTAATGGTAAATTAGATAACTTTATTAAATTCTATGGTAATTGGTATATAATATAAATTAAAATTACCTACATAATATTTCAGAATTGGTTTCAACAGTGGTCTAAAACAGTGAGTCTGAAAGTGGGGTCGCGGAAGGGTTTGCGAGAGGCTCCCCAGAATAAAGAGGAATCATTTATTTTCATTACAGATTCTTCTATAATTACACAATGACAGAATATAGGATAATTTGTGTAGAGGACTGAAATTGTCGGAATTAAAATGAATAAAAATGATCTAATTTACCATTAACATATTCATTCCCTATTTTTCTCCCTGCACATAAATTTGATATATTTAGGTGGAAATGTAAAGAAATACATTTCAGAAAAAATAAATTAGGCTTTTATGTTTGAAGGGAAAATAATACACAATTAAATTATTTGAATTAATTTAATATAACAACATTTAGAAATGTGAACATTCACTGGTATATTAATTCATGTGCAAGTCATTTATTTAATAATGATCATGGCAGTTCAGTCCTCCATAATGCATGTAATGTATAAAACATCTAAAAGCAAAAAACCAGACAGTGTCTGTGGTCTAGTTCGTGTGAGTCAAGGCTCCTTGACTTGAAGAGGTTGAGAATCACGGATCTGAATGCTGGTTTTATTTGTTATTTAAGCTTCATCAAGTCATCATTCCTGCATTATTATGCAATAAACCCCAGCACAATATTTACCTCACGTGTTCAAAAAGCAAAACAAAGCCGGTGTTGTGGTTGTTCACACTCCAGCTGAAGGTCACCGTCTGCTCTCTAGGAAACTCAGAGAACTTACATTTTCCTCATAATAAAGGCAGTCTATACGAAGGGGGCGTGGCTTTCGCGACATTTTCTTTATTGACAGGCATAGTACCCAATAGAATGACCTGCCCCCCAGAAGGGGGAGGGGCTCTCCGCGGCTAATACCTCCCACTCGGGTTAAAGGCTTTTTTTAAGCAGTTGGGGTCAATTTCCGCTCGGTGGTGGCCGGAAAACACTAAAACAGCCGCTAACTTTTTATTTAACCGACGGCCGTCGCCATGTCCAACAACAACGCCAGCAACAACCTAATCATCGCCCAGAGGGCCGTGAAGCAGCTCCGGTTAGAGGCCAGTATCCCGAGGATCAAGGTACGAACCCCTCAACACTGACACGCACAAACACGGAAGGAAAAAAAAAAAAAGACCGAGCGCGACCTGCTTCGCTCGTTGAATGGCGGAGACAAAAAAAAGAAAATGACACGGGAGTGGACACGTACGTCATGTGTCCAACAAAACAAAAACGCACTCCGGTGTTTCACTACGCGACGTTTGTGAATAGTTTACAAAGTTCTTCCGTGTTTTTTTTTTTTAACGGCTGTCGGTTTAACGTTCTTTCTGCTCGGCGACAGCGCGGCCGCTTTACGTGTCCGATGGGGGGGGGAGGAAAGACGAGTTTTACCGAAGTTTCGCCTCCGTTATCCGAAGGGAAACAGGTGGACGGTGTCTGTCATGAAGCCGCGTAATGGCAGACACACCCAGCGCGCGCGCGCGTGCGTGTATGTGTGTGTTTGCGCCGTTGCTTGCAAATTGTATGCAAAATAATGCGAAGTGTCGCTCGGCGTGCGGGGAGTTTGACAGCAACAGGCCGGCGGGCGGTGCGTGTTGACCCCGCAGAACCAGCACGATTAGTCCCATATTAAGTAGAATTATCCCATTCCATTGGCAGATTATTAGGTTATATCAAGGATTCTGGACGATTTAGTTTCATTTTCTTGAAATGGGGAATAAAAGCTTCACGTTTTATCATAATGTCTTTTTATCATATTTTTCTTTACAACTTTTTATCGCATTTTTTTTTTTTACTTTTTATAATGCTGTCTTTTAATTGGCATTTTTTCATTTATTTCTTGTCATTTAGATTTTTTAGATTCCTCATCTCATACTCATACATAATATTTTTCTTTTAATTTTTATCTCAGAATTTAGACCTTTTGTCTTTTAATCATTTTGTCTTTATTTTTTTTTAAGTAAAACAATTTTACTTTCATATTATATATTTTGAATTCAGTCTTTCATACTTTTGTCTTTTTAATCTCACACTCGTTAGTATCTTCATGATTAAAATTTTTAAATTTATCTTGATTTAGGTCATTTTTTAATCATGCTTTTGTCTTTCATTTTAATCTCACATTGTTTTAAATTTTATCTCACAATTCTAAAATATTGTGTAATTTTAGTTTTTTGAATTATCTAGAATTTTGTTTATTTTAATCTTAAAACATAAAATAAGTTAGGCTTTTTAGCATGTTTTTTTTGTCTTATGATTTTGCCTTTGGTCTCTTACTGTGACTTAATGTTGAGACTTTAATGCATATTTTCTTTAATTCTAATATATATTAATATTTTCTGAAACAGTTTGGCTTTTTATCATCATGGTGTCTTTTTGTCACTTATTTATGATCATAATGTATTTTTGTCTCATTTTTTTCCCTGACCATTCATTGCATAATTTTGGGATCTTGAATAATCTTATTCTATGCAATTTGACCCTCTCATATTTGGGTCTTTTATCTCATATTTTCACTTTTTATCATATTTTAGACTTGACTGCTTTTTAAGAAAACTAGAATAACTTGTCCAGAGTCAAAAGAAAAACTAAAAATAATTCTATTCTGACGCTATACTGACCCAGATACAGGATATTTTTACTTGTTAATGTAATTCTCCCCGCTCACGCCATCATCTGTCTCTCTGCAGGTGTCCCAGGCTGCTGCTGAGCTGAGAAACTTCTGTCTGCAAAACGCCTCCAAGGACCCTCTGCTGGTGGGGGTTCCCTCCAGTGATAATCCCTTCAGACCCCCCAAGTCCTGCTCCCTGTTCTGAGGTGATGAGCCTGCGTTTTCCCTCCGCTGAGGCTTCAGCAGGGGACATTAGCTGCAGCAGTATAATTAATCACACCAGGGAGCAAATTAATTACACCTTCAACATTCAGCTCTCTGGGTTGAATGTAGCTAACCATCATTTTTCATTAATCAGCCCATTATCTTCTCAATTAACTGACTAATTGTGAGGCAAAGGTAGAGAAAAATGGTCACTATAATTCCTGAGTCAACAGTTGCATCTTTGAATGTCTTTCTTTGCCCAATTAACAGCCCAAAACCCAAAGATATTCACTTCCCTGCCAGTTATGACAAAGGAGATGTCATTGAAGTATTAAATCATTTCAAAAGCTAAAACATTTCTTTTAATCATTGCTTTAAATATAAAAAATATTTGGCTGATTGCTTGAATAAGCATGGCAGCTGTACAGTAGCTGAATGCTCTACATTCAGGAATTTCAGGCCAACAATTCAGAACTCTTATTTAACTTTGCTATTGACTCACCTGCATGCTGGAGTTAACAAGTATTTTCATTAATGCAGATTTTTTAAGCAATGGGACCATAAATGTTAATTCAGAAATTCATGTAAATTCGTGAGGGTTTTGCCATTTAAATATCCATTATAAGAACATAATGCATGTTTCCTGCTACTGTCCATATGGGTGCTTTTAGTCATATTGGCTGATTAGATTTCTGTTTAGGAAATGTCAAATGGTGCAACTGAAAAAGAACAATAAATCCACCTAGAATATAAAACTAGCTGGATAGAACCTATTTAGTACCAAGTTTTCACATGACAGTTTTGGCATATTCCCTACAAATATATTATAGATTATATATTGTGTGTGTGTGAATATATATATATGCATACACCTTTTTAAATTGAATGGGGGGGGGTGTTCCGCTACACGGGTAGGGGGTGACCATTGATGGTGAGACATGTTCAATGATACACAACTTTAACTTTTGACAGTTTTGGGCCACCCTCTAGGTGCTCATAGTATATTACATCTCCATTATCGACAATGTGAACGCTCTTATACACTTAAAATTAGATAGTGACGTATGTGGTTTGAGACACAGCCTTTTTTTATATTCTGGTTTTAATGAGCTTTCCCTTATTCTCTCACTCTTTTCCCCCCCTATAGTGCATAAAGATTTGTGGAGGATTTCTGTATTTATCCGTCGAAGGCTGTCTTCACCTCTACTTGATGTCGTCGTAGATCTGCCAGCAGCTCCTCTTGGGATGATGGGACGTGGGGCTGATGGGTTCAGGAGGGGAATTGGTCCACTTGTTTTGCCAAAACTAAGGGTATCATAACTCTCATCTGTTACATTAAAGCAGAGCCAAACTCTACATGGTAAAAAAAAGGTTATGGACACTAACTTGACTGATGATCAAGCAGTTCTTATAACTCGGCACTAAATTGCAACCCACTACTAAAATGTCCCTTCCCAATTATCTGACCTGTTGTCAGTGAAATTCAGCCCTTGTGATTGGCTACAGAAAGTGTGGCCTCCTCCTGTGTTTTGTGCTACAGGTGGAAAATCAAACATTAATTTAAAAGCAGCTGCTATTCACCAATAAGAAAATGTGTTTTAAGCACACTGTATTTCTTATTGTGCCTCTTTATAAAACATACAGATGTAAAAGTACGATTTAACCGCGTATGTGGCCAACATAAAGAGAGCCTTTGAGATAAACTGATTAGTGTCTTAAACTATTCATGTATTTTTCTGGCAATGATAAAAGGTGTTTCTACCATTCTACGGTACAACAACATGGTACAGACTTTAACCCTCGGACATGTGACTGTCCATTAACCTTTCATCCCGTCCATTCTCTGTATATATTTAACAGCCTGTTGAGGTTGATTTTATTAGACTGTATGTTACTATCTTTAATTTAAGAAAAAAAGACACCATGGCCTTATACTATTTGAATAGTGAAACCTGGGAGCAGATTTAATGTGTACGATGGCTACACAAATGGATTACCAGCGTTCATGTTCCTATTCAAAACTTCCAAATATTGTTTGTATTTAATGAATCATGCTGCAGTGACTTGCATTAATTGTTTTCCACACTGGAATCATATTCCAATCAACCAAATCTTTTACTACTGTTAGTCTGTATTCTTTCTTAACTTTGCTACTGTGGGCAACCTTTTAGAAAATAAACTTCTTTTATGGACACTGAGGAATTGCTGTATGTGTTTTTTTTGAATGAATGATTTTTGCAAAAGGGGAAACAGTGTTATCAGAGATTGCATGAATTATACAAACTTTAGTTTATTTTTGCTACCCAAGCCTCATGGTTTGATTTCATTGTGAACTGAAGGCTATGCTATAATCTCTTTAAAAAATTATGCAAATGGAGTTAATTTGTTTAAACCATGGTTCAGTGATTTATTATGGTGAATATCACAGGCCACACAGTCATAAATCTACAGGATATCAGACAGGAAAAACCACGCATTGACCTGATGCGAACTACATAGAAATTGTCAACTTTGGTATTTAGCAATGGTAGATTTCTAAAAGTTTTATTTATATACATGTTTAAAAAAATTCATTTCTTATAATGGTAAAAAGGTTCCATCCGTCCATTTTTACTTGACAAATGACACCTTAATAATGCCATTAGAATGGTGGGGAAAGAAAATCTGTCATTTTTAATAAGCACAAATTCCTGCAACATTTTAAGCCTCTTGTATTTCTATTGGTTTTTTAATTAAACACAAAATAATACTCAAAACTATTACAAGTTGTATGCTACCCTTTTGTATATCAACTTCTTTTAGGTCTGGGATCATAAACGTTGCCTCTCCCATCATAGACGGTTCTTTCAATCTAATACACAACAGTTTCTACAAAAGAAGTTTATCAAAAGGGTGACGAATCATGGTTGGTAAGATTAGAAAGTCAAGCATTTTTACAAAAGTCACAATTATTTTGTGCAATTTTTGACACAAAATGCTAAACAGTATAGTAGTTTTTAAAACCTTTTTGAGAGTTAAACTCTGGCACAAAGTTTTTTTTTTTAGGACAACACCACATGTCGCCTAAATAGAAAATCTCTGTCTGCTGGCTCGTTGTCACTAATCAGGAGAAGTGTCTTCACCTGGAAGTAAAAGAGGCGACGTCTGTGTGAGGAAGGTGTGCTGCTCAGGTGAGGCAACTAACGTGTGTCAAACCATCGAGGTTTGTTATTTTTTTAAGTAGACAACCAAGCCATGTTATATGAAAATCTGTACACTTATTATGTTGGTCATGTTACATTAACATATTAGTAAAATGACTAATATGTTGCTTAAAAAATGTGAAAATGCCACACAGATGGCCTCTAGGTTTGCTGAGAGGAGGGTTGGAAGACGCTTCGAGGCCTCGGGTGAACATGTCTTTTCTTTTTGAAGTGAAATGTACATGCGTGAACCGAGATGATAAATTACATACGCGTTCACGGTCTCCTCTTCCTCGTCCCCTGACCCCTTTGCTGTCATCCTGTCTTTACCTTGACCTCCTTTCTCCCGGCTCCTGGGTTCCTCTGGAAGACTCCTTCCTGCTCAGGGACCCGAGCCCCAGCCCTGTGACCGAGCTCTCTCACGGCGCCTCCTGGTGGGCCGACGGAGAGGAGCTCCTAGACCGAGGAGACTCTCTCAGGGTGAGTGGAACCCGACGGCCCGAGTAGACGACAAGTGCTCCTAATCCTGTGAGAAAAATCTCTTATCTCGCAGGAGCAACTGAAAGAGAGCGACGAACATGTCGCCCGGCTTCAGGAAATGCTGAGATGTGAACGGGCCAAAGTGAGGCGCCTGTCGTGGAGAGCGTAACTATCTGAGACCTTTTACCTGTTTTTTGGGGGGTTTTTTTCCCACGGCCTGACGCTCCTCTCCTCCCTGTTGACAGTGCAGCCGCCTGCAGCTCCGGTGTAAGCAGCAGGACGCTGAGCTGAGGCGTCGAGAGCAGCACAGCAACAGACTGAAGGAGCGGCTGTCGCAGCTGACCGACAGGCACAAGGAGAAAGGACCCTGTGAGACTCCCTCTGTGCTGTCTTCTGTGTGTGTGTGTGTGTGTGTGTTTGTGGCTCCTGTATCTCTCTGACTCTTCTCCAGATCAACCTCAGCTTTCAGATATAGTTTGCACAAGGCCATATAGTTCAAATCCTTTTTTGTGGATATTAAAAAACACCATTATTAGCGTTAAAAGTAAAAATCCCATAGACTTGCATATCATGGTGCTATCCTGCAGCAGCACTTTCATTACAATTCAGAGACCTGTCGTCACATTTCATTATGTAAGGACAGTGCAAGTATTGCAACGTCTCTCAAAAACCACACGTTAAGACTGGTATCTGGTTCAGCTGCTTCTGTATTATTTGTGCTAACACAGCCTTAACAGGCTTACTCCAAAGATGCATTCATAGACCCTCAGGAAATCCCAGCGCTATCGCCTAACAGAACATCTGAATCTAAACTGATTTATTATAAACGTATACAGTATAACCATAACACACCCAGGTCATTACACCATGTAGGAAAAAGTACAAAAAGAAACCTCACAAGCCCAGTTTCACTTGGTCTATCACACAATTTCAAAACTATTATGTAGATTAAGATCTGCAATTTTAACATTTTTTTTTAAACAATAGCTACAGTATATTTTTATGTCTGTTTTTTCTCAATGTATGTCCATGTCTTACCCAATGTACATTTTTTTATGAAGACTATAACAGTTCAACGCCTCATTTGGACAAACATGGCAAATCTACTTAAGCTTCCACTTTTCTATATGAATACCTACTTCCTACAGGAAGTGCACTAGTTCAGCTATAAAGCAAGGAGCGTCTGTGTGTCTGTGGCTCATGTATCTCACTGTTTGTCAGCTTATGGTGTGCGTTCTATTTGGTGGAATTCAAACATATTCAGAACATCATTATCATTCAAAGTTAAAATCCCATAGGTGTGCAGCAGCACCTCCTTTACAGTGTAAAGCTCGATATCACGGCTCCTCCTCATGTTGCTTCCCAGCACTTTCGTTAGAATTCATAGCTCCGTTGTCCCTTATCCCACACCGATCATCATTCACTTGGTCTATCAACACAATTTTTAAAACTTATATGTACATTGAGATCTGCACTTTTAACAAATTGTATTCTAGCTACTGACAACACTCAACATTTACAACCTTGCATTTTTTTTCTATCCAGCCATCGAGGTGCTGAACTTTCCCCCTGGACTTCGAGGCAAACGGGACCAGCCGATCAAATCCTTCAAGCCTACTGCAAAGTGAGGCTGTTATCGTGAAACCGCTTGTCACGTCCAGGCGTTTCCTCTGATTCTGATCTCTGGTTGCTCTCTCCGCTCCGCAGGCGAGAGGAGGCGACTCTGCGTCTGATGTTGGAGCGACGTGAAGCGGAGCTCCGAGAGGTGACGAAGCTTCGCCACAGCCTCACCACGTTGCTGCACGCGCTCCGAGTCGACATGGAGCGGGTGAGGAGACAAGGAAGAGAACGTTTCCTGTGCATGAGAGACCTCTGCCCAACACTAAGTGAACTAAAAGAAACATTTTAGAATGAATAACTGTTCTGGAGAAGATATAAACAGTTGCAGGTGTTCAATTTTCCCTTTTTGGAGCATTTTAAGGAATTTGAGGTTATTTTGGCCTACAATCAAGATTGAATCTCAACCTTCATGAGCAAAACAATCTAAGCAAGGTGCATTTTTCGTAGCTGATCTGGTGAAAAGTTCTCATTGTCCTGACAAATGTGAAATTGAAGGCCTGCAGTTTTATCTGCTGCGCAAAGTCATGTAAATGCATCAAAGGCTCTAGAACATATTCATCTGTGTGTGTGTGTGTGTGTGAGTCTGACTTTTGCCAGTTGAGAATAAACTCTCAATGTTGGAATTTAATGTATCTATTCTACCTAACAAACCAGATTAATCCGTCTTTTTAAGACCTTGTCAGACGCTGTGGACGTTCCGGATGAGGCTCAGAGTGAAGACGACAGGTTGGATCAGGCGGAGGTGGCGCTCGGTGACCATGTGACGGGAGGTGTGGTTCAGAGCTGGAAACTAGTGCAGAGGAGACTGGGCAGCATCCTAACTGAAGGTGAATGAAAATCCACATTAAGCAACTTTCTTATTTAAAGTACATAAAGTACATTTGATGTGTTCTCTTCATCGGTCACTTTTGGCCAAATTGAGATATTTGCATCCATTTCTTCTCCTCCTGCTGCTGCATCATCCTGTTTTTGTGCTTCTGTCATTGGTCAATTACAACATTTATTGGAATAAAAAAAACTCAATCTGCTTAAATTGTTCATTTGAATTAAAAGCAGTTCTGGTTTCTTCAAATTATGTTTAGATACTAAACATAATTTTAGTCAAAGGGATTATGAACTGTGTATTCAAAATTAAAAATACCTCTTCGATTCCTGGTATGATAGATATTATTGGAAATTATGTGAACAAGAATTTACAAGTCATTCTTCTTATTAGAGATAATGTGTCTGTTTCATTTTGCATATTTGTACAACACCTATACATAACATTGAATTATCACTTAGGCATTTACGCTATGAGGCTACCACCGATGAAAAAGGCAAAGATTAAACTTCGTAGATTTCCCAACATTCAGTCTTCTTGCTTCCTGTCGTCCTGTTTGAGGAACCTGGGATGAGTGAATAAGATCTTTTCTCGTTCTGCCTGCAGGTCACACTGGTTCAGGCACCGACCACGACAAGCTCTTTGCTCAACTGGAAACCGAACTGAAGGCGAGTCAACAGCTCGTCCAGCTACAACAGCAGCTGCTGCAGGTTTGATTCTTTATTTCTCACACACACACACACACACACACACGCTCATACGCCTCTATCGTTGGGCTTTAATCCTGTCCTTGGTTTCTACCTGTAGGACAGCCTCTTGTCTCCTGTCCCCTCTGAGCTGGCTGACTCTTATTTCCTGGAGGAGTGGGAGCGTCTCCAGGTCCGCTGGGCCGAGCTGGATCATCAGAGGAGGACGTTTGAGAGGGAGAGGCAGTCCTTCACTGATGCCGCCATACGGCTGAGCCGCGAGGTGTGTGATAAGTGTAATAAGACCGGTGGTGGAGTTTAATAGTTTTTACTTAGTTACTGTAGTTACTAAAAATAATAATTCATTCTTTTAATCCACCACATATTGTGACTACAATCTGTATTTTCTTAGTCTCTTACATTTCAGAAATATACATTGATACTCATTACAATATATTAACTAAATTAACTTTGTGCATTGTTACTGTTTGTGCTTTAATATCATCATTCTCTCGTCATCATTGACATCCACTTACATTTTTTTTTTTGTTAACAATTTGTTTTTCAAGTTTAAACACTACATAGCACAATGTTAACATGATGAATTAGGTATAAAAATGTTAAAACAATAGAATATGTCCTGAATAAAGTAGGGACATCATGAAGAAAAAAGAATGAAAAATGTTAGTGTTGCATTATTATAGATGTTTAGATCAGTCAGTGCCCACACAGAGACTACAGTCCATACATGGGTCATTTTGCATAAACATATATGCAAAATGAACCTGTTCACATCCAAAACCTTCTGATACAGCAGCAGCGTTAAGAACCTCAGCTATAAAACATCTGTAGTAAAAGAATTGTTACTGTTACAGCATCAATATCCACGTCTCCAATACAACAATACATATAATATCACTACCACCACTTTAATATTTAATTTATTTTGATTTTGTGTGTTTAATTGGGCCCTTTTATAATCTCCTTTTTAAAACATCTTACAGAATATATTCATGTTCTGCATTGATCCTCAGTGTGATTTGCATGATTTTTTTTTTTGACAAGTGATTGATCTTTGAACTCTTATTAATCATTGAACTTTGCATTGTGGGGAACATGACTCATTTCATTTTTTACCTGATTTTAGTAACTTTATAAGTTTTTAAAGTGTTTTTTTGTATTAATATTCTAACGATATTTTCTGTCACAGCAACATAAATTTACTCAGAAACTTCTGCAGTCCCTTTCCTATTTCTTTAAGTTTTAAGTACAATAACCTTTGTGGTTGCAGAGATTTTCCATATTCTCATTTATAGTAGAAAAACTGAAAAATAGACCCGGGGCTTGAGTGGTTAACATAATTAAATTTAGTTATTATAGTTTCCACTACAATAAGCAATGCAATGTTAAGCTTAACCTTGTGTACAGGTAAAGCATTCTGGATTAAAGCGTTGCTTATTACTTTTGTAAATGTTTTTTTGTTTTTTTTGTTTTTTTAGCGTCGTGACTTTGAGCAACAGAAGGCGTTTCTCCTGAAGCAGCAGTATCTATGTGACTCACCACCTATCGGTAAAGAGGCAAACCTCAGCTCTTCCCTCAGTGAGTACGAGCTCCTGTTGACGTAACTCCGCTCCATCTCCCCGGACGCCCCATTACTGTGTCTTGACCTCCAGGCGTCTCAGGTCTGGGGCCCAGCGACGTCTCTGGCTGTCTTCCTGTTACACCATCGACCACTGCTGTGTCAGGACGACACCAGGGGACCCCCAGCACCCCCGAGCTCTACTCTGCCCTCAACCTGTCCTACAACTGTCGGTTAGTCGCCACCACACGTCATAGCAGGTGTTTGTGAGTCCAATTTTGCCAAAAATGCGCAAACTCTGTGCTTGCTCATGAGCTAATTTTTTTGGTTTCCAACAAATTTCTAACAAATATGACGATGTTTAAAATCTGACTCCTCTTCCATTTCTACCAGAACCAGAGAGGTTGATCATCACCGCTCGGGGACACGGGAGGTCAGGGAGGTCAGGGAGGTCAGGGCGAACAGGGCGGTGCACCCACCTCCAGCTCCACACCTGGACTGGTCATTTTAATACAATTTAATTTCATTTAAAAATTAACAAAGTCTGATATGTTTTACCTACTGTGCTATATTTCCCCCAATTTGGCATGATGCTGCTCAGAACGATAATTATGGATATCGGCCTGTTACAAATTATCACTGGTAAATAATATTGCTGACAGTACAGCAGGATATAAAATGCACTCATTTTTTTTTTCTTATTTACAGCATCCTACTGAATGTATCAAGATTTTTTTTTGATCCAATAATAAAAGAACTGACTGCTTTCCCAACCCGTTTAGTTGCATCAGGATTCATTATTGAACATTTACTTTTCTTAACACACAATCATGAATCTTTCATAGTATAATTTTTACTGTGACTTTAGTGATCATTTCTTTAATTAAAAACAGACTTGTTAAACATCTAGACTCACTTTTGACTCTCTGTCTAACCTGTAGCACAGTACATTTTTACATGATGTGTTTAATAAGCTTAAATATGACACCTGCAGGCACAGCTACAAATAGGCTCACTTTGACTCCACTCCTGCATCTTGAATAAAACGTGTGGGTGCTATAGCACCACCTATGTTCCCTGTGTGTGCAGCCTGGTTCTTCAGATCTGTGAAAGGCGTATTCATCCTCAGGAACACTCACAACTCCCATAAGCAAATCTGCGGGAGCAACAATCACTCAATGTATACAAACAAAACAGAGCGAGCAGCTGATCCGCTCGCTGATAGGAAACATACACACACGCCGATATGGCCACGCTGGTGTGTACAGGCTCTACACTGGGCCCAGGCCTCACATACAGGTGAGTGATGAGGGAAAACCAACAATGAGTGTCTTAGTAATGTTGTGATTTGATGGTGGTGAACAGTAGTGTGTATGAGGGAGGGGACCCATTGTTGTGTCCTAAAGTGCCCCTGGAAGCCGAAATAGACGTTCAAGTCTCTTGGGAGCCAAAATGTGGGCTAAAGCTGGGAGCTACAACACGCGCTCATTGGAAAGAAAAAATCAAACTACATCTGCTGCTAATAAGTAAATAACATAATAATTTTCTCTTTTTCTTCCTTGTATGATGTGAGGGTCTAAGGACAGGGGATGTTGGGTTGCTTTTGCACAAACTGTAAAGCCCATTGGGGCAAATAGACAAATAAATTGAATTTAATTGAAAATTGAATCAAATAAAAAATAAAAATACAGTGCAGTGGATATTTGTAAAACTTATTTACTAACTAGTAAACTAAACTAGTTATTTACTGTTTAACATAGTAGCGTAAATGTATATTTTACAATAAATCACAGTTGTGAAGAATTACTTTTTTTATAATGCGGATTCACCTAAGAAAACACTACAGTACTTCTACTGTAAAAAATACAAACATTGCTGCCCATTAGTTTTATAGATTTTAAGGTAAAGGTTTTACAGTGTATGATGGACATCATTTTCTAACATAAGTGTGAATAAAGACAATGTCCTCATGCCTTACAGAAGCCTCTTCACGAATTCCTTTGGGATTTTACTTTCCACTAACATTAATGTCCTGTACAAGAAGGGCCAGAGTCCACTTCACCTGCTGAGGAGACTAAGGTCCTTTGGTGTGTGCAGGACCCTGTTAAAAACCTTCTATGACTCGTAGCATCTGCCCTGTTCTACGCAGTAGTCTGCTGGGGGGGCGGATGCTCAGACGGGGACAGAAGGAAAATTGACAAACTGGTACGGAAGTCTAGCTCTGTACTGGGATGTCCTCTGGAGTCGGTGGTGGTGGTGGGAGAGAGGAGGATGTTGGCAAAGCTGACATCCATCATGGACAACCCCCATCACCCTCTGCATGGGGTGGTGGGTGCGCTGAGCAGCTCCTTCAGCCAGAGACTCAAACACCCAAGGAGCGCTTTCGCAGATCATTCATCCCGACAGCAATAAGACTCTATAACATAACATAAACATAAACCTCACTGTAATCACTCTGTCACTTTTTCACTGGTCACTTTCTTTTTTCTCTTCACACACACCCTGCACCTTCAGTGTGCATTAGCTATGTATGTGTACATGTGGGTATGTGCGTGGATATGTATGTCCATATATATATATATGCAAATATGTGTGTATGTGTATGTATGTAGGTATGTACGTGCATGTATGTATATATATATGCTTTGCTTATGCATACTTTTCTTACTATTTATTACCATTTTCTCTCCATTCTGTCGATAATGCATACTGTGTATGTGGTTCATCAACAAATTCTGCAAATTTGTACATTGTGTTGTGTGTTTTTTATTTTTATTTCTTTATAGTTTTTTTTATCTTCAGCTTTATTTTCTTCTCTTTATCTGTAACGCTGCAGTAACACACAAATTTCCCCGTTGTGGGATCAATAAAGTCTTATCTTATCTTATCTTATCTCTTTCTTCCCTTTTAGATGGGAAACAAAATAAATCCACATGTGGCTTAGTGAAAGTAGCATCTGTCTTTGGTAAAGTTTGTTACGTCTTTTACCATCACATGCAGGTAAATTACTCACTGTTGTTGTCACATGACTTTTTGTACTGACAATTCACATGATGTAACTATGACCATAATTATTAAACAAAATATTTTTTGGATGTATTTTGTCTTATGTTTTGTTTGTAAGTAGCAGTGAATTACTGTAATGTGTACATTACAGAACCGAAGTATTTGATGTACGACATTTCCTTTAAACATTCTAGTTACTACAAAATAAATCAAAATTTGGTGGAAACAGACTACAATAGACTTGAAACAATAGTTTGGAAGCAAATTCTGGATCAATATTGGATGATTGATGCACAAACGGTGAGAATAAACATGACATTTTTTTATATGCAAACAGGATTTACTTGTATATTTACTTTCAAAACGTAACCATATTTACAGAGATTCACTTCTGATAGTTAATTACAACAACTATAAGAGATTTCTACCTAAATAATGTCATAATAGTTGAGTTTAGCCTCTTCCAGAGTCATTTTCTAGTAACTTCTAGAACTTTTGCTGCAGTGTGTGTCTCAGGTGCTTCACACATCTCTGGCCTGCACGCGTGGTGCACGTGCTCCTGTGATTGGCTGCTGGCCTCGTGGGGCGGGGCCCGCTGCTCACCACTTGTAGGCAATTACCAATCAAAAGTTCTTTACGCGTGCGCAGCACCGTCTGCCCTCGTTATTGCTAAAGTCGAAAAACTCATCAACCCATCATCTCCCGAAAAAAGAGTCACGGACAGGAAAGAGAAAAAAAAACAAAGCGACGCTGCTCCAAGGAAAGAGGATGCCCGGTATGGTTTGGGGACTCCGTCATCTGTCGCGCTTCATGGAGTCGGATAGCAAAAGTTTCCAGCCCTGGAGAGACTACATGGGACTCTCGGATGCGATCCGACAGATCCAGGCTCGGAGCACGGATACGGAGTCCTCGGTGCCGTGTCCCAGCGCCCCGCCGGCAGAATCCGGTGATCACCGCCAGGCGTTTGGGTCCGTGCGCGTCAACGCGCTCCGCCTGTGCGGCGGACGCGCGCCGGACCCGCCCTTAAAGTCCACGGCGCCGGTTTCTTTGGCTCATCAGCAGCCAGCTGCGGGTCTGTGGGACGCGCTGCGGGGCGCACCGAGACCGGCGGCCCCCCGGGGCCCGAGGGAGCGCAGGAGGAGGACGGCGACGACGACGACGCGCTTCAGGTCGCCCGAGCCGCGCGCCTCGCTCCCGTCGTCCGAGCGCATGTTCTGCAGCTTCTGCAAACACAACGGGGAGTCGCACCTGGTGTACGGGTCCCACTGGCTGAAGAGTCCGGACGGGGAGGTCCTGTGTCCGTACCTGCGGCAGTACGTGTGTCCCCTCTGCGGGGCCACGGGGGCCACAGCCCACACCAAGCGCTTCTGTCCCCGCGTGGACAGCGCGTACAGCTCCGTGTACGCCACGTCCCGACGCTGAGCCAACAGGTAGCCACAAGACACTAGAAGGCTGCTGCCCCCTTTTTTAAATCTATATTTTATTTATAGCATGTGTGTGTTTTTTAGTTTGTTTGTTATTTGCTGCTGTGTTGTTTGTTTGACTTGCATGCTCTGGCACGTTTGCTGTGTGCAGCCTTCGATATTTTGAGTTATTCTACCAGCTGGTTTATTGGGGAAATAACGACTGCCAAAGATGTTTTGGAGAGGAAAGCGTTCAGTGGAAAGTGTTTGTTTTACATATTTTTAAGAAAAAAAACAAAAAGCGTGGCCCGAATGATGTCCAATTCCACATTTCCTGTCGATGCATTGAAGGATAATAACGTTAACAAAACTTATCAGTAATAACTTGATTACAGTATGAAAAAAAAAATCACATGACCATGTCAGCATTTTACATTTTTTAAAAATATGAATGACTTGTTCTTCTGAGGTGTGTGAATGAGTAATTATCCCTGTTCTGGAGGCATGGTGTTCAAAAAAAGCCATTAAAGCTTTCCTTGCTTTGTGTGAATAATCTTTTAAAACATTTAAATCTAACTACATCTGTCTTGTTTCTTTTGTTCATCTTTGAAATTGATGCCAGCTGTTAAGACATCAGGAACAGGTAGATTCACCTCTGGGTAAGTCTGTGGTGTAAAATTATGCGAGAACACAATAATAAATCATAATGATTTAACTTTATTGAGAGAGAATCAGAACAATGACACTTTTGAACTGAACATTCTGGCTACGGTGACAGAATAATTGCGAGATCTGGATTTACAGTGTGAAATTTAAATGTTTGTACCGTGGAACAAATTGCCTGCATTACCCATGATCCTCTGGGTGAACGGTAAGATCAGGAGGGCAGGTACGGGGCTTCTGGACAAATCCTTAACGCGTGGAACTCCTTGAACTTCTGCCTGAACGCCGCAGGTTTTCCAGCTCTCTGTGAGTGACCATTACAGTTCGACTGGAAGAAAACCAAGAGGTAACCTTTTTTATTTATAAAAAATAATTCAATAACACTTTTTGCAGCCAATTTTACTTTTGAAATCAAAAAGGAATGACTCAAACTTCTGCTAATTCATTTTACAGAGTTGTTTGACAAGTTTTTAGTCAACACTAGAAGAATGCATTATTAAAGGTATAGTGCAAAATTTCTGAAAGTCCGTGATGGGTCTGGTGTGTGAAGTCCGTCTTTACATTTATCTTAGAAACTGTTCCATCTTATAACATTCTGCTATTATCTCATAATATGATAAATGTTTAGGTCACAACTCGTCCACCACAGTGTTTGGGAGTTGCTGGATTGTGTATTTGCTGAGGAAACCTAATGAAAAACATTAGCTGTGTCGTAAAAAAAATAGATAAAGCAGCTATTGCTGTGATTATAGAAAGCATAATGATGGGTCACATACATTTATCCTTTGTTTTTTTTGCTCATTAATTACTATTAGTATTAAAAGGGAGGGATGAGGATTTTGGTTTCCACTAAATCTATACTCTACTGTTCAAAACTTTGGGGTCACCCAGACAATTTTGTGCTTTCAATTAAAGGTCACACTTTTATTCATCAAATGCGCTGCAAAATGAATAAAAATATAGTCAAGACATCTACAACTTTTTATTTGAAATTTTCTCTTACATTACTTCTTCAACAAGCAACTTCTCTCTTTGCTTTCATCAGAGAATGCTCCATCTAACCTAACCTGTTTGAACCTTTGGGCCTTCACTAGAAAAAAATCCCTCTCAGGTGCCAAGATGTCTACAGCTGGAACAGCTGTAGCCAATCAGAGCTCAGAGATGGGCAGAAAGAGGATGAAACTGACCAATGGTGATAAAAGTCAAAAGTTCAACTGTGGGTGGAGAGAGAGTACAGGAGCCATCATAGAGTGCAGTTAGAAGAAAGGACAGGGGTTGCAAAATAAGAAAAAGTAGGAAAAAAAAGATAAAAGGCGAGTGGAAATGACTAACTTCAGAGAGGCGAGTTCTCTGATGAGCCCACAGATCAGGTCTGTGGCGTCTTCATTAGGGTCTGAAGAGCTGACGGCTCCGTCCTTATCCACCGTCTCCTCCTCACTGGATGGGGGGAGAAAGTGGAAGTTGGTGAGCCACATGATTACAATGCTTATATTTGAGTAGGAAGGAATGAAAGAAAATGAAAAGCTGTCACTGAAAATCTGATGGTTTTTCAAATGTAATAATTTATTCAGACTTTCTTTCCTGCTCTCTCTCAAGCAGGAAATAAACTGGGCATTTATTTTCAGAACTGTCCCATTCCTTACATTAATGTCACAGGACTTGGAAGAATGGGAGTCAAAACGTGTTAAAGTCCCCTTATGGAGCTAAAAACTGCATTAAAGTGCCCTCTCAAAGGCTAAAAAGGGTGTTTAAAGTGCCCTGTTGGGAGCCAAAATGTGTGGTCTGTGCCCTGCCCATTAATCTCCTTCCCTACTTCCTTACATCCAAACTATGGTGTTCAGCTGTGAGTCCGAGACATAATCTAAGCCTCCGGATCCAAATGGGTCGGTGGTCTCCCTGGACTGGGAGTCCTCCTTCATAGCAGGACTAGAGGCGGGTTTGACATCAGGAGCACACTGTGTGTGACAAATATAAACCAATAAACACATTATTACTGTTTTTAATAAGTAAGTAATAATAAGTATAGTACATTTTAGTCATTTCATCATGAAACACACTGAAATATCCCTGCAGGACGTTTCAATTTAGTAGATGTTAGTATTTCTTGGCACCGTCATGGTTTTAGTCATTATCTGTGTCTCTATTTTCTGTTTTCAAATTAAACTCAACAAATTCTCACATTTCTCAAAGCTGACACAATATGAATTATGTGTGTAGCTGCATTTCTAATTGCGATTTACAGTCAGTTTGCACCAAAAAAATTAAAAATGTAGTCTGGAGAATTTCTTTTTCAACTAACTAATTCTTTTAGACTACAAAATAAAATGTCAAAACACCTGACCACAACCCAAAAATATTACGATTTTCAATGATATAAAACAAATGAAAGGGACAAAGTCTCACTTTGGAAAAGCTGATTTTTCAGCTTTTCCAAAGTGAATCACCTCTTTAAAAGAGGTGATTCAAATATCTGAACAGCTACTGATTATTTTGTCAATCCACTAATTGATGACCTGAGTAAGCCTGCAGCTCTAAAGAGATTTATTTTGTTCATCTGAACTTTTAAAAAGCCTCAGGTAAAAATACAGAAATCCACCATTGAGCTGCAATGATGAGTCAATTAATTATTAGTTGCCAACTAGTTTGATAACTGATTATTGGATTTGAGACATTTTTAAGAAGAAAATGTCCAAATTCTCTGATTCCAGCTGCCTAAAATCTGGTGATTTCCTGGTTCAGTTAGTTGCAGCTCTAATTTTTGTTCCATTTCTTATTGACCCAGATTTCAAGCTTCTTTTGGCACCACTCACACTGCTGTTTCTGTCTGAGCCACCAGGGGTCGCTGCAGCATCGCAGAGCTCCACCGAGGCAGAGAATCCCTCTCGCTGGGCGTCTGTGGACGATGCTTTTGTTTCAGCATCCCCAGTCATCTCCTCCTTCGTCTCATCTCTTGTTACAGTGACACTCTGAACCTGCAGAGGAGCAGCCTCTCTTTCCTCCTCCTGTTTCTCAGTCTGCGATGGTTTAGTGCAACAAGTTTCTACCTCCGCCGCACAGTTTTCCTCGCTTTCCATTTGTTGCGTTTCAGCCCTAATCTCAGCTGTACCGCCTTC
Organism: Eupleurogrammus muticus; assembly: GCA_036785175.1. Taxonomy (NCBI): domain Eukaryota; kingdom Metazoa; phylum Chordata; class Actinopteri; order Scombriformes; family Trichiuridae; genus Eupleurogrammus; species Eupleurogrammus muticus. The sequence continues at coordinate 26,708,174 of JAYKQN010000003.1, forward strand.
CTGTTCTCGTTGCTCCGGATTTCCCAGACATGCCTCCTCTTCCTCTGCAGAGGGACCAGGGTTTGAGTCACCAGTTTGTTCTGGACCAGGCAGCGATCCTCCGTCAGCCTCATCACTTTCTCCCTCTGAGCAGCCTGGATCACAGACAGTCCTGGTCCCATTTGAGACAGAGACAGCAACGTGGACTTCAGTTTCTGCCCTGTGTGTGATAACAAACAATGTTGTCATCAAAGCTGGAAGTGACAGGTTACATTTACTCATGTAACTACATGTTACTAGCTATGGTTTTAGTTTTAACCGTTTAATACTTACACCATTGATCTGATACTGATTAATGAGCATGTGATATAATGATGTAAATATATTAACCATTTAGTTTGGGTTCCTCACTATGTTACCCTGACCTGTTAACTCCTTCACAGTGAAGACACTGAGGCTTTATCTCTGCTTCTCTCAGCTCTGTGACACTGGACTCCAGGATGAGTGGAGGTGAGGATGGTAATGACGGAAAAGACACAACCCCTTCCTTAGCCGATGGATCGGCTTTAATAGTGCACACCTGCCTCTCCACTCTCTCAAGTCCGTTTTGCCCGTTTTGTGCCTGTAAGAAATGATTCCGCTCCCTCTCCGTCAGACCACACATTCCCATCCTTCGCTTCTTTTTGGCCGGAAAGCCCACCACGGCCTCCTTTGTGATTTCCACGTTTCTGCTGGTTTCATCACGGCTGGTTTCTTGCTGATTTCTCTCCAGATCACAGTGAGAGTTTTCTCTTGCGTCAATTTGTTCCTCCAAAGCACCAGATTCATTAACTCCTTCAGAGGTTGGGAGGAAATCATGGAGTTCAGTGGTGCACGTTTGAGGTATCGACTTACGACATTCCTCTGCTGTTATTTCCTCCTTGTGGTGATCATTTCCAGCCTGTATCTGTATATCAGCGCTGAGGGAGGCCTGTTTGCTGCAACACTTGCACCGTTTACCTGAACCACAGCGTCTTAAAAAGACCACAGGATTCTTCTCTTTTTCTTCAGGACATACTCTGAAACTCTCCAGCTGAGAATCCCTTTCAGGATTAGGGGTTGTCATCTCTTGTTGTCCTTCGAAAGCGTTGCCGGCCTCATCTTCTAAGTTTAAACTTGTTCCTTTGGCGTGTTTTTCTTCTTTGGCGTCATCTGGTTGCTGCTGATCTGCTGCCGGATCTTGTTGAGCTGAGGTCCCTGTAGATTCCAGGTGAGGGGAACAGGGAATCTGCTGCGGCGTGGCAGTCGCTTTTTCATTTTCATTATCTTCAGTGTCCTGAAATTTTATAAGAAAGATGGCTTAACAATTGGTTTCAGAAAGATGTGAATGTATGTTCTGCTTTGTTTGCTGGACAATTGGTTCAGTTCCAATCTCAAAAAATCACCTGTTGATGGATAGGAGCCGGAACTTCACCAGTCAGGGAATCTTCATCACTTGGATATTCCCTCTTCCTTGACCTGAGAGAGCGGGGCTGGGGGGGCGTTAAACTCTCTATAAAAAAATTAAATATATTGATAGGCTGATTAATACCTAAAACAGAATATCACACATCCATAAACTTATTAATATTTAGTAACACAACCAATAAGTCTCCTTTACCACTGCTGCTGGTCTTCATTCTTCCTTTAGCCATCTCCTGTTAGAAAAGCTTCAAAAGAAGTTAAATTTAAAAAAAACAAAAATCTGAAATAATATATAATTTATAGCAACAGTTATCCTTATATCTTTATGGTTAACTTATAGGGATACAGCTTCAATTTATGATGTTTTTCTCAAAACAGTGAATATAGTTACGGTAACGTTAGCTAACATCAGTTAAGAAATTTCCAAATTGGACTGAATGAATGAAGATAATAAATGTGCGTTTAGTTAAAGCAACTTGTTTTTTCTCAGTTATTTCTATTTCAGAAACTGGTGGAAAAATGAACTATTGACATCTCGAATTAACTTTAATTAAATTACCCACCTGAAGCAGAACCGTGTAACAGTAGAACCGTAGATAAAAAAATACCGCCTTCGCCTTGCGATGCGTCACTGTGGCAGCCATCTTGGGAGGGGCAAGACTTACTTGTGAACGGACTAATTAATGGGAGGTTACACCTTTTCTAGCTCAAACTACATACTGCTTACTTTTCTCTTTTTATATTGAAATATTTATGATAACGTGTAAAAAAATAAATAATATATTAATTTTCTCTCTCCATCCACTGCTGTTAGTAATTGTCTACGGTTGCCCCTTCCAAGATGGCAGCGCCGTTGACGCGCGATTCGTTTTTTTACGTCACACCTCCAGCCGTAAAGCGAAATGCGTGTTGCCATAGGAGACTCTAATGTCGGAAGTAACTGCTCCCCGTTGTTGTTGTTTTGACAGCTCGGACTAGACGTTAAAATACGAACGTTCCGTGTTTTCTCATCGTGTTTCTGAGCCACTGTTCGACTTGAATAACCGAGTAACGCTCCAGGACAACTGACAAGGTACACAGCACATTAAATAGAAGAACAGCACTCCATTGAAGGTTGTCTTAGCTGTTAGCTAACACGAGAAGTTAAGCTAAACAAGGCAATAATTATTATTAATTACCCTTGAATGACTCATATGTATGACGCTGGAGTTTGTCTCTCTTAAGCGGTTAAAGGAAAAGTTAAGGGACACTGTTACCTATGAAAGTCTCGACCCTGTTTAAACCTATTTTCAGATTTATGATTACATTTATGAATACATTTATTTTTAAACATAACATTACTTAAGACTCATTTAGTCTGGAAAAGGGCTGTTGCGTTTGTGCAAAAGTAAAATAAAAGTAGGTGTGGTATAAACCTGTAAAAGCTTATATGAAAACCACACCCAAAGACAATTTGAAGTAATTTTATCCCTTGTTTTCCCACATTCAAGTAGAAAGTCCATGAGTCGCAGTCGGAACCCGAACCCTCCCCGGGGTCAAGGAGCGGAGCGGGCCAAGCAGGTAACATCCCTCATATCAGATTCAATGGAGTGAACATGTCATAATCTTGGTTGTCCACACCGGTACGACTGATCCGTGTCTGTTTCGTTGTGTCCCAGATGGGTCTGCTGCTTGACTTGTCCCCGGGGATGGATGATGAGGGCAATGATGAAGAGCTGGAGGCAGAGCTACTCAATCTGATGGGAGGTGAAGGAGGGAGACCACAGGGGAAGAAAAGTGACGGCAGAGGTCAGAAGGACCATTTTTTAAAATTTAGTCTAAACCATAATTTACAACAATATGCTACTGACATGTATTAATCTTATTTATAGTTCCTGTTCCCATGACTGAGATAGAGCGGATGGCAGCTCTTTGTATGAAAGACCTGGATGATGAGGAAATCGGGGATGACGATTCGGATGATGAAGATCTTCTGGTAACACACACAAACACTTTTCTTTTTTTTCTATTCCTGCTTGAGCTGAAAAGATCTGTTGTTCAACTGACAAGGTTACAGAAAATGAATCAGCAATTTCATAAATACTATCCTTTGGGCATTTTTGCCTTCTTTGGACAGTCAATAGTGCAGCAAATGTCCCTGGCTGGAATCAAGCCCAAGAAGAATGCAGTTATGTGACATATGCAGTCACCATTCTGCTATTTGGCAGCTTTTTTATTGATTGTATTATTTAAACAAAATCACATGATAATTGATGAAATTATACCTGTAAGTCGCAGATTTAAACCTGTTGATGCTTATCTGTTGGATTGCTCTTCCTTCTTTTCTGAACTGTAAACATTTCCGCATTTCTGTACATAGGCAGAATTGAATGAGGTTTTGGAGGAAGATGAGGAACAAAGTCCTGCTCCCACTCCTCCAGCCGTCATGCTGCCTGCTCCCAAAGTGAGCGTTGCATCCCACCCTGCTCCTCCTGCTGCTCCCGGCGGTGCAGCTGGATTGGAGTCCCGCCTATCAGAGCGCGTTGAAATGTACAAGACAGCCATTTCCAATGCCAAGGCTGCGGGGGAGACTAGCAAAGCTCGAAGATATGACCGTGGACTCAAGGTAAGACTGAGAAGAGAACGGGTAGAGCTTTTAAACGGAGAAACAAATAGCCTTGTAAGTTTTCCTGCTGTCAAGACAGCTGTTAGTCACACAGCCATCTGTGATACGGTGTTGTTAGGAACCTCACACAGACAAGCTGCTTCGGTTAAATGTCATTGAGTTAAACTAAAATAAATCCTCTAGAGTTCTCTGTATTGTTGAAGGTATGGCATATGTTTATAATTTTTGTCTTTTTCAACCCTAGACACTCCAGTCCATGTTAACATCTGTCAGGAAAGGAAAACCGATCAATGAGGAGGAGATCCCACCTCCCGTCGCTCTAGGGGGGAAACCCAACGCCACGGCCGAGTCTGAACCCATCAAGGAGCGTCCAGAGCCCACACCGATGCCCTCCCCTCCCACCAACCAGAAACCTTTAAGAGAGGCGGCACCAGCGGCGCCTAATATTAGGCCGCACCACCTGAGCCCGCCCCAGAAGCCCACTGCTGCTGCCATCACCCCAGGAACACCTGCTATCTCACCTCTCACCCCCAGCCAGCCTGACGCACAGCACTCAGGTAAACAGGCACACAGTGTAAAGACAAATGCCATACCTTCATCTGGAAGGTCCTGGAAAGTCCTATTTATTCCAGTTGGACAAAATTGCTCAAGCTTTTGGCTTGGGCAACAACAGTACAATACTTATGGAAAATATGTTTTTATGCGTTGCTGTTTTGAGAGTTGCTTGTGATATCTCTTAACACATTGGAGGTTTTTGAACTGCTGATCAGATGGTAAGCGATTTCAAGACATTTATTTGGGGTTTGGTCATTGATATAATTTATTTGTTTATTATTTAATGAATAATTTAAATGTTTATTGAAAAGGTCATTGCCAACAACAACAGGAAGCCACCACAGAATCAGTATTTCTCAAATTTTATTACTGCTCAGACAATCACATGCTAAATGTAACTGTAACTAAGACCAAGACATAAAAAAAGATGCAGAATCTGTGGCACTTAGGTTTCATTCTGTGGTGCTGCGCCACAGATTGGTTCATGCGTGGGACACACTTTATACTTTTAGAGGATTGACTCCTGAGTGCTATTTAAAAATACAGCAGTAATAGCAATAATACATTGAATAGGGAGGGAGAGGTAAAAAAGCATCAGAAAAAAAATGCATGTAACTTGTTCAATTTGAAGGGGGCATGCAATAATGCCTGCCAAATTCCTTTGAGACTGAGAGACTCGAGACAAAGACCGAAACCAAAGATTGTTGATCCTCGTCAGCTTTAAAATCTTATATTTTGTTCTTCTCTCCTGTCCATGCCTCCACTTGTGTTCAGAGCTGAAGCAGGCCGTGCTGTTCAGACAGAGGGAGTATAAGATGGCTGCCATACACGCCAAACAGAGAGGCAACATTGACCAGGCCAAACAGCACTATGTCGTTGCCAAGGTAACAGACCCAACAGTGATAATATCACATGAATAAACATTCGTTTTCCTTTTGTATAGTTTTACAGTCATTTCTAATAAGAGTTGACCTCTGTTCATGCAGAGGCTGGACCTGCTGGTGGAGGCACTGGATCGGGATGAACCAATAGACCTGAGCTCGCTGCCACCACCTCCTGGTCAGTGTGATGACTTTGTTCAATATTGTACATTTTTCCCGAGCTTAATTTGAAATTGTGATATCCCTAACCATGAATATTTTTGGTTCCAAGTACCAAAATTCATTTCAATTCAAGCTTCTCACTGGAGCTGCGGAAAGAAAAAGCTGCTTTGCGTCTATAGAACACCTAGATCTTCTAGATAATAAAAAGACAATTAAAATTCATCGCTCTATATTATACCAACTTTTGAAGGAATTCTTTACCTGAGGTTTGTGGTTTTTGTGTCAATTACTTAGGTGACATATCCTCAAATTCTTAGTCTTTACTCAGGCTTCCTTTTGGAACTGACAGGAGAGCTATTAATTTCTTGAGAGATTACAATTGAATAATGACAAATTTATAAAACCCTCAGAAGTCCTAAGAGCTCATTATATAACCACCTCATCCAGTTGCATGAATGTCCCAAACACATATTTTTACTCAGCATTAATGTTCTGAAAAACAATAGATTTGTGTCAAACAAACTCACCCATGATCACTTTACTTGAGTGGAACAGTTTATTTAAAGTTTGCTAATTTGCTAACTTTACTTCTCTTGTTCTCTCCATGTCTTCCGCTTTCAATTCCCTCCCCATGTGCTGATCATTTTGAACCTATGTCCACTGCTGTCTGATTATTCACAGGAGATGTAGTAGCGGAGCATCATGCACCTCCTCCTTCTCAGTCTTCCTCAAAACCTGCTGCTCCTCCTCCTACTGCTGCTCCTGCATCGACCAATGTGGCCACTGCTGGTAAGACTCTAGAAGCCCTGACACTTCTTGATTTAAAGTCTCATGTTGAATTCTAACATGCTGTGTGTGTGCCCGGCAAAGACCTTCCCGCTCCCAGCAGTTTGGGAGAAGCACTGCAGCAGAGGATGGACATATACAAGTCAGCAGCAGAGGGAGCCAAGAGTAAAGGAGATGACCGTAAGGCCCGCATGCACGGGCGCATTGTCAAGGTACACATCATGCACTTCAAGTTTTAAACATACAAATAAAAATAGACGCTATTTTTTTCCAAAAGTGTTACAGAATACATCAATAAAGATGGGTTGAATATTGTGAGTGGAGCTGCTTTTTGCGATGCACCTTGCAATCCTGCTTTTTGCTGGTGCGTTTTTCTTATTTCCCAAAATAACTGTGACTCATTTTACTTTGACTGAGACTACCCCTCTGTAGCTTTGACTGTAACCAACACTATTGCTCCTTCACCTACCAAAATAACTCACAATGAGCTCCACGTTCTCTGAGGATTGTTAAAAGGCGTGTGCAAAAGATAGGAAACCTGGAATTGAAGCGGAGTTGGATGCAGGCAGAGAAGATGAATGAAAAAAGAACAAAGAGGCAAAAAAAACAACAGGAGCAGGAAAAAGGATTTTATATACAGCCGGATGTATAAAAGAACAAATACCTACGTAGTTGTGGGATATGCACTGTTGAGAGTGAAACACATTGATGATGTTGATTTGCATGTGGGAGTTTGTCAGTATTGTCTTATTTCATTGTTATTTTATCTTTACTTGTAAGGAAGTTTTCTGGTAATCCTTTTTGTTCTGTGTTTGAGTGGAACAGGAAGTTGTGTGCTTGTATATAGGTTGTATTTCTTTTTGATTTAAAGTGCTGATGATGGACGAGAACATTGATATTATCAATTCAAGAATGCAATCAAAATGCTAAATATTATAAGACGTCAATCATCTTCTCCTCTCTCAATAGCAATACCAGGATGCCATCAGAGCTCACAAAGCTGGACGACCTGTCAACCTGTCTGATCTACCTGTGCCACCGGGTGTGTTATGCAAACAAGGTGCATATTTTGTGTGATTGGATTGTACTTCTGAGCTGTATTAAAGTGTGTCCGTGCGTGTGTGTCCGTGCACGTGTCCTAGGCTGTCCACCACTCCAGGGCTCAGAGGGGAGTCAGCAGAACTTCATGGGTGTCCTGGAAACAGCGATGAAAATAGCTAATCAGGATGCTGATGCAGAAGATGAAGGAGAAGATGGTCCAAGAGAGGCTGCCAAAGTAAACAAATGCATAATAATGAAAATAACACAGACAATCAGATACAACATCAGGTGAAAGTATCTTGTTTTTGTTACAATTAGACCAATATTGAATAGAATTATTTTATTCTATTGGTTTATGACTCAAATAATGAAAAAACAAATTGAGTAAATAAATTATTTCTAGTCAATATTGAACAAATTGTTACAAAATATGTTCACCTGTTAAATTTTAGTTTTTATAGTGTTGTAATGACTCAAAGAATCTGATCTATTACCTTTTAAAATACTAATTCCCTTAATCCAAAGGTAGCAGTATTTCACTGTTACCTGCCAGCTTGTATGTGAATCATGATCATTGAAGCATCAGTTTTCTCTTGCCTGTTGTATCACCTTCAAGTATATTGCTGTAGAGATTTACAGGAATAGTTATTCTAAATAAAATATAATATAGTTAGTTTTTAAGATAATTCAAAATATTTGATCAAGCTCACAAAAGTCTGAAGATGTAGCAGGTATCAGTACAAAAACAATACATCACTTTGAAATCTTTTTGTGTTTTTGCATTAGTCTCATGATACTGAGGGGATGATTTGTCTTTTCTCTGCAGCCTGCAGTGCGCCCCCCCGCCCAGAAAGCGAAATCTTCAGCTCCTCAGGCCCCTCGGGGCTCCTCGGCTCCTAAACTGGGACCTAAAGGTGTGTTTGGATTATGGGTTTGTGTACCAGCATGCACCTGCCTGCCTGCGTGCACAAAGCGTTTTGAGTGCTACGTGAGGCAGTTTCTCTTATTTTTCTCTCAATTATCCTCGTAGCCCAGCAGCAAGTGGATTTCTTGTTGCTAAGGCGACAAGCTTTTTTGCGTGCAGCACTGCGCTCCAAACAGATGAAGGTAAGCTGTTGACTTTTTTTTTTCCCCCTATCTTCATTCTTTTTTCTTTTTTTTTGTCTGTAGCTGGATTTCCTGCTATGTTTCTGTTTTTTCCAGATATCTTTACCGCAGCTGCCTGTTGTTTCGTTGGAGTCTTAAACATCTGTTTGTGTGGTTTTGGTTGTTGTAGGACATGACGGGAGCAGCACAGCACCTCAGACACGCCAAGGGGCTCGACCCCATGATCACTGCTGCCAAATCAGGCCTTCCTGTTGATATCACCAAGGTGCTGAATGTATTCTCAATAATTAATTAAATACAAGGACACACAGAGCATGTGTGTCGAACATGTGCACAGGAGCAACTGGATGTGTGAGGTGTGTTAATATGGAGTATGACAGAAATGCCAGATGGAAGGAAGGAAAAATTGGTCTCACCTTCTGTCTGTCTGTGTCAATTCCTGTGTGTGTGTGTGTGTGTGTGTGTGTGTGTGTGTGTGTGTGTGTGTGTGTGTGTGTGTGTGTGTGTGTGTGTGTGTGTGTGTGTGTGTGTGTGTGTGTGTGTGTGTCTGTGTCTGAACGGCATATTTCCAGTGTGATTCCACTATTCGCATCTCATACAGTTGCCCCTTATCCCATATGACTGATTTTCATTTTGCTTCATATAAACCCATGAAGTTCTCTCTCGCTCCGTCTCGCGGTGTAATTTCAAAGAATATTATGCCTGTCCCTCTGTTACTTTGCCTACTTGTCAGTGTACAGGGTTTCACGGGAGCTTAGAAACAGATATTCATCATTTTTAGTAGACAGATCGGCGGGTGGACCTCTGGCAAAAGAACAATAATTGAGAATTTGCTTGATTCGGGGCTCTCAAAAGTTTGTTCTATTTAACTTTACACATTTTTTTCCTCCCTCCTGACAGATTCCCAACGCTCCGGTCAGTGAGGACGACTACTCCCTAGCTCGGTCCCGTACCTCCCCTCTTTCCCCTCGCTCCAGCGAGCAGTACCGCGGTCTTATGGATCTTTTGCGGAAGCAGCACGAGGTTAGGATACATAATAAAATCATACAGCATGCTGAAGTTGATATTATACAGTTTGTGACAATTACACCATCAAAGCTTCTTTGTCAATTTTTTTGTGCACCAATGTTTTTCCCGGCAGACATTATTTTTATTATATATAATATATATATATTTTTAAATCAAGGTGCTTTCATGTCTAACTTTGGCTATTGTTGTTGTTCTTTATCCTAATCTCCAGAAATGTCTGAGCCACTCTCAGCAGATCACCCAGACGGGCAATGTGGTTGAGGCTCTGAAGTAAGCATCACCGCATGAAAAAAACAAAATTTAGTTATGTTCTAAAGCTTAATGTATTGTCTTCAGTCGCTTATCTTCTTTGAACACCAAATGACTTCTTATGTCAGGTGAAGCGGAAGAACTCACATGCTCACATTTGAGAAACAAATTATGCTTAAACTATCGGCGTACTTGATCTCTGGTGTGAAGTGTGATGCCACTGCAGCTACACACAGACTCCACAGAGCATCTCATCGCCATAATCACACAATGATGCTTTAAAAATTCTAAAAAACACACGCATGCATGTGGTCCTAACAGCGAATGGAGATTAGCGGTGCACTGTCTGTGCAGGAATCAGACCTAAGATATTTCCCACACTATGTCAGTATGAGATATGTATGTGTTAGGAGCATCTCCGTCTTTCCCCAGGACCGAGAGGCTGGTCGAGGAGTGTATGAAGAGCATCGAGATACTGAAGAACGCCCACGCCAAAGGTCACCCGGTCCCCAGGTGTCACACTGAGGAGAGGACCTTCAACACTGCCAAGTCAGCACCTAACTCATACAACATCAAATCAGAATATACCAGTATTTTTTTTTTTTACAGAAAATTCCCCAAATTTGAAAGCTGTCTTTTTATATTTAATTGTTTAAATCCTCAAGATTGTTTAAAGACAAGAATAGGATTACTTTCACCAACCAGAGCTGTAGATGAGTCAGAGTGAGTCAGTCTGGCTCTGCTCCAGTAGATATCCAGTATATCATAGCAGGCTACCAGCCAGGTGACTCATTCAGCACTCAGAGCTGTTTGTATTCAGTCATGCTGACCGGGAAATGTCCATCACTCATGATGCTGTGTGTTTTCTCCTGCAGGATTCACCCCAACCTGACACCCAATGACCTGATACTGTACATCATCAAAGGCATCAACCTCCCAGCCCCCCCAGGTAGGCCGCTCTGTAAACTAACCTGGCGGCGCTCTGTCAGGTTTATGTACACTCACACTCACGTCTCACCTCCATCCCTCCAGGTGTCTCACCTAACGATCTGGACGCCAGTGTCAAGTTTGAGTTTCCTTTTCCCAGCGCAGTGAGAATCTTTCACATTCTGAGACAGGATTATAGGTGTTTCACTCTGTTAATGTCTATATGTCCTGTTTAATGAATGAATATATGTTTGTGTTTGTGTGTAGGAGGAGGCACAGAGGGACAAAACCAGCACAGTAAAGAGCACAAACAGCCCAGAGTTTAAAGAGCAGTTCAAACTCAACATCAACAGGACGCACAGAAGCTTTAAACGAGTCCAGTCCAAAGGCGTCAAGTTTGAAATCATCCACAAGGGGTAAAAAAAAACTAGGGGCAGTAGCTACTTTATTTGTTTGATTTATGCTGCAAATGTGATATGACTGTTATACCTTCATCAAATGCATCCTCGGCTCTGTGCTTCCAGAGGCCTCTTTAAAACGGACAAAGTAGTGGGCACAGCTCAGCTGAAGCTGGAGGCTCTAGACAACCACTGCGACATCAGAGAGATTCTAGAGGTGAGCGTTAATAACAGGTCACCACAAACACACACACGCACGCATCCAGTCGAGCTCTCAAACAGTGTGTGTATATGTGTGTGATTCTCAGGTGATGGATGGACGTAAAGCCACCGGTGGAAAGCTGGAGGTGAGGGTGAAGATCAGAGAGCCCATAGCGACGGTGGACCTGCAGGCGGTGACAGAGAAGTGGCTCGTCCTGGAACCCGTGTCCCCCCTGTCCCCCCCAGACCAGCAGAAGGAGCGGGTGAGTAGACCACCTATGCAAGGGTGCTTCTCTGCGTCGTGTCCTCGCCTTCCTACTTCCTCCTAGCCTAGGACGTGAAAGAGAGAATTGAATTCATCAGACCGAACGTCCTTGCTCACTCCAGCGTTGCGTTGGCAGCTGCTCACGATGCACAGCACCTCTGCTGCCAAATAAGTCCGCTATCGATATGTAGAAAATTAATAAGCAGGCTAACGGTTTAAAACTAAGCATTTCTACATAGTAAAGCTGGAAGGAAAACAACTGCTCCAATAGAAAATTTAATAAATGCAGGCATTTGCTGGCAAATTTATTCACATGTTTTTGATCAGGGCAGTTTTACTCCTCCATAATTTTGCCCACATTCTGTTCAAGGTTTGGTTCTGGAGGATGTATTTAGTTTGATTTGATTTGGCTCTAATCCAAAATAAATAAAACAAAGAAATTAAAACTGACAAAAAAAACTATGTACAAAATCAGTTTTTCCTGTGTCCTATTCTGTCATTTCATGACCTCTTTGATTAACCTGGAGGCGATCTTGTTTGAATCAGGCTCCGTCGCCTCGGTCCAAACCCAGACATGAAACGAGTGGCCGGAGCGCCCTGCCCAACAACTCCCCTCCACAGTACAAACTCCACAGCTTCAGCCTCCTCAACTACGACAGGGAGCGGCTGGAGAGGAAGGTACATGCCTGTTTGTGTTTGTGTTTTAATGTGATCCATGTCACCCTGGTCTCTGACGCCTGGAATAAGGCAGAGGTCTCATCAGTCATTACATTATAACTGAACTCTTAACAGGTGAAAAATACCTTTTTTTGGTACAATTGGTACAAATTTGATTATAATTATTTTATTCCATACATTGCTTCACAAGAGAAAACCAATGGACAGATAAAGTTAACCCACTTAAAATTTCCCACATTCTCGCAAACACACACAAACACACACACACACAGCATGTTATGGCTTTGAAGCATAGCACTGAAGATCCAGATGAGAAGACCCCCCCCAGCATGGAGGCCCCCCATAAGGAAACACTGGAGCTTAAATAGTTTAAAAGAGATTAAAAGACAGTAAAACATAATGAAAAGACATTATTATTATTATTATATTATTTTCTTAAATACAATTTGATTCGTCTAAAATCGAGAAAAACAACTAGAAATAAGCTAAATTATCTGCCAGTGGAATAATATAATTCTACTAAATATTGCACTAATTGTACCAAAAACAAGACATTTTCACCACATAAGATTTCAGTTCTTGCAGTTTTTTTTTCCTGTCTCTCGCCCCCTCAGATGGCCGAGTACAGAAAGACCCGGCGAGACCCCCCGTCCGACCTCGTCCACCAGCACAAAGAGGTCGTGCACAGGCTGCAGTGGCAGAAAGCTCAGCTGGAGCGAGCCTCACCTGCTCTGCTCTCAGGTGACAACTCACAAGTGTTTTTTTCGTCCTCTTTATTAGCGGGTCTGTTTCTCAGGCACTTGCATCAAACCTGTGCTGCTCTCTTATGTACAGAGTATGAGAACGTGCTGCGGCGTTTTGTCCAAGGACTCGCCGACTCGGTGAAGAAATTCTCGAGCCAGGGCAACAGGGTGAGTGCAGGGTCGGGGTCGACGGCTCCTCCGTATGTGATGCTGATGCTGTAATGTAGCACGTTATTTTGAAATGGTGCTGAAAATGATGTCTGTCCTGTGCAAATCTATTCCTGAAGGAGATCCCCTACTTCTACTTTCTTAGTCTTTTTTGTCCCCCCCCGTTAACGGTTTTCAGAATAAGTTATGGTTTAGGTTTTATAACTTAATTTTTGTAAGATGTGAAGGTCTAAGGATAAAGGAGGTTGTGTTTAAGGGTGGGAGAAAAGATCGATTCATTCCCTATAATTCTGGATCGATTCATAATCTTCAAAAAAAATAATTTGAACTGTCGTTTGTCAAAGTAAAAGTAAAAGTTGGCATCTAATTAAAATATATTAATTTAAGGGTATGTCTATACATTGTAGCAACACAAATAATCATTCTCCTGTGTTTTATAGGGCAAGTGTTCTGTTATAATAATTACATTACTGGTGTTAAAAAGGAAACTAAAAATCACCCAAAAAGAAACCGAGAATCGATATGAATGAAGAAGCAATTTTAAATCGAATCAGAATCAGAATCAAATCGTGACACACACCCAAAAACTAGAGGTGGGAACCTTTAGTTCTAAAGCCCATTGAGACAAATCTGTGATTTAGAGCCATATAAATAAAATCAAATGATTAGTTGAAAAGTGTCCTCACCTTTTTCTGTTTTATAGGATGCTGCCAAGGATGCCCTGGGCAGGTTAAAGATGGTGGAGAATGAGGTGAAGGTTTACATGTTCTGTCGGTATAAAACATCTTTTGGTGTGTATTATACTGTATAATTACGTTTCTTTTGTTTCTCCTGTAGCTGGAATCGTTGACAAGGAAACGCGCTGCATGAGCGGAGCGGAGGGAGCAGAGACTTGACTGGAGTACTGTTATATCATTCATGTCACTCTCACACATACACACTACCACACCAACACTACAGCCAGCATTTTAGGCACTTTCAGCATGATTCTATGCTTCTCATGTCCATGACGGCTGCATGAAAATACCCGCTAATAAGGCTATAAATTGTACATCTTTTGGCATTAGTAGTTTTGTCGCCTGCCACGATAGTTGAAATAAGTCTGTAACTACAAGGAGATAAAAAAAAGGCAAGAATTAAAAAGTAAAAGAAGACAGCTAAACAAGACAGACACTACAGGAAAATGCTCCTACAGATGTTAAAGAGCGGCTTTACAAGAGATTTGCTGGTCCTCTTCTAATTGTTTTCTTCCATCTTGCCTTTGATAATTATCGGTGAAGATTTAACATTTGACACCAGTTTAGAGTTTAACCAATGGGCAGAGGTGTTTTTAACCCCTCTGCCCATATTTCATGTGTGTAATGAGCTTAATCTAATCTGTCTGCTCCAGTGTTCCCAGATTACAGTAATCTGCTCCGTTTGGAGTGGTGTGATATGGGAATAAAAAATAAAAAATAAAAAAAACGGGGCTTCTGGGCGCCGCAGTCTACATCCCATAATGAGGGATTAGTGTTTGTGTCACCAAGGAGACGACGAGATCAGACGAAGAGTCGCCTTTGGGGTTGGGGAGGGGGGGTCGCTAACAGCGTGCCGTGAATGTGGTAGAAGCTTAGCTGCTTCTTCTCCTTCGTGCTCCTCCTCTGTTGTCTCCTTCATCTCCACTTCCCTCACACTAAATCCTTCACCTCATTCACAGATTATGCAGAATCTTGACTAATAGTCTGCTCCGTTTGGATTTTTTTTTTTTCTTTAAACTCTGAAACAATGTTAAGTTCATTGTGGTGCGGATAAGGAAATAATTAACAGCCGCTGCATCAGCGCGCTGCTATTTTCAACGTGAGGTTTAATAAAAAAAAAAAATAAAAAAAAAGGTGGAAGTCGAACAGTCACAGGAAAGACCCAGATTGTGTCAGCACGGCCGGTAATTGCTCATTTCTATTTCTGTTTCACCGTAGACATTCCTGACGTTGCTCGTTGACGTACGTGTTTCTCACTGTGAAGTCAAACCTGCTGAATTCAGACAGATCCAGTAGAACTTTTAGAAGATGTGGATTCCAGCTGAGGTGCCTTGAAATTCATAGAGGGTCATTCATGATTTTACGAGTCGTAGCTCTGCCATTGGATCCTCTGTTTCATACAGATGATCCAGATGTGCATCTGAGGGCCTGTTAACCTACACAGCAGATCCTCTTGATGTGGATCCATGTTGATTGTACGGAGTATGGTTTCTATTTGATCCTATGTTGTGGATGATCTCTCTTAAGTCCACTTATATATATTTTTGGGTCACATGACAGAGCAGAGAATCGTGTGTTTGCCACAATCCATCCACTACCTCACTCCATTAGCAAGTAATCCTGGTTAAAGTTGACCTGATATATAGTCTGTGCTGATTTTTAATCTAACACCCCAGTTTTCTTTACCATAAAAGAATATCTTCAGACTTTTATTTAGAGATTTAATTCAAAGGCTCCTTGACTATAAGTCATTTACATTTAACATTTTGACGACAAATCGTTTCAGATATTTATTAACTTCTGCTTTGAGTTTTCACCATTGTCTTTCATTCATTTCCAAATGGTAATAAATTAGCAGAGTTTTAGAACTGCCATTTGAGTGGTTGCCAGGCGTTTGTCTGATGAAGTTGTGTAATTAATCATAGTAAATCAGGCATTATTGTTAGTCAATACTGTTGCAGATTTACATGCACATTTTTTTGGAAAAACTCTTGTGTTAAAGGTAATTGACAATAGATTACACAAACTCTATTACAAGTTCTTCTTACTGCATATAAACCAGGAAAAACATTTAAGAATGGAGCGGGCATTATTATTATTGCTGCTGGTAAGATCAATTAAATTGAAATATTGAATAAGCTAACCCTTGTTCTTTTTTAGGTAGTCAATTGGTTTATAAAAATATCAGAAAACTATAAAAAATTAAACTTTGCAAACTTTTAAACTCAAGAGAAAATCTTCAAATATTTTTTTCCCCTGAAACTAACAGTTCACAACCACCAACTGTTAAGATGGAGATAAAGAACATCAACAAATCCTCACATTTTCACATCAACAATGAGTAAATAATACTTATTAGTTCTCCTTGCTGCCTTAAATTGACATTTCTCAAACACAGCAAGAGGATAAGCGTGATGTAAACTGTATGTGAGATGTAGTGAAAAGTAGAGATATAACTCTCTAATAAAACTCTGTGATGTAACTCCGTGTTGCAGCGTTCGCATGATGTCGGGACAATAAAAGCGGCCACAAACGCAGCGTCTGTGCCGCTCTGCTCCCATTCAGCCCCCCAGCCTCGACCACATGTCACCGCCTCGGTCACACAAACGCTCGACAAACGCTCCTGCCACGTCGCTCCGCTCCTACGGTCACCTCGTGGCCTTTGAGGGCTGTCCCGTTGTCATGGAGATGAGCTCATCAGCATTCAGCGTGGTGGCTGGGTGGCCAGGGCCAAGCAGGGGGACATATTGTTAAAGTTTGTCCTGCTGGTGACTCACACTCCATTCCTGCTCCTACAACACGCCACACACACACTCTTACTTTTTTTTTTTTTTTTTTAAGTTGGCTCTCTTCTCTCTTTTTTTTATTTTTAACCATCTGTGTGTACTCCATTTAAAAAGGTTTGGTTGTATTGTCATTGATATTTCTTTCTGGGGCCAGCTGCACTAGGTTTAGTCATCCAGGCTTTGGGAAACTCCTATAGTTGAAGCATTAAAGCATTTTAAAAAAAAAATCTGTTGAAATGTAAGGGCAATCAATATAAATGTCATATTTATATGCAGTGAATAAACGGCATTGTATGCTCTCTCTCTATTTTTAAGTGTAAGTCATGATGATTTGTGCAGCTCAAAGTGGGAATGTATGAAAGCCTGGCTGTCTGGGCGTTATTATCTGATGTACCAGGTTGGTGTTAACATGAATAAAATGGTGAAACAGCAGCTAGTTTGTGTTGTCACTGATTTACATTAATATTTATATTCTGCTTGCAGTCCTGGAGACACTTCAACAACTCATACTTACATACGTAACGTGGTCATTTTTTTAATCAGCCTTTTATCAGCGCTTTTCCTCCCAAATCTTGAAAAGGTGTGTACACACACACACACACACTTACGTATTTGCACACGAGTGCAAATATGTGCGATACAACTCTTGTGAACTCAGGGACTTTGCAGTTTTGCTTTTTGATTGGAACATCTGAAATGATAAGAATATTTATGCATGCAGGGCTAATTAAATATCTAAAATGTCCAGCTTTGGTGTAATACTTCTTCATGGTGATTTATTGACCAGTAAGTGGCAAAGGAGAAACATCCAATACCTTTCTACATATTACTGGGGTCCTACAAACGATGGAAGATATTGGTTAACTGTGAAATAATTATTAGAAATTATTTTTAATGTGTAATGATATTGATATAGGACCCCAGCAATGAAAAGGTAAAGTGGAGATCACCAAAAAAACACAGGTGGAACAATAAAATCTGAGATAAATATAGAATCTGAATTGCTTTACAATACAAATGGCTAATTAACCTTCATGTAATGACAATGACATAATCTGTTTTACGGAAAACTTGTGTAAATTGTGATGATTTATCATCATGCTGTGAAATATTTTTTTCCCTCAGTAAATGCATCTTTTGTACATAATGTTTATGTTGAATTATGTTATGTAACATCACTTACTGTTGAGTGAATTTTACCCTTCATTTCAAACATATAACTGCGATATCATATTCTATATTTTCCCCTTTAAAAAGGAGGCCTTCATTGTGTATCTTTCCAGTTGTTTCTCTTCTCATCTTTTATGTTATTTATGTAGAATTAAGTTTATTTGACATGCAAAAACATCACTAAATCTGCAACAGATAATTATGTACAAACACCAGCCATATTTAGATGTAATAAAATATATAATATACATATATTTATAATTATATATAGAAATAAATTAAAATTAAAAACAATATTGTATTATAGCATCATTTCATTCATCACCATTGTTGACATATTTATTCCCTGCCTTCCTGTATATTTTCCCTGTGCTTAGTAAAAAAATAAAATAGCAATCTGAGATAAAAATAGGTATTTTCAGCAGACGCTGCTGGTTGTTGGGGGAAGATCGAGGCTTCGCTGTTATGCTAATATCGCTGGTGAATGTGAGGTTTCTCCTGACAAAGGGGGCCAGGCTCGGAGGGGGGATGGGAGGGCTCGCAGACGGCGGCGGAGCGGGGCCACATGGATCCGAGTCGGACGACCCGCGAGCGCTCGGTGGGCGGGGCCAAGGGGAGGGAGGGAGGGAGGGGGGCGAGCACTTCCTGCTCGGAGGGGCACGTGGTTCCGCGTCTGCCTCCCTTTGCCTGTCAGTGTGTGAAGGTTCCTCTCGTTCCTCTCTCCCCCTTTTATCCTCCCGTGCAGCACAGCAGACCTCCTCCTCCTCCTCCTCCTCCGTACTCACACCTCCTCCTCCTCCTTTTCTCCTCCTGCTGCTACTTCTCTTCTTTTATGGTGTGTTTTCCTCTTTGCGACGACTCCCCGGGACTTAAACCGACAGCCAGGCCGCGGTCACTTCAACGTGGAGATAGTGAAAGTGTGTGTGAGTGTGAGAGAGGGAGTGTGTGTGTGAGAGAGAGGGAGTGTGTGAAGGCGCGTGTATGTATGTGTGTGTGGAAGTGTGCGCGTGAGTGTGTGTGAGTGCGTGCGTGCGCGCGGTGCATCCGTGTTATTTTCCCCAGCATCCCACCTCCGCCGCTCGGTCATGACGCTGGAAGCGATCCGCTACCGGTCCGGGTCTCTGCAGATCCTCAACCAGCTGCTGCTGCCGCACCAGACGGCGTACGACGACATCCGCTCGGTGCAGGACGCCTACGAGGCCATCAAGTCCATGAAGGTAAGGAGCAGAGGCTCCCCGTTCCCCCCCGTTTCCCCCTGTTCCCCCCGTGTCTCCCCATCCTCCGGGTTTCTCTCTCTTTTGTGCTCCCGCCGCCGCACGCGCGCCTGTCGCCGCCGCACGCGCGCGCTCCGCCGGCCTGTGTTTTTGTTTTGGACGCACCTGCAGCGCCCTGCTCCCACCACCACCACCTCCTCCCTCCATCCTTAATTTACAGTTTCCACATTATCACGTGCACGCGCGGGTGACTGTGCACGCGGTCACCCACCCATGAAACCCCCCTCCCTCCTCCTCCTCCTCGTCTTTCTTTGGGAGATTATTGATGAATTATTAATGACCTTTGCCAGGTTTTTTTTTTGTTCGTTTTGGTCTCTCCACTGCACTCCTCCTGATTTATCTCCACATGGAATCCAGAGGTGTTCAGCAGGTGTTCAAGTGTCCAGATGTTCACTTATTGGTGGTGGGGGGGTCACGGATACTCACTCCTTTTGTCTTCACTGTTACACACTCGCAGCTGCTTCACGTTCTGGTCCCTTTCTATGTGTGTGTGTGTGTGTGTCAGAGTGAAGGAATGTGCCATAACCAGGGAGGATGATGTCATAACGGAGACTAATGACTCCGACACAGAGATGATATCATTTCAGTAGAAGTGAAGTTTTGGCTCAGTGATCAGCCGCTTTACTTAAAAACCAGGGTGTGATTGACTGGTTACTATCCCCTCTGCTCCGCCCCCCCAGGTGCGGGGTGCCCCGGCCATCGCCATCGTGGGCTGCCTCAGCCTGGCCGTGGAGCTGAGGGCCGGCGCCGGCGGCGACGACCCCGTGACCTTCATCCGGGAGTCCCTGTGTCACCTGACCTCGGCCCGGCCCACCGCCGTCAACATGGGCCGCGCCGCCCGCGAGCTGATGGAGTTCGCCGAGAACGAGAGCATGGAGAAGAACTCGGAGCAGCTCAGAGAAAGGTGCGTGAAGCGATCAATCGATTAGTTGATTGGTTCAGAAAATGTTCCCCGAAGCTGAAGATTTCAAACCAACAGTCCACAACGCAAAGATCATCAGTTTAATATGTAAGAAGAATAAAAGAAACCAGAAAATAATCAGACTGAAGGGCTGGACAAGAGAATTTTGACATTTTCTTCTTTGAAATGATTCACATCTCATATTAAATAAATTATTGATCATCATAATAGTCGGTGATAAATGTGATAGTTGTCAACTAACCACTTCAGCGTTAGTCTAAAAGCTCTTAATGTGGCTTCATTATGATGAATTATTGTTGGAAAATTAGATGAATTTATCGACTAGAGCTGCGACCAACAACTAATTTGTTAGTAGATCCATCTTTTCTTAATTAAAATGATTAATTGATTTGAATATATTTCTCAAAGCTGAGGACCCATCAGTTTACTATTATAGAAATCTAAGGAAATCTGAAAATAATCAGTTTGATTATCAAAATATTTGGTGATTAATGTAATAGTCGCCTAATTAATCGATGATTGTTGCAGCTCTCTGGTCTTACAGAAAACACACAGGACTACATCCAGTAACAGAATAGGATCAGATATATTATCTGAACTTTACTTTGCACCTATTATAATATAGTATAGTATTTTTTATTATACTGACATATAAAGCACTAAAAAACCTAAACTCAGATCGAGATAAAGTAACTGATCAAATAATTGATTATGGAAAAAAATAGTAGTTGGTGATGAATGAGATATTTTTAACTCTAATATATCAGCTCTAATATAGAACCAGGGGAAAAAATGCAAACTGGGCATAGGAATGTTTTGCTAACCAGAATTAACGTGATGCACATTTCTAATTATATATTTGTGTTTAGTTAAATTTTTAGAAACACATCATGAGTCAGGCGTCTACTGCAGTTTTATACTTTTCCTTTTTTTTTTGTATCCGACGTACATTCTGTTCTTCTTCTGATTTGCATAACGGTGTGAATGAACGAGAAGAACAGGACTGAGAGTGAACTATGTAAATGTAAATGTCTTAAAGTCTTTAGGAAGAAACTGGATCTGCAGGATTTAAGAGCAGCACGTCGACCTCCTGTGTCTTTTGAGTTTAGGGCCTTGTTACGTGTAATAAGTCCAGGGCAGCTTCTCCATCCATCAACAGCTGCAGGTGTCTCCCTGCAGGATAAAAAAGACGAGAGACATGTGAAAGTTATCAAATCACAGATAAGGTGGAAGGTGTGAAGCCTGTGCGCCACAGTGATGTTGCTGCAGATTAATTATCAGTGTGACAGAGAAACACCCCGGGTGGTGTTAATTCTGCAGGATTCAGTTCAGAGCAACAAAGTTTGAAGTGTGAGCACAAGTTTTCTTTGTCAGTATCAATTAAGTCAGTGCGTTTACATGCGGATCCTAATGGAGCTGTGCTCAAAATTAGATTCTAGCGTCGAGTCGGACTTCTGTCTTTGTCTCGGTTTACCTTAACTGACTGGTTGTTTCAGTGGGTTAATGCGGCTGTGGATATGTAAATGTGTTCTCCAGTGTCCGACCAGCTGTGCCAGCCTGGCGCGGTGCTGAGAACAGGATACTCCGGTTCTGGCGGCTTCTTTGCTCCACTTTGTGCCTTCTCTCCTGTTTAGGGTGTAGAAACAGCACAGAGGTGTAAAATACCAGAGGAATTCCAATTCCTCTCACATTATCTAGGTGTGTTAATACGACCATGAGACGTCCATCTTGGTCTGACCTTAATGCGACTTTAAAAACCCAATCAGAGCCAGATTAACACAATATTTAGATTTTCTTCAGTGCCATGTAAAGTACTGACTATCTCTGGTACAGTATCATCATCAACATCAAATATTGGGTTTATGTTAAAGAAGACTTTACATTATTTTAAATGGAAATAGAACTCAAAACGCCCAGATATTACGCATCTGAACTGTTGAGTTATCCTGTTGGATCTGTGAGTCTCTGTTTTTGGGAGATAGAAGGATGGACACGTGGTTAAATAAGCAGCTCCTTATTGACGTGTTGGACTTTTGGCCGAGAACTTATTTCCCAACTGGTGCAGTGTATTCACATCAAATATTAAAACATATTCGGTGGAACCGCCATCATCACAGTCGCCTCAGCTGCAGCGTTTTACACTGGAATCATCCACAACAATAGAAAACTAAGCTAAATGAATTTGTAGCAGTTAAAGAGCTGCAAGTTGCCTCTTTACAAGTGAGGCAGGCTTGTGGTCAAATTTACATAAACGGTGTGAAAACACGACTGATGAATCCTGCTGTAACTCAGCATCCTGGTGGGGGGTGGGGGGGGGGGTTATATCAGGAACACACAGTTGATTTTTAATTCTTAAAACTTGGGTGAAGTGTAGGCCGGTCTCCGCTTGAATGAATGACGGTTTGGAGAAAGGGGGGAAAAAAAAAAGGTCAGAAACGAGCAGGAATTACTGAGCAAAGTGATGTAAGTGTAAGAAAGAGGAGAACGTGAGAGGAAACGAGATCCAGCAACAGTAGAATTAAGGTTTAATATTTAAAAAAATCTGATTATGAACATGAGAAATGAAGAGACGTCCTCTCGTCTTCTCGCAGCGTAATCGCCTGGATCGAAGACATGCTGGAGCGCGACGTCAACGACAACAGGAAGATCGGTAACTATGGCGCCCAGCACATCCTGTCCGGCGTCCCCAGGGACTCGGTGACCATCCTCACGCACTGCAACACGGGCTCGCTGGCCACGGCTGGATACGGGACGGCGCTCGGTGAGACCGGCGGCCGCTGGCACGATCGAGATAAGACCGTTTACTTATTTACGGTGGTGTAACAGGAATAATGTGTGTGTGTGTGTGTTTGCGTGCAGGCGTGGTGCGGAGCCTCCACTCGCTGGGCCGGCTGAAGCGGGTCTACTGCACGGAGACGCGGCCGTACAACCAGGGCTCCAGGCTGACGGCGTACGAGGCCGTGGCCGAGGGCATTCCCGCCACGCTCATCACCGACAGCATGGCGGCGCTCACCATGAGGGAGATGGACATCACAGGTGGGTCGGCAACGGGTCTTTTCTAGTAGTAACGCTCTTTATTGAAAACACTATGCACGAATTTCATTCATTTAAAAAAGTGCTAAAGCCGAGTTTGTTATTCTGTGTATGTAGCTACGTTGTAGGATGTCCACTTTCTGGACCTGCACGTCTAAAAATCCTAAATACAACAGAGAGAGTAATGTGCAACTCTGTCGTTTTTGCCTGTATCTCAACATTTGCAATAAAAGCATTTGCTCTTCAATTTTAATGAGCTCCAAACACGTGTACTAAGGCCAGTTTAAAGAAAAAAAACAGGGAATATGTGTTTTTTCTGTCTTTTGGCAGACTTTTTTTCCACCTGGCTCTAATAATACTCATTACGGTTGCCATTGTTCACTCTGAAGAGGAAGCAAGAACTCGGCAGAGCAACGTGTTTCCCCAGCACAGAAGTATAAACTAGTGTACAGAAGATGCCAAATCATCCAGATGCAACCAAAGTATTTAGTCTTTGATTAAAATATTAACACATTTAAGGAATAAATAATAATCCATCCATCCATCCATTGTCTATCCCGCTTATTCCCTTTCGGGGTCGCAGGGGTCTGCTGGAGCCTATCCCAGCGCGTTAAGGCGAGAGGCAGGGGGATACACCCCAGATGGTCGCCAGCCAATCGTGGGGCACACACACCATTCACACACCATTCACTCTCACACTCACACCTATGGGCAATTTAGAGTTTACCAATTAACCTGAGCATGTTTTTTGTATTGTGGGAGGAAACCGGAGTACCCGGTGAAAACCCACGCAGACACGGGGAGAACATGCAAACTCCACACAGAAAGGCCCCAGACCCAGGCCCAAGGCGGTCTTGAACCTGCGACCTTCTTGCTGTGAGGCAACAGTGCTACCCACCGCACCACCGTGTCGCCCTAAATAATAATCTCTTATGTCTTTTCCATCATGTGAAGGGTCACCGGTCCCGTTTGCTCGGTACTCCAACCTAAAGCGTTTCTAACGTGGTTTCATGGTGATGGAAGCGCTAAAATAAGCGTTATGTTCCGTCCCGTACCATATGGTACTATGTCATATTATGTAGTGTAAAAGACGGAACGTGTGGCGTCACACGTCCTATCTGATCGCTTCTGTCTGGATCTTACGGATACGGATTGATGGGATCAGGGATATTTTTGGTGTGACAGCGGGTGTCATAAAGAAGCAAATGGATCATCATCATTTTCCCCGAATTGGCCACCACTAAACTTTAAAAATTCCCCAGCACAAGATCAAAGATTAGCGGCCTCACGCTCCACTGATGGATATTTCTTTTTTCTATTTTGCTTTCTTTTGCAGAGTACATACAGTATTGTCATCTCCTGGTCAGTCACCATTATTATTATTATTATTATAGAACGTACAGACATAATTAACACATAGGGTATGAATAGGGCTTTAGGGGCTTTACTGCATGGTTTCACCCTTTCATCCACATGTAACAAGCACTTGAGGGCTCCTTAAAAACCAGAGTCCAGGGTGAACCTGTGTGGATGGGAAAACAACGAGCAGCCCTCTGCAGGACTAGTTTACTTTGCTATATCCTACTATAATATATGATATAATCTGGGAGAAATATCATCTTCACCTCTGACTTGACCCAATTTCTAAAAAAGCTTTTCAGAGATTCCTTTTCCAAACCAACCTCTGCTGCTGTCTGATCAACTCTTCTTTTGTCCCCCTCCAGCTGTGGTGGTGGGCGCCGACAGGGTGGTCGCCAACGGCGACACGGCCAACAAGGTGGGCACGTACCAGCTGGCCATCACCGCAAAGCACCATGGGATCCCCTTCTACGTGGCGGCGCCCAGCACATCGTGCGACCTGAGCCTGGAGAGCGGCAGGGACATCATCATCGAGGTGCGCCCCCCGGAGGAGCTGACCAGCATCAACGGAGTCCCCATCGCTGCCCCGGGTACGACGCGTACAGCAAAACTATTTTTTTGTCTCTAATTACGTCGCCAGAGCAGCGAGATGCTGCGTGGCGTCAGAATAATTAAAACCTACATCAGTCTAACCAGGAGGAGGGGCATGCCGCTCTTTAACTTTCACGTCACGTTAACGGCGTTTAAAGAGGAGGCCGCCGTCGTTCTGTGTCTTTATCCTGCTAACAAATCACATTAACAGGCCATAATCACCAATGAGACGATCATATTAACTACCGCTGCTGCTCTGCCGAGGCTCCAAACATGAAAGTACATTTACAAATTCTGAGGGAGATTGTTAAGAAGATGCTGAAACGTGATTGTGGTTCTTGGCGAGATGTTTTATGTCTGGTCCGACATATTTCATCCCGCCCATTAATGTCTGAGCTCCGCTCAACACACGTTACAATCACAGTGCTCTGCCTTTTTGTAGAAAAGGAATGAGCTTTCAATTATTATGCAAAAGTCACTCAAGGGTCCTACAAGCTGTTGATAAAGTATAAGTGCTTATAAGTAGACTTTGTTTCAAAGGTCAATTATTTTACACATTTCATCCGTTTTAGTTGAAATTATGTACAGAATCAAATAGATCATCAAGCACAGTCTGTTGTAAAGTTAAATGTCTGATATTATTAAAGGTGATTGGACTTAATTGCATTTCTTTTGCAATATACTTTACATTAATGGTACAGGATAGATACACAGGACACAAACCTTGAGAATTCTCGTGCATTTTAACATCTCTAATTGCAGTTTTTAAAGAATCCTGCCCATGTGTGTTGCAAATGACTAATTAGGAATTACTGTCTAAAGCACTGAAGGACACAGGCTGTTTTGACAGTAAATAAAAGTAATTGATTTAATATTTCTATAAGAAAAAAGAATCAAAAATCATCTCAATATAGTTTTACATCTCCTGTCTTGAGCTTCTCTCTTCAGCTTGTTTTGTGTCTCATTATTTTAACGAGCGTCTCCTCTGATTGGCTGATTTCGAGTAGTGGTGAAGGCTGGGGGGGTGACATCACGTCTTTTTTAAAGCAACAAACAGTTTTTGAATATAGGCTGTGTGTGTGTTTCTCTTAGAGAGTTATTTATAGAAGTTATTATTTATAGAAGAATCCATAGGAAATAAATTTAAAATCTCAGAAATCTCAGGATGTTTTTTCGAGAGGGAAATAACGAGTCGTTCTTTTTCTTTTTTTCTTTTTTTGCCGGCCGGCAGGTATCGAGGTGTGGAACCCGGCGTTCGACGTGACTCCTCACCAGCTCATCACGGGCGGCATCATCACGGAGCTGGGCGTGTTCCTGCCCTCCGAGCTCCAGGCGGCGCTCACCGGGCGCCTCACAGCCCTGTAGAGGCCCCCCCCCCCCGGTGGGCGGCGAGCGCCACTGCACCTTAACGTCTCACACACACACACACACACACACACACACACACACACACACACACACACACACACACACACACAGTCATGGTTATGGTTTCATTTAATTTTGGTAAAGGCACAGTCACTGTTACATGTCAGTGGTGTACACACACACACACACACACACACACACAGAAGAAAAAAAAAGTCACACACACTCTGCAGGGAGTCGAGTAGACACACAAGTGCAGTCTCCCCTTTCTTTTCTCTCTTTTCCCTGCGATCTCTCCGTTTTTACATCTCGTCTTTCATCCTCTCCCGCTGCCTCTTCTTTCTTTTTCTTTTTTTTTTCCCTCCCAAAAAACGGCTTCCGCGACAAACGAATCCTCAAATTCCATTTGGAAAAAAACTAATTGAACGAGTCGTTACCGACATCGATTTTTCAGCGATTCCTCAACTAAAAAAAAAAACTAAAAAACAACTCTACTGCAACGGTGACATATTTGGATTTTCCCCGAGTAGTGATTTTGATCAACCGTGATTTCTAAAGAAAAAATGCTGCTACTCACTTGCTGTAAATATACATGTCCTCGCTGGTAGTGTGTACATATGTAGAAAACTAACCCCTGCTGGTAAAAAAAAAAGTACTGTTACTTTAACCAAATTGTTTGGTTAATTAAAATTGCAAGCTAGCATCAAAAAAATGTTATATTAACATTTAATTTCTGTTGTACTGTGTAGATACTTTTTGTAGCGGCGCCATCCAAATTTCAAGTCTTTTCACTTTTTACCCCGCACGGCGAAAATTCTGAACAAGTGGAACTCGTTAGTCGGCTGAAGCCTTCACCAACACGCGGCCGTTCATACCTCATCCGTTCATCGTATGTCCTGCTTCCTGTTGTCTCAGACCACTCGTGTATTCTATCATGTACCTGTGTGTATATACAGTATATATGTAGCCATATTTCTGCAGCACCATACTGATATTCACTATACTGCACTGGACTCTGTGACAATGAAAAATTGGAAGAGGGGGAAAAAGGGTTTGGTGTCATTTTCACCAGAAAATCTTTTGCTGTGACGTCTGTTGAGAGGTAAAATTTATTAAAGGAACAGTTCACCCCACGGAAAATAAAAGTTGGAGTCATGTGCTCACTCAAAAAGGTAGTTGAGACTTTCTAATGTTTGTTCTTAAAAAATGAAATGACAAACAATGACATTAAATCTAACTTATCTAGTTCAGTGTCAAAAAAAATCCAAGAAAAAGATTACTATTTGGACTCTGAAGCTGCCACGACGTCTGATCGATGTCTTAACCTCAACTCCTCTCTCAGCTCTTTGTTTTGCCTGCAGCTTTTCAGTCTCCCGTCGTGTGATTCCCAGCAGCAGGCGTCTGTTTTCAGCAAAAACACGACGCCTGCGTCACCAAACAGCGATAAAGGCCACTCAACAGCGATAGTTAAAGAGCCTGACGTTTCCCTGAGGGACCAAACCAGAGCTGAATATAATACTGTGACTTGTCTGGTGGATATTGATAATTGATAATATTGATCTGTGTCTATACAGGAAGTGCCACAACCTAAACAATGTTAATGCTGCCCCCTTGTGGCCAAAATAGACAGTGGTTGAACTTCTACATACACTATATTTCTATAATTATTGACTCACTAGCCTTGACTTGCATATTAATCTGAGCAACATCCCATTCCTACTCTATGGAGTTTAAATATTACTTTGCTCCACTTTTTGCAGCTATAGCAGCTTTTTGACCATTCTTGCAGAAAGTGCATTTGTGAGGTCACACCCTGATTTTAAGGAGAAGTCCTGGCACTTAATCTTTGCTCTAATTCATACTAAAAGTGTTCTATCCATGGGGTTAAAGGTCAGGACTCCAGGTCTAATTCATCCACACCAAACTGTCATCCAGGTCTTTATGGACCTATTTTTTGCATTAGATGGATTTTAATGGATGAGCATATACTATTGGAAATATAGTGTATATGGGTTTGCAAAAAAAAAACCTTCACACTCACAAACAAATGTTAATGTAAGACGAGGTTATTGTGGTTGAGCAGCAGGCGACTCGCTCTTCATTCTGGGGTGAACTTTTCCTTTAAAGCCTTTACCGTGGCGTGTTTTTCTGCACCTAAACGGGACACGTGGCTGGACGCCGCCAACAATCAGAATGTAATATTCAGGCCACGCCAACGTGCTGCGTTCAGGCTTCACTTCAGACACCGTCACTTCTTGCCTTTGTGCTCCGTTCAGAATGTGTTGGGACTGTTTGGATTATTCCCTCCTCACAACGTGAAATGCCGGCTTCCATTAGCACCTCTGACGTTGACGTTCAGGACTGCACAAAAGTGTTTTTTCCTCTCCATAGTTATTATTGAAAAAAATTAATCAACAACAAGTTAATAGTAATCATCAAGCAAAAATGTTAATTACTCACATATTCCAGCTTTGCTTCTTTTCATAGTTTTATATATCGATGTGAGTTAAATATTGTTGGGTTTTGGTCTTTATATCAGAAAAAAGCAGGCCACTTTAGAGATATATTGGATGTTTTTTTTCTATTTTTTGACACCAAAAATTGATAGATTAATTAAGATCATTAATTGATACCCAACACTAATGTAATAACCTAACAGCCTCTTTGTATTTCTCCAGAACCTGTAGACTGTTAACCATCAGGATCCAACGTCAAACCTGGGTTTACTGAGCGAGAGGTGTCTAACTGAGGTTCTACAACACTGCAAAAACTGTTTGTGGTACAGTTAGTACGATGTTATATAGTATTATTCCACTGGAAGATATTTTTTCCCAGATTTGGCTCAATTTGGTTTTATTTTATGAAAAATCTCGAAATAAGATAATTATGTGCCAGTGGAATAAGGTAATCCTACTCAATGTTGCACTAAATGTGCCAAAATTCACCCAATATGATTTCAGTTTTTGCAGTGAATGCATTCGTTGTGCTCGGAGGTTTCCTGGGTAAACTCCCAGACATGTCGATCCTCTCGCTGTACTGAATGTCTCAAGCCCGGAGCCCGGGGCCTAGAACTGCTCACTGCCTTACAGGTGCAGCACCAGCTCACGCAGATTTCAGAACTGGTCAGAGAAACATGCGATAAACGACTCCAGACGCGGCCTCTGGACTTTCTCTGGGTCTGAGATGCTGCCACTGACCCGACTGCAACCCACTGTGTCTCCATGCTTTCTGTAGATGAGTTTACATGTGCGCTGTGTATCCTGCTTATATGAAGGTGACACATTCTAGTTTCAGATAGTGCCACGCACAAAGTTTCGTAATCGGCTCCTCAGCCAGAAACCAAACTGAGAATCGTCCTCGGCCGTCGAGGAAGATCAGTTCAGGATGTCTTCAGGGAGTGGGATCGAAACCCGGATAAACGCATGCACGTTGGTGCTTGAATGTGTCGGTGACGACCTCACACACTCAGCCGCCCCCTGTGGACGTTTCCCCTTTTATTCCTCACAACAGGTGACAAAGACACAGCCCCACCTTTCCGATCTCCAGGACCACCAGAAAAAACCTAAACTCTTTAAAAAAAAAAAAAAAAAAAAAAAGAACCTTTAATGTCGATAATAATAATCGCAGTATCCATAGTGTCACTGTCCATATCGTTAACCTGCTGTAATATAAGCTCACTTCCTCCTCCATTTCTCCCTCTATCAAACCTCCACTCACTGCGACGCCGTTAGGTCACACACGAGCATAAAAAGACACTTGTGTATTTTGCATTTTGCTTCATTTTGTACATATAAGGACACCAAGTGTTTTTGGGGGGCAGATTTAGACGATGTTTCAGACATATGTAGCAACTCTGTGGCCATCAGACCAGCCACGTTTCATTTCATTTTCTTAATCTTTTTTAAGGAGGTACGAGATTTTTTTTTTTTTTTAATGTCTGTACATCATAATGGTTAACTGTTTGGCTGTGGTTTGTTGTTTTATTTCATGACATTGTGATTCCTAGTGACTAGGCCATTAGTTCACCACACTGGGGAGGCCTCCTCAACCATACACACTACCTCTCCGTCTGCCAACACAGACTCCAAACACTGAAATGCATGAACACAAGCGTGCCAGGCTGCAACACAGCAGATATTGAGAGATTGCAGAAAAAAAAATCTGAACTTAAAATTCTCCACATCTCACTAATATTTAGTATCTCGAACCCAAAGTCACAATTAACCTGTGGCGGTGCTTTTATAGTTTGCGAAAGTAGCCTAGATTCAGGTCGGTGTGTTTCTGTTGGGTTAAGCTGAATTCCGACTGTGTTGTGCTCCTGTGTTTTTTTACACCACGCGTTGGAAGCAGCAGCAATACAGTGTTCCACCAAACCCCCCCTGAGAAGCCCCATCACACGCCCAATAATCAGGTGCCAAAATTCAGCACTGCTTGCCACGTATAATCAAAGAAAGGTGCTTGTGTGTATTATCAATGATCAGTATGGCCTGCAATTACCATGGAAGGAGTGTTGTTCAAGATGGCCTCTTTAAGTGCAAGTATGTTATTGTTGTTATTGATAATCACTTGATCTGGGTTTTAATTTTGAAACATGTGGAAATAGTTAAAAACTGGATTTTTTAAATATATATGTATATGAATATAATGCTGTAAAGTGCAGTCATGAATTAAGAGTTTTCTCTTTCACATCAATACAGTAAAAATAATAAAAACCACAGTGAAATAACTTTTGTGTCTGTCTCAAGCACATGTTATTTTCATTAAGAAATACATCAAAGGGCAATGAATTATTTTAGAGCACTAAATAGTAAGAAAAATGAAAGAGAAACCCGTAAAAAGACAGGGAACGGGGCTTATTGAAAGATATTTTAAATGTTATCCCATTTTATCTTCTTTAAAATAAAAATAACGGTGTAGTAATGTAATACATCCGGATGATGGCGGTAGTGGACGCAAACTGCCAATGAACACCAACGAAGAAGAAGAGGATCGCGGTGGGTCACTTCCGGTTAATTTCCTGTTAGCAACAATGGCGCAAGGTTCACAGAAGTTTAAAGCTCAGCGGCCAGGAGCCGCCAAGAAGCAACAGAGGAACAAAAATAAAGGACCGAAGAAAGGAGGTAAAAACCAGTATTTTACCCGTTGGAAGAAACGAGGAAAATTGTATTTAAATAAACGGCGTCAACGTGTCACGTGCATGAAAACCGCAGAGCACGTTGTTGCCTCAAGCTCTGTTTACTACGCCATATGTTCCAGAAATGATTTATTAATTTGTTACTACTACAGAATATAATTCTTCTCATCGCCAGTGTTAGAAATTCATTAAGTACATTTGCTCAAGTGTTTACAGCTTGTTGATCGATTATTTGAGTCAAAACTTTTTAAAATTCAGTTTTAAAATCATTCATTTTATTTCATTTTAATTACGAGTTTGTGCGAGTTTTGACACAAAATGTGTAATCCAACGAGTATATAATACTGGTGTTTAAGAAGAGAATTAAACTACCTGGTACCAAGTTTTTGGTGTTAAACCACATGACATTTTTAACTTTGTTCCATTTACAAGTGATGCTAATTTATACTTAAGTCTATTTGACAGCTTTAGTTACTTTTTAAAATGAATGTTCAAAATATTTAATAATATGCTTGTAATTGTCATTTTATTATTTTTGTGTAATTCATTTTGAGTAAAATGTGCAATATGAAGTGAATTAAAAGTGTATATGATGCAGTACTTGTACTATTAATCTACCAAAAGTATCTAAAATTGGATTCACATTGATAAAATATAACACGAAAAGTTAATGTTTGTTAGTGCAAGAAAAAATCAATATTAAGAGAATAGGAACTTTTTCTAAAAATTTTTAAATTGATTTTATAAAACTTTCAGGATAAACCAGGAGAATATGTGAAGAGGGCAGGTTTATATTACAACAATGAGGTTGTTGATTGTCTTACTGTTGTTTATCAATTGATATATTTAATATCTGGTGATGGCTGATAAAACATTTGTGATTCACTCTGATTTTGTTTTTTTTCTAAAGGGAGGATCATTGCACCTAAGAAGGCACAAGTGGTGGAGCAACAGATGCTGAAGAAGGTAAAAACCTGTCAGACTCTTTTATTTTGCCAGTGAACACATCAGTGAGCTTTACTGGTTCCTCGTCTTCATCATTGACTCCTCTGCTGTTCCCTAAAGGGTCTAGAGGTTGCCATCCGGAACAAGATTGAGCAGGAGGTGACTCAGAGAGCCAGTTTATCCCTCAACAAGTCCCTGACTTTGGTCAAAGGGGCTGATGATAAAGGCAAAGCCGGGGCAGCGCGTCCAGGGAGCAGCTCCAAATAGGACCCGATTCACAGATTTAAGAACTCTAAAATTTTACATATTAATCAGTGATGAAAAATTCTGAATATGATCAGCAGCAACAAGCTGTTGAACTTGCATAAACCACCACTGGAGGGAACCAAGGATCTTCAAGAAATCTTGGAGTTTCTGTTTTCTTGGCTTTACATTGTTTTGTAAAATTCATGGTTCGAAAGAAAACCGACATAAGAAATCTTTGTATGGCTGTACAGAAAATGATGAGTTTATTAGCCGGATATAAAACGTTTGCTGTTACGTCTGTTGCAGTGAACATATTCTGGTTGTATTTGTGTTGCTTGCTACATAAAAACAAAGGATGGTGACTCCTAACTGAATGTAGAGGATGTATCTGTTCAGTTTGTCCAGTGCTATAAAAAATGAATGGATCAGCATCTCTGTGATCAGTGAGGATTTTAATGCTGGTAACAAGCATCAGAAATATGTTTGACACGTGTTGATGCAGCTGTATGTATTATGTTGTTGCAGCTAATGCAACAACATAGAAAATACACATAAGAACAAGACATGAACCACCACACTGATACTTCTCAATCGATAAGCACAATCAATAATTGAAAGTACTATAAAACCAGCATTAAGGTCCAGAAAGTGAAAGGGCTCCAACAAAACATGTAATTTTATTTATACATCACCCTCTCATACACACCCATTTGCACCTTTGTTGTAGTTCATTCTTCATTCAGTTGGATGTGTTTTCAAGTGTTTTAGTAGTATGTTTAGGACATTTTTTCATAAAAAGTCTTCTCAAAATACAATAATTAATCATCCTGAAGCTCAGCTGTTGGTTCTAATTCTATTTTAAACTATTTGTACAGGACTTAAATATATGTGCTCACAAGGATCGATTTTGAGAAATAAATCCTAACCTGACAATATTTTTTTTTCGTATTTGTGATATAAAATATCATGGAACAGGAGCCGACAGCCACGCTGGTATTTTCTGTACATGTATGCATAGAGTGAAGAGCCTGGTTGTGATTATCAGTGACAAACGCATAACTAACACAACTGCCTCTTTCCTCTGTTTTACATCCGATGAGAAAACCATTTTAACCGTATTAACTCCATGAT
Source organism: Eupleurogrammus muticus (assembly GCA_036785175.1). Lineage (NCBI taxonomy): Eukaryota > Metazoa > Chordata > Actinopteri > Scombriformes > Trichiuridae > Eupleurogrammus > Eupleurogrammus muticus. The sequence continues at coordinate 26,742,087 of JAYKQN010000003.1, forward strand.
CCTAGGAAGTGGCCGTGAATTTCCACAAGGCCACCAGTTTATTAACAGCTGCCAGTGATAAGCTGTTTGAACTGTTGTCCACACACATGCTCCCAGAGCAAGTTTGGTAAGAGCAAACATTAAATAATACGCAAGAAGTGTTCTTTTATGAGGTATTTATTAAAATCCTTAAGAGGTGAAGCACTGCTCATCATTCTGAGTGGCTTTACAACTACAATGTCACATTCTATACCGAGGGTGGGTGCAAGTTTTAGTTTCAACCAAGCCGTTACACACCTGATTCTTCCAATGAAGGTACTTAGCAAGGGCTCTATTGGTTGATTAGTAGAATCAGGTGAGCCACACAGGCCCCTCTGGACCAGGATCGCCCACCCCTGTTCTATAATGTGCACTACCACATGGAAAGCAATCCTAAAACAAGCTATTTAAAATGATGTGATACAATCAAAACGTCAAGGCGAACAGGGATTTCTGAGGTGTGTAGTTAAGGGATCCTGGTGGGCCTACAGGCAGCGGGAGGAGCGCAGGAACCTGGGGAAGGAGTCTTTGGCCATCAGCGAGTAGATTCTCCGCTGGGCCTTGTTGAACGTGTCGGCGCACGGCGAGTCCATCACGCTCAGCAGGGCCTCACGGGTCTCAGCATCCAGGTTCACCTGGAGGGGAAAACGTCAGGTGATCAGAAGAAGCTTTTCAACACCAACGCGAGCGTCTCGTCCATTCCCTGCGGCCAGAATTTTTTATAGAATAATTTCTGGAAGGCACATGAAAACTAATACTAGTGTATACTACCATAATAACCTGCCCTACTTTGTTTAACACTCCTATGTAACTTGCCTATCAGGTTTTAGCCCTGTTATGCACATTCAATGTTTTAAACAATGGTATTAAAAGTAATATTAGTTATAGCAGTGTTACATGTTTATTAATATTTAGACTTAAGGCAAATTACATCATGAATAAATAAGGGAAAAAATAAAAACGAAAAACTTTCATTCTTTTTTTTCCCTCCTCTCTCCCCCTAGTTGCTGCTGTTGACCTCGTTACCGTTCGTTAGGTTTGGTATTAGCCAACAGATTGTTAAAAAAAAAGGTTTATTTTGGACACATTTTGAACAAAGTGCTGTGATAATTAACTTACTGTCTTCTAGATATGAGTTTTATAGGTTTCTTTCACGTAGCTAGCTGCTAGCTGCTAGCGGACTGTCAAAAATTAGCCGTTAGGCTCTGGCCCCGCCCACTGAAGAAAAAAGTGTGGACGAAACCACTTTGAGGAACAGGAGGGGTGTCTTGAATTTAATTTTTACTTTTTAACAATAAGTAAACGCATTTTTTTATATTTAGCAGCGCATTGTTGTGAGTTTATTCAACATACTATATTTTTCAAAATGATTTATTTGTGTTTACAAAGAAGCTTTGGGAGACAACTTTGTCATTTCCCACTATAATTCCTCATCTATCTCTCTCTTCCGCCGACCTCCTGCGGGGCGTCGGGGTTGATGAACTGGCTGTAGATGCTTCCGGCTTTGGTCCTCCGCACGTAGGACGGGGACTCCCTGTAGTCCTCGCAGGCCAGCCAGAAGTCCAGGTTCTCCTCGCTGAACTCGGAGCACAGGAACTCCCGAAACGCACGCAGACCCCCTGGGTGGTGGAGGGATGAAGAGTGAGGAAAACGTGTAAATGTGTGGAGACGGACAGAACTTCTGTATAGAGATTCAGCTTTACATCACAGCTTCTTGTGCACAAATCTGTCAGCGGGAGATCACTTTGATTAAACGTTTATTCTAAGTGATGTTTAAGTTGCCAGTATGAAAACAAACTTTCCCCAGTACTCATGAATGCCTGACTAGTGTTTTAAGACAAACCATATGTGCCTTCACATTCTCGGTAGGCTGGAAGTATTCCTACATGTGCCCTCATATAAGGAAGTAGTAAGTTGTCAAAGTGTTGGAGAACTGATGAAAATATTCCCAATCGGCCTCAGTGGTTAAAATAAATCCTTAGTCTAATTATGCAAAGAAACATTGGTTGCATGTCCTCTCTCCTCTATTTAACATGTTACTACTAAAGATAAAGCATCGTAATAGTTATTCACATCATTAAATTGAAATAAATCCTTATCTAATGTGGGCTACAGCGTTTAATCTATCTGCTGTGCCCACTCATTTTTCTTAAAATGTATATAAATAATCTATTTATATTATATAAATACATTTTATAATTCAAACTATTTATTTTTTGCATCTTTATGCATGCAGCGTTTTGTAAAGGAGAAAAAGACAAAGTGACAGCACAGAACCCACCCTTAAAGTAAATCATCTAAATAGATTTTTGAATGAAATTGTATTATTTACATTTATGCATTTTCCTACTGTGACATGTCAAAACGCCTCCTGTGGGGAAAAAAAATTGCTGCTTGCATGTAAGAATGAAAAACCTTTAGTAGTGGTAAAATAAAAAAAGAAAGAAATACAAATAGGATAAAAAAAAAAAAATCTTACTTTTCTTACTTAGCAGAAATTCCAAGTCCTGAGGAGCTTTTCCACGGTGAAGCCTGAGAAGAGACACAAAGAGTCACAATTCAGAGACTGAAAGTGGACAAGTGGATTTTCTGCTTATTTGAAGAGACGACTTTCAGCAGCTTTACTTGGGCTTGTGGTGCATCTCAGCCAGGGGGCTCAGCTTCACCTTCATCACTTTTGCCCTGAAACACACACACACACACACACACACATCAGAAATCACACAAGGCTGTGCATGCAACGCGTCATAATCAAAACCAACCCGACAAACCACTCACTTCTCCAAGCATGAGGAAGGCAGGTAGGTGAGTCCCTTACACATTGAAGCCTGTGGTCCTAGAGAACTCTGGAAAAGTCTAAATAATTGCAGCAAGCTGCTTTTCTATGAGTCCAGACCACAGTGAGCTGCTCTTTATAAATTCTACCTGCATGTTATCTGATCCACTGATCTGCGAGCAGGTGTAGGGATGGACAAGAGAAAGGTGGCGTACGTGTTTAAAACCCACGTCGTCCTGTCAACAGAGATACAAAGGCAGTCTGCACATATAATAAATTAATTAAAGTGAGAACATTTTGTGTGTGTGTGAATAAAGTGATGAGGGAGCAGCAGGTGGGAAGGACATCACTCATCTCTGGAGTTCAGGGTTCGAGTGTGTGTGTGTGTGTGTGTGTGTGTGTGTAATGATGAAGGACGAGGGAGGGGATAAATGAAACGGAACACCTGGCAGCATCAATTTACAGCACATTAGCAATAACAATAAAAGTGCTGTTCTTCGCCCTTTGTCCCCAGTCTGTTTAAATATTTGGATCTGATTTTAATCATTTTTTCTTAATCCATGACGTTGATTTACAACTAACAAGGCTAAAATGTGACTTGAACTAAATACAATTTTCATGTAAGGGACTGAAACTTCTATAAAAATTATTGTTAAAATGAGAAATAGTTTTTTGTCTTAATTGTAATTAACTGTACTTGTTTATAGTCCCACCTCTTAATTGTTCACATCACATTATTTTAAATATAATAAAGAAAATATTTAATACATAGAGTAATAACTCAAATATATGTGCAGCAGAAACACGCATACACAGGTACAGATGAGGACTGCAGGAGTTAGGCTGCAGACAGGAGGAGGAGCTTGGATGCAGATTGAGTCCAGGTGTTAATCTCTTTTTCTGCCCTTCAGCAGAACTTGAGATTGAGTTTGAAGACAGTTATTTGACTGCGTAGCTGTGTAAGTTTTCTCTGGTCTTTTTAATTCATTAGGTTTAGTCGCACGATGTTACATCTTTATGTAGTTTATTATTATATATGTTTATTACACTGCTATAGAACAGATTCATTTACAAATATATACCTTGTAGGTACAATATCATTGTGAACAATCAAGGTTTTTAAGGCTATGTGCATGCATGGCTGAGGTACAGAAGTGAGCGTTAATTCACTTGAATGGAGTTTAGTGACGTTATGTTCCTGTCCTCAGTATATTTGCTGTGGCAACCTGTTCAACCGTAAAGAATGAGATGGTGCCTATTTAAATTGAATTTATATGCAGTTGTAGAGGAGAATCCAAAAGATGAAAGATAAAATTTGATAAAATAATCCTGTATTAGTCCTACAGTGGGAAGATCTCTATAATTACAGCAGCAACATAGACAGCAGAAATACAAAGCTTATAAGCAATAAATAACAAGTAACATAGACAATACTATGTTATAACTAGGAATACAAAAAATAGAAACATTGATATAAATATGAGAAATATGATAATTTCTAAATGAATTTCTTTAATATTTTAAGTTGGTTAAATGGTGCATCCATAAAAACATGGCGGTAATGATAAAATAATTCACTCTGTGTGAACATTACAGTGTCAATGAGGTGAATCTACATTACATGATATATACATATGAAATAAATGCATATGCTAAATATTATTTAAATAATCTTATAGTTACTTATAGGGAAACAAAATTTCTTTGAGAATAGATTAAAGATTAATTATTTCCTGTTTAGAAATTAGTAGTGAGACATGAAAATTAAGATTTGTTATAAAGGGTATGTTAACTGCAAAAAGTTTAAGCCTCGATCAATGATCTAGTGTGATGTCAGGAACAAATAGGTCAAGTATTTCTTAGGTCATTTTAATTGAAATAATGTCAAACCTAGAACTTATTTGATTTCTCTTACTTAAATTAAGTAATTAATAAATCTAATAATTAAAAAGGGGTAAATGATCAAGAAAATGATGCTCACAGGTCAGATGTCTATGAGCAAAAGAGACTGGTCATGTGACCTGTCCTTCAAAATAAAAGCGCCCTTTTCATGCATGAAGATAAATAATTGTTGCCATGTGACAACACTATGCAATAGATGGTTAAAATGTATAAAACGTACTTAAAGTATCACAGGTGCAATTTTCATTATTTAGGTTGTGTTATATTATTCTAGTATATCATACTAGTTTGTTTCATTTTAATGATTTAGTTTATCAATGTGGAACCGATGTGATACATTTAATAGTGACAGCTACATTATAATATTTGGCACATTTCAAACAAGGTGCGTATTTGAAAAATAAAATTAAAAATTAATAGAATAATGACAAATAAATATTAAAGTATATTAATTTTTATGTCAAATACACACATAACTATAGTTGTCAGATAAGAAATAGAAAAATAGAGCGAATGCTAAGTACAGCAGCCCATCTCTGCTATGTGACAAGCAGCGTGTTTCCTCAGTGCGGGAGGAGGAGCTGCGGGGCTGCTCCCGCTTCCTGCTTCCTCCAGTGGCTCCGCTATGAACGTCTACGGGACGGATGGGATCGATATTATCGACCAGTGATCGCTGACCCCCCCCCCCCCCCCCCCCCCTTTGGACGTGGATCTTCTGGAGGGTTTAAGCGTTAAGCTGCCGGACCCGACCGGATCCTCCTGATGGGCTGCAGCGGCTCAGGCTGCGGATAAACAGTGAGTCAACACGACAAGATGGTCTCTGTGTGGGTTCAGCTTTTATTTTATTTATTATCAGACCACAACAGCTTTTACCAAGCGAGTCAGGATCATAGCAGCTTGAAAAGCGCTGATATTAGTCTGCACGAGCAACAAATGATTGCTCTGTCCGCAAAATGATTGCCTTATTCTGCAAAATCAAATTTTTTATTTGCAAATTTGACAAACGATTTTACAGATGCATGGACAAAGTTACAACACAGAGCAGAAAAAAATCCTTTAACCTCAATACAAACTTAAATCGACACGGTGGTGCGGTGGGTAGCACTGTTGCCTCACAGCAAGAAGGTCGCAGGTTCAAGACCGCCTTGGGCCTGGGTCTGGGACCTTTCTGTGTGGAGTTTGCATGTTCTCCCCGTGTCTGCGTGGGTTTTCACCGGGTACTCCGGCTTCCTCCCACAATACAAAACATGCTCAGGTTAATTGGCAAATCTAAATTGCCCATAGGTGTGAGTGTGTGTGTGAATGGTGTGTGAATGGTGTGTGTGCCCCACGATTGGCTGGCGACCATCTGGGGTGTATCCCTGCCTCTCGCCTTAACGCGCTGGGATAGGCTCCAGCAGACCCCTGCGACCCCGAAAGGGAATAAGCGGGATAGACAATGGATGGATGGACAAACTTAAATCTGTGATTCTTAGCTTTGAACACGATAGGTAAAAACTATATATTTATGTTGAAATAAATAAATAAATACTTGTACAGCAAAAATAAACCTGTTGTAGAAGAATATTCTGTAATTGCTGACCAAACCAGTGGTCAACCTTTTTTGGTGTGACCTCTGACCCCCCATGAGCAGGTGCATGAGTTCTGAGCACCTGATTACATTTTATTAGTTAGTAGTAAAATCACCTACTAAAGACATAAAGCAGAGATTATAGGATATTTACCGTGTACGTGGCAGAGTTGTTATTTTCTGATTTCCTCTCCTCCTAAATCATCTTATGACCTCAAGATGTTTGAATTAAATCCGTACTGATCTTCTAAGATCCCCAAAAGTCACACTCTTGATGCACATTTGGTCGCTAGTTGCAGCCTCACTCCTGGTGGCCGGCGCCGGTGATGGGACCCCAAAGGACCCGGTTCCCCTGGGCTCACTGCCAGGACGGCGGGTCCTCCGGGTCGGACCAGGACAGAGAGAAGCGCTGGGCCGAGCTGTTCGAGGAGCTGGACCTCAACAAGGACGGACACATCGACATCTCTGAGCTGAGGACGGGCCTGGCGGGCCGGGGCGTGTCCAGGGCCTCCCTGGAGAGGGTAAGACCCCCTGGAGAGGGTAGGACCCCCTGGAGAGGGTAAGACCCCCTGGAGAGGGTAGGACCCCCTGGAGAGGGTAAGACCCCCTGGAGAGGGTAGGAACGGCCCTACAGGAGATGCAGCGGCACAGAGGAGGAGGGTAGATGGTGTCACTGTATATATAGTATTATGGCATATCAATATATCAATAGTATATTAATGGTAGAAGAAGTACTAGTGAAATATATATAAGATCTGAATGAAAGACTTAAATCAAGTCAAGTCCATTATACCACCTCAATGGGTTTTACAGTTCGTACAACAGCAACACATCATTGAAAAACTGCCTAAAACCTTTTTTAATGGGAAAAAACACATGACTTTTTATTGTATTTCTACTTTTATGTTGGTTGTTATTCCTGCTTTATTCAACTAGAATAACTGGAATATTTGCAGTCATTCGTTGACAGGCCGCCATTGTTTCACAGCTTTCCTGTAGTTTAACCCATTATACAAACAGTATGTCTCTGCGCTTACTTGAGGGTGTGTTTGTGTCTGTGTGTGTGTGTGTGTGTGTGTGTGTGTGTGTGTGTGTGTATCTTCAGGGTTTTCCTTTTCCATAAATCACAGTCAAATATTCACTGAAGGCCTCTGAGATTCTTCCAATTTCTCATCATCATGTAAAACCCTCTTGATTCTTCTGGTCAGCTATGTTGCAAATGACTTTATTGTACACACACACACACACAATTTGCGTGCTACTGTTTGTTGTGGTACAAGGTGTGTGGGTCACCCACACCGTCACTTTCTGTTCGTTCTGCTTCTCTGTTTCTATCCTTTCCTGTTCCTGAGTGTGTGTGTGTGTGTGTGTGTGTGTGTGAGAGCGACAGTGAGTTTGTGCTTGTATGTTAAGGGCAACATGCCGTCTATTTTGGTAAAAGGAGCAGGACTTTGTAAGTTGAGAGCAGTAACCTTTCTCTCAGCCCTACACTTGACTCTATAGATCTTTGTGCAACGTGTCTACTGTTTTGTGTCTATATTTTATTTATTATATAAAAAAACTTACATTTATAATGAGTTATAGTGGAGTGAATTTTTTTAAATCTACCATTTCAGTAATAGGTGAACATATCTGTTTTTAGATCTATCGTATTAATTCTGGGTTTGATCAGAACTCGAGAGGTGCAGGATAAAGCTGTTTTAACTTAGAGACATGATGGGCATTACATATCAAAAAACACTGTATACGACTCACAGGTTTGTATTTAAAGTACAGATCAGCTTGATTTTTAACCCGAGAAGCTCTGATAATTTGGCTTTTTTCATGTGGTTCATTCCTCAGCCACAGAACATGCTTTCGTGTTATTTGCCCAACACATTGTGTGTATTCAAAGACGCAAACCTTGAGGTCACCTCTGTTGTATTTACTCTGATAGACTGGAACAAACTCACGCTGTTGGAACTGATTCTTTCTGCAGCAACATAATATGTTCATCTATATACTGCATGGTGTTTCTGGTGCAGGTACATTACAGGAGTATTTGAATTTCCTAACTTTTACAACCTTCCTTCCTACGTTAACACTTTATTCCCCATCGTTTTGTTTAATGCAGTTGGTGAAGGAAGGAGACACCAACCATGACGGGGTGCTGGACTTCGAGGAGTTCACCCAGTATCTTCGCATGCATGAAAAAGAGCTCAAACTTATGTTCCGCACCCTGGACAGGAACAACGACGGTCCGTAGCAGCCTACGGGACACACTACAAATAATTCAGTTAAAAGTGACGGCTTTAAAATGTGCCGATTGAGATAACTGTCTTCTTATTCTGGTTTTTCCCTCGCTCTCCCATGGTGGATTGATGGATGTGTGCAGGTCGTATCGATGCAGCAGAGATCCAGCACTCGCTGCACACCATCGGCGTGAACATCAGCCTCGAGGCCGCCACCAGGATTTTGCAAAGGTCTGTTATTACCCATCATTAGCGTACATCACATATACCATCATAGCGTCACCCTGTTAACCCGTAAGACCCCACAGAGACACCGGTGTAACAAGAACATTTGTTCCCCCAGACTCTTTATTATAAGCTTTATGTCTGAATTTAACTCATTAAGTCCCAAAGTGACATAAACTAATCATCCTAATATAGAATATGTTTACCACTAATGGTACATAGATGTCAAAATACAGATCTTTGGGATTATTCTGAAAAATCTTTAGAAATGTGGCCCTCCTGGTCTGTGGTATAACCCACATCATCTCCATTTAAGGATAAATGGGTCTGGCTTCTTATGGGTTAAATGGCCTAAGTTATTTTTTAATCAAGTAAAGGTTTTTGGCCTGAATCTTCTCTTGATGATGCTGCCACATCTGGTAAAATCAACTTGATTCTGAGTTGAATGGATCAGACTCTTTATGCCCTATAGGATAAAGGCTATATTACTTAGGCCGTTTAATTTTTTTGCCTAAGTAAAAGTTTTTTGCCCAAATTTCACAGCTTTCATGATGGCGGCTGCTTCAAGAATCAAGAAGAAGCTCCAAACATGATTCTTGAATCAATTTCTACTCTTGAGTGATAAAGACTTTAGGCTAATGTGTTTTATATTAATTTATTCTGAAGTTATAATTAAAAAATTTCATTGAATATTTGTCACATACCAAGTTCCAAAAAGTTGTCAAAACAGGATGTTGGGATGAGTTATGTTCGATTAACAAAAGCCAAACAAGAGCTGGAAAAGTGATTGAAAGGGACATTTATTTAATTTAACTCCAGGTAATGTAAGTTTTCAGACAGTTTAATACGTTCTATGTCTGTTCACAGTCATCCACTGTCAAGGCCTTTTTGATTGAAATGATTAATTATTATAATATTCTTTGCATTTGATAAAGTTTTTTGTGTTTTTTTTTTTAACTTAAAGGAATGACTTAGGCCATTATTTTAAGAGGGTGATGAAAATCCACAGAATATTAAAAAAGAAAACTTGGTTTAGATGTTAGCAGCTTTGCTTCACGGTCCTATATTTACACTTTGGCAGTCAGCTGACATGTCTTTCATTACATGGAGGCTGGGTTTCAATCCTGTTCTGGACTTTGTCGACAATACCAGACGAGTCTCGTCTTTCTAGGTTTATAACCTGGCTGCAAACAGCTTGTGCAAGAAGTCAAAACCAGTTCATACTAACAGCCGTAAGCTGATGTTTAAACATGAATCTGCAGCATTTTATCACTTTTTGAGCCTTGTGTCGTGATGTGAACAGTCTTATGTTCAATGTTCAGTCAGTTTGTGTCATCTTGAGATCATGTGCTGCGTTTCCTACTTTTGGGGCTTAAAATCACATTTAACCTTTCACAATAAAGTTACAGATAAATGAATGATTCTGTTTTTTTTGTCTCTGGTTTGTCAGTATGGACAAGGATGGCACCATGACCATCGACTGGACTGAGTGGCGTGACTACTTCCTGTTTAAGCCCCTCGCCAACATGGAGGATGTGGCGCGCTACTGGAAACGTTCCATGGTGAGGTCAAACGCACAGAGAACAGCGTTGTGTGTCTGTGGCACCAGTTAGTTAAAGCCTCTGTTAAGTAGTCAAATCTAAACCAATGCACCAACTTCCACTTGCGTAAGTTAATTATTTACTGTAAAAAAAAAAAGAAAGAAAAATGGGATTTTTAGGAGATTTCAGGTATGCTGACCCCACCCGTTACGTTCAGTAGATGTTGGACCTCGGCGAGCAGCTGACCATCCCCGATGAATTCTCAGAGGAGGAGAAGAAGTCCGGCTACGTGTGGCGGCAGCTGATGGCCGGAGCCATCGCCGGGTCAGTGTCCCGGACCGGAACCGCCCCCTTAGATCGCCTCAAAGTGTTTCGCCAGGTCAGTCGGTCTCCTCCTCACTGGAAGCTTGCTGCTCCTCTGTTTGTGAATGTTCTCTGATTTTTATATTGAATCATAGGCAGCTGGACTTGTATAATAATGATAATAATGATTGATAAGTCATACTTTGACTGAACATGACCTTAAAATTTTTATTATTTTTTAAAATATTTTTCTCAGTCTCTTAGAATAATACAATTTCACCATTCGTCCTCTGTGCTCGGTAATCCTGTGCCTTTTTTTTAGGAAGAAATGTTAACTTTTATTGATGATGCAGCCTCTTACGTTGCATCCTCTGGTTCATACAAACGCGTAAATCGCCCTGCAGCCACGGTGATATTGGGTCAGTGTTTAGTTTCAATGAATCAAATATATGAGCATCTCTGTTCGGTGAGACTGTGATAATTAGGCAGGCTTTATGGATTTGGGTTTTCAGCTTTGTGATGACATTGAAATGTAGCTGGAGAACATTTTAAATGAAATTAAAGTTAAGAAAAAAAATACCGAGGTACTAAAGTTACCTGTTTGTCACTAGTCTGACTTAAGATCTGAGGCTTTACTCTGACAAGTCTGAAGCTTAAAAGGTGAAGAAGCCACTTGAATAAGAGGAGAAACATCTTCCTAGACAACTTCCTAGTCTATTTGTCTACAATTTAATCTGAGAGAGAGTTCTACTTGTCCAGAGTTTATGGCAGACAGCCTTCAGATAAACTATCAGTCGACCTCTCGTCAGCGGTTACCGCTCCACAAAGTCACGACTTTCTTGTTTGTTCTGCCAGGTTCACGGCTCCTCTGCTTTAAAAGGGAACGTGGTGAGCAGCTTTCAGCAAATGGTGAAGGAGGGAGGCCTGCAGTCGCTGTGGAGGGGAAACGGAATCAATGTCCTCAAAATCGCCCCCGAGACTGTTATCAAGTTTACGGCTTATGAAAAGGTGGAGTAGACTTAAGGCTTAACCTCTTCCATCTCCCCCATAACCATTCTCTGTGGTTCTACCTTTTATTTCAGTAGTTTATCATGATCTTTTATTTTTATTCTAATTCAACACTTTTGTAAATATATGTGTTTCTTGTGGAGAATAAGGCAAGAAGGGTGATACTGCTCATATCTGTGTTGTGGGAACATTCTTTTTTTTGAGTTCCTGGATTCTTGTTGTCATGGAGGTTTCCAGGAAACCAGAATAGACTTCAGGAAGTTACAGGCCACATAGTAGAGTAGTATCTAACATTATCATATGTCTATGGTTGCAAATTTCTTAAATTATATTTACCTTGTATTTCTTTCTTTCTTTCTTATTATTCTTTGCTCTGTTAAGTAGATCAAGCATGCGATACGTGGCAATGATGAATCGAAAATCCTGAGGATTCATGAGAGGTTTGTTGCGGGTTCTTTGGCCGGGGCGATAGCTCAGACGGCCATCTACCCAATGGAGGTAATATCAGGGTAAAATATACACAAAATACTCAATATAATCACTAACACACATGTTTCTGGTTGGTGTTGTGAGTTAACGTGACTGAATTTTACCTTTCTGCTCCTCCTCATCTTTTTTTTGCTTGCAGGTGCTGAAGACCCGTCTCACGCTGAGGAAAACAGGTCAATACTCGGGGATAGTGGACTGTGCCAAGCAGATCCTGCAGAGGGAAGGCGTCGCGGCCTTCTACAAGGGCTACGTGCCCAACATATTGAGTATCGTCCCTTACGCCGGCATCGACCTGGCCGTCTACGAGGTTAGCGGCACACGACGGTACAACTCTCACAGCGCCTGCCGTGTCGCCTCTGTGTTTCTTCTCACTCCCGCTGTCCCCCCCCCCCCAGACCCTCAAGTTCTCCTGGCTGAACAGGAACAGAGGTTTAGCCGACCCCGGGGTCACGGTGCTGGTCGGCTGTGGCGCCGTCTCCAGCACCTGTGGACAGCTGGCGAGTTATCCCCTGGCACTGATCCGCACCCGAATGCAAGCGCAAGGTCAGGATACAAACATGGTATATGTACCGTAAATTCTCTAATATAGGCCTAGGCCTTTACTTACTCGTGTGTATTGAGGCCACAATTAGAGACAGGCCTCTATTTCTATGTGAGCAACATGGGCTACCAGTACAAAATATTAATTTATTGAAAAAAATACAGTCATAATCATAACATTATGTTATGTATACATAACATTGACAACAAATATCTGTAATTTATTGTTTAGATTACAATGTAAAAAACATGGAAATAAAAAAATCACTGAAGGATGATGATAATAAATAATTTTACTATAATATAAATATCGGGACTGAAATCACCACATCAAAATAATGAAATAATTATAATAAATGTAAGGCAGCAGTTCATGGGAATTTAGATAACAACCACAGTGTACTGATAGGAATTATTGTGTTTAGTTCATTGCGACACTCGTGTTTTTTAAGTGACACCAATGGAGTTAATGGAGCTCAACACACACTAAAAGTTCAATAAAGTGTGTATCCCGGCAGAGAGTAGCTCCCTGTGATGAAGTAACAGACTTTAACACCTGTAAAGCACTTTGTGCTACATGTTCTGTGTGTGAAAAGTGTTTTTTAAATAAAGATTGATTGATTGAATACAGGCCACTGTAGCCATGGCTTGATATTTTACATGCTCTGTTGTTTCTACTGAGCCAAACAGTCTTGTCTGTATATTTTTGTGTTTAATTAAACATTTGAACATTAAAACATTAACAGTGTTTCTAATAATAGGAATTAGAGATCAGCCTTTATTATTATTATGGTAAATAGCCAATGTCTGAGACCTGGCTGCTTATGGAATACTGGTCAATATAAGAGAATTTATTGTATATGTTTTTAAAGTATAGAGGGGTGAAAATTTAAAGGAAAATCATGATAATGTGGTGCTGACGGCTGTAAGTGTAGCAAAGAATCTTTTCTCCCCACAGCTTCAGTGAAGGGGGCCCCTCGACCCTCCATGTGGACCCTGGTTCGCAACATCCTGACCCAGGAGGGCGTGGCGGGACTTTACCGAGGAATCTCCCCCAACCTGCTGAAGGTCATCCCGGCCGTCAGTGTGTCCTACGTCGCCTACGAGTACACGAGGATCGCCCTGGGCGTGGACATCGAGGGTAGGCGCGGGGGGAAGGGGAACGGGTAGTGGACGGGGTGGATGTGTTTGGTGTGGCTTTCACCTGCGGGCGAGCACGGACCTGTTTGGCGGTGCATGAGGGAACGCCGCGGCCTCGGCTGTGGATGGACAGATGGAAAGCCTCGAGCTTTCAGGATGAGGATGACGGGATGGACAAGAAACCAAAAAGAGGAGAAAAGGGGAGAAGTCGCCAGATTTGGCAGCTGCTGTGACGAGTTTAACGTGTGATTTAATGCATTTCAGTGCATGACGGCATCAGTGTAGTCCACCTTATTTCTGAAGTGACTTGTTTAATACATTTTACTTCAATGCCAGACTCTCATTCGTGTGAAAGCTAACCAGCTGGTCTCCTTCTGCTGCACTGAGTTGAACAGATGGAGACTTGCATGAATTTGCCTGAGAAGCAGCAGGTGATACAGTGAAAGAAAAAAACCTCTGGAGTCATGTTACATTCCTGCCGCTGGAGAGAGTTATTTAACTTTTTCCCCCCCACACAGGTGAAATGTAGAGAAGATTCAGGACTGATCCGAATTCCCCTTCCTTAACTGAGGGACTCATGAAGCCGCTGCACAACAGGGAAGTTACACAGAGACTTTTTTTTCATTGAGAACTGATTGTGGAGAATCAGAAGAAATGGACTGGAGAGAGAGAGACAAGTCAACCCAAGTCCAACCAAGGATGATGGGGATATGAGAAAAATGTTACTATATATATATATATATATATATATATATATATATATATATATATATATATATATATATATATATATATATATATATATATATATATAAAGCAACGATCATAAATGATCAAACAGCAGTATATAAAACAGTAGTATAGAGTATATACTGAGTATTACACACCAAAGGACGTCAAGTAGAGGTAGTAAAACTTCTACAGACATGTCCAGAGATGCACAAACCTCTTTCCAAAAGCTTTTATTTTCCATGAGTAAATGCTTTAGAAAACACTACAGGGTCCAGGGCTGCAGCTTTTTCACAAACTGTATGTGCACAACACACAGGTTTAAACACTATGGTAAAGAGTTCATTTCAACTGTAACGAGGAAAAAAAGGAGATGGGATATAACGGCTGGTAAATATTTTTGATGTTTCAGTATTTATTTAGGAATTTACCAATAAATGTGTGGTGCTACTTTTGTTAAATGGAAGCAACTGTGCCTTTTTTCTGAGGACAAAGGCAGAAAGTTTCAGATCCTTTACCTAACCAAAAGTACAGATACAGCAATAAATAAATCAGAATTACAAATTACTTTACTCTAAAAGTTCTATTTTTTAAATAATTGGTATCAGAAAAATGTACTCTAATCTATCCAACAGACCATGAAGATTTTTAAAAAATACAATCCCTGATGTGTGAATACTTTATTGGATTTGGATTTGTTGCAATAAAAGTTAATTTCATTTTTTTTTTTGGGGGGGGGGGCTTTTATTGCATTTTCACAAATAGAATATAAAAATAGAATAAAGGTTTCACAAACCAGTGTTTCCTCAGGGTCTGTAGGATAATCTAGTCCAGAATTGATGTGGACCTGGTCTAATGAGGTCGAGAGTGCAAAGAACAAACAGTGAAATGTGCCTTTAAGACAAAACCCTGACACTTAGTGTGCAAACAGTCGCACTGGATTAACTTTTCCCTTACATGTGAATTGAAACTGACCTTACAGTGACGTAACTCGGGCGCCATCTTGTGTGTCCAGCAGGCGGCGGTATTTCCTGTTCTCGCGTTAACACGTGTGGACGTTCAAAGGTGTAAAGAAGAAGAAGAAGAAAAAGAACAAGAACAAGAACAAGAAGCAAGAGAAGAAGAAGAAGAAATAACCCGATTGAGGGGGTGGCGAAGATGCATTGATTGGTTATTTTAAGCAGGGAAGTTTGCCGGCGTGGTAAGAAATCTCACTCACATTGGTGTCTTCCGTACGGTATCGTTTAGCCTTCCCGCCTCTGCGCAGCCCGACCCGGCCACCGCCATCCAGCCTGCCCCCCCCCCTCCTGTGTGTCAATCTGCGCCTTGAGAGCAGCATGTCTGAATACGGCGCTCTGCCGACTAACGGAGTCGGCGCTGGGATGAAAAAAGACGCTTTCGCGGATGCTGTAGAACGAGCCAGACAGGTAATTCATTCAAGTGTTTGGCACCGGAGGTAGAGAACCGGCGTTTCGGTTAGCCGCAGGAGAGCCACCGCTAGCTTAATCGTCCCGTGCCGTTAGCTCTGGTTAATGAGCTAGCTGGCTAGCCGTTAGCATTCGCCATTCATTTGTCTTGACACGCTCTCCGGGTTAAGGGATCAGATGGAGGAAAAAAAGTGTTTGGCGGGGTGGACTGAGCAGCGGCGGCAATGTAGGTCAACCTTCGTGTAAGTAAGTTTAACGATCCGTCCCCACCGGGATCCTCGGTTTAGTTTCACCGGAGTAACGGTAGCTCCCGATGCTAAAGGTAGCGTTAGCTGGATTCACGGTTTGCTGCTCGTGAAGTTTCGTTTAATTTCGGTTTTCTAAACGTTTGAACAATCGTTTCAATGGGTTCATGACTCGCTGAATGAAGGCCTACGGCTTTAATTGTTTTATGGGGTTAAATAAACTTCAAAATCGCGTTGAGTTAAAAACTGTATTTTGTGAACTCGTATGAATCTTAGTAACGTTATTCATTAACTTTGAGTTGCATGATGGCAAATGTGTGGAGCCAAAATTAATCAGAATATTCATGAAACCTGCAATAAGGAATGACTACTTCTTTTAGATTAACCTTTTAGTTTTTAGAACATTTTTCTTAAAACATGTAGTGTTACGAAGCACCATGGAAACGTGTTTGTGTTTTTTTTTGCCTCTAAGATTTTAAAATTCAGCATTTCTGAAAATAAATTAATCACACAAGCAGTCTTTAATCGGGTTAAACGAATACGTCACTATCGTTAAATTATATGTCTGGCATCAGGAATAACCAAATATTCAGACAATAGAGCATCATTGACCATAAGGAAATGTTTGTCTATCAAATTAATGTAGCTGGCTGTTAATCAAAGTGTCTGATCAGGTTATTGTGACCTGAATCTAAACTTTTTGCTCAAATGTGACTTGGATCTGCTTTTCTTTCTTTTTTTTTTTTTAATGTGAAGGGCACTTCTGAATCAGATTTTTTTGAAGGAAGGTCACCTAAAAGTTAATGTGACTCGTATTCATGCAACTTTTTCCCGATCGCTGTTTTGAAAAAACAAATTTGTCACATTAAAAAAAAAAAGAAAAAAAGTGAGTAGCCTAATTTTACTTTTTTTTTTTTTTTTTTAACTTTTGCAGAAGCAGAGCTAAATTAAATAAATGAACAGGGTACTTTAATCAGTTTACCATTTTGCAGTGAATTAAACATTTAAAAAAAAATAAACTAAAATTATTAAAACATGATGCAGAGGAAAGACGTAGCCGTACTTGTAGCTCATAGTATTGATCAAGCTCCAAAAAGACTGGATTCTGCAACTTTAATACAACTTTTATTTAAGTCCTTGCTGTCTGAATATTCCACTGTTTTTTAAAATCTGCATCTCCAATTTGTGTAAAAACTTACCCA
Organism: Eupleurogrammus muticus; assembly: GCA_036785175.1. Classification (NCBI taxonomy): domain Eukaryota; kingdom Metazoa; phylum Chordata; class Actinopteri; order Scombriformes; family Trichiuridae; genus Eupleurogrammus; species Eupleurogrammus muticus. The sequence continues at coordinate 26,759,433 of JAYKQN010000003.1, forward strand.
CAAATAATACCTGGTGACATCAGTTAATATTCTTCATGATTGAGCTTTAGGTGTCTATGGAGTGTCCATTTAAATGTGAAATATTTTCTTAATATGAAATCCAGATTATGCAAAGGAATATAGTTTGAAAAAAGGTCATGTAATGCTGACAGTGATGTTGAAACACTCCCACCAAAACTTGTTCCTGAAAGTTCATTTCACCTCTAGTTTCATCCAGTGTCGTCTTCGTCCTCTTCCTAGATCGCAGCTAAAATTGGTGGCGATGGAGTTCCCCTGGTGAGCAACAACGGAGGAGCTGAGAGCTATCCATTCGCCGCACAGAAACGGTCCCTGGAAGAAGCAGGTAGAAAATCGGCACAAACGCCCACTTTTTTCTCAATTTCTTTTGACCACATTGTGTAAGACTCACGTTTTCTCTTGGTTTTTCAGATGAGCCAGATGCCAAGAAGGTAGCATCACAGAGTGAAAGAGATTCTGCGTTGTGTACGTTTTAAATACACATGTTGATAATATTGCAAACACTCCCCTCGACTCAATTTCCAGCCACTCACCCCTTTTTTTTTTGCCCTCTTTTCTTTGCCCTTCTGTTACAGCTATTGGAGCCCAGCTGGCTGCCCTGTCCCAACAAAGGTACAGGTTTCTTCTACATCACTTTTGGAATATCGTGTTATTGTCCTTTTGGAGCTATATCATTTTTATGTCTATATTGTTTTACTCATCCTCAGTGTACGTCCCTCCACAATGACTGAAGACTACAGGGTGCCTGATGGCATGGTTGGTCTTGGTAAGTACATGCATGCATGTATGTTTCCTGAACCATTCCTGTTTCACTGTGTCACACATGCAAACTCATGTTTAACTGTCTTTGTCGCTGAAGTCATCGGCCGAGGAGGTGAACAGATCAACAAAATACAACAGGATTCTGGCTGCAAGGTCCAGATTGCACACGGTGAGATTTGCTAAATCAACAAATTATAATTTCTTACAGCTGCTTTTTGTGTGATAATTAATCTTATATGAATTCACAGATAGCGCCGGCCTTCCAGAAAGAATTGTTTCTCTGACGGGGTCACCAGATTCCATAGAGTAAGTTGGTATTAAAAATGAACACTTCTTTTAAAACAGTTTTTCAATTTGCACTGCAACTACTCCATTCAACTCTCAAGGATAGTTTTGTTTCTGCTGAATTCCTGGACGTTTAGAAAGATCAAGCAGCAGCTGGTCTGAAATGGTAGACAAAATGACACAATTAAACCTCTACAGAGATTAATGGATGGCCTAACTGATGACACGTTTCATTATTTATATATATATTACAACAATTTCCTGTTTTTTTTTTATGCAATTGCACTATTGGTGCTTTTCTCTTTAACTGAGTTTGTCCTCTAAGGCAGCACTTCCTCCTCAGGCTGTGTACAAATCATCCGTTGCAAGTTAAATACCAGCCTACTATATGTTTATATGGTCCCTACTATCATCTGAACCATGTGATTGGTGGAAGTCGGTAATAAACAGCTTGAGACTCACCTGATTGCATAACACATGCAACCAAAGAAAAAATGAAACATTAGAATTTTATTTATCTTCTAAGAAGGATGACTAAACTTTGTTGTAAATGAATGAGTATTTTTTGTGTCTAACACATGTCTAAGTCATCAACAAACAAGCTTAACGGAGAAAAAAACATTTATATACAATTTGATTGCTGGAGTTCAAACTACCAGAGATAGATAGATATAGCAAGCATTGTCTCTTTGAAACCGTACTGTAGCACACTGTAGGTGCAGATGGAGTTTCTTGTACTACCTGCAGTTAGACACAATTGTTATCAGTCAACTAAACTGCATTTGATCCTATTTTCATAATTATTCAAATTGAATCTGCTTCCAGGAGAGCCAAAGCGCTCATAGATGATATAGTGTCGAGAGGTCACGAGTCGACAAACGGGCAGGCGGGTTCCATGCAGGAGATGATTATCCCTGCAGGCAAGGCTGGCCTTATTATAGGCAAAGGTGGAGAGACCATCAAACAGCTGCAGGTGAGTTGCCTTCATATATGATTATTTAATTCGGAATATTTGTGTTGCACAAATGTAAAAAATAAACAAATAAATAAAGTAGTTGATTTCCGCTCTCACCAATTAGGAAAGTACAGTGCACTGTGTGAACTTGTTTACTTGATTTTGTAGGAGCGAGCTGGAGTCAAAATGATTCTTATTCAAGATGGATCACAGCCACCCAACATAGATAAACCGCTACGCATCATCGGAGACCCCTACAAAGTGCAGGTACATGTCACTCTCACTGGAAAAGGTTTTGTTTGTTTTAAATGTTTTCTCCTATTGATCCTTCAACTCAACTCTTGCATGTTGCTTATACAGCAAGCAAAGGAGATGGTCAACGAGATTCTACGAGAGCGGGATCATGCTGGTTTTGGAGAGAGAGCCGAGTATGGATCTAGGATGGGTGGAGGCGGTGGAGGTGGCATTGATGTAAGTTGGTTGTGTTTTTAAATATGAGAAGCTACAGCTCAGCAGAGCTTAAAATGTCATTACTTCTGCAATTCTGCAGATAGCTGTGCCCCGCCACTCCGTGGGAGTCGTGATTGGCCGAAGTGGAGAGATGATCAAGAAGATCCAGAGCGATGCTGGAGTGAAGATTCAGTTTAAACCAGGTGAGCTAAACTGCATCATGTAGTATTTCATGAATTAAATTACAACTCTGATCAAAGGCAGACAAGATTACACACGTTTGATGTGTATATACACATGTTTCAGTCTCATGAATCTAAAATGAATAGTGTAATAGTCTGGGGAATATGCTCATTTGCATTCTGGACTAGGGATTTATTCTGAAACATATATAGGGTGATTTTAATGACAAATTAATAAAGGTAGTTGCGTGCACCGCAGCAATATTGTGAAATGCTAACAAATTGATATGAAGCAGAGCTCCGTGAAGGCTTGAGCTTAGCTAACGTTGGCAACACCAGCAAATTATAGAAAGTGACCTCTAGCATAAAGACAGGGAAACAGCTAGCCTATTAACATATAAAATGGTGTTTGTAGGAATACTTTCTCACCCAAATGTGTCTTTTTGTTTTTTTCCGTGCAGATGATGGTAGTGGTCCTGATAAAATTGCTCATATTATGGGCCCACCGGATCAGTGTCAACACGCAGCATCAATCATCACTGAACTTCTACAGAGTATTCGTGCCAGAGAGGAGGGTGGACAGGTACAGACAGCAGAGTCAGACGTTGGAATTCTTTAAAATGTCAATCTTGTTGACGGCATAACACAGAACTGGTCTTGGTGAAGGGAGAGTTGAACCTGATGCGTTTCCTCCACAGGGCCCCCCAGGTCCCAATGGTGGAGGGATGCCACCTGGAGGGCGAGGACGGGGTCGAGGTCAGGGCAGCTGGGGTCCTCCAGGGGGAGAGATGACTTTCTCCATTCCCGCACACAAATGCGGGCTTGTAATCGGCAGGGGAGGGGAGAACGTCAAGTCCATTAACCAACAGACCGGCGCGTTTGTGGAGATATCCCGTCAGCCCCCTCCAAACGGTGACCCCAACTTCAAACTTTTCATCATCCGGGGGTCCCCGCAACAGATTGACCATGCGAAGCAGCTCATAGAAGAGAAGATTGAGGTACGTTTAAAGAGGACCACCAATTTCTTTTCTCTTTTTACTTCCTACATATCAATGATGGGAGGGGAATTTTTTTTCAGGGTCCATTGTGTCCAGTGGGTGGTGGTCCTGGCCCTGGGCCTGGTCCAGGAGGCCCCGGTGGTCCAATGGGGCCTTACAATCCAAACCCTTATAATCCAGGGCCTCCTGGTGGTGCTCCCCAGTAAGTACACCCCATAAAAACCACTTTAATGCAGGAATTGTGAATTGTTCCTTTAGTGGAGTCTGGAGTGCTTCATATAAGCTTCAACTATCCTCTCCTCCTCTAGTGGAGCTGCGCCTGGTGGTCCCCAGTTCTGTCCTCAGGGTTGGGGCGGGGGCAACGCCTACCAGCAGCAGCAGCAGTGGCAGGCACCAGGACAACATGACCCCAGTAAGTACCCTTTTTCCCCCACTTTTGTTTTTATGTAAATTTGAGGTCTTTGTACTTATTTTCCTGTCGTTGCATCAGGTAAAGCGGCAGCTGCAGCAGACCCCAACGCAGCATGGGCGGCCTACTATGCACAATACTACGGCCAGCAGCCAGGGGGCGCCATGGCGGCCCAGAGTCCAGGAGCCCCTGCAGCACCAGCACCAGGAGACCAGAGCCAAGCAGCACAGGCTTCTGGGGGCCAGCCGGACTACACCAAGGCTTGGGAGGAATACTACAAGAAGATGGGCATGAGTAGGTCTTCTGATGTATTTGAACCTTGCACCTTAAAGTTCAGAATCTACCCAGTCTGGAAATGTAAACTGAGCGGCAACGTTATGACATCACAGCTTTAAAATGTTTCTCTACTTAAAGTTAAGATATAGATGCTCTTTTAGTTTTTAGGTTGTGATAACTGCTCTTGCTCAATCACTTGGGGTAGCCTGTGTATAGCAAATTTCATAATAGGATTACATTTGAAATAAATTAGTTTTCATTCTTGCCATTAAAGTACTGGTGTTTACCTTACACTGGCATTTGGCTGTTTGGCAGTTAGCAGGTTAACTTAATGTATTGGATTTATTTTTATTGAATTTTTTAAATACCCAGAAGTAACCCTGATCTATGGATCGCTTAGAATTTTTTTTTTGTTTTGTTATGGTAAATGGACCTTCAGAAGTTTTTGGGGGGGCACCTGGAGGTGATATCTTGGACCTGCATCATATAGAACAATGTTGGGTGGAAGTCATAATATGCCGGGGTCTGCTCTTTGAGTGCTTTTCTAGCTGTTTTTTGGTGTTCTGTAAGTTTCTGTGATGCTTCTCAATGTTGTGCCCTGAAATTTGATTTGAAGAAAATAGTGAGAGTGAAAACTTTCTGCCAAGAAAATCACAATTCAATTTTTTCTTAATCGTTCAGCCCAATTGTGAAACATAAATTTGCTTTTTATTTTCCCTACAGCCCAGCCTGCTGGAGGAGCAGCAGCTGCCCCAGGCGCAGCCGGCACAGCAGCAGCTGGAGGATCTGCAGCTGGAGGGCAGCAGGATTACAGCGCAGCCTGGGCTGAGTACTACAGACAGCAGGCCGCCTACTATGGGCAGGGAGGGCAGGCACCTGGACAGGCAGCTGCTCCACAGCAGGGACAACAGGTACCATGTTCATGATCTCCCACATATAAGTAGTTCAGTGACATCCTTTGGTGTGAAATTAAAAGAAAGGTGACCCTTTCCCACTATTTCGCAGGTATTTTATAATAGACCCTGGATGGATCTATTCCTTCCATGGAAGTATGCATTGTCTCTTTTCTCTACAAAGCAATGATGTCTGATTTCTCATTTCAGGCCCAGTAAAGAAATGTTTCCTTCCGTTGGATGGTTATGATGGCTCTCTGGACTAGTTTTTGTTTTTTTCTCCCCCCCTCCATGTCAAGAAATTTCCATTTCGGCTTTAACAATGCAAGACTGTGGTTCACTCACCCACTCAGACATTTTCTATTTCAACCTTCTACTTGTGTGTTTTTTAAAGTCAAAATTTAAGAAAGGAAAAAGGGAACACATTTTGCTCATGCATTGGACAGAGCATTAAATAAGTGCTTTGGTTTCAATTCAGTTTGCTCCTTCTCCTCACCTACACCTTGTATTAAATCAGTTTTTTATTTTGTTTTTTTATGTGAAATAAACATCTTTGCTTGCGAGCTAAAATAACAGCATCTCCACATTGATTCACATTTAAGTAGTTCTCCCCCCTTCAGTTTGAGGGTAAAAACAGTGCAGTATTTTGAATATATCCAGAAATCATATTTGTAAGAACAAAAACAAAAGTCTCGTTGTTCTTGGTACATTTTAAATTTTTTTAAAGGGATGGTTTGACAATTTTGAAAACGCACCCATCTGCATGATTTACAGTCAACAGTAAGTGCTTTACCTTTTTTTTTTTTTTTTTTTTCTTCTTAAATCAATAAAAGCAGTTTCCAGACCAGTGCAATGGGGCTGTGAACTGCTCAGCTACTCCTACGATTCTAATATTTTTTAATGTTTCCTTCATCACACTCGGCGAATACACAATCAGCAACTCCCTATCGCTGTGGTGAAGGATGTATGGGATGACTAAACATTATAAGACAGAATTGTTTTTATGGTAAATGTAAAGCCAGATTTCACACAACACACGGCCACTTGGTGGAGTGATCTCATTTGTTTTTAGTGCAGTTACTTCTGTCAAACAAAATAGGAGAAAAAGCCAGGTCTGAGCACCAGAATGACCTGTATTTATTTGATCCAGAACCTGCTAAGTACGACATCACTGGCCGTGGCTGAGGTGCCCACACTGTCACCCCAGTGGCTTACTAAAGAAAGTACTCCTGACTATTTGCTTCATGTGTCATGTTAGTTATTGTTTTTATATCATGGTGCAGGCATTGGTATGATAGTAGCAGCTAATGACTCTGCTCCGCTGATTGAAATGATTTGTATTGACAAAAAAAAGGCAAAGCACTTATTGCTGTGACTATGTAAATCACAGCGATGGGCAAATTTTCAAAAATGTTATAACTACCCCTTTAACATTCCCTGTGTTTTATATTGCAGATGTACTACACTCTGCAATTCTGATTTTTCTGTTTTTGTTTTTTTATTTTATTGTAATTATTTTCTTCAAAGGGGGTTAGTGTGTCTGTAAACAGTGCCGGTGTATGCTACTGAACAGAAAAATGTGTGTGTAAGTTGGCTGTAATAAGGCACTGCCTGTGTGTATGCGTGTGTGTGTGTATGTGTGCCCTCTGATTATTACAACAACTTTATTGTTGGAGGATAATTCTTTTGTTTATTTCTATAGTTTCTGTCATATTTTTTTTTTCTAATGTTATTTTTTTACAGCTTGTTTTTAAATACTTAAAATAAAAACATTCAAATCCACCGGTTTCTTGAGTAAAATTTCTTTCCATGTTTTAAATTCATACAATCTTGTAACAGAAGTTTTGCAAATTACAGTCCAGTTAATTTCAATAATTCTAATAGGATGGTCAGGCATTCATTTGTATGCATCTTGTCTTAATTACACTTTTCCCATTGAAAATACACTCGTTATTTCTCACCCTGCAAGTAAATGGTTTAAATATATATTATATCATCTATATACATTGTGTTTATAATTTTAAGTGTTATATTTCTGCGGTTATCGGTGCTTCCCTCAGGATGTCACCTCTGTCGCGGGATGCGTGCCCCCCGCACGTGGGGGCGGGCTCCTCCCGCCCGCGGACCAATCAGGGCGGCCCGTGAGCGCAACGGGAGAACGACCGTTCGGTGGGAGATGGCGCCCAGCTCGAAATCAGAAAAGGACGACAGCAAATACAAAGCTCAGCGAAAACACAAAGACCATGTCGTGAAACTTCTCATGCGCGGGAAGGTAAGCGCGTGAAATACCCGAGGGGCTCGTGGCGTAAAAAAAAAAAAACACGAACTTGCTGCGTCTGGAAACGGCGCCTTTCGGTTGCAAGGCTGCTAAACTAGCTCGGCGGCTAACTAACAGCTAACGGCAGGTGGCTAACTAGCCGAAGCTACGGCGTATGGACACAATTATGTCTCCACCGGTGTGTGTGTAACGTCTTGTCAGCCCGGTTTGCTAATATGCTCGTCGGTAGCATGCTAGCGGATAAAACCAAACAGGAAGCAGCTGGTTACGCTGCTCAGTCGGTGTTAGCTCGTGCTAAAAGCAGCAGAAACTTAACGCAGCTTTTTCTGCAGCTGAATGCGGTTAACAGCTTCACTCCACAGACAACTGGTTCACCTGTGATTCAGGTGTACTGCAGTCTCTTAATTAATCCGAATGTCTTGTGTATCATTGATGAAAGCATCATCAATGATGCCAAACTACTGCAATAATACTGCAAATTCTATGTTTATGTATATACACAGTGGTGAGCGAAGTACTCCCAGGAGAAATAAAAATACTGTCAAAAATACAGAAGTATTAGGGGCAAGGCAAAAACTGCCCTAAAAAATTGGTACTATAAATACCAGATGTTTAAAAAGAATGAATAAATATTACACCACTTGACATGTCGTCTACAAAAATCACATAAAATTGTGATTTTAATGAACAAAATGTACATTTTGAGAGACCTGATAAATGTGCCTTATAACTGTATTAAAAAAAAAAAAAAAAGGTTTTTGACTTTTTCATCATGACAAACATCATTTGTCACTGACCCATTATCAGCAAAATGTGTTTGAAGTATAAAAATTAAGTACTAAATGTGCTAATATGGTATGTTTGTATAGTGAAATCATATTCTACACATTTTTTAAATTACTAAATTCATTAATTTATCAATGTTGAGCTAATTTTCTGAAGAATCATAGTAATAGTACTGCATCATACCATGTGGCACTTTTCACATAAAGTGGATCAAGTTAAATAAAAAAGAAATTTAATACTATCTTATTGCATGCAATATTTAAATCATAATGTGATATGTAACTGATGCTGACAGATAAATGTAACGGACTAGAATGTAAAATATTTTCCTCTGAAATGTAGTAGAGTGAAGAACAAATTAGCAATCAAATGGTAAATAATTGTCTTTTAGTAAATGCACAAAGTTCCTTTCCATCACTGTTTTTGTGTGTTTGTGAAATCTACACATTTCTATGTGGCATGTTGTCATTTATGTTGTCTGCATCCGTCCTCTCTCTTGCCTTTTCTGCAGCTGTCGGGACAGTTTTCTCAGCGACTGTTTAGGAAGCTTCCACCTCGTGTGTGTGTCCCGTTAAAGAACATTGTCAGTGAGGAATTCCTGAGAGCAGGGTGAGTGTGTGTTTATTTTTTATTAATGACACAGTCTTCTACAGTAGACTAAAATATTACTTGTTAAGCATGCTGAGAGCTTATCAAACCAACTGGGATCTCTAATATGAGGCAGCCCTGGTTATAAAAAGAACAGGCTCATTGTGAATGAATGTGAACAGACAGTGGAAACATTGAATTTTATGATGCCATTTATTTAATATGGCGCTGTCTCGTCATGCATACCAATCCAGCATATTGGATTGGTGCGTCCCTATCTGCCTGTGACATTTTCATTCACAATGAGAGTTAATCTGGTGCATAATATAGGCCTGTATTACAGTGGTGCCACATCTGTTTGGTTTCAGACACATCTTTCTTGGCTTCACCAAATGTGGCCGCTACGTTCTCTCGTACACCAGCGACTGTGGAGAAGACGACGATTTCTCTTTTTATACTTACCATCTGTATTGGTGGGAGTTCAATCTGCACAGTAGACTCAAACAGGTAAAAATGAGTAAATATTTATTTTCTTGTTACTATTGTCCTCTTGTGTGGAATGAGTTCACATGCAGTTGCATATATATTATTTTTTTTCTCCAATAGAATAGAATACTCATCTGTCCCAAATGGTGACAGAAATTCTTCTGTAACAGGACTCACAAAGATATTTGAATTCCTAAAACATGTTAAGAACAGGATAAAATTAATAACTAGATTTAAAAAATGAATTATGACACATAAAACTAGATCATGGTGAAAAACTTCTTGCCTGACAGCAGCAGCTGGAATGATTTGTGAAGGGGATGAGAGAGGTCCTCTGTGATCAGAGTGGCCTTTCTGGTTACAGGGAGTGTGTAGTAAATCAGATATTTTGCTGGCCTGGTTTATTATATGGGTTTGGGGGTGAGCAAATTGTATCGGGATTAAATGTTGAATGTGGGAACGGATTCATGGAGTGAGCAATAAACCAGGGTTAAGAGGACCTTGCTGTAATTAAAAGTCAAAGCACGTATATCTGCTTCTTCCCTTTAGGTACATCATGTGCGACTATTTGCAGGCGAGGAAATCTACAGCGACCTGTACCTTACAGTGTGCGAGTGGCCAAATGACCACTCCAAAATTGTCATCTTTGGCTTCAAGTAAGAAATAATAGGTTCAATCAGCCGTCATGTGGAGTTTATTACATGTCAGTTTAAAATATGTAGTTGCAGCGTATATATATTGCTGATAATAAGTCTTCTTTGTGCATGTGTGGTTCATCCTGCCAGTACACGCAGTTCGAACTCTGTTCTGATGAACTTGATGATGAGTGACGAAAACAACAGGGACATCTACATCACCATCGCCTCTATGCCTCCTCCTAAACCTTGCTCCGTCTGCTGCCCGATTCCCTCAGCCACGACCATACGCACGGGTAAACACACACCTCAGCCGACCTCACTGCCCACACCTCAGCCGACCTCACTGCCCACACCTCAGCCGACCTCGCTGCGCACACCTCAGCCGCTCTCTCATCCATCATGCTGATTTTTCTACAGGGAGCGGTGAATGTCTGGAGCATGGCTACGTACTCAACAGCAGGTACCAGGTGGTGTACCCGTTCCCCACTTTCCAGCCGGCGTTCCAGCTGAAGAAGGACCAGGTCATCCTGTTAAACACCAGCTACTCCCTGGTGGCCTGCAGCATCTCACTCTGCCAAGGTAACGGGGATACAAGCAGCCGTATCAGCGCATTTCACTTCTATCCATGTTCTGTTTTTTTTTTTTTTTGCCTGTGATCAGAACACACAAAAATAAAGTTCAGATCACACAAGTTAGAAGAGAAAACAAGCTGCAGCTGCAGGATAGGGTGGAGGAAAAGGCTTGGATAAGGAAAAACTAACGGTTGGGAGGAGGGTCAAGCAAAAGACAAAAAACTGTTATTCAGTGTGTTGGGGTTTATAATGTGTCTCATATTATTACATTAATAATAATACATTAAATTCATATTCTGCTTTTCCTAATGCTCAAAGATGCTTTAAAATATAAATTATACTAAACTACTAAATGAAAAAAACAATATACACCACCTTTCAAAAGTTTGACAATTTTGTGTTTTCCATGAAAGGTCACACTTTTGTTTATCAAATGAGTTGCAAAATAATTGGAAAATATAGTCAAGACATTGACATGGTTAGAAATTTTGAGAGATAATAATTTTCTCCTTTAAACTTTGCCTTCTTCAAAGAATGCTTCATCTAAGCAGCTAAACTGTTTCCAGCTGTGCTAACATAGTTGCACAAGAGTTTTCTAATGATCCATTAACTTCTAATGCAATTAACAAACACAATGTACCATTAAAACACTAGAATGATGAGCTATGCAGATATTGCATTAAAAAACAGACATTTGCAACTAGAGTAGTCATTTACCACATTAACAATGTATAGAGTGCGTTTCTGTTTTTTTTTAATGTCAACAGTTTTTTTTCTTTCAGAAATAAGGACGTATTGATTGGTATTGTATGCCAAATTGTCTCCCACTATGTCACACTTCTCATGAAGCTCTTTTACATTTCTCTCTCTCTACCTACACTGTATGATTCTTACAGGTAAGCAGGGTCAGTCGTCGCAGATTCTGTACAGGGCGGCTCTGTCAGGTCAAGCCTCCGCGTCTTTCTCCCCGACCTCGTCGGCCTCCTCTTCCTCGCTACCTCAGGGATCTCCGGACAGCCGACCGCCACCGAGCAGGCCTCCTCCGTTGCCCTCGTCTCCGAGTCAGTCACAGGCGGCCGCGCGAGCCCGGGAGTTTGCGGCCGACCTCTTCCGGCGAGCCCAGGGAGGAGCAGGGAAAGACAAAGAAGAGCAGGTAGAAAGGAAAGCCGCTGATGCGAGTGAAAAAGAGGCAGCACAGACAGCCACGGGCAAATTGATGAACGTAGAGACTCGGGGGGTGGAGCAGGACTGTAGAGAAAGGAGGGAGGAGGAGAGATGGACTTGTTTACCCGAGGCGTCGACATCGAGCCACAGTTTGCCGCCACACTCTGAGCAGGTTTTGTCTCCTGCCTCCTCCTCTTCCTCCTCATCGCCTTCTTCCCCTTTGACTCCGTCCTCGTCCCAGGAGGTCAGCTCCAGCGAGCCTGGATACGTCAACTACTCGTGCCTGCACTATCGCCTCCAGCAGCCAGGTGCAGCGGAGCAGAACACAGGAGGTACAGCAGGTGAGCGAGAAAGCCACAGGCAGAGATGTAGGGAATTAGTTTGAAGGGTGAAGTTACTCACCTGCGTTTCTCCTTTTCATTTCCGTGTCTAGATTATGAGGACGATAAAGTCCAGCTTCCCTTCACGGTCACTGATCTTAAAGGACGGAACCTGCAGCTGGTCACCGAGCCACATAACGGACAGGTGTGTGACAGGCTGGAAGTACACGAGAACACTTGCAGACAAAAACCACAACATATTTTATCTGATGCAAATGCAATCACGCAAAGAACTGAAAATCCTGGATACACGCTGTTTTCTTCTTACGTTGCATATTCGTTTACGTCACACATACACATGTGCCAGTACTGAGAAAATACACAAAAAACTCTTGATTATTTCTGTACATGTGACCTTCAAGCTGCTTTGGTAGCTCTGATAAACATAGAGAAGTCATTCACAAGAAAAGTGCCAAATATGTACAGAGAAGGTTGTGTAATTGCCTTAGTCATGTTTTGGTTTTTGCAGCACGGAGGGGGGCAGAAGGAAGATGCATGAGTGTCGATGCATGAGTGTGGATATGGCAGTGTTGTGTGATAGTGTATCACAGCACTATCCAGCCTCCTGGCATGCATACCCAATCCCATTCCACACACTTTTGCATCACCATATGCATGCAGTTTTACTCCTGAAATCACTCGTATAAACGTGGAATTAAAGTGAACATGCCACATTCCTCTTTTTTTTGGCTTCTGATCAAACCCCCATTACATAAACACACCCCTGTCTCTGTCCATGTGGACAGAGGATACAGTATTGAAAATAGGCAACCTGTGTCTTGGCAAAACATAAGAAAATAGACTTGAAGTGTAAAATTATGCTTCACATAGTTCCAGGCTTTATAACGTGAGCGGAACGTGGGCCGATATGCAGCCTGTGTAGACAGCTGTATTTCCTAAATTAGAAGCGTATCTGTTCCGTCAATCACACATGTAACAGAGGGCTGTGAAACACGACTGAAATGTCTTGTGTGTGCAGGGTCTTACGCAGATGGTTCGGCTGCAGGAGGGAATACACAAAACACTCTGTGTGGAACCCAGTCTGAATTTGTCAAGTTATTCAAAGGCTTGACAAATGTCAAAATAAATAGTTTAAGAGCAGTAAGAGAAAAAAGTTGCGTGATCTTTTTTTTTTTCAGTATTTTTTTGGACTAATATTTTTAACCATTTGGCTCTGCATAATGGAATGAGTGTAAAATCTCATTAGGAAAACAAAACAGGGTTAATTTAGATCCTGTGTATTAATTACTGCTGTTTATGCATCTACAAAATTGCTGTTGAAAAATGTCTAAGGTCTCATATTTGATCTTTTACTGATCTAAAACTGTGATGTTTACATATGCCAGCTAGTAACCTGCTGCTTAAGGAGTTCTGTACCAACACTACTGTACCTGAGCCTGCATTCAGATTGTGCTCAGGTCACCTCATCACTGTCTGTGATTTCCTTTCTTCTTTTAGTGACTTTTAATAAAAGGGCCTTTTCTCTCTTTCAGAGTGTGTGTGTGGAGCAGCTGACTCTGGACTTTGAGTATCTTATCAACGAGGTGATTAGGAGCGACGCTGCCTGGGCTCCACAGTTCTGCTCCTTCAGTGACTACGATGTTGTGATATTAGAGGTCTGTGTTTTCACTCACTTTCTCCCCCTGTGATCATGTTAATAGCCTCCTTTTTTAACTCTGATTTGCTGCAGCTTTTTCATAACTGATAACATTTCCAGATTCCAAACTTTTGTTTCAGTGTGGAAAATGTAAGGTGTTAGGAAATAATACACAATATATTAGATTACCAATAACAAGCCTGGACCTGCAGCCTCTGGGCGTAGTCATACAGTACAATCACCTCAATGCTCTGGTACAGTAGATAATTTTAGAGCATTTTTTTTCATCAATATGTTCATTTAGTACATTCCTACGTGACTTCTTTATCACCACCACATTAGTAATTTCAGACAGTTACTAAAATTCACATATTTCCAACTTGTTTTCACAACATTCATATTTCTGAGCTGGAAATAATTAAGTAGACCAGGAAACTAATGTGTGTTTGGTGTGTATCAGGTGTGTCCAGAGACCAACACTGTGATGATCAACATTGGTCTGCTGTTGCTGGCCTTCTCCAACTCAGAAGAGGAGCACTGCAGGTATTTTTCCTCCCTTCTGCTATGAAGGGTTGTCCTCATTAAACCAAAGCTACACTCGATTTTTTTTAAGGCCCACCGGTTTAAAAAAAAAAAAAAAAAATTTTAAATCTCGTTCCACACACTGATCCGATCAACACTTGATCTCAAATACATCAACATGAATACGATCTGCTTAAGAGCCTGTGATACCATGCCGGGCCAGTAGAGGCGGACAGGCAAAATTTAAAAGACCTCCCTGATAGATGGTTTGCAGTGCAACATGTTAGTGATCCAAAAACAGGCGGATCTGCACAGATTATATGAAATGCGGATCTACTTGCACTTAATGCAGTCATATTAAATTCAGCTGTAAGGGTGTAAATGAAACCAAAAGTATCACAAACACAGCGATAGAGTTCAACACTTTGATGCCATGAATCCTTAAAAGATCCGGCTCTGGGTCGTTGCACAAATCTACTTTATCTGACATTTTCAAATCTCTTGAAATCACTTGTTGTCAAATCTCCGGTTAAGTAATGTGTTGCAGAGGCCGAATTGGAAAGAAAGCGTCTAAAATTCTAGATTTGTGTAAGTGGGACTTAAATTATTTTCTCGTTTTTCAGTCCTCACTTACTTTTTTGTCTTTTTATTTCATTTTTATTCCTAGGCCAAACACCTACCATTCCAACCTACAGGTTAGCTGGGACCTAAACACAGGTGTGTGTTGCACCGTGGGAGTCGGTGACCTCACAGAGGTGAAAGGTCAGACCAGGTGAGGAATTATCATGCCGTCATTTCAGTCTCTGTTTCTTTCTAAACTTCGTCCAGTTCTGTAGTGTTAACGCTCTTCGTCTCTCTGCCAGTGGGAGTGTGTGGAGTTCTTACAGGAAGTCCTGTGTGAACACGGTGATGAAATGGCTCGTCCCCGAGAGCAGCTCCCGTTACATCAATCGCATGACCAACGAAGCTTTGCACAAAGGTGCGTTGTTAACACATGTGCAGACACATGCAGTGACCAGACACCAACCAGAGATTCCCCAACACTGAATCAACGGCGTCTCTATATGTTGTAGAGAAGTCTGCATGCATTCTATTTCATCTAGCTTCATAAAGATGGTGCTGCTCAGATGTCATATACACTTCTAGTGTCCAGCTGTGTAAGGGGAGCTGTGTGTGCATGCGTGTGAAAAGCTCCGTCTATTTAAAGCTGGATTCAGAATGAGTCAAAATAGATATATAATCTTGGATGTGACTCTATGCTTTGTTTAGAGTTACCAGCACCTTTATTTCAACATAACTTGCACAAAGCTTTACACAGACTTTGATATGTCCTGCTGTGAACAGCCTTGTTATATTTTACTAGTCAGTGCGTACATCTACTGGTTATCTTAACTGATTGCATCAATTTAAAAAAAAAATTGTATAAGTAATAAGTAAAATCATTACTTATTTGCTTCATGAGTACAGATAGAGCTTTTTATCAGGTGTTGGTTGGGTTTGCTGGAGTTTTACTTCATAATGTAGTTATTAAAAAAGAAAAGTTATAGTACATGAGGTGTGATCAGGCCTCTCTGATCTTCTACTTTTACTTAATGACCACTACATTCTCCCTCAAGTAAAAAAATCTGTTTGTGGAGAAAAGACATTGAATTCTCTGTCATCTTCTCACCTGTAGGCTCGTCCCTTCAAGTGTTGGCGGACAGTGACCGATGCACCTGGATTGTATTGTGAAAAAAGAAAAGGAAGAATTGCGTCTAAGCAACTGAAACTAAAGCACACACATACACGACGACATGGCCTCATCTTCAGTATGGACCTTAACATGGGTAGAAACTACACACGTTCAGCTTCGGTGACGTACTTCAAACACACGTTTAACTGAAATTGAAACTGAACGGCCCTACTTGTAATCCTGTAAAGATGAAGTTTTAAAGGTGATCTGTGTTTAATTTGACAGATTTCATCTTTTTTTATATATATATATAAATATATATAATGTACTGTATTATTTCTATTTCAAGCACCAAAACAAAGAGCTGGACTGAACAGATTTCATTTTTCCTTTTTTTTTTTTTATACATAAAGCCGTACTAATGTTGTGCGTGAGTTTTTTGTGTGTGTGTGAACTGAACAAATACAGACCTGCATCTATGTGATATCCACATGGTGATTTCATCCAGAGGATGTGTGCGAGTGCGTGCGTGTGTGTGTGTGTTTTCAATGTAGATTGACAGATTCTGCTGCTTCAGAACACATCGTTTCCTCATCTGGACCAGTTTAGTCTCTCTGTGTCAATTCATAAGCAGCAGCAGCGTTTATCAAAGTGAACACAGTGCTGCATCAATTAATTTTATTTTTTATTTTTTAACCTGTCATCACAGTAGGTCATTTGAGTCACCTGCTTTGCTGGTTGACATCGTGCTGTATGTTTACTGACATGGAAGTATGGCTATGTTATTTTAGGATATTTTGTCAAAATAAAATGTTCAAAAGATTTTTTTTTTGCGTCTGTTTGTGTGTGAGACTGAAAACCTGCAGCGTGGATAATTATAAAGGATTGTATTACAGGATTTCTGTTACCATAATTTTTTCGTATAATATTAAAATAAAATATAAACTAAAATCGAACAGGCCCTCATATTTCTACACAGTCTGAGTGATCTGCACGAGGCCAAGTGGGTTAGCAACTTCCTGTTTGATGGCGTAACCTCAAAATTCACCACAGTCAGACTATTCAGTGAGAAGTCTCATTTTTAGTACATTTAATTAAAAAATGTCCTTAGGTGGTACAGAAGCGATTTGATGCCGTTCAATAAAGTACAACGCCTGTAAACGAGGATTTCAGCAAGGATCGTTTCTGATTGGACTTCCTGCTGGATTTCAGGTATGTGTCCAAGAGACTTTTTCATCAGTTTTTACCTGATAAACGTTAGGTAGCAAATTCCTTTTATGCATGTCAAAGTTAAACAACTTTAGAAGTTATTTGTTCCCATCAGGAGTCAATGTGGTGCTGCAGGACATGGAAATTCACTGCGTCGTCATGGCAACCAGGAATAATGTGGGTAAGGCTTTTGATATTTATTTATCCATCTCCAATGTCTGAAGATGATTCAGAATTTGATGTATGTTATAGGTTTGTTCAAATTTAAAAAATGGCAGAAAAATCAATCATTTGATTCAAGATGGCCGATTTCCTGTTGGTGTCAGCATCCAAAGAGACTTTTTTTGTGCATCTTTGCATGTAACATGTAGTGAAATCAGTTTGTCTATATAAATCAGGGGCAGTGGCAGTGTTATCAAAGTTTAGTTTCTACGTGCACTAGTTCAAAATTCAGTTTAAAAATGTTTAAACAAACCAGTTATAGGAAGATGTGAGCTATTATATTATGTTGTGAGCTATTATTTGTGAAAATTATTTTCACAGCCCATAGACAAACAGAGGCCGCAATTATTTGATCCATTTTAACATTGAAGCCATATGTCTATGTGTCTTGATTTATCTTTTTATCCATTCAGTCCACACTAGTAGCAGATGAAACTTATACCCTACAATATATTCTTAAAAACCTGCTGCTTACATGGTCTTTATTATGAACATTTAAGCAGGACGGTAGATCTTAAGGTTTAGTCTGGGTCAGTACTGAAATTGTGTTAATGCTCATAGCTGTGGTGCTGCCTTCCTCCATGCTCCTGGCTGCTGCTCTGTGTTTTATGACATATTTGTTAGTGTGACAGGTTTGACAGCTGCTGCCAGATCGGCTGGTTTTCAGCTACATATTAAGGTCTGTATTATTGTGAGTTTTATCTGGGTTTTCACCTGGAAGGATCTAATGAAATCTCACACCCTCTTGAACCAAGGCCTACTATGAGAGAGGGCTGTTCACAGCCAGAATGAACTCAATGTTTTTAGGGTTGCTACAGAGCCATTTAGCAACAGACATTATTAAAAAAAATGTCAAGGGGCAAAATAGAATTGTGCTATGGCC
Organism: Eupleurogrammus muticus; assembly: GCA_036785175.1. Classification (NCBI taxonomy): domain Eukaryota; kingdom Metazoa; phylum Chordata; class Actinopteri; order Scombriformes; family Trichiuridae; genus Eupleurogrammus; species Eupleurogrammus muticus. Next base: position 26,777,658 of record JAYKQN010000003.1, read on the forward strand.
ACTCTTAGAGGACTTAAGCCCTAATAATTTGGTTGTGTGTGTGTGTGTGTGTGTGTGTGTGTCCTAGACACAGTCCACTTTGTCCCATTTATCAATGATCATCTGGATCACAACCCAGATGTTTTAGGAGCCTCTGGCTATGAGTGATGTGGTTGGGCAAGAACAGCGTCTAGGGTCCCACAAATAAAAGAAAACACAAGTTTTGAGAGAGCAATCACATCCGTTTAGTCAACAGTGAGAATATAGCTACAAACGTAGATCACAGATTTAAGTACAAAGAGTCTGTCACGAGTCACATCAGGAGGAAAACCTCGTTTATAAAAGCTTCAGCAGCACATTAGCTATTTTTTTTTTTTTTTTTACTTATTAGTGAGCGACATTCCACTTAGAAGTTGGTTTTACTTCTTAAGTCAGGTTTGGATTGCTGCCCTCACAGAACAAATAAATGCAATTGCACCAACATTTTTAGTAAGTGCTGTTTAAAAGTCACCTGGTGGCTTTTTTTTTTTTTTAGAAGAACTTGCATTCCTATTTTTCCCCCCGAAACTCTTGACACTAAAATCAACATCTGCAAACACCACGTAAGAAGCTGCTGGTTGGGACACGTACTCTTTGTAAACTCACCATATTCACATGCTAGTTCCATCATTATAATCGTCATCACAATAAAAAATATATAGCTCAATACTCTGGTAGTGGACATACCACGACATAATAATTCATAAGGCAATAATGGTTAAACAACATACAAATATTTTGGCTATATGACAGCGTTCACAAAAGGTACAGAATATGTGCAACATACGGAACAGCTGCAGTCATTTAGAAAATAAACCGTTACTTTTTGCACTAGAAAAACTTTGAGATAGCTGGTACATCTAGCTGGTACGAAGGTCGTCATGGTGACGCTGCTGTAAGTGTGGCTGATTGGGTGGGATGAGCTTTGGCCTCGTTCCGCAGCCCGTTCAAGTTGCACGGCGTGATGGTCGGGTGAGCGGGGCAGCACTTGAGTAATCAGTTTGTGTGTTTGCGTGTAACAGATGATGATGATCGAAAGCGTGGTTGGATGAATGGATGAGGCGTGGAGGTGGAGAAAACACAAAGCGAACTTGGTGGATTCATCACAACGAGGCTCAACTGTCACCATCTCAGTTTTTTTTTTTTTTTTGTTAACGGCTAGTAAAAGCTCATGATAACATCAAAAGTACTTCACAGGACCTTCATTTATTATTCCACCGATACAGAATATATAGAATACAAGCTTTTTTTTTCAGGCTAGAAATCTCTCAAAGGCACAAAGTATCAGTTAGTTGGCCAAATTAAAAATAACACAAATAATAAAAAAAAAAGGAAAGTAAAATATGGCATCCACAAATAGCTTTTAGGCTACAAAATCCATGTTGCAGTATGATTCCAGATGCTACTCTGAGAAAACGTTTTTATATATATATATTTCAGACAGTGTTGTTCATTACAGTCCAGCTCCCCTGCATAGTCACTGTGTTAAAGGCAATGAGAGGGATGTTTTTGAGCATATTTAGGAGTCTCTCTCCACTGCAATAAGGCGGGACAGGAGGGAATAAACAATATTTTATGTGTGTGTATGTGTATATATATACACACACACACACACACACACACATAAAACCCTATATATATATATGTGCTGGACAGGAGCTGCTATTGACGTGGACAGTGAAGGCACAGGGAACAAGGGAAGGATTGTAATGATCAGGCGAAGGCAAAGGAAAAAAAGAATGGTATGGCACAAAACTACACAAAAAAATTGGCAAAGCGCTCTCCCACGTTTATCAAATGCTTGCACACTAACACGCACACACACACATACATATACACACACACACACACACACGGCGACCACACTCAACAGCAAATTCCTTCTTTTTGCAAAACCACATGCATACATGGGATGGGTGCAGAAGGGGGATGACATGATGTTGAAATTAAAGAGCTGTGTGTGTGTGTAAATTATACAAATGAGTGATCAAGGCGTTGTGCTGTTTGTCTCGGTCAGACTATGCAGGTTTAAACTGGTCCTGGGCTGCTTGGTAGGCGGCTCCATCTCGTCCTTGTCGTCGTCCTCGAGCGCGCTCAGAGCGCTGGACTGCAGCACCAGGTCTCCGCCCTCCTCGTCGCTCTCCTCCTCCTCGTCGTCCTCGTCCTCATCTGGCGGAGACGGACAGTGATGGGACAGTAAGTGACCTGATAACAAGAGGCTCAGAGAAAACCACGCAGCTAAAACATTACCTTTCTCCATGTCTGGAGAGATCCGGCTCTTGACGGTGCTGGCGAACTGCAACATGGAGAAAGACCAGGACATATTTAAACACGTCACAGCACTGCACATCAACTGCAGGCTGCATTATTTGATCAACTATACGTGAGGACACATACCTCTCCCATGACAGCGATGGGTGTCTCTCCTTTAGCTTGGGCCACCCTGTGCTCAATCAGGTAGTACATATACTCATCGTACAGCAAGCGGATCAGGTGGAAGGAGCCGAAGCTGGCAGCGCTGCGCAGAGTCAGGTCCCGGATAACCATAGAACTGTGAGAGAGGAGCAGATAAACGGTGTAAAAGACGATATTTCCATTGGAGCTACGAAGCACTTCACATGTTACGTTCTCCCTCACCTGTAAAAAGACCAGTTGAGCAGGAAGACCTTAGCAGCCTTTGGCAGGGCGACAGGGTTGTGTGCGTACGGTTTTAGGGCCTGAGAGACCACCCCATCCAGCCAGGTGGCCCACTGCTCCAGGGAGTTCTGCTGCTGCAGCGTCAGTTTGAAGTCCTGCTCCAGCCGCTGGACCATGAGGTCTTCACACTGACACACCCAGGACGCCTGCTCCTGAAAGGAGGGGTGGGGTGGACGGTGTCAGGGTTCTGCCCCGAAATTTAATTACACACCAACGTACGGGAACAGACCGGGAGGCGTGGAGACAGACCTGAACGTTGGTGAAATCCACCCGGTTGAGGTCGGAGAGCATCTGGTTGATCTGGGCCGAGTTCTGGAGGACGGCGCGAGCTGCCTGGGCCAGGTGGTTCAGGCTGGTGTAGCGACGCAGCGTCTGGGAGAAGGAGCAAATACACACCACCTGGAGGAGCGGAGGAAGGAGAGTGAAGCGAGACCAAGCATCCAAGCCCTACCTTGACACTAAATTGGGCTATAAAAGTTGAAAATACCTTTATGCGAACCATCTCTTCTGGGATGTTCATCATGGCGCCTGTCAGCCAACTCTCCAGACTCTTGGCAAAGTTACGGATGGCCTGAGTTAAGGCACCTGAGGAAAAAGGATGCATGCTGACGTTTTAACATGCTCTAGCTCTGAATACCGTTCTGACGTACAGGCCTTCACTAACTTACTGGGGATTGGTCTCAAAACATCAGGGATGAGCATCTCCACCAGAGTTTGGTAGAGCAGGTTGTCGCACTCCCTCGTCCAGCGCAGCACGGGCTCGAACTTGCACAGCACCACCAGGCATGATTTCGGCAGACGTTTCTCAGACTCATTGTGCCTGCAGGAAACAGGCCACCAGTGAGACATGTAGACGCGTGCTGTTATTTCTCCTGCCAGATTGTTTTTTTGGCTGTTTGACACTCACAGGTTGAGCGATTCTGTGTCACTGCTCTGGCTGAACCTCCAGAAGGATTTCCACAGTGTCTCCACGAGAGTGAACTGAAGGTTGACCATCACATCCAGAATGGCCTGCAGGATCACATATAGAACATCAAAGTCGACCGTTTCATTTGACTGCAGTTAAAAAAAAAAAGACACAATCATGTGACTTTAGAGTATCCCCCTCATGGCTTGATGGCTGCCTACCTCACAGTGTTCTCTGTACAGAGTCTGGAAGGCCTTGAGGTGTTCTAGAAGGACCCCGTCAGGCAGGGTTCGGTCTAACAGTTCAATGTCCACAAAGTCTGGCAGAGGCCGTGATGGCTCTAAACAAGGTACAGCACAGGAAGATCATCAGTTACAGATCTGATCTTTATGATATAGTAACATTTAAGTCTAGTGTGATTGTGCGAAAACATCAATTCCGAAGATGAAATTACATTGCATTTACATTGAACTTATTAGATAGGTATAGACATAAGAAAATACACAAGGGTAAACGTATTTAGATATGTTTGATGCTCAGCTCATTAGAGCATTACAACCAGTATGGTGATAGCTACTAAATTGATTAAAAAGAGACTTTGTGGTACATACGTTGCCTACAGTGAACGTTAATGAGTGTGTGAGTGTTCCTCACCCAGGAACTGTTGGTACTGTTGAACCTGAGCGGAAATATCGCAGAGTGCTCCCGCCTGCTGCTGACCCGCTCCACCTGATGTACCGTTGGTGATCCCCTGTGACTTCTGAACTGGCTTTATCCTGTTAGAGTACATGAAGGTTAAGTTGTCGCTGACACAGATTTACAGACATAAAACCACAGTGAGAGGTTTTTAGTCATGTTGCTGTAGCAGCTCGACTCTAGGAATAATCTACATTGCAAAAAAACTCTTGACAATATCTCTTTTTTGGTACAATTAGTCCAACATTAAGTCAAATAATCGTAATGCACTGGCAGATAATTATACTTTTTGTGTCTAAAATGCAAAACTAATTATTATTTGTGTGTCACAACATGGATACCTGTTTTTCTGTGAGAAAGGCTGCTGCCTCATCGCCATGTGCTGCTGTTCATCCATCAGTCTGAGCAGCGGGGAACCGGATTTGATCCTTAGACCATAGTAGTGGTACTTTGAGTTCCCTCTGAAACACATACATGAAGTATGTAGTTAGAACTAGCCCTGTGGTCCTCGTCAAGTAAAATCAATGTGCGTGTGTGTGTGTGTACCTGGTCCCTAATCTTCGTGTCCTTAGACCCATAAAGACAGACCTGATGAGTTTGCCGAATGACGCAGCATTTACGGGCTCTAGTTTCTGCTCCTGGCAGTGCAGCAGGTAGTGGTAGTAGAGGGTGCAGCGAGGTAAACTCACCCCCTCCGCCCCCTCGTAGTTATCACACAGCCACTGCACCTGGGGAGGATGACGGACAATCACAGAACTTCATTTTCAGAACCTTTAAGTAACGTTACAGATGAGGAGGAGCCAGTTTCTCACAGCGACCCCGTGTACTCACAGTAGCGGGTGGGGCCCGTGAGTTGGGGCTGGAGTAACTCTGTCCTCCTCCGCCCGCCGCCGCGGCTCCTGCTCCTCCCCCTCCTAACACGTAGCCTCCCTGGATGATGTAGCCCCCTCCTCCCCCCACGACGGAGCCGCCGCTGTTGGCTCCCACCGTCGCCACGGAGACCGACTGCGAGGTCACGGATCCGCTGATGTCCGAGTCGGAGCTGGGCGTGGCCTCGTAGTAGGCGGAGGAGGAGGCGGGAGGGGTCTGGGTGAAGAGGGGCGAGTCGGAGAATGGGTAGCTGCTCGATCGGCTGGGGGAGCGACATGGATGCACACGGGAACGTAAATGAACACGAGGGAATTTGCAAGATGAAAAGTGTGTGTGTTTAGGGGAGAACTGCAACATTAGCACGGAGCAGGTTCCTGTCTACTCACATGGTGGATGTGCTGAACGTTGCTTCTCCTCCTCCGTCCACATACTGCACCTGGCCTGAGTAAACCTGCTCCACCTAAACAAGAGAGGACGTTTCAGCTTCACCTTCATCTGGCCAGAGAGTCAAATTATTATTCAATCTATGTAAGATATTTAACAAAGAATCAATTAATGTACTGTAGAAGAGTTGTGGTAAATAGATAAATAAATAAACATGCAGTGTGCTCAGCTCAACTACTGTAATAACAATGAGGTGTTTGTTTGGAGGAGGTGCAGAGCAGGCAGGCACGATGTTTGAAACCTGTTTGACAACTCCCCATCACCACGAGTACAGATAAACGGCCATCTAGAGTGGCATTAGAAGAAGAAGAAAGAAGGGATGAATGTGGGCAGCACGCCAAACACAGTCGTGTAGGAATGAGTGCCTGACGCAGCATGTTCAGGTGCAGTTCAGACAGCCTGAGGCGGAGGCAGCGAGAGTTCGCTGTGCGTGCGTGTGTGTGTGTGGGCGTGTGTGTGTGTGTGAGTTTACCTCCTGGTTAATGTGCACAGACTGCAGGTTGTTGATGTGGCCTGACTGAATCCTCTTGGCTGCCTGCTGTGACACGGCCTGCAACACTGACCTCTGCTGGCGAGCAAACCCACAGATTCAGATAAAACTTTATCATCACCTGTGACCTGCTCCTAGCGATAAATACAGGGTTGGAAGGAGGTGGAGTGTACGTGTGTGTGTGTGTGTGTGTGTGTGTGTGTGTGTGTGTGTGTGAGTCTTACCTGTGGGGTGGCCTGTACTGGTTGGACCACCTGAGTGGGGACACCTGGGGCAGGCGGGCTGGAGTCTGACAGGCTGTCATTGGAGTGAACGGAGCCCTCTGTGGGAGCACACAGGGAGGGAAGACACTTTTCATCAGATCGCCAAACACATGTCGACAGAAAATCCAGCCACCAGCGCCACAGGTTCAGTACTCACGACACACCGCTTCCAAGTCGTAATAACAGCCGCTGCAGAACATCCTACAGCTAAGTTTCTTTGTTTGTTTTTTTTTTTTTTCAGCTGAGGAGAGACTGGTGGCGAGGACTCTGCTTTCCTCTTTATATCTTGCATACAGAGGGACAGCCTTGGACAGCTAATCTCCCCAGATGGACAGAAATCCCTCGGTCTTGTAAACACGCAGATCAGATGAGAGAGGGAAAACGAGGGATACAAGAGGGATGATAGATGGTGGGTGGAGGAGAGGGTAATATTCACTTCCTGGGACCCTTTTACCCTAATGATTTCCTACTTTGGCCACCGTTATCCACTCTGCACCGCAGCACCGATGCCCCCTTCTACCGATACAAACTATTGTGCTCGTACTGGTAGTTAGAGCTGGGCCAACTTTGCAAAAGCCACCGCTTAATTTGCATTCGCATTATAATGATGAGATGGAACATTATAAATGGGCTTTGGGTTTGGCAGGTTATTAACTTTGTATTCTTTAAATTCTTTCCATAATACTTCCACAGCCTGCTTAAGAAATGAGTTATCACAAGAAATGGCATGGGGTTTCCCACAGGGTGGCAGCTGGCTGAACAATGAGGCAGTAGCTTCATTAGAGGTGACTAGACTGGAAAAATAAAAGTTAATCTGTTGTTTTTATTTCACCAGGTTCCTACATTCTTGACAGACGCAGTGGGGGACGGTGGCTGCAGCTCACCAGGAGAGACATGAACGCGTGACAACCTATTACATCTTGGTAATAGGACAGGAAAGTCATTCTTACTATTTTCATCATGTTGAATTGTACTTGGGTCTGACAAGGGTGATTAATCTGAATAAATGAGGGGTGAGAGGTGAAACATCTTCAAGAATCTGATTTCCACATCCCATAGAGACTCCACAGATATGAATTGTATGAATCAATAACGTCTTCTTTCACATGAAACTTATCAAATATTCCTTCTCAAAAACAATTTTTTAATTGACACCATCATCATTACATTTGCCCAGACCTAAAGAAAATCTATTCTGGGTTCGACAATATTATGATGAGCACTCATGTAGCCTAAATAATTAATTGATTTTAAAAATGTATGTATGTTAATTGATGAAAATAACTGTAGTAGAACTGTCAAAAGATGAAGCTTATAACAATGCCTACTGAAACTAATTTTACAGACTTATGTTATATGATATTTCTGTTCCATTTGGTGCACAGTGACTCTGAAATTAGTGGAAGTCATCAAACATGCGTCATTCTCACCGTCTTTCAGAAATGTGGAGCGATACATAAACTAAAAGAGCTAAATGCCTCCTGTATCTAGAGCCAGGATTACAACTGTGAGCGGTGTAAAAGTATTTAGTCAAATCCAGCTGTTTTCAGGTTTCAGATATGGGGAAATGCCCGGTTTTCGGTTATTCCACTAATTTAATGGACCGACTTTGTGAGCAGGAGACGAGCACCGGGCCTGCGAGCCTCTCACTTTGGGTGAGAGTTCACAGTGTCACTTGATACTAGCCGGCAAAAAGATCTACGAATAGACAGCCCTAAAATAAACATTCGGAGAGACACTAGTGTTGGAATCATTTCCATTGGTTAACACCATATTTCAGAAGAGCTATAGATTTCCTTATGGCTGAATGACTAAGCTGCTTTTTTATTTTTTTTAATATCTAGGATAATTTTTTTAAAACCTAAATTAATTGAAAGTAATATCTGGAAAACGTCCACAGCCTTACAAGCTCATTACATTAGCTACCATAGATACAGGCTTATCTCATTTTCTGTACCACTGCAGGAATTGCAAACCCTGAGTCTTTTTAAATGATACCACCGACTCTCCATGACACCAGAAGCAGCAGACGAGAGGCAAAGGTTCCATCCATCAGTCGTCCACGCTCCCACGTTTGGGACTGTGCAGCCTAGCAACCAAGACCATCAGCTTCTTTTATCCTGATAATTTATGCACCAGCCGACCAAACCGGCAAACTACATCAGAGGTTTTTTCGATCCCAGTGCATTTAACATGTGATCTGTGGACCCTTCATTGATAAATAAACATCGAACTGACTAAATCTCATCATGATATATTTAAAACATTATACATATGTATGTATAATTGGGCAGACTACATCAGAAATGTAAAATAATTCCTTAAATGTGTGTGTTTATCATTAAAACTTATTTTGTTCCAGCTATTGGCACAAAATAATGATCAGACCAAAACTGCACACACATTTCTTCTTTGAAGTCCTGTTTTTGAGCATGTAAATATGTCATGATATCATAGATTATGTCAGACTATAAACTAATTTTACACTCACAATGACCTCAACTGATTATATCTGTCAGAATGACAATAAAATTAACCTTGGACCTTTTATAAACTCAAGTTAGTTATTGAATAAAAATGAGTAATCTACTTATTATTTTATGTAATAAAAAATATAATACGCCTAATTCAAGGTCAGAGAGCCTGAGATGTCATCAAATCACTTATTTTATCCAACAAATAATTCCTAAATGCCCAAAGATTTCTACACTGATTTAAAAGGAAAATTAAAATTAAAAAATGATTAAAATCCTCAAGAAACAGATGATTGGTTTCGATGACAAATTACTAATTACATTATCATGAAGTTGTTAAAGATTCAAATCCTGTTGCTCAAATAACTGCTCTAGATGATACAACTCTGAATTCACTTTTTTCACTACAGGACAAACTATTTAAACAATTATAGGACTAGCATTGTCATTATTTTCATGACTTAAGGGTTAATTAAAATATGTATCTCTCTTTTGCTCACTATTTTGGGAGCAGCCAGCGTGTAACCAGAAACGGGTTGGTTCCTGATCAGCTGTTCCTGGCTTCCTGCATGCCACATCATACATTTTAATGCTTATGTGAGCTTAAAAAGGTGTGTGATAGGTGGTCTTTACTGTGAAAGTGAACGTGTCATTCCTCATTTCCTCACCTGTAACAGTCACTATGATGTACTGAGGCGAGTTGCTCTGACCATTGCTCTTCTGGACTGCAGAGTGCTGGATCTCAGGGCTGACGTAGTGCTGCGTGGGAGTGGTCAGAACAACTGCCTTCTGGCTCTGGGCCTGCGTGGGCGGTGCCTGGGAACAAAGTGCATCCTGTCCTGTTTTTGAGGTGGCGCCTGATTGGTTGGCGGCTGCAACGTTTCCAGAGGTCGGTGGGATCTCGGACAGGAAGTGTGCCGTCTTCGCCGACGAGGGTGTGGCGGCAGCGGGTGTTGCTATGGTTACCGTGTTGGTCTGCTGAGGCTGAAGGTCCTCCGAGTATCCAGAAGTTGCCATGGCAACCTATGCTTTGAGGCTCTGGTTCTGTGGATGAAAAGAGACCGCACTCATTGATGAAATGCAACAGAAATTACACATACTCACAATATTTCACCTCGATTTTTAAGTTCTGGGTTGCACCAATAAGTATTCAATTAATCTAAAATTTGTCTTTAAGAATTTAGCAAAACTATGTTTAAAATGAGTAAATCCAAATTGAAATTTAAAGAGAGCTATACTAAACAATTACAAACTAATAGCTGTTTAGTAAATCCAAGTCTATGTATATAAATCATAAAACCTAAACGAAATTAAGTTTAATCAATATGACTTGATTTGTCTTTTGCTTGTTGACCTAATTAACGGGGAACTACAAATAAAAAACAGACAACAGCATGGTTGGCAAAAAGAGGCTTTGATTTAATGCTTGTTGGAGAAACATAACAACAAATGCAAACAAGGATGCAGCAATTGTAGGATGGTAGTTTTTTTTCCACACACAGTCAGGGCCACCAGCAGTAGTTGAAGCATTGGTGGTGCTAATGCACTTCTCCTTTCATCATGTTAGACAGTTGGCCCTATCTTCCTGTTCAGCTCTGTAACTGTTTCCTTTGCTAAACCTCGATCTTGAGAGAAATTCAGCTGCATCATAAAATTCGATTAGCTCAAGACTGTCTCTTCACTTTCCTCGAGGATTCTTGCTTAAACCATCTTATAATGACAGCCTTTTTAAAAGCGTAAGTTTAAAGGTTAATACTGGATCACTGCTTTTCTTTCAAAGTTGGAGATTACATATTTGGATTCAACAGAATTATGTGTAATTTAGGTTTAGAGTAAACTGAGGTTTAGAGAGCAACACAAAATATAAAGTTAAAGCAAGATGTAATCTGATTTATGAATGAATCCTTCATTGGTGCAATTCAACCATGAAGGCTGTGTGTGTCTGTGTATCCGTGTGTGTGTGTGGAAAATAAACCAGAGAAGGAAGTAGGGCTTTTGTCTAAGACTAAGCAGTTAGTCTACAGCCTTTCCTGTTCCTGCAGTATAAAACACAGCACAGCACCAAGAATACAGACACATGGATTCAATTTACAAAACAAGGTTAATTCAGTGTAACCACAGCAGCATTTCAAATGAATTAAATAACTAAATGACTCGCTCAAAATTTGAAAATATGCAACCATCAACAGTCCCATGCATTATTATCACCTCATCACCATTAGCACTAAATAAATCCATATTAATCACTAGACCCACTAGATGCTGAGTGGTGTAATAATAATACTCCATTACAGTACTTTTTGGGAGTATCTGTATGTGTAGTTGATATATATATATATATATATATTTTTTTTTAAATGTATAACTTTTTTTCTTTTACTTCACTAAATTTCCTGGATAAGACAACTCCCATGAAGCATTTTCACTACTACAAAATAAAATCTGAGCTATCCAATACGAGTGTGACGTGAAAATCTGAAACCTCCAATAATGCACAATGAAATAGGAATAATCCTCAATCTGACTGCCTACTTTTTTTTTACTGACATTCACTTGTACTTTTACTTTAAATATTTAAGTACAGCGAATATCATAAAATGACTTGATACTCAAGTACACTAAATAGTAGATACTTAAAGACTTTTACTCAACTACTATTGTAATAATAGATGTTAACTTCTAGCACAGTCATTCACTGCCAACATGTCTATACTTTGCCTCATGTGTGGTTCTCAGGTATTTCGTTACACGCCACTGCTCCTGCGTCAAATAACACAGCAAACAAGACAATCAGATGATCGTCGGGGCACCGCGTTCAACTCAATGTCAGCCCCGCAAACTTTTTCCAAAGTCACATAAAAGACCGACGTTACAAAACACGCTGTTCTCATTTCTCTCGGCCTCTTTTTCTGTTGTTTTTACAACTCGCTCAAACAACACTTTGACGCGCTTTTCCCGTATCTCTGGCTCGTTGGTAAAAAAGCGAGGAGCAGCGAGCTAGCTTCGCGCAGCTAGCAGCGCCGTTGTGACGTCACAGTGAGCTGGCCGCTCGCGCCGCGTGTGTCGGTTAAGTCTGTAAATCGGTTCGCCGCTTCTAACGTTACACTTATAATAAAATCAGCGGAGTAACTGAAACTCTTAAGTAACAGCGTGGACGCGAATGGCGGAATGCGTTACTCCACGCAAAAAAAGTACGATTGACAAACACACACACACACACCCGCCATCTTGTGCTCTTATCAAAGATCTGACATCGCCATAACAACGGTCTGCGTTTGGAAAAGAAGCGAGCAACCGCTGTCATCACGCGCCACGCTCGGCCAGCTTCACCCGAACGACCGCACGAACACACAGTCGCATGTACATGAGACAGGAAAAAAAATAAATTGCAATTACGAGATATTGTGCTGTTCACCTCTAGTTTATCCCAGCAATGTCCTTTTTAGTCGAAAGTTTTGTTTTTTTTCTCGCCCTCAGATTTAGGTTGTTGTTGTTGTTGACTCCCGTTGCTTGGTTCTTGTCGCCAGGACTACCGTGACTATGGCGCCTTGCCTTCACCGGGGCAACTGTTGCTACCCTCTCGTCATTGCCCCGCCCTACGCTGCGCGCTGATTGGAAGGCTTTGGAGGTGGTCGCAGCGTCAGTGGGAAGAAACGGTCGTTGATTGGTCCACAGGCCCTGTCTGTCACTTTCACCAGAGCCTAACGTCAAATACCCAGCTATAATTTATGACGCTTTTGTGCTTTGCTCAAAGCATAGGTGTAAATTTCTGGGAAGGGGGGGTGCAGAGGGTACGCCCCCCTCAATATTTAGAACACATGCATTTACCCCCCCCTACACACACACACACACACACACACTAAAAGAGACGCAGGGGACTTTTATTTTGTAAAAAATAAATAAGTCAAATGAATGTGTGCTGACACATGTGGGTTTAATATAACATTAGAAAAGTTGATCCCCAGAAGAATAGATATGCACTATATGAATAATAACTTGAGTTTGGTGTATTCCTATGCAAACATAATTTAGTGCAGAAAAGGAACACATTTAAGCTTTAAATTCACTAGAATGGAAGAAATAAAGTCTTTGAAGCTCAACCCCTAAACCCCCCTGTTTATGTGTCCACTCCGATGTTCAAACAAGACCTATGCCCTCACCTTAAAACAGTCATTTTGGCTTTATAAACAATAGGATGAATTTAGAATTTATATTTATCACAATATTAACCAAGTTTATATCCATAAATGTAATGTGTTGAGAGCTAAAACCACTTTTTATACCGTTAAACATTACCACATCTACATTGGAACATTACCTACCTCTATGAAATACAGAAAAGCAGTGAAAACCTAATTTTATGTGCTTCAGGTTTAACATATTAATTTATGTATTTTATCTCGTTTTTTTACTGCACCATGTTCAAATTGTATTTGATTGTGTCAGGCTTTGTTTGTTACATCCTGGAATTGTATAATTTCTCAGTCACTGATTCAACAGCATACTCTTTAATATATTTGTGGCTTATTTGTAATCCTAATGCTGATGATTATTAAAGTATGTTGTTTTTTGCAAGAAAAATGTCAAGCAGATATGTGAAATGGCAGAATGTGACTATTCATTTCCTACAAAATGTTGCTACGACCACTTATCTCTGCAACCTCCGGGCTCATAATTAATACTGAACAACATTCTTCATGCTTCTGAGATCTCTCTCTGCATTGTGCATGTGTGACACTTAAACCAAACAGCAACGTATAGCACCCTATTTATCCCCCGGCCTGATAGTGATCTCCATCCCACGGCCAGCGGAACAGGTAGAGAGACAGCGATTGTGCAGGTGACACCACAGAATCAACCAAACTGATGCAGGGGACAGAAAGGCCAATGAAAGGTCACATGTGATTAGATTGCAGAGGGTGCTGTTGATATCACCTGTGGCATCATTACCTACTTAATCACAACTTTGCTTTTTCCTCCAAGCGCATTGTTGCCCCTAAAGGTCTCCGGTCTTATCTCTGGGCATGACGAAGAGTGGGTTGAGTGAGTTGAGGTGCTTTAGATGCCGAGGCCTATATAAGATGAAGGGTTTGTCCAGAAAGCAACCAAACACACAGAGACAACACATTACTGGGGTTCGTTGAGCCATTTCCAGCCTGTGAGACTCTCACCATGTGGAAAGCAGCGCTCCTGAGCTTGGGCCTCTTGGTGGCACTGGTAGACCGGGTGCGGTCCAATGATGGCCACCCCTCTTTCTATGGGGTGAAGCTCTGTGGAAGAGAGTTCATACGAGCCGTCATCTTCACCTGTGGCGGCTCTCGCTGGAGAAGAAGCGTGGAGGACACAGGTAGGTTCACCTATAGCTTGTTTGTTGGCTTTGTATTGGGTATCATGTGTTCATGCATTATCCTGCTGGAAATTGAAAGGGGAGGATGATGTGCCCACAGTTATTTATTTTATGTTATTCTTATTATTAATTTCTATTTACTGAACAAACATGCCCTCATTGAGATGTTCTTTACTCCTTTTGAAATGTCTGTGCATTTACTATAAATAAATATATATTATGTATGTACATATAATAAAAAATTTAACTATTCTAAGAGATTTTCCCCTTTCTTTGGATCAGCTGTTATTGGAGAAGAGGCCTTTGACCCATGGAACACAAATCCTGTCCCGCATCTTACTGGAGAGCAGGATCCTGCAGAGTCCCAAGTATGGAAAGACCGGACGTTGGATGTGGCATCTGTGGCCGCTGGATTCAGTCAATCAGCCCGTTCTGCCATCTCAGACGACATGTTGGAGGCTCTACGGCACGCAGACAGGAAAGAACGGGATGTGGTGGTGGGGCTGTCCAACGCCTGTTGCAAGTGGGGCTGCAGCAAAAGTGAAATCAGCTCCCTGTGCTGAGCTCTAATGTTCCTATGTGATTCATCTATTTCTTTACATGTACTGATCTCCTGTCCATGTGCCGTCCAAGTCATAATTTTTGTGCCAATTATCAAAATGAGGAAGTGAATAAATGTTTTTGTTGAAATCTGTTTACTGTGATAATTATCTATTGCTATGTGGGTTTCATAATCCCTCATCCTTCTGCAAAAAAAAAAAAAAAAAAATCTAAAATTATGTTTCATGCATTTATAACACTTCCACTTTCGCTAGAAGCCTGTTTCGGGATCTTGAAGAGGATTGTGAAATAAAAGGAAGAAGTATGAAGTACATGCATAGCACAATATGAACAGGTTTACAGTGTACTGAAATCCTGCACAATTGTCTTGCAAAATAATGGCTTTGTGGATCTCTTAATGCTGGAATTTGAGTCATTTATTTGAGTCATCATGGAGTTTTTGTCTTTTTGCGTCTGTTCCTACCAGAGATGAATTATCATTGTCATTTGGAGGCACATTTTATTCAGTTGAACATGAAAAGCTTGACAGCGGTGTCCTGATGCTTCATAAACACACATATATGGTGGAACATGATGAAATATGTGTGGAACACACACACACACACACACACACACATATACACACAGTGGTGCTAAGTAAAATACATTGCTTTACTCAATATTTTCATTTGAAGGTACTTTATATGTTATACTACACTACATTTATTTGACAGCTTTAGTTACATTTCAGATGAAGATTTTAATATTTTACATAAATATACATAAATTTAAAGTACTGCTGCTAATACTTACATACTTGTACTTTAAAGTCCGGACTTGCAAATAAAGAAAGTACATTTTTCCACTTAAATATGCAGCAAAAGTGTAAAGTAGCATCAAATGGAAATACTCAATACTCAAAATTATGTTTAATTAACGGTACTTAGTTACTTTACTGGTTTATACAGATTAAACACTGCATAGATGCTTTATTTTAAAGCAAGCTGATACCATCTGGCGGTCAAAAATTAACGCTTCTTTAAAAAAAAGCGAGCAACATTTGTTTTCATAACACCTAAAGATTGTGCATATATATGTATATATGAAATAAACCAATTAAATACGACATAATACATGTATACACGCTGGTTATCACGCTCCTATATGATTCTGTTTACAGTCACCTTGCCCATCAATCAGTACGGAAGCCGAACGCGACCACGCGGATCACCCGGCTTGATTTGCAAAGGCATGCAATCTCTGTCACACACCAGCTAGCCTAGCAACCACACAGATCTGCCGAGATCTGAAGTGTGTGTTTAGATACGCGGATCACAGTCCTGTTCTATTTAATGTGAGTCGCTACGGCGTAACTACACCATTGTCTATAGAAATATAGATCTGACACGTCGGAGTGAGCAGGTAATACCTTTCGCGGTACTTTCATGATGCTGCTAGCTAGCTATGCTAACTGCCGGGGAGGGGGGGGGTTATGCGACTGCTCTGTTATGAATGTTAATGCGCCGTTTTTGCGCCGTGGTTGTTGCTTTCATTACAAAAATACAACCTTGACAATGCAACGTGGCGCCCCGTTGGTTACTTCGTGGTATTGTTTGGCTGTTTTTGTGGCTGATTCCGTTACGTGTTAAGCTAAGCTAGCTACAGGAGCCAGACAGACAGTCCGGGCCTCATGTAGAACCGCGATTCCCACTTTCTACTAAATTTGCTGCTTTTTCATGTAGCTATACCTTAGTAAAAGACCACCGCATGATGGTACGTCTCATAGACTCTTTATGATTATGTATATAACGTGCCAGTGGTGGAAAGTAACGGAGTACATTTACTCAAGTACAATTTCAAGGTACTTGTACGTTACTTGGGCATGTCTATTTGATGCTGCTTCATCACTACATTTACCTTCAGATGCAGATCTGACGCAATGGATAATATAACAGGCTTTAACTATACAGAACAAGGTTAAGGATGAAATCAGTGGTTTCAACCCATTTCTCTTTTGTCATCTTCTAAACTATCTAATCTTAATGTTTATAATTTTTAATATAGCCATGCTTTTTGTTTTGACCTTATCTTTCTGCTGTTCTGATTATGCCTTCTGCTGCCTGTGTTTTTGTCTGTCAAGGCGCGTTGTGAACTCGTAAAGGTGCTGCTCTATAAAAGGAGGTGGTGGTGTTGTTTTTGCTATAAAGGGGTTGTTGGTGTGTTTGTGTCCTGTAGGATGGAGTGGCAGCCAGATGAACAGGGTCTGCAGCAAGTGCTTCAGCTACTCAAGGACTCACAGTCCCCAGACACAGCGACGCAGAGAGCCGTGCAAGAAGTATCCTTAACATCTGCGTGTGTGTGTGTGAGAGAGAATGCCAATGAGATAGCAAGGGTGAGATGTTGATTCCCCTATGTATAGGCCTCAAGGATCTATCATTTTAGATTGCTGTATCCCGAACCCGTTTTTTTTGTGAACTATTTTACACGTGTACGCCAGCTCCCTGACCTTGCACTACTTTAAGTTGAGACACTTTTGCTCTACTTTAAGTTAGGCCATAGATGCTCATTTAGTTCTTCAGTTGTAATTACTGCTGTTGCTCGAGCATTTGATGTAGCCAATGTTTAGTATGTTAATAAATAGTGGTGTCTTTTTGTGTTTGAATAGCCCAAAATCACAAATCACAGATTTGACTCGACAGGCTTCACTGTTTGTACAACAGCAACCCTGTTCTTAGACCCTCACATTGTACAAGGAAAACCTCCTTAAAAACCAACCCTAACAGAGGAGATGTTCTTTTCCTTTGAAAGGCTTCAATAGATGATGTGAACAGTGTAGAAACAATACATTTAGAACAGGAAACATGTTGAGTATGACATTAATTAGAATAACATAAATATATTGATTCATGCTGTATGTGGAGGATGAGGGGACAGGATTCATTGCAGCTTACAGGTGAACCAGGACAGAGTCAGACCCTGTGACAACAGAACCTCTATGCAGCTGCTGCACTGCAGCATGGTCTGTGAATGAGAAAAACACAGGGCAGGACTCTGGCTACAAAATGTGACGACATTTGAAATCACTTCTTGACTTTAGTTTTCATTCCTGCGTTAGGACAAAATGGCATGTATTGTTTTAATGTTATGAAGTAAGCGATTTGAATGCAATTAAAACAGCAATATGTGCCAGAAAAATCCTACAACATTCAGCCTCACCTATGAGTGGATGAGATTGAACATTTTTTCTCCTTAACACAGCCGACAGAAATTGGAACAGCTTAACCAGTTTCCAGATTTCAATAACTATCTAATCTTTGTCCTCACAAGCCTGAAATCTGAGGGTATGTATGCCTACTTAAGAACAAAAATTGAATGAATGAATGATACAGCAAAATAGCTTTGACACTTTCGAATATTGCACTGCTGAACACAACTTGTCGGCCTTTCTCCTCAAGACGAACCCACTCGCTCTCTGAGTGGTCTGATCCTGAAGAACAATGTTAAGGCGCACTACCAGAACTTTCCTCCCACTGTGGCTGACTTCATCAAACGAGAATGCCTCAACAACATCGGAGACCCTTCGCCGCTCATCAGAGCTACTATCGGTGGGTGTTGAAGTTAGAGAGAGAGAAAGTTGGTGTTCTAGCTGGTGTGAGTCAGACTGTAGGCGGGGGAGACTTTTCAGGTTAATGTGACTGTGGAGGAGTGAGCGCCGCATTTACAGATGTTTTAAATAATTTATTTACACTGGCACATATATATGTATGTGTTAACCTTTTTTTTTAATCTATCATTAAGGTATCCTGATCACAACCATCGCTTCTAAAGGGGAGCTGCAGACCTGGCCGGAACTGCTGCCTCAGCTCTGCAACTTGCTCAACTCAGAGGACTATAACACCTGCGAGGTCAGACTCACACACACAGACACACACACACACACACACACACAAAGGGAACTTTTGCTTAACTAGTATAAATTTTGTTTTTGTAATGCCACGCCTTTAACATATTCTCTGTTTTTCAGGGTTCTTTTGGAGCATTGCAGAAGATCTGCGAGGACTCATCTGAGCTGTTGGATAGCGATGCTCTGAACAGACCTCTGAACATCATGATCCCCAAGTTCCTACAGTTTTTCAAACACTGCAGCCCCAAGATCAGGTCTGTAAAACAGCTGTTTTTTTTAACTTTCTGTCTCCACCAGAATCTCCCTGTTGATACTGTTTTTATTGACCCCGCTTTTTTACCTTCCCCTCAGGTCCCATGCAATAGCGTGTGTGAACCAGTTCATCATCGGTCGCGCTCAGGCTCTGATGGATAACATCGACACCTTCATTGAGGTGAGTGCTTTAAGATTGATTAAGATTGTCTTGGTTGAGCAACTCTTCATTCTATAAACGTTAAAGGAGTCTTCATAGTCCCTGTGGGTAGGGCTGCTCGATAATGGAAAAATCATTATCCATATTATTTAAGCCGAAATCCTGATTATCTAAACAACAATGTTTATAGTTAAACAATGCATTTATTCAGCATGAGTGAATTTGTGTGTAGTTTGAGATAGTTGAACTGATTTGTTGTGTTGCCAGAGTCACGGTGTTACCCTATAGCAAATCTTGGGCGTTATGTTGACTCTGCTCCTCGTCGGATTTTTGGAAGCTGAATTTTTTCCATTTAAGAGAACTTTTCCAGCCCTTCTTTTCAGCCATCTCTCTCTCTCTCACTTTCTCTTGCTAGTTTCTTTCAGAAATTGTGTAAAGAAAAATGGCAAATACATTTTTTTAACTCTAGTTTGCAAAGTCATGATCAAATTCAATTAATTGCACAGCCTTATTCGTGGGAAAATGTATTTAGTTCTCCTAATTTTTCCATCTTGTCGTCCTGTAAATAAGTAACAATGAAGCAGTGCAGGAACTTGTGTATAAGGGGAGTGATTGGTCACTGTAACATGCTTCTAAATGGTCATTTTATCTCCCTGCAGTAGGAGATTAGCCATATAATTTGAGCGTAGGACCAATTTCCATCCGTTTTTACAAAAGAATTGCAGTGTGGGAGTTTACTCTTGACCTTGGAATCAATAAACTGAAAAAACACATTTTCTGAAAGTCTCACTTCAGAGTGAATGCATTTAAAGCTGCTGCTGTTCTTTGTGGCTTTACACACCACACTCAAAACATTGCACATCAACAAATAGTCCAGAGTAAGTTTAATATTGACGGTGGTTTATACAAGGCATCAGGACTTATCTATTATCAATGAGAACAGTGGGCAGACGGTGACGTCAACATCTAAATATAGTAGAGCACAGAAGATTAAAGTGTGTGTTTTTTGGAAGTTGCATCTGGTCGGTTAACCCTATTTCTTGTCTTCCCCCCCTGCTCTGTTCTCTTCCTCTCTTTATCTCTCTTTTGTTTCCAGAGCTTGTTTGCACTGGCCGGCGATGAGGACAGCGAGGTGCGGAAGAACGTGTGCAGGGCGCTGGTCATGCTGCTGGAAGTCCGCATCGACCGCCTCATCCCCCACATGCACAGCATAATCCAGGTGAGGGCGTGACCCGGTCTGTCCCGCCGACGCACAGAGCTCCGCTTTGCCTTCGCTGTTCCGCATTGTTCCCTCTTGTTTTTTTTTTTTCTCTCGCCAGTACATGCTGCAGCGGACCCAGGATCCGGACGAGAACGTGGCTCTGGAGGCCTGCGAGTTTTGGCTGACTCTGGCCGAGCAGCCCATCTGTAAAGAGGCGCTATCCGGCCACTTGGTCCAGTAAGTGCTCACATGTCAATGGGTCAGTGGGCTGCAATGAATCAATGAACAGGAGGTTACAAAAAAATTCTCTCCCTTTTCCAGACTGATTCCTATCTTGGTGAATGGAATGAAATACTCCGAGATTGACATTATTCTGCTGAAGGTGAGACAACTCACGGATAAATTAGACCCTCCCCACTCCTCATCCTTGCCAGTTACTTCTGAAAGCAGTTCTGTGATCACCGGTCCGTGTGTGTTCCTCCAGGGGGACGTCGAGGAGGAGGACGAGACGGTTCCGGACAGCGAGCAGGACATCAAGCCTCGCTTCCACAAGTCCCGCACCGTCACTCTGCAGCACGAAGGAGGGGAGGGCGAGGAGGGGGAGGACATCGACGAGGACGAGGACGACGATGACGACACGCTGTCCGACTGGAACCTGCGTAAGTTGCAGACGCGCAGCATCAGTTACCTCCTCTGGGTTCTGGGTGGGAGGAACCGCTCCTCATTTAGATAAAAGCAGCTCAATATGGTGAAACTAACATGATAATTCTAATATTGATGGAAGTGGATACAACTAAAACAAATATTTTTATTCATACAAGTCTGTTCTGCTAATTCCTACACTTCACACATTCTATAGTGATTTTTAAATGTGCTTTTTGCTGGGAGTAATTGGGGGAAAAACCTTCTTAGTATCTTTGTGACCCTTCATTTGTCTCCTCTAATCTTCCATAAGCTTTTGTCCCAGTTTTGTTCCTGGTGCAGTATTACAGTTTCAGAGCCCGATATTGTGTTTTGACATTTGACGCTGAGGCCTGTTTTGTGGACTCTTTTCCTCCAGGGAAGTGTTCGGCAGCAGCTCTGGATGTTCTTGCCAACGTGTTTCGTGAGGAGCTGCTGCCCCACCTCCTGCCCCTGCTGAAAGGCCTGCTCTTCCACCCGGACTGGGTCATCAAGGAGTCTGGCATCCTGGTGCTGGGGGCCATCGCAGAGGGTGAGACGAGCGTCACAAACGGATACAATTTCTGTTATTCTTACATTTCTTACACATTTTTTTCCTCCTTCCAGGCTGTATGCAGGGCATGGTACCTTACTTGCCTGAGCTCATCCCCCACCTCATCCAGTGTTTGTGCGACAAGAAGGCGCTGGTCCGCTCCATCGCCTGCTGGACCCTGAGCCGCTACGCTCACTGGGTGGTCAGCCAGCCGCCCGACGCTCACCTGAAACCACTGATGACGGAGCTGCTGAAGCGTATCCTGGACGGCAATAAGAGGGTACAGGAGGCGGCGTGCAGGTACAGCTCCTCCGCACGTTTGTTTCCTATTCTCTCGTTTTTTTTCCCCCCACGCTCCTCCTCACCCGCCTCGTCTCTCTCTCCTAAAGTGCATTCGCCACCCTGGAGGAGGAGGCGTGCACGGAGCTGGTGCCTTACCTGAGCTTCATCCTGGACACGCTGGTTTTTGCTTTCGGGAAGTACCAGCACAAGAACCTGCTCATCCTGTATGACGCCATAGGAACGCTGGCGGACTCTGTGGGACACCACCTCAACCAGCCTGTGAGCCCCAAAACACTCACACACAAACATACTAGAGCTGCACCATAAATCATTAAAAAATGATCTCATTTCAAAACACAGCTGTTCTTAAGTATTCTATTTCACGAGCGTGATTAGTGGAGGCAGCCAGCCTGTGGTAAAGTGTGAAGTCAGCAGTAAGGAGAGTTAAATGGATGCTGTAGAATCCATGGTGATAGTGGTGAGTCAGCCACAGACCTGAACCAAACTCCTGCCCAGAAAAGATTGTATTCCGCTGAATATTTTTTAACAGATTTATTTTGGATTCAGACCAGACGATAACAAATAGTCTGGAAGGTGCATTTCAAAATATGTTCAGCTTTCCTTGGAACACAGCGCAAGGCGATACCATAAATCTACTGTCATGTGAAAGATTTCATTAAAAAGTGCCAAAGATTCACATTTTTTCCCCCAGAATTGCACAGCTCTAATGCATCAACTTTTCTTTTCCCCCACAGGAGTACATACAGAAGCTGATGCCTCCGCTGATAGCGAAGTGGAACGAGCTGAAGGATGAAGACAAAGATCTGTTCCCTCTGCTCGAGTGTCTGTCATCCGTCGCCACGGCGCTGCAGAGCGGCTTCCTCCCTTACTGCGAGCCCGTTTACCAACGCTGCGTCACCCTGGTCCAGAAGACACTGGCTCAGGCCATGGTGAGCCCCACACACACACACACACACACACACACAGCACTCATACACAGTAAATGCATATACAGTATCATAAGTGGAAATAAAACTTCTATAGTTTAAAAGAAAGGTTTAGCCTCAAAGATGACGCTTCTTCTCTTCTATCCGTGTCCTATCTTCTAACCCCCTGACAAACTTTATACTTTCGTGCATCGGCCTACTTCCGTCCCTCTTTTTTCACCTCGTCTCCTCTGCTTTCGCCTCAGATGTACAGTCAGCAGCCGGATCAGTACGAGGCCCCGGACAAGGACTTCATGATCGTGGCTCTGGATCTGTTGAGCGGTTTAGCTGAGGGACTGGGGGGCCACGTGGACACGCTTGTGGCTCGCAGTAACATCATGACTCTGCTGTTCCAGTGCATGCAGGTGAGGAGAGGCCGTGTGTGTGTGTGTGTGCATGCATGCTGCAAAAACTTAAACCTTACAGGTGAAAATATCTATATCTAATATTTAGACCTGGTGTTTTAAAGATACAGTAGGAGAGCGATGCTCAGGGGGAACTAGTGGGCTCCAGAAAACAGAGGATCACATCCGATCATGTGATCGTGTGACGCGGCTCCTGTGTGCATGCGTGTGTGTGTGTTCACGTTTCTCTTTGTCTCTCTGTCTTTTGTCCCAGGATACGATGCCTGAAGTAAGACAGAGTTCATTTGCTCTGCTGGGAGACTTAACCAAGGCCTGCTTCCCTCATGTTAAACCATGCATCGGTAATTATCTCCCTGTCTCTCACATGCAGAATATTCACTGATTTTCTTCCTTTTTTATAATGTGTGTTTCCAGAACTTATTTCATGTGCTTCTCCTTCAGCTGAATTCATGCCAATCCTCGGAACAAATCTGAACCCGGAGTTCATCTCCGTGTGCAACAATGCTACCTGGGCCATAGGAGAGATCTGCATGCAGATGGGTGAGCTGCGGCAAATGCTGTGTTTCATCCAATAATAATAATAATGTGAATGACAAGTGCAGCGTGTTAATGTGCATCTTCCTGCCCAACCAGGAGTGGAGATGCAGCCATACATCGCTATGGTTCTGAGCCAGCTGGTGGAGATTATTAACCGACCCAACACCCCCAAGACCCTGCTGGAGAACACAGGTCTGTGCATATACAGATATAACTAATGAGTTATTTTCTATGGAAAGAGTAGTAGATCCCGACAATTAAAAAATCTGCACATTTTAGTTGTTTTTTTTTTAAAAAGGTACTAAAAGGTTCACAAGGGAGAAGTGAGTGAAGTTTATTTCACACTGTTGCTCATAGTTTTAATTTTGTTGACTGTTTTCCAGTTTATTTTTGGCCTTGAGTCAAATGCCCATTTTAGCTTTAGATATTTTTAATCAACTTTTATTCTTTTTGTTTAGTCACTTTTTAGTCAATGAGAAGTCCTGGCATTTTAATCTAGCTTTTGACAAAGTAAAATACAAAATCTGATACCATAGTCTTTCTTTATCTTTTACAGCAGGTTGATAACAATAATCTAAATTAATCTAGTCAAGGCAATATCCTAATTTAAGTCTCTTTCTCAAGATTTATAATGTAATTTTTACCTGATGAAGTAGCTCCACACAGGGATGCTGCATTGTTAAAGGGTCTGACACACAACACTGATTGGGGGGGAAAATACATAGTAGACTTTGTCTCATCTTTTTTTCATCAACAAACAATGCTTTTATTTTCGCCACAGTCAGTGGTTGAGAGCATTGATTTTAGTCTCATTAACTAATATATTTAGTGTAGTAGAAATTAATATAGGTGTTGAATATAGCAAGAATTTTTATTTTAGCCTCAAGCCTCCTACAGACTGAGATTTTATCAATCTTGGGTAAGGTGATCAGGTGTGATGCATGCAGACTGTACGATGACGACTAACTGAATTTAACACAAGAAAATGAAACCTCATCATTGTGTGAACAAACAGACCGAAAAATGCGGCTCAACCATATTTCCTCACAGTGTTAGAAGGATTTTTTTTAATTTAAAGTTACGTTACGTCGTGGAATGAAATGGCGTGAATGAGCAGCTGCCTCTCTCTGTCCTGCAGCCATCACCATCGGGCGGCTGGGCTACGTGTGTCCTCAGGAGGTCGCTCCCGTGCTGCCGCAGTTTATACGACCTTGGTG
Organism: Eupleurogrammus muticus; assembly: GCA_036785175.1. Taxonomy (NCBI): domain Eukaryota; kingdom Metazoa; phylum Chordata; class Actinopteri; order Scombriformes; family Trichiuridae; genus Eupleurogrammus; species Eupleurogrammus muticus. The sequence goes on from JAYKQN010000003.1 coordinate 26,802,521, forward strand.
AGACACTCTTTACTCTGCCTTTTACGTGTCTTTCATTATCTGATTTCCAAATCTGGAACGTGCCTTCACGCGTTTCTCCAATATACTCTCTTCTGCTTGTACTGCTGTACTAGGCTGCAGTATTGACGTTATTTAAATAGATTCCCATAGTGTTTGGAGTCAGTGAGAAGGAAACGCTGAAGTCTGAGATTCACACTATAGGATAATAACAGTTTAGCTGTGGGTCCTTTATTTAACTAACAGCCTCACTTCTTTTCTTTTTGATCTCACAGAGGTTCTTTCATAGACGAGGCATTATTATAATAACACACTGGTGTTAATGCTGGTTTATACTTGTGTGTGGCAGGTGCACGTCTCTGCGGAACATCCGAGACAACGAGGAGAAAGACTCTGCCTTCCGCGGGATTTGCATGATGATCGGTGTGAACCCGGGCGGCGTGGTGCAGGTGAGACGCCGTGTACACACACGTCTTCAAGTTATCCAACAGATTATAAACACATCTTTAAACTAGGCCTGTCGCTCAGTTAAAAATAACGTTTTCTGAAATGAATCTCCATTTAATCACTTTTTTCCCCCCTTCCTGATATTGAAGATTATAATACTGGAATTAAAATGTAATATCATGGATTTAATGTGGAATAAACTCAAAGGACACGTTTTTAAATTACAATACTGTGAACTAGAGATTTTAAATATAAACCATAATGACAATAATAATAATAGTGATAAAACATGTCAAGGTGTTGGTTGAACTTCAATGGATTCAAGGTAACAATAGTCCTGCAAATATGTATAAAAAGACGAGAGATTCAGAATCTGACACAGAAATCGGAGACTAAAAGAATCAGAGAGAGAGTTTATTTTATTTATTATATCTTGTTTTTATTGCTTTAGTTTCTTATTTGATTCTTATTCTATTGGGACCAGGGAATCTAATTTTTATTCACCTCGTGTCTTAACGTAATGTTGAAGACAGCAATGATATTTTAAAATCATTTTATTTGCATGATCGCTCTACTCAACCTTTTCTACTCTCCTGATCTTCCCGCTTGTGTCTCTTATCTTTGTTTTTTCAGGACTTCATCTTCTTCTGCGATGCAGTGGCTTCCTGGGTGAATCCTAAAGATGATTTGAGAGACATGTTCTACAAGGTGAGCGACTCAGCGTGGCGAGACGCGAGCGCAGAGGAGCCGCCGATAACACGATGAAGTTTAAATGCAGTGGGCCAATAATGTAATACCTGATAACAAAACGTATTACATTACTGGCCTGATGAAGAAAAACCTTTTTTTTGCAAATGCAATAAATGATCTGATAGCAATACGTTATTACATTATTGGTAAAAAGGTTATTAGCTTATCAGCTTTGTTTCTGTGCTCTCATTGGCAGCCTCTTGCAGCTTGTTTGGTACAACAGTACAACAGTCTCCCTCAAGATGAGAAAGCCATTTGTACTTTTTTATGAAAACCCACGTAGAATATAAAACTAGTGGATAGCATGTTTTTTTTTAATTTTTAAAGATCTTTCTTTTTTTAATTTGGAATCACACATATTGTGCAATTTATATATTTTTTTCCATAAAGTGTCACATGGTATAACCGAAGAAATATGTGAATTTCAAATTAATTAAAGTGATAAAATTTCATTTGAATCCACCTAGGATGTAAAAACTAGTTGATAAAATGTGTTTTTTTTTTTAATTTTCGAGAGAGTTGAACCATGTAGTACCAGGTTTTTAGGGTTACACCACATGTCGGTTTTGTCCATGAAACGCTGCCCCCCTCCCTACTGCCTGAGGCTGCTTATAACACGACTCGTGCCTGAAATAAACTTTTTTTTTTTGTTTTTGCCAATTTTCCAACAGATCCTGCACGGTTTCAAGGAGCAGGTCGGGGAGGAGAACTGGCAGCAGTTCTCGGAGCAGTTCCCCCCTCTGCTGAAGGAGCGACTGGCAGCCTGCTACGGCGTTTAGAGCCTCGACACCCACCCACGAGGTGAACCCACATGCACGCACCCCCCTCCAGAGTCCAATCCAACACATTCATCGCTTCTATTATATTAAAAATATATTTTTTTGATCCGTTCCAGGTGAGCCGGCAGGAGGAGGGTGAACGGGAAACTCATCCATCTGTGTATTGCACTGCCCTGATCTGGGGGGGGGGAGAGGGACGCTATTGGCCGCTCCCCCTGACGGACGGCCCCCACGCCCTATGCGTTTGTCCATAGAGGGAGGGTGGGCGGGTGGGAGGGAGGGACAAAAAGGGGGACACCTCTAGATTAACTAGGCAGGGACCCGACACAGAAAAAACTAACTGGTAGGGACAGATAGAGGGACATGGAGAGAGCAGACGGAGGGGCGGACATGTTGGGAGAGAGGGAGGCAGGGGAGGAGACCAGCTCAAAGAAAGCTAAGGGAAAGCCAGGGAGGGAAATCAAATAACAAGGCAGGGATTTATTAACTAAAAAAAAAAAAAAAAAAAAAAAAAGAGCCGCAGACAGGTCTGTTACTTTAGCTGGGAGGACAGGGACAGTTGAGATTTTAACGGGATTCTTAAACTCGAGCGTAACCGATAGCTTGACCGACAGACAGACCAACTTACACACACTCACACACACACACACACACATACACACATGCAGTGCATGGAACTGACTGTGGGTGGCACTATAATTTAGACTTTTCCAGACCTACTGCATGTAGTTTAGGGGCAGACAGACAAGACAAGACAGGTGTCTCAACTCTGTTCATTTTCTGGGTGATATCTTTCTTTCTTTTTTTTTCTCCGGGGAATAGGATTCAATATGAATTACTTTATCTGTAGTCGCTGAATTCTACTTAAGTGTAAGATAAGATAATCTCGCTATCTGCATCTATGTTTTCCCTTACCTTCATTTTGACCAGAGTGCTACTTCACAGAGCTATCCATCTATCAGACATATTCCTGTCACATTTTCTACCTGATTAAAAGAGAGAGAGAAAGAGAAGAGAGAGAGAGAGAAGAGTAAGTGGTCTCTCCTTGTGGCTTCACAGAAACCATTCCTCTAGGAAGGGAGGATTAGGGCTAACATTTTTTTTTTTCTCACCAAAGGGGAGAAAATCGTATATAGAGAGAATCACATCCTTAGTTGTCTCTTGGAGGTTTTGTGTGTGTGTGTGTGTGTGTGTGTGTTTGATGAATGTGTGTGTGTGTTTGATGAATGTGTGTGTGCATGTGCAGTTTGTAAATCCTTACTTCGGCATTCTGTGTTAACAGTGTGTGAACTATGTATTGTTTTTGATATGGTACCGAGCTAAAACTTGACTCCCACCGCAATGTCCTTGGCACCTGTTAACTGTGACCAAGTGTTTGTGTGTGCGTGTGTGTGTGTGCGTGTGCGTGTGCGTGTGTGTGTGCGTGCCAGACCGAGTGTGTATGTGTTTATGTCTACGTTCGTACTGATATCCATTTGATGCCATATTGATATCTTAAGTAAAACAGTGATTGGCAATGTCATTGTGATCTTTATAATGTTTTAAAAATGGTCCATTTTTTGTTTTTTTTTTTGTTTTTTTTGCTGCTACTGATGAGTTTTTGTTTTTTTTTTCTCTAGTGGACTTAAATTCGCACAATTAACGCAAAAAAAACATTGAATTAATGCTATTTTCTTCAGTAACTGTTAAGTTGTTTTTGCACTTTTTATTTTATTTTACCATATTGTTTTGTATTTTTTTTCTTTTTTTCTTTTTAAAAGAAACCTCACTCATATGATATGTCTTGACCCTAATGTCAGTGTTTGTCATACTGTGTTGCACTGTGAAATTAAGTGTCTTTGACTGGCAAAAATATCCCAATACTAAATGGCAAATAAAAACAACTTTGTGAAACTGCGACTAATCCGCACTTTTACAATGACTAACATTGCCATATTGCGGAGATGCGTGTGTGTGTGTGAGCGTGTGAGCGTGTGTGTGTGAGCGTGTGTGTGAGAGAACCTGCATGAGAAGGTGCATGAATACAACTTTTTTTCCCTCCTTTGCCTATGAGCATGTTTCAGATAAGTAGATGGCGTGTTCATATGATGTGTGCAAGTTACATGGAATTGCAAATTAATTTTTGTTAATGAGGGGTTTGTAGCCTAGTTTGTGTGCATGCATTGTATCTGTGTTTTCACTGTGTGTGTGTGTGTCTTTGTGAGAGAGTGTGTGTGTGTGCGCAGTGGTGAATGAAACTTTCAGAGTAATACGATTACCCTTTACACACCAACACACCACCTCAATTCACAATGAGAGGACAGCACAGTGTAAAAAAGTATACAAATAAAATAAAAGAGCTAGGACACTGCCAAAGAGCAATAGCCACTAAAATGTAATAAAATAAAAACAAAAAAACAGGCCTTCAATAAGTAGAGACGAGCTGCTATTTTAATATCCAACATGTGCGTCATGATGATTCTGGCAATGACGAGAGTAGAGGCACCAAAGTGCTTTTGTTTTTAATCACGGAATAAGATTCTGCCAGCAAAATTGAAACACAGGGATCTAAATATATATATATTTTTTTCGTTGATATTCTGCTTGTAGACTTTTGATTTGACCAAGACTGTGACCATTCAGATAATCTGATCAATCGACGGCTTCAAACACGAGACAATCGGAAACTCGGCCTCGTTCCACGTCCTCAGTCTCTTAGTTCACAGCTTGTATGAGGAGATGTTTTCAGTTGACGGATCTCTTCAGTGTTTTTTTTAATCGTTTAACTGATGTTTTTGCTTGTTTTTGCATTGGAACGATCGTTGTACATGTCCTCTGGGCGATGCTGTAGTGTTCTGCTTTTAGTGACCGATTCGCGAGGACAAAAAGTACGGAGTGAAACGAGAGCTCGCTGAGGCAGTGCCAGGAAGATGGGAACAAAAGGAGGGATGAGAGGAGAGAAAGAAAGATCGATTTAAAAACGACAACAAAAAAAGGATTTGTTATAGCGCATGATACTGTTGCATCTTAGCAGGGAGACCTTGCTACCTTTTTGTTCTTCTGTGGATCACTTTCGCCGGATATGTTCCGTTTTTATTATTATTATTATTTTTTTTTTTTTTTTTTTGAGAAGGGCGGTAAAAGGAAATAAAATGGTTTTCAGTCTGATATGATTTATAGTTTGTGTGTAAACTGGATGAATTGTGGCTTCTTGGAATAAACTGTATCGTGTATACTGAGCTGCCCTTTTTCCCAGAAAAAGGAAAGGACACAGTACAAATATATATTTATATAAATATACACACAGTAGATTTAAAAATATTAGCAGTGTGTTTAATAACATGAGTAAAGCCAAAATTCTTTATACAATTATTTTGATGCATTGGTAACACTGCGTTTTATCCTAAATTAAAATGTGGGGAAAAACGGGTCCATTTTTACTGTATAAAATCATTAGTATTTATCCTGTGAGTCACTAACTAGTATTTAGTTGTGTACCTGTGATTTCTCAGAACCAACATCTGGCTCTATGAACAGCTGTTTCAGCCCTGTAGTTGCTCTAAATTTCTTGGGTTTTGCCTCAGAAACACAGAAAAAGGATTTTTTTTAATGTCACCCAACAGGTTTTTATTGGGGTTAAGGTCTCGGGGATCAACTGGAACCGCCATGCTGCTGGTGTACTGGTGTGTTTGGGGTCATGACCTCTTGTATGTGATAAATAGGCCTGACGCCGTCATAGGAGAAACATCCTCATGCTTAAGTAACTTCAGATTGAACTTTTTATTTATTCTTTGTATGGTAATTAAACAAAAATGGCACATTTTTCTTCAGATTTAATTCAGGATAGAAAATGCAGTGTTACTCATGGTATTAAACACGTTAAAGTTAAACTGGTTTCTACAGGTTTCTCAGCACCAACTGATTTATTGCGGCTGTCCACCTTTTTTATTCTTATGATATCTTGGGTTTCTTTACAAAACCGAGCTGCCAGCTCTGGCTCATTCTCTCATTTTCAGACATTTTAAACCTTCACAGGCGACTGGACAAAGAAACCAGCCCAAGGTGTGTGTGTGTGTGTGTGTGTGTGTGTGTGTGTGTGAACCAGGTTATAACCTTTCCCTTTTCTCTGTCTCTTCATACAGTGCAATGTTTAAAGATCTACAGATATAAGTTAAGGCATGAAAAATACAATGCTTGGAACAATAATGTGAGTCTGATATGTTTTGTTTTTTCTTGCCCCCCCAAAAACCAAATTACCATGTTAAAATCCATAAAATGACATTTAAAGCAGCTAATAATGTGATAACCGTCCAGAATGTAATAAATGTGTCCTATGCAAATGTAATAGGCCAATAACATAATTGTCTAATAATGTAATAAAAGTGCTAACTGTGATAACTTATTACATAATTAGCCTGGTAGAGAAAAAGTATTTTTGCAAATGTAATAGCAGCCAATAATATAAAGTTATTATTATTATCTGCAAAATGTTCTTAACTTATCAGTTCAGTATATTATGTTACTGGTAATTTATTCAGTTTTTGACCTATTTCCAGACTAGTTCCTGTTTCACAGGAACGTGAAGGCAGTGACCATCATTCAGGGCAAAAGAGATAAAATATGTATTTATTTTGGGTTAGTAAGTGTTTTGTGAGGCAGATAATTTCACCTGCTGCTGAAAACACATTGAATCTTATCAGGGAAAATTGTATTTAATACAATAAGTCCAATATAGAGCAGAATAAGCTTATTTCAAAAAGTTTTTTTTTTCAATATATGAGATAGATCAGAATTATATGTGATTTAAAAACTCCCAAATATGAGAAAAATACTTTACGAGGTCAAACAATGTGATCTCATTTTAAGAAAAAAAACTTTAAACAAGCAAACTTATCTTCTATTTTTACTTGATAGATGACTAATTGTGCCGAAAAACAAGATATTTTCACTTGATAAGTTTCCACAAACACAGATAGTTATTTTTCCTGTGCGGGCACATGCAGTGGTGGACGTAAAGGTGGGTGGTCGAGGTAAACCTGGACTGAATCTACGGGTACGCATCATCAGTCGTGTTCCAGTGGGTCATGGGCTGTTTCGGCCTTTAACACTCTACAGCCAGCTGCAGGGTGATCAGTTCCAAGCCCTATTGGCCACATCAGTTTCCTTGTTGGTTAATGGCAGAACTCTATGCACAGCAGGGGGGTCCGCTTCCCTGAGTCAAGGCACTGCTTCTTGTCCTGTTACTTGGGAGCCCAGTTGGGGTCATTCCTCTTCAGCCGTAGCCACTGGCTGCTTCATTCTGCAGGATGTTCCCACGAATCCTCTGCACGGGGCGGACTTCAGCGTTCCAGTTCGAAGTAGCACAGGTTTTCCGCTTGTACGCCTCGTCTATGGATTCCTTCTGAGGTACAGTGAGCTCAGGGATGTAAACCAGGGGTGTCAAACCCAGGTCCTGGAGGGCCATGTGGCTGCAGGTTTCTGTTCCATCCAGGCAGTAACAACTGATTCTACTAACGAAGGTCCTTAACAAGAGATCTATTGGTTGATTAGTAGAATCAGGTGTGTTACTGCCTGGTTGGAGCAAAAACCTGCACCCACTCGGCCCTCCAGGACCTGAGTTTGACTCCTGTGCACCCTGTGAGTAGGTGTCTTGGTGCACAGGACGCATGCAGGATCTTTGCTGCACCATTGGTGGAGATTAGTTGGAGTTGGTTGGTTATTTTTACTGGTCTGGACCACTTTAGATTAAGTTGTGCCATATGTAGACCATGAAGTAAAATGATGATCTAAATGCAGAATGTTAATATATTTAATTTATCCATTGGGCAGATTAATGTGAAAGTTTGCGTCAAACTCTGCTCAGTCAAGAGAAAAGATTTAAACAGCAGAATCACATTTAAACACATTGTACTGAAGCTAAAAGTCTGCTGTTCTCACTGGTAAGTTGGAACCTCGTGTCTCCTGAATATCTGCAGCATGACGTAAGGAAAAAGTCCAGCTCAGCCATGTAAGTATATTCTATTAAATTTTAGAAAAGTTAGTTTCACTGACTGCTTCCTGCGTTTGATGGTAAGTGAATGATTTGTTCTGTGGATGATAAAAACCTGGATGATTTCATCCTTTTATTATCGCAGCTTCTAGACATCTTACAGAAAACCTCAGTGTGACTTATCTTATTTATTTTATCTTAATAATCATTGAATTTTGCATTGCAGAGACATTTTCCTGGATTAGGTCAGTTTAGTCCAGTTTTTAATAAATAATCAAGTATTTTTAGTCTGTAAAATGCCTTGCTTTGGGTACAATTAGTCTAATATTAGGTAGAATTCTAATTTTACCTGCAGATAATTTCGCTTTTTTCAAGTGTTTTTTTGTATTTTAGTCAATTTAATCTTTTTTTTCCAAGTAAATGTTAGATTTGACCAAATTGACTCAAATCAGGAAACAAATAAAATTTGAAATAACATAATTTATCCAGCAGAATGAGATAATTATACTTGATATTAACCAAGATAATAATATTTATAGTATTTTATAATATTATAATTTAATATTTAGGTTTTTGCAGCTTTAACCTGTGTCTGAAGCACACAGCGTGTTTAAGAGAATTAAATACTTTCTGTGGTCTTAATAAATAAATAACTCATTCAGTTCAGGCATTTTTTACACATATTCTGTAACTTTATTTCACATTGTGAGAAGTTTCAACCGAGCACTTTTGAGACAATTAAGAGAAAAGAAGTGATCAGAGGCGTCTATTGGGTTCATCACCTGCTCAACCATCTGTCATCTAAGTATTTTTTTTTAATAGAAATCATCCCGACAGTTAATTGAAGCACTCTTCATTTGCACTTTATGCATAATTCATGCACGCTACTGGTAAAGTGATAAGAAATGAAACTGATGTTTTCAGAAAAATAAGCAAAGAAAACGCATATTAACAGCAAATAAAGCCTGAAACTGCTCGTGATATTCTACAGAAAGGCTGCAGGAGGCTCTGAAATGACTGACAAAGGAGAATCGCTGCGTTTGATTGACCCTGCACCATGTGACCACGGACGGCGTGGCCATTAATGTCCTGGATGTGTGATTCAGAAATAAAGAATAAACTAGAGAACGCTATTCAACATCCACACGAGTATTACAAAGATCGTTAGGACCTGCTTCATAAATACGCAAACTAGGACGATACCATGATAATAATAATATAACTCAACCTATGTCCTAGAGGTCATATTCATCCGTTACAACGACCTAATTTACTTTGTTCTTGCTGGTTTTAATGTTGATATCTTAAAATAACATATTGTTCTTCTCATAGCATAATTGTCTAAGTCATTCTGATATTTCTGCCTAATTGTAAAGTAATTGGCCAATCACAACACTTGTTAGAATAAAAAAAACACTACGTGACTGAGTCATTTATTTAAGTTATAAGCAGTTTTCACACAAAGGAGCAGCTTATTTCTAGACACTAAATGTAATTTCAGGTAATCAAAAGGAATATGAACCATGTGTTTAAATGTACAATGACCTTTTTGCTTTAAAGTATGACAGATATATTCACATTTATGTGGGACAAAAAGGCCGAAAACAGCCTGTAACCCTAAAAACCAGGAAGCAGCCAATTTAACTCTTAAAAAAGGCCTTAAAAAACATACTATCACCTGATTTTATAGTCTAGGTGTATTAAATATTTAAGATTTGTTAAATATAAATGCCTAAATCAAGGCACAATTCTGCCTCAGTCATTTTTTATTTATTGATAATTGATGACGAGATGATTGTGTTGGTGAAATAAGAATGAAAATACCATTAAATATAAGAAACGCCAATGAGTTCTACAATTTTCAGTGAAATAAGACTCAGGCAATTATGCTATGAGACGAATGATGTGTTGTTAGATAACATATTCGTTATCGTTATCTTGAGAAAACAAACAAATAAATCACAACTCGACTGTACAATCCATTACGAAAATGAATTAAAGCGAAGGAATTATGTTATCTCAGGAAAAAGAACACATGAACGTGTGTGGCCTCGTAGGATTTCTGTAGTTTTGTTTTTACACTTTTTTTTTCCTCCTCCTCCTGAGTCAGAAGTTGCTGAAGATCTCCTGCTTCTTGCTCCAGTCCATAGGGGGCGCTCTCTTCTTGCTGCGGCTGGCCAGGGCTTTCTGTTTGGCCTCGGCCGCCGTCGGGCTCAGACGCAGACCGCCGTCCATGTAGGGGTCCGGAACCGGCCGCTCGTCCTCATCGGGGACCTGCGACACACACACACACACACACACACACACACACACACACACACGCATAGTTTATCTCTCTTAAAGGAGATTTTTTACAAAAATCTCACAGAAAGTTGAATTATTTAATATCAAATAGTGTAACCAAAAAATAATGATCAATTTCACATATTTAATCCACCTAGAATATAAAACTAGTCAATAAAACTAGTCTTTTTTTTAAGCTTTTTTCTTAATTCTACATCCCAACGTTATGTTCTAACACCCAACGTGATGCAGACCAGAACATAGGTAGTTGATCATCTATTCTCATTATTTTATTTTTAATTATTTTAGCGGCTAGCTTAGCCAGGAAGATGGCTGCCATCACATCAGGTTCTCTCTCCAAATGGAAGAAGGTGTTATCCAGGTGTTGTAGCAGCTAATCATCCATTAGCTTCTGATGCAATCATCAAACACAATGTACCATTAGAACACTGGAGAAATGGGCCTCTAGACACTTATGTGGATATTACATTAAAAACCAGACATTTGCAGCTACAATAGTCATTTACCACTTTAACAATGTATAGAGTGTGTTTCTGTTTAGTTTAATATCATCTTCATTGAAAATAATAGTGCTTTTCTTTGAAAAATAAGGACATTTATAAGTGACCCCAAACTTTTAAACAGTAACTACGGATACTATTTATTATTATCTATAAATAGTTTTTGTTCTTTTTGCACTTATTGTTACACAGAATATCACAGAATCACCATTAAACACAAACTTTTAAGCTGTAAACTAAATGATGATGAAACGCATCAATGCTGGTGTTAATAATGACGTTTCTCACAATCAATGGTGTGGTTCACAGTTAGTGAAATAATAAAAAAGAAACTAAAAACTGAACAAAACACAGCACACTCCTACAAGTTATTAGTGCTACTGAACCATAATCAATAAATGATGAACTACCTATGTTCTGGTCTGCATCACTTTGTCCATAGGAAGCTGTTTCATGATGTCTACAAAACACTGAATGTGAAAATAGAACCTTGGGTGTTAGAACATGACGTTGTGATGTAGAATTAAGAAAAAAAGCTTTGGAAAAAGCTTTTAAATAAAAAAAAATGCTATTGAAATGCTATATTCTAGGTGGATTAAATATGTAAAATTGATCTTTATTTTTTGGTTACACTATTTGACATTAAATAATTCAACTTTCTGTGGTACCAATGGACTTTTACAGTAAATGATATGAAACTGACAAAATGATGAATGCTTTTAAAACTTAATTTTATCAACCATGATTTATCACTGACCCTTATGCAGCTACATTTATTTTTATCTATTTTCTGCCTTCCTCCTCCTCCTCTTCCTCACCTGGATGCTCATGTCCGAGCTGCTGAGGTCTGACTGGGTGGTGGAGCTCCTCGACGACTGCGACGCCGAGCTGCCGTTGGCGCGTGACATGGGGGACGCGTTGGAGACGGGCGAGTCCGTCAGCGACACGTTGATGATCGGCGGCGGGTCGGCGGCGGCGGGCAGGTCAGTGGTCGGCGAGGGCGTGGGAGAGGCTCTTTCTGTGGTTAAATCATCCACGTACACTTCTGCAGGCAGTAAAACGTAATAAATGAACAGTGATCTTCTTCCTTGTCACTTTTAGCCCTCAGCATAATCAAATTAAACAATGGTATTACTATAGTAGTGATAGCAATGTTTCATATTTATTCATATGTAGATGTGAGGCACAAAAGATGATGAATAAATGAGAGGAAAACTATGAAAATCAACTTTCTATCATGAACCCAGCCTCTCTACTGCCACTAATCACTGCCACTATGATAATTAATATGGTTTGAGAACATTAACAATCATTAGGTTTGATATTAACCAGCAAACTCGTAAAAAAGAGGCTGATTTTGGACAAATTTTCAACAAGTAGTGGGATAAATGACATAATGAACAACAGAATATGGACTCGCCCACTTTGAGGAATGCATTGTTTCACATTTAGCAGCACTTGTGTTGTGCATTTATTTAACATTTGTTTTTATGCAGAGTTATTGATTTGTGTTTACAAAGAGTTGTGGGGTGGGGAAATTTGTGGATGGAGGTGGGGGGGGGAACCCTGGGGATTTCCACCTCTGTCTGTAGGAGAGTAAACAGAAACCTGAAACACTCTGTTTGGAGAGTGTGTGTTAGTGTGTATGAGGTTCAATTCGTATCAAAATGCTAAGCAACCAGCAACTGAGAGTGTTACAAACATTGTTTTTTTTTTGCAATCAAACACATGAAAATAATTGAACATTTTTATCACATGTGGAAATGGATCTTTATATTGTGCACCGTGAACATTCACTTCTGGTTGCATCAGAAACTGCAAAGACAGTTCTGATGCAACTCTAGGTGTGTAAAGCTGCTTCTTCTTACATGTGAAATACATCACATAATGTGTGTAACCATGCATCCAGACATTACAAAATGAATTATCATGCATGGACACTCCCATCCATGTGCATGTCTCTGGTTAATTTTGATATGAATGGAACCTCATAATGCGTGGGTGTTTGTGTGCAAGCTGTTGACCTATGACGTGGCTGCTGGTGGGCGTGATCTCGAGCCTCTGGAAGAGGTCGTCCGTCGCCTGGTCGACCACCAGGAGGTGCACCTCCTCGCCCCCCGCCCGGATGAGTGCCACCACCTCCGAGTGCCTGAGGCCCTCGATGTTCACGCTGTTCACCTGAGAAAGACAAAAAAGACGAGACGTCTGAGGACAGAGCAGGAGATGAGGAGACGGAGGGGACAAAAGATGCAGAGGGAAAAAAGGCTTTTAGTGACAGCAGCAGAGATGAGGAAGCAGCGATACACCAGTGGTTCTCAAAGTTAGGGTCACTGAACAGGTGCCAGGGGGTGCCCCAGAAATAAAGAGATTCTTTTAATTTCACTATAACTCCACAATAACAGAATGTAGAACCATTTGTATAGAGGACTGCCATTATTTATAATAAATGTATTTAATTTAGTAGTATAATATTTCCTATTATTTGTATTTTTTCCCTTTGCACATGAATTTATATAATTTCATTTTATATACTGAGGTGAAAATGAATGGGGTAAGTTAATAAAAAAATTAATTAAAAAATTAATTAATAAAATAATGAAATCAAATAAGTGTGAAAATAATACACAAATAAACAATTTTATTATATATTTAAATGGTATATTTATTTATTTATGTGGGTCGGTGATAAATAATCATTGGCAAGAATAGAAAGTAGAAAAAAAATAAAAATTTAAAATACAGTTTTAAAAGAATTCATCAGTTCTCTCAAGACGTGTCATTTGAAAAATAAATAACCATATATATAACATATAATATAAAACTAGTTGATAAAATGTTTTATTTTACATTTAAATGATCTCCTACCAGGTGTTTCGGGTTACACCACATGACAATTATTTTGGATTATGGCACTTTCAGTCCTCCATAATTTTGGCCTCTGGTTTCTGACACTTTCTTTCATAAAATATCTTAAAGCACTGATCGCACAAGATGTGTAGACGAATTTTCTTGTGAAAAAGTTTGAGAACCACTGGAGTGCACGACGCGACCGGCAAGTAGCTTAACGTCCGGCATCAGATAGAATCTGTGATTTGAGTAGAAGCAAATTGGAATTTGCATGAATTCCCTTCCCGCCTCCACACTTTCCTCTGCACAGCATGAACTTTGCACCTCATGCAGATGGAAAATAAAACACAGGCACAACACACATGCTCTAATAATAATATGAATAATAATAACTTTATTGTAAAGCACTTTTATACATGTTCTCCTGTTTAGAAGTCTGGCGTCACAGACACAATTTTGTATTTTCCATAAAATGTCACACTTTTATTTCTTAAACGAGTTGCAAAATGAATAGAAAACACCGCTAAGACATTGTTAGAAATATTGATTTTAATTTAAAAAAATAATTCTCTCTTTCAGACTTTGCTTTTTTCAACGAATGCTTCATCTAAGCAGCTAAACCGTTTTCAGCTGTGCTAACATAGTTGCACAAGAGTTTTCTAATCATCCATTAGCTTCTAATGCAATTGTGGATATTACATTAAAACCAGACATTTGCAGCTACAATAGTCATTTATGACATTAACAATGTGTATTTTTGATTAGTTTAATGTTCTCTTCATTGAAAAAACAGTGATTTTCTTTAAAAATATGTATTTCTAAATTACCCCAAACTTGTAGAAACCACCACCATCCCACCCAAAGCGCATAAAAACACACACATGCACAGTTCCACTTTACACACGCACACACACACACACACGTGTCCACCCACTCTCAGCCTGACTGCAGCTAATCTGCTCTAATCCAATCGCACTTCAGATCAGAGCTGCTTAATATCCAGAGTGAGTGCATTGTTCCCGCCTTACCTCCACCAGTCGGTCTCCAGGCCTCACGTCCGAGCTCTCGGCGGCTGAGCCGGAGTCCACGGACCGTACGAACTGCCCCCCCCGCGTCTTGTCGTTGTGCAGGTTGAAGCCGTAGCCGCCCTGCTCCCCCTTCACCAGGTGGCACAGGCGGGGCAGGTGGTCCACGGTGGGCTCCGGCTCCAGGGAGGGCCTCGCCTTCAGCTTTCACCGGGAAACGAGAGGCAGCGTCTGTCATTTAGGTGTTTTCCTTAACACTAATAGTATAATATAACTTTAGTAACTTAGCCTCAGTTTTTTTTTTACACCTGATTTTAGTCAATTATATTTGAAATTGTTAGTCTGAATAAATAACCTTAATTACCTGCTAGTGGAATATGCAGTTCTCTAACCTGTGACTGTAATTGTTGGAGACAAATAAGATAAATAAGTGATCAGAGATGTCTATTTAGTCTTTTAACTGGTCAAAGAATCTTTTTGTCAATTTAATTTTTTTTATAAGAAAATGTTAGACCAAATTGACCCAAATCCTACGAAATGAATAAATAACTTTAATTATCTGCCAGTTGAAAAAAATAATTCCACACATAATTGAATTAATTGTCCCAAAAACTAGATATTTTCACCTAATGTTAATATTTTTGTTTTTGCAGTTCTCTAACCTGCGTCTCTGAAGCACACAGCATATTTTAAAGAATTAATAAGTGAAAAACCTTTATTTACTTCTGGAATTTGACACACATTAAGTTTATTTCACTTATTCATGGGAAATTTAAACCTTTGAGACGATTAAGAGAAAAAGAAGTGAATAAAATTTTAGTTTAATTTATTGTTCAGATGAATCCAAATTGAGCCGATTCCTTTGAAATAAATAAACCCCTAAATTATCTGCAAGTGTAATGAGATAATTCTAATTAATACATATATATACTTATATAGAAACAAGATATTTTCAACTTATATTAATACGAATATTTTGGTTTTTGCAGTGCTCTAATTTGTGTCTCACCGTTTTACAACTGGAGGATGAGAACATTTCTTCTACTATTTTTTTATTCACACTCATGCCTATCTTTATTCTAATTATATAATGATACAATAATATAACTATAATTATTTTCTTGTGTGAAGAAATGCCGTCAACCAAATATTTATATTTTTTTTGACTCCACACAGTACGGCCTGTATGATTTTCATATCTGATCAAAAACACTATAATTAAGCTGTTTAAACACCAGGTCTTTATCTTCATCTTCATCTTCATCCACTGTCAAGGCCTTTTTGATTGAAATGGTTATTATTTTTATTGTTCTATATATACATCCATGTGATTATTTAACATGGAACCCCACATGCATTGTTTCACTGTTGTGAAACACAGCATTCGACAAATATGGTTTTATAACCGTTCTGACGGCGTTTTCAGCGGCGCCGCTCAGCCGTAATCCGTCTGACGCCTCCATCATATTAAAGTGGTCCGTGCGTCATGTCGGATTAATCTGGCGAAAGTGGCCGACCAGGCTGAGCCGGGGGTCTCTGAGCAGCCTGCGCTAAGTGGATCTGGCTGGGAGACATTAGGACATTAGGACCATGGGTGGTAATCCCCCCCCCACGCCCCCCCCTTCTTCCAAAAAGTTGTTAACACAAATAAATGATTTTAAATATTACATACCGTATAAGGCGCACATTAAAGTCTTATACTTTCTTCAAAATGTGCGTTGCGCCCTATGTAAGTATGTAGGGGAAGTGTGTGCATGGATTGTAGATAAAATAACGGGGATGTGCGTTATGCAGAACATGGTTGTTTTAACAACCTGAAAATGGTAAAGAGACACGCTGATAAAGCACAGTTTAAACTGAAGGAAATCAGCTACACAGCTGAGTTTAAGACATAAGACCGGTGGTACGAGTTGGAGGAAAGACTCGATCAGCTCATCACAGAGCAGAGACTGGATCAGTGGATCACAGAGAAAAGAACGAGTGGGAGAAGTGTTCTGACGGTCACCATTCGACTAAAAGCAGTAAAGCTAGTAGAAGAAGTGAAAATTGAACATTTCCGTGTTGGCACTTTCGTTTCGGTGTGATTTTTCCATCCAGACCAGGACTACAGTAGCGCAGCAACTTCCAGTGGATTATAACGCATCATTTAGAAGAAAGTGACTCTGATGGTGAAGAAAGTGAAGCTGGTGTTTGATGGAGATTTAGCTGCTGTTGGAATCAGAAACAGAGGATGAGGACTTTGATGGTTTGATTGATGACATTACCCCGCTCTATTTTTAAATACACACACTTGTTTGCTTGTTTTATACGTGTTTTTTAATCAAAGGCCCAACAGGAGTGCTGTTAAATGTAAATCAATATGTTTCTTAGTTTTTGAGATATTATGACCCCTCCTCACTTTAATATGCAAGAAACTATTAAACCACTTGTTAAAATTTTGCCAAAATCAGCCTCTTTTTTTTTAACAATCTGCTGATTAATATTAAACCTACTGATTGTTAATGTGCTCAAACCATATTCATTAATATAGTGGCAGCCACTAGTGGAGAGAAGAGGGAGGAAGAGTAGAGAGTGGGTGGGTTCATGATGGATTTTCATAGTTTTTTTTCTAAATATAAATAAATATGGAACATTGCTATCACTACTATTTTATTCCCATTGTTTAAAACATTTGAACATGCTGTAGAACTTCTCTAAGGAGAAGAAGATTGGTTCAGATTATTGTTGTTTTTCATGTTCCTTCCAGAAATTATTCTCTAAAAATTAACTTTTTATCGTCCCTCTGTCAATAAAATGAGATTTTCGCTTCTGATTGAGGTTCCATCTTCAAGTCTAATGGCTGGAGACTGCCTGTGTGTGTGTGTGCGTGTGTGCGTGCGTGTGTGTGTGTGTGTGTGTGTGTGTGTGTTCCGATCCACGCGTTACTGCATGTCCTGAGGGTACTGGAGGACAGTGACTGTCTAGAGTCATGGCTGTGGCTGCACCTCCATGGCTACGTTGACCCGAGGCCTTTCTGACAGATCGCTCTGTTCTCTCTGCTCCAACAACACACACGCACACACACACGCACACACACACGGAACTAACTGAGCCGATCTATTTGCATTTCCTCCCAGAGAGAGAGAGAGGATCTCCACGCCATGAACACGCGTTTGGCGCTGGAGCGATCGGCTGATACGTGAACTGGGTCAACGGCAGGAAATGAATCTGCTGGAATATTTAGTGATAATAGATCCATCTTTGAAGCGATTCCCATCAAACATTCACAGGTTTCATATCACTGTCACTAAGCCAAACACCGTTGTGTTTTGGGGCAAAACAAATCATCCGAGAAATAATGTGATTCTACTTTGACGTTTTGTAGACTAAACATCCAACTAATATCTAATATCTGTCTAATAATGGAAATAACTGTGTGTTAAATGTGTTAGTGATAAGTGAGTCAAAAGCAGGAAATAGAGCGTGAATAAGTGTTTTCCCCATTCCTCATTTCTTAATTTTTTTTGCCTGTTTGTCGCTCTTAAATAGTTCAGATCATCAAACAAAATGAAGATTTTTTATTTTTAAGGGAGACTGTCTCCCCTGTAAACCTATGAGAACCCAGACCCATTTATCCCTAAAGGAAAATTCTGTGGATTATACCATAGAACAAGTGGGCCACATAGACACATTCTAAAGTATTTTCAGAATAAAACTTTTTATTCCCAAAGATCTGTATTTTGACATATATGTACCATTAGTGGTAAACATATTCCATATTAGGATGATTAGTAAATGTCACTTTGGGACTTGATGAGTTAAGTTCAGACATAAAACCTTAGAATAAAGAGTCTGGGGGAACCAACGTTCTTGTTACACTGTGGGTCCTTATGCGTTAAAACATAAATGTATTTCATCACACCTGAGTTCACAAAACTACTCAATCAGGAAAAGGCTATGGAGCCATTTGTAAAGCTTTAAACACACCACTGTACCGTCTTTATCCTTTATAATATTAGCCACACAGGTGTTTAATATTATTTTCCTCTGAGGCAGCGTGTGTGACGGCGGCGGACGGCGAGGTTACGTAAGGCCGCTTCATATGGGCGCCCGCTGCCATAATAGGATCATGCAACAAAGAAATCTGGTCTGTATTTACATGTACTGTGATGTGAATGTCAGCTGCGAGGCGACCGGCGTGTGTGTGTGTGTGATTTTGTGTGTGTGTGTGTGTGTGTGTGTGTGTCGTCTGTTTGTTGAAAAAGCACAGAGCCCCAGTGGTGCTGGTATGGGACTAATATGCCGTAATGGTTTCTGCTTTCCTGCTGAGTCGGTGGCAAAAAATAGTCGTTCGCATACATACAGGGTCTGGAAATTGATGCTGTCTGGCAGAGGTAGAAAGAAACAAGCTGCATTTACTCAAATAATGTACTTTAGTACACATTTGAGATACTTGTACTGCATTACTTTCAGATGCAGGCGTGTTTTTTCAGTTTTCCTGCTATAAATGATAATATAACTACAAGGCTTATGTAGTTATAACCTGGTCTCAAAAGAAATCTACAACATGTGAGGTGACTACAGAAGTGTCTGAATCAATTTATTTTGCAGTTATAGAGGAATTAAAGCTAAAATATCCTTAAAAAAAAACTCATTGGCCAATCACAACACTTATTATAACCTCAAAAATCTTCAGTTTTCTAGTCAATAAATTGGGATTATGAAATGTGTAATAAACTTAAAATGACCTTTTTTACTTCAATTTAAGAAAGATATAGTTTGAGTTTATATAAGACAAAAATGCCTAATTCACGACACGGTGGTGCGGTGGGTAGCACTGTTGCCTCACAGCAAGAAGGTCGCAGGTTCAAGACCGCCTTGGGCCTGGGTCTGGGGCCTTTCTGTGTGGAGTTTGCATGTTCTCCCCGTGTCTGCGTGGGTTTTCACCGGGTACTCCGGTTTCCTCCCACAATACAAAAAACATGCTCAGGTTAATTGGTAAATCTAAATTGCCCATAGGTGTGAGTGTGAGAGTGAATGGTGTGTGAATGGTGTGTGTGCCCCACGATTGGCTGGCGACCATCTGGGGTGTATCCCTGCCTCTCGCCTTAACGCGCTGGGATAGGCTCCAGCAGACCCCTGCGACCCCGAAAGGGAATAAGCGGGATAGACAATGGATGGATGGATGGATGCCTAATTCATAGCACAGGTAATTTTTTATTATATAACTGATAATGGGCTTATTTCATTTAGTGTATTTGGTTGAATTTGCTGTTAAATAAAGTATGATTTCTACAAATAGAATTGAAAACTTAGGCATTTATGCCAAGAGGCTAACATTGTAATATAGTATTTCGATTACTGTATTAGTACTTTTACCTAAAAATGACCTGAATAGCAAAACGCCCCAAACGAGTATCCAACAAACTCCTGAAATAAAAGAAGTTCAGTCTGCACTAAATCTAAAAGCTCTGAGCAGATAATCTCACCAATAATACTCCTGTTAGATATTAAGGAGAAAATCCATAATCACCGGCCTGTGTTTTAATGGTTAACACCCAGATCATCAAAGTGTTTCAGATCCGCCGTGTGTTGTATAGGATCTGCTCTTATTGCTTATTATGTACTTTCCTGTTTTTTTGTGATGTGCGGCCTGTATTTACGCTGCCTTCAGCTACAACAGATGCTGGTTTGATGTGAGCGCCTCGTTCCGAGCGTCCTGGTCCTCGTTGTTTGGAGGCCAAACACGCAGCTCAATCTCTGACAGACGTTGTTTTTTTTTCTCCCCCGATTCCTGCGACGTCAGACGTCAGACGCTGATCTGTGCGGTTATTACCTTATCCATGTTTGGGAAATACACAAATCAACGAGTCATTTTTTTTTGTGTTTGTTCACAAACTCTGAGCGGAAATGGGAAAGGTTTCTCACTGACTACAGCCGGAGGAGGGCGGCGTCCTGCATGGGGGGGACGGGGGGGTGGGGGTTGTGTCTCAGGCCCAACATAAACAACACCCGTGCAAAAGATATGATTATGCAACATTTCTATCTCAAAATCTAATCCTTCCCATGACTCCTTGGCCCTTGACTCTGCCTCCCTCACAAAGCCCACTGCAACAAAAGTCAAAAGCGAGTAAAATATGGACTTATCACTGCTCAACTTGGTGTTTCGCAAAATTTGGTGAGTTGCAAAAATTATAATGAAAATCTACTGCAAAGGTTAGAAATAATGATTTTCATGTGAAACAATAATAAATTTCCCCTTCCAATCTTTGCTTTTATCAAAGGATGCATAATTGCACAAGAGTTTTCTAATCATCATCTAATCATTAGCTTCCATTGTACTTAACAAACACAATGTACCATTAGAACACTGGAGCAATGGGCCTCTATTATAATTTACCACATTAGCAAGTGTTTTTCTGATTAGTTCAATGTTTCTTTTTGTTGAAAAAACATCACTTTAAGCGACCCCATACTTCTGAACATTTGTGTCTGCTGAACATTCAGATGTTTAGTTCTCAGGCCTCATGCAGACCAGTTTGACTTCATGTGGGCTGATCCACTAAAACTGATCCTGCATGAATATAAACTACAAATGTCCAGATTTCTCCTTTTATTTCTGTATACAGTAGTTAAACTATAGTCTGAATAGTTCCATACAGGCTGGGATTTCTTTAAAACAAGTTATTATATTTATTTAATTATTATATTCCTTGAGCACCGAAAGCTTCTTTGTACACAAAGAAAACGCAAAATGCAAAAATCCAATATCATTTTTTTCCACAGTCTACGGTTAAAAGGAAGAACTTTGAGGAGAACGCTGTCGCTGATTCTCTCAGTTTAAGGTAAATTCAACCTCATCTTATCTTTAAAAATGCTCATTAAGTTGTTTGCTGTGTGTGTTTTTCCTGCAGGAAACGTGAGAAAACGGGGTTTTCGCCTCTGGTGTGTGTGAAGGTGTGTGTGTGAGGTGTGTGTGTGGGCGTTTTTCTTTAAGAACAATGCCTATTTGTAATGGTTACACCTCTGAGGGAGCACAGCGGCTTGTGAAGCCGTGTAACAGTAGCGGGTCATGTGCGAGCGGCTGTTTGGGTGACAGGAAAAGTGAAATGCAGGTCGAGGGACGGGCAGCGGTGCATTTCACTGTTATCCACCGTTTCACGTGTTTTCCCTGATGACTCTTGTACAGTGATCAGATTTTGACAGGAAGGAAGCAAAGAAGGAGCTAATGAATTCAAGACAGATTTATATCATTTCAAGAAAACTATTTACTCGCAAACCAACATGAGTGCAGCTACTTGTGTTTCTGTTGCCCTCTGCTTCACGGCCTCGATTTTACTTTTAGCTTTATTTATTTATTTTTTTCCCCACAGTTTTTCAGTCCCAGTTCAGAGAAATCACGACACGACTTGTTAAAGGCGCCACGTCGGGACGGAATCCAAGGAGCAGGCCAGCCAAGTGCTCAAATCCAGATTATTGCTCGAGAGTGTAAGCTCAGGGTCACACACACACACACACACACACACACACACACTCTCTCTCGTGAGACTCTCTTTCTCAACACATTGGCTTCAGATCAGCTTAAAAAAAAATCCAAGTTTCCAAAGGTTTCCTGACCCTTCCTTCTGATAACATGGGTCATTTTATTTAAATTATAGGAATTTTTATCCCTGACACACAAATATTTATCTATTTAAATGTCAAAAAAATGTGATTTTCCTCAAAGCAGATTACAATATGTAAAAAACACAGGGATACACCCCAGACAGGATTGTTAGTGAAAACTGATAAAATTACATCCATTACAACTTTGGGCCTAAATGGACCAAATATTGTTGTTTTTAGTGAGTAACTTTTTTGTCATGAATGATGAGTTGAGGGAAGTGATTGGATCAACAGTGAATCTTTGAGCAGTGATGATGAGGTTTTCTGTCTTCAGTTCGGACGATTCTTCTTCTAAAACCAGATAAGACGGATGCATTTAAGTCCATCAGAAACCTGAACCTCAACAAGTCTGATCAAACCGATCATCTCTGCACCGAAGAATAAACAACTCTTATCACGTTTAACCTGATAGTTTCCATGCATATAATGCTGCATATCAGTTGACTCACTAACAACCATATTAGATATCTACTTAACACATGATCAGCATTTTACATCATTTTATGGACCAAACAACTAAATGATTGATCATTTCAATAATCAATCAAATTAATCTACTATTAAAATCGTTGTTAGTTGCAGCACTATTAAATAGATATATGAAACAACATCAAAAATGTCATGTAATGTAAGCTGAAAAGCTTGGAGCCAGATAGTTTAACTCTGCCAATTTAACATTCTTTTTCAGTTGCATCATTTGACATAATGCGTAAAAAAAATGCACAAAGAAAAAAAAAATAAAGGAAACAAATGGACTTTTAAATGACAAGAAACCAAGATGAATGTTTGTTAAAACTGCATTTGAAACAGTTGTATGGGTCTATCACTAACCCATTGCATGTCAGGGATGAACACACACACATTCCCGCCCACTCCTCTTACCTCCGTGTCGAGGGCCGCGCTGGATGTCACCGAGGACCTTTTGACCTTGCCCCACGCGGCCGTGTGCGTGGGCGAGCCCCCAGCGGAGCGGTGGAAGGAGTGCGTGTGGTAGGGGGGCAGCGGCGAGTTCTCCCTGGGCGAGGGCGAGGCGGCGGGGGTGGCCCGGGGCGAGGGCCGCAGCGACAGGGTCCCCATCTCCACGGCCAGGTCCTCGGTGCACGCCAGGCCGCGGCGGCGCAGGTAGTCGTCCGTGTCCCGGTCCACCACCAGCAGCCGGGTGCGGTGGGCCACCTCCCGGATCTGGTTCACCACCTGCACCAAAAAAAAAAAAGGGGGGGGGGCATAGAGACCAGTATGGATAAATGGTACATGGTATACATGACACACTTTAAACACAACGCTTATTCGCGTTGACCCATTTAAATAGCCCCCCCCCCCCCCCTCCTCCTGCTCCTGGTCCTCAGGCAAAGGGAAAAGTGGTCTAACAGGTACAGAGCCCATTGTTCAACCTCAGAGTCACTGCACAAGCACCTGTGTGTGAAAATATGCTCATAAAGTTCTAGGATGACTTCTTCAGTTTGGACTCTTCTAGACTAGATAAGAGACATGTGGTTAAGACCATCAGAAAGCTGCACCTCATCATGATAAAACTGATCCTCTCTGTATTGAATAATAAGGCAACTCTCAACTTTTTGTTTCTATGCATGTTGTTATAACAGTTGTTTTACTAACAACCATCTACTTTCTCCACTTTGTACTCTGCAATAGCATTTTAATGAGTGGCAACTCCAGGTGTCACTTGCACAAACATGCCCACAAACAAAAACTATTCGTCACAGGTACAGATTTATTTTTGGGTTATTCTAGAGACTTGAGTGATTAAATAGTGGATTAAATGATTTGAAAGAAATTCTCCAGTTCCAGCTTCTCACATGTGATCTGGTTTCTTTATTCTTCTATATTTTATGAACTATTTGATTAATCGTTTCAATAATTGATAGGTTAATTGACTATTATAATAGTTTGTTAGTTTCAGCTGTAATAAATAGATGTATGGGACAATGTATTATCGTCTTTTAGTGTATGCAAAACTATTTTTGGGTTAATCTAGAGACTTGAAGCAGAGCTGCAACAATAAATTGATCGATGGCCGTTCGTCACCTGGTGGTGCGTGTCCTTCTCCACGTTCACCCCGTTCACCTCCACCACCCGGTCCCCGGGCCTGAGCCCGGCCAGGTGTGCCGAGGAGCCGGGCTCCACTTTGCGGATGAACTGTCCGCCCTTGTTGCGCTCCCCGTGCAGGTGGAAGCCGTAGCCGCGCTCCCCCCTGGTCAGGAAGCACAGCCTGGGTCTCAGCTCGCCCTCCATCCCGGCCCGGCGGGTTCGGCGGACGGGAAACGGGTCACAGTGTCTCAGGAGAAGCGACGGGCGCTGGGTCCGGGAACGGGGGGCTTAATCCAACACACCGGCGACCGGAAGATCCTCATGGTTCAGCATGTCCACCAATAATCCACGATTGTTCAGAGAGCAGAATAAATAAAAAAAAAATCAAAAAAACGCGCTCAGACTAACGCGGGTTTAATCCATCATGCGAAATCAGCGGAGGCGCAAAATAAACGGTGCGTAAAAGTGGCCAAAAAAAAAAAACACCGACAGGGGATTTAACTCCCGTCCATCGGAGGAGTAATCCAAGAGATCAGAGATTAGAAAAGTGCTCCTCGCACGCAACTCTTAATTCTCCTTTCCTCCTGTCCCACCAGGTGGGAACAGAAAGTGGAGAGGCGTCACCAACAGGAGCCGCTGCGTCCGCTCCCAGCGCACCTGGCGCATCCGCAAAGGCGATGCTGATCAGCACTGTCTCTGTGAATAACAGGACGAAGATCCGGGGGAGGAAGTGTACCAGTGAAGGGCGGTAGTGTGAACGGGATTTAACGTCTCATGAAACGTAAAACTCACCTTGTGTGGGTGATGGATTTAACGCGCATTTACACACGAGTCGCTCAACTAATCCAGGAAACACTCACAGTGTGTGGGCCCCCAGGGGTCCATTATTTCACTTTAATTCCACAACGACGGCATGTAGAACCATTTGTATAGAGAACTGCCATCATTTTAAATTAATACATTTATTTCCTGTTATTTGTATGAGAATTTATTTATTTCCAAATGTTATTAAATGAACATGAATGCGTTAAAAATGAAAAAAAAATGTGAAAATCAACTCATTTTATGAATTCATTAAATAGTAAATTAGATATAAACATTTAATGGTATATATATGTTTTTACTAAGTCATTTATTCATTTATTGTTGATTATGGCACTTTCAGTCCTCCGTTATTTTGGCCTCTGGTTCTTAAAGGACAAGTTTAAGGGTCCTCGATGTGAAAAAGTTTGAGAACCACTGCTCTAGATATCAACACAGGGAACACATTTTAATTATTTTTTATTTGTTCTGTTTGTTTAGCATTTCTTTTAATATTAAACGATTACCACCTGCACAGAGCTTAGTGCAAATATGTATAATTGTATGAATGTGAAAGTTTAAAGAAATTATTGTACTATATTTTTGACTTGTATGTAGATAAACAGGTGATACCGATATGAATGATGGCTCAGTTCCAGTTGTCTCGTGAGTTTTGACACTCGACCAACATGGCACAGCACCAGAACGGACACGCCTTAATATGATCTGCTGCTGCAACACGCCAGTCAAGTCATAACTCACAATAATAATAATAATATGCAGAATGCACACAACACTTAACAGAAATGAATTTATCACTTTACTATGAAATCTGACTTTATCATTTTTGTATATGAAATAGAGAAAGTATGTCCTTGGGATTACAGGAAATCCTAAAACATGACTTTTACATGCAGGTCCAGTAGATATCACTGTTTTATTTAGTAAAAAAACTAAAGAACTATAGGTACAAAAATATTTATTATCACTACACAGAGTTGTAGTTTCAAAGTTTCATTATAGTGTTACATACAAAAAAGTGATGGACGTTACTATAAACTTCCTGAAACATATTCACACTGATGTTTATCTTAAATGCTGGTTTTCAGTTTGCATGTGCACCTGTAGGTCTTCTTTTCCAGCTTTCCTCTCCGCAGCTCAAAGTTCACACACAGTGCGTTCTGGGGGGGGGGGGTGATGAATAGAACTTTGTTCACGAGGAAGCTCCTCGGGCCACATGTAATCAGCGGTTATTAACTTTCCTCTTCAGCTCTCGTCTCTGTTTACTGGGGGAAACAGGTGTGAGCGGCGGCTCCTGTTTCCATCTCTCGTCTTTGACGGCGGGTTCAGTTTTTGCTTTGATGGAAGACGTAGAGCTGGGGGAGCGTTGGGGTCCGGGTTTCGGCCTCTTCGCGGGGGACTGCTTGTGGGCGGACGGGCAGCTGTGCTGGTTCAGACACACGGAGCAGAGCGGGCCGACGGGCAGGCAGACCTGCTGCCCGAAGCCCACCAGCAGCCAGTTGATCTCACTCCACAGCTCCCTGCAACATGAAGAGTCAGAGAAACAGCATGAGGAGACACTAAATCCTCAGCAGCAACGCGTTTGTTTCCGTGCGCTGGATGGATCTGGGTCAGTCTCGGTGGCTGGGATCTTTATAGATTGGTTGGCCCGCGTTAATCAGGTTGTGCGGATCAGCAGCGAATCGGTCATGCCGTTACCTGGGCAACCACTCCTCCAGGGCCCTGCGCGTTTCCTCCGGGTTCTTGGTCGCCTTCCTGACCCAGCCCAGCCTGTTCGAGATGCGGTGCACGTGTGTGTCCACGCCTCAATATAAAAAGACCAACGACACAGATTCAGAAGATTTGCACATCATTTCTGCTTTCCCTCGGTTTTATTTTAAATTATGATACAACAAGATATTTTTGCTTCTATTATAAAATTGTTTCCATTCCTCACGCTTCTCTTTGGAGAGCTGAAAACAGGTTGTTTTGTGTTAGCTGTTGACTGTGTGCTTGTGATATTAAAACTTCCTAGAAGTCCTGATACCTTGTTTGTTTTAGGTCAAAGTTTGAGGAACTGTGTTTTGACAAACAATACCTGCTTCTTTCTAGGAAAATGTACACAATGTATTTGGGTTTTTGACTTTTTGTTGTACAAAATTTACATTTTTTTGCCGTTGTTCGATTAACTGATTTAATAATTTGCAGATTATTATTTGGAACAATGACTATAGTTGTTGCTCTGAAACTTTATTCCTATTTATTCCCACAAACAAAGCAGTTTTTCTTTCTATTCTATGAAAATGCTAAGAAGAGTCAACCTTCTATAAAAATGTGTTCTCATACAAGAAAGTCTGTCCAGAGAAATTTTAAGCAGGAGACAGGAGATGCACCACCAAAATAAACCTGATAATTATTACCCAAGGCAGCCTATAATTTGAATTCATTAAGCTCCATTAGGAGATGATTTATTCATTTTTTCACGTCTATTTGATGTGAAAGTGACAGTGTCCTCACCTATGCCGGACACTTTGTCCCAGGCAATGTCCATAGCCAGATGAGCCATCTTGGGTCCAACCCCTGGCAGGCGGACCAGCCCCTCCACGCTGTCTGGGATGTCTCCTCCAAACTCCGTCTGCAGCATAGCCGCCGTCAGCTTTAGATACTTCACCTTTGTCTAGAGAGGAGACAGTGGGAGGACCAGGTGGACTAAATCAGGGTGCCTAGACCCAGACCCAGATATCAAAATTCAAGATTTTTTGAAGTCTTTTAAGTCATTTTTTCCAAATTCATTAATTAAATGCTTTTAAGCCTCTAAGACCCCACGGGAAAGGTGAGTACATTTTGCAACACTTCCTGTCTCACTATTTTTTAAGTGAGACAGGAAGTGTTGCAAAATGTACTCACCATTGGTGTTACCTTCCAGAAGCCGACTGGGTAGATGAGTTTTCCCAGCTTTTCCTCATTGGTGGCGAGGAGGTTTTCAACCGTGCAGCCGTGAGCTTGCAGCTTCTGCATGGCCGCTGCCGTCACCTGGTCTTTGGTCTGGCTGGACAGCATGAGAGACACCAGCACCTGGAAACGTCTCACCTGTCGCGACACGTGAAGCAGAACAGGGGACAATACGGAATAATAATTTAAAAATATTATATTATGTAGACTCAAACATTAACAACAAAAGTAGAGCACACCTACATGTGCGGGAGCCTCTCTGTCGTAGCACTTCTCTGCTCCCATTTTATCTACAGGCGCGTCACGGCCGCTCCTCATCTCACGAATAAATTCTAACTGCTTCTTCCACTCAGGAGGCTCCCAGCGCTCCGTCTTCACCGGCGAAACGCCGCCGTCGTATGGGTCGTATTCCACCTTCAGCTGTGTCCTCCTGCGGCGCTGTGACGGCAGCGGGACGGCGTTGGTTTCTGTTTTCGTCTGCACGGCCAGTTCATGGCAATAATCTGAATGAGATGAGAGAATAAGGAAAAAAATGAACTTATGGCCAAGCTGTAAAACTGCTAAAGCTCCATAGTGTTTGCAAGTGTCATGTCTCTAGTGCCACCAAGTGGTCAAAGTTGATGGTGCATTTCTGGATGCAATTTTTGAACCGTGCAACAGATTTACAAAAGCTTGGTGTTATTTTCCAAATTGATAGATCCTCCAACATTTAGATTCTATCTAACACTTTTTTTTCAGGTCACATAATGACAATCATCTATGGCAATATGATAATTGTGAATAAGCAACAATATATTTAATGTATTCTTCGTTGTGCCCGAATGTGAACAAGTTCATGAACAATTGTTCTGTACTGTAATTTTCGCTTGATGAAAGTCAGTTTTAACATGTTTATTCGGGCTGTGTACGCTGCTCTCTCATAGTAGAACTTTGTTTAGGAGTGTGCCAAGTTTCATTAGATCCTTCCAGGTGAAAACCCAGCTAAAACTCCCAATAAACAGAACTTAATATGTAGCTGAAAACCAGCCGATCTGGCAGCAGCTTTCATACCTCTCACACTAACAAATACGTAGAAAAATACAGAGCAACAGCCATGAGCATGGAGGAAGGCAGCACCACAGCAAATCAGTACTGACCCAGACTGAACCTTAAGGACTACAGTCCTGCTTTTATTTTTTATAATAAAGACCATGTAAGCAGCAGGTTTGTGAGAATATATTGTAGGGTGAAAGTTACAGCTGCTACTAGTGTGGACTGAACGGACGGGGTTGGGAAATACCAGAATTTAGACGGCAGTCGCCTCAATACTAAACCCTGGTTTGATAAGGATTAAAAACTGGATAAAAAAGGTGAAACCTAAGATTCAATGTTAAAACTGATTAATTAATTGTCTCTGATTCTCTATGGGCTGTGTGAAAAATGTCGACAAATAACATCTCACTACAACATACTGGAGAAATTATACATTATGAACTGAACTGGTTTATTTTAAAATTTGTGAAATGCACTTTACAATAGTTCATGTAGAAAATGAACATTCCTAACATTGAATGCATTATACTATGGCTTTACTGACTCAATAAAGAATAAATAAATAAGTACTGTAGTTCCACAGTACTTTTTATCACCTGCATATCATTTCATGTGATGACCACTTCACTTTTGAAATGAGTGGATGTTTATTTCCGTTTAGAGTTCCGGTATTTACCTGTTGTTACGGGGCCAGAGGAGGGTCGTGGTTCGGAGATGCTCTCCTCCTCCTCCTCCGCTTTCACCGCCGCACCGGAACCCGGGTCCGGGTCCGGGTTCCCGCGTCTGCCGGTGAGTTTGGACCGGAGCGAGGCCACGGTGCGGCTCCCACTGCGGGTGACTGCGGGGCTGCTGTGCGTGAAGTAAGGAGAACTCATGACGAAGCGACGGGCTGCGGCGACGGTACAGACCCGCATACCGCGGCGGACATGATGAGGATGAAGTTAATGTTCTTCTTCGTCGTTTGTTTTCAGGTTCTTCTTCTTCTTCTTTTTTTTAGGCAGACTAGCTAATACTGAGGCGTATTGCTGCCCTCTTTCTCCACTGTGTATTATTACCATGACGTTACAGTCTAAAAACACTATTAATACGTTGTCTGTGTTTTAAACTGCACTTGAGTTGCCATAGTAACAGCACCATCTGAAAGGTCATTGGATGACGTCACACACTCTAGATTCAGGCGTCACCCTATTATTATTATTATTATTATTATTATTAATTTTACTATACTACTCATTTTTGTATTTCTGGGATGTTATATTGATCAGTGGAACTGATGTATGCATATTAAACATTTATAAATGAAGTTGCCTTAACTCTAAACTTTTTCCTGTGAGGGCCACATAACTTTTCCCTTCTCTGATGAGGGGCCAGGGGTCAGTTTGTAATAGAAAAAGTGTGCTGATTGCAGGAGTGCCTAAATGTAAAAAAAAGAAAATATTGTTTTCCAGAAAGCCACAATCAAATAACCCTTTCTGGATTCTTCACAGAACAAAAGTCAGAAAATAAATAATAACACTATTTATGAAATAAATAATAACCAAATAACCCTCTCTGGGTTCTTCACAGAAAAAAGCAAGGAAATAAATAACACTATTTATTAAATAAATAATAACCAAATAAGTCTTTACTGTATTTAACACACACATAAGGTGGACCTAACTATAGGGCGCAGGTTTTTATATATAGATATATAAATAGATTTATACAAAAATAGAGCGGGATCAAAAATGAGTTTGGTTCTGTTTTATTTAAGTATTGATTACAAAGTACTAACATTTTTTAATCATCGCAGGCATGGTAAAACACGGATAAAAGAAGCACAAAAGTGTGTGTATTTGAAAATAGAGTGGGATAATGTCATCAATCAAACCATCAAAGTCCTCATCCTCTGTTTCTGATTCCAACAGCAGCTAAATCTCCATCAAACATGCCAGCTTCACTCTCTTGACTTTCTGTGCAGTGCGGCACCTCTAAATGATACGTTATAATCTGCTGGAAGTTGCTGCGCTACTGTAGTCCTGGTCCAGATGGAAAATTCGCACCGTTTTATGAAACGAAAGCACCAAGACGGAAATGTTAAATTTTCACTTCTGCTGCTAGCCTTACTGCTTTTAGCTGAATGGTGATCATCGAAATGCTTCTCCCACTCGTTCTTTGCTTGATGATCCACTGATCAATTTTTTCATCCAACTTGTGCCACCTGCTTTACTTTGGTCATTTAATTTTTTTTTGCCTAAGTCAAAGTTTTTTTTCCAAATCAGGATATAAAAAAAAATACTTGTGAAATTTATGAAGCTTTCATGGTGGAGGTTGCCTCAAGAAGGATAGAATCTATGGTGCAGAAGAAGTTATAAACATGATTTTTAATCAACTTCTACTGGTGAGTGATAAAGGCTATAGGCTATATTTATAGGCCTTTTATAGTAAGTTAAATTTCACAACTTTGATAATCATAATAATAATAATAATATATAGAGCTCTGATTGTTAATAAATAAAATAACATATATGTAATTTAAAGAATGAAAGAAGGTTTCAGGATCTTCAGTCGTTCAATAAAAAAGAGCAAAAATAAAAAAACTGGGAAAGTGAAAAAAAGAAAACTGCCTCCTGACTAATTAGATTAAATTTAACTCTCTTTAATGCATATTCTGAGTTTGTCCTATGGATGGTTCTTTGAAATGATAAATGAATATAATATTCTCTGCATGTGATAATTTTTTGTTTTTTTCCAAAACCTAGAAAAAAAAATATTTAGGCCATTATTTAATAGGGTGACGAAATGCTTTATCAAGCATCTTCAACAAATTTCAAAACTACTTTACTATTACTTTAAATACTATATATATTTAATGTCAGTTACTTCTGATACTTAACTACAATAATTATCAAAATATTTAAGTATCTATTAGCATATCTGTACTTTTACTCGTGTGTGTATTTCAGGTGTTTTATACACCTCTAAAACCAATATGGCTGCCGTTTAAATCGTTAGACTCCATCTTGTTACCCAACGGCGCCACCAACAGGCAGCGGGAAGAAGGAATTAGCTTTAGCACCGTTAGCATAGCTCACTAACTGTCAGTGTCCAGTTTTAGGAATTTTTTTGTCTGTAACTCGGCTGCTTGACAATTTAACCGTCTGTTGGGAAACAGAAGGCAGACTAAGTTCTCTGAAAACCTTGTATTTAATATTATTTCCCACCGTAAAATAACAAACAGCAACAGATTGGATAAACAGACGTAGCCTACTTTATGTTCGACTACATCTCCCACAAGGCAGCGCGGCCAAACGTGTTTTTGTAGGAAGTGTCCCTGTCAGAGCATTAGCGTGTCATCCGGTTGGCTGAGGAGTGGAGGACCGTGCTTGGTTCGAGCTTTCGGCTGCAAACGCAGGAGTTACACCGATGCACGGGCTCCGGCGGTTCGGTTACCTGCAAACGGACGAAGCCGTAACCGCATGAAACCGAAAGAGACGCAACTTAAAGAAGGTGAGAAAGGAGGAGGAGAAGGAGGAGACGAATAAGGAGGAGGAGGAGACGAATAAGGAGGAGGAGGAGGAGACGTTGTGTGTGTGTGTGTGTGTGTGTGTGTGTTTTTTTTCTTTTTTTTTTTAAAGCTACCAGACCTTGAATATCAGCGAGGCATGCTAGCTCCTGACAGGCAATGTAATAAAGCGTAACGTTAGCTAACTGTCCCGGAGCGCCGTTGTGCGTTTCTCCCCAATTCTGCCATGTTTGCGGAGGCGAAGTGTTGACAGACATTTTCGGAGGCTATACCTTGCGCACAGATGTGGCGGAGGTTTGTGTTGTTGTTTGAGCTGAAACAGAGCTGTCTGTTGTTGTCTGTTGGCCGCTCACCTCCCCTCTCGTCTTCTATCTCTGTCAAGTCCACAAGGTTTACACATTTACAGGCTCCAAACTTCACTGCTGGATAACCCTGGTGGTCCTAAATAGCCTCTTTTAACCAAATTACACGCAAATGCCCTCACTAAACCCAGTTGTACAACCCATAGCAGATCATTAGCACAGATGAAAACAAATCAAGCTCTATAGAAGTGTAAAGTGGATGTTTTTACTACAAACATACTTAATCTGGACAATTTAAACAACAAAACAGATGGACTATTTTTTGTCTGACACTGGCCCCCTTGTTACAAAAAGAACCCTCCACTAGATTGTCACACCAATATTCTTCATAGGTTAAATATGTCATCATCCATAAAAAAAGGAGGACAAAGCAGAATCCACAAAAAATGTGAGAATGACAAGTATAAGCAATGCTATTCTGATTATGCATGCTGTTTGGGGATGCTACCCACACTGTAGGAATACACCCACCAGCAGCGCTGTCTTTTGGAAGCAGTCTCTTAGTTTCACTTTAAACGGTTTTCAGTGGAACTGCTCACTATCAAAGAAATAGTCTGTATGTAAACTGCGGACGGCATGTTTGCAATTTGGTTGCGCTGGCCCTTTTTAAAACCTATTTTATCTTCATGTTTTTATTCAGGGAAGTTTCATTCTCACTGAGAGGAAGGAACACCGCGATCACATTCAGACACAAATTCACACCTGGAAGCGGCCTGATACGACCACAGTCTGGGAAATTTATTTTTGCTCATATTCATCTAGTTAATAACTGAATGCAAGTTTACATAACAACTCTGATGGCCTCAAGATATTGGGTTTTGCGCTATACTTAGAGATGCACCGAAATACAAAAATTGTGTCACTTGGCTGAATATAGAATATCACATTTTTTGCCTTTTTTTTTTAAACCACATATCCGAGAAATACTGAAACACCTCAATGTGCTCCACATGGATCATCCAAAGCTGTGAACTCCATCGCCTTCTTTGTGATTCCATTTCCTTTGTGAACTTCTTTGACTTTTTAAAGATGTCGGCAATGTCCTGAACTAAAGCAGTGGTGATTGGGTTGTTTTTGCAGAGGAAGCCCCTCTAGATAGTTTGGTTAAACATTCAAACTGAAATCCTTTCTAGCTCTACCAACATTTTAAAATATCTTCCCATTACCGACCGATAGTTATGAATTTTTTTTTCCCCACAGATATTGTGATATAATGCATGATTTTTCTTCAAATCAAGTCATCACAGAATCTTACATAATACCATGCAACATAAAAAACTAAAGTCAAGAATTGATTTTAATCTTGCTGTATTTTTTTAACAAGAAACCTGCTATACATTGGCTACAGTCAATGCTTAAGGAATGGTAGTTATTAAAACCAAAGAACTAAAAGAACTTCTATGTCTTAATTTAAAGTAGAGCAAAAAAGGCTTTTAAGTTAGAGTAGTGCAAGGTCAGAGAGGGAGCATACACATGTAAAATAGTTGACCAAACTAAACCAGGGTTTGGAAATCGCAGCTTTTACATTGCTGTACATTGTTCGATTGCATCACACGCCACTATTCAGCCTTGCTTCTAACTTAGAATGTGGCTTTTTAAGTAACATTCGTCTGAATATCCGCATCATCCTTAATTGTAATAACTATATAAATGTGAGGGTTTTTTTTGCAGAAATGTTTAAATGTGTGTCACCGTTTCTGCACACAGCCGTCGGCCCCAGCTTGCGTAGTCTGCTGCCCTTCCAGGCTGGGCCATGAACAAGCAGCCGAGCAAGGAGAGTCTCAAGGACAAGGTGAAGGGGATCTTTGGGCTCGGACCCCCGCGTCCGCTGAGCAAACAGACTGACACCAAACCGTCCGAGTTCATCATCACGACCGACATCATCAAGGTTTGCACAGGAGACCGAATGCACATGCTCGCACTCACCCCACTTTGACAACAACGATTTCCAAACCACACCTTGGATTGTCTCATGGCTTTCCGTTTTGTTTTTCCAGGAGCTCCACCCCGACTGCGGTTTGAGCAACCGCGTTCGCATGATGAATCACGTCTGTGATCTTGCAAAAACGAAAAGGTTTGAGGAGGTGAGTCTTTTGATTGTTTGATATGTGGAATGCATCACTACATCAGTACCTGTGTGTTACAATCTGCGTGTGTTGTCTTTTTTTTTTTTTTTTTTTTTTCTTATTTGCAGCACGCAGTGGAGGCGGTGTGGAAAGCGGTGGAGGACATGCTGACTCCAGAGCAGCCGCCTGAGGCCAGACACGCCGTCCTGCAGCTACTCAGGGCCATAATCCAGGGACAGGTAGATACTCACTATTCAACAAATGCAAATGAAAATGCATAGCTCCGTTCATTTCCTAAAGGAATGTTCTCTGTTTTTGTGTAGGGGGATCGGTTTGGCCCTCTGAGAGCCTACTTCTTCAAGGTCATCAGAGACTACCAACCATGCACCGAGGAGCTCTCCGACCGGCTGGAAGTCTTCAAGGCTTTAACCGAGAACGGGAAGGTCATCACTTACCTGGAAGAGGACATAGGTAAAACTTTAATTTGGATGATTGGAAAATAATGTAGCACGGAGTCATTGTGTGATTTAAACTTTTTGGTTTACACTGCAAAAACTCAAATCTTAACAGGTGAAAATGTCACAGTGAGTTTTGGTAGAAGTAGTCCAATTTAAGTAGAATAATCTCATTCTTATTTTTTTTTGGATCAATTTGGTTTCATTTTAGGAGAAGATTTAAGAATACAACAAGAAATAACATCTTAACAAAAAAGATTAAATTGACTAAAAACTGCCAGTGGAATAAAAAAAAAATTCTGCTCAATACTGGACTAATTTTAGCAAAAGCCAGAGATAAGGTTTCAGTTCTTGCTGTGTACCACATTTCTCAGCTTGATCTCGGGGTCATGTTTCACATTGTCAGCAGGAGCAAAAAGGCAAAGTAAAAAATTAAATGTAAACATTTAACAATGGCTGATTGGCCATACTTTAATTTAGCTGCAGTGGAAACATTTTCTGTTTCTTGCATGGAGCCAGGACACCTGCTGAGAGCTGTGTGATGCAGACTCATGGTCAAAATCATGTAGTAATAAAGTAGTTCAATCTAGCTCCAGCTACAACAGTAACATGCAGCTTACACACTGATGCTCCACTATTAATAATCTAATGATGTCAGATATAATAATATATCAGAGGCACCAAACCACTAGCTTGGTTAAAACCAACCTGATCATGTGAACTCACATTTAGAGCAAACAGAAATGTGAGCAGTACCCGACAGTTTGGGATGAAAGCACAAACACAAACTATTACACCCATATCAAATAGATATAAAACAAATAGATGTTCCACTTTGTATTGACAGTGCATCAGCTATTTAGGAACAGATCGTATTAAACATTACTGTTAACTTTTGTTTCCCTGCTTCCTTTCGTCTCTTCTCCAGCATGTTTCGTCCTCCTGTGGATGGACATAGGTTTCACCTCTGACTTTCTGCACGTGCTCGTAAATCTGGTGAAGTTCAACAGCTGCTACCTTGACCAGAATGTTTCCATCATGGTCCAGTAAGTCAGAGAGACACACAGCTAGAGTCAGAGAGTTCCCCCTATCCATGAAGTGAGCGTGTTGCTTATTCAAAGTTTTGTCTGGTGGTTTCTGCAGGAAAATCTGTCTCCTGTGCAATAGAACAACAGCTTCAACAGACATCGAGGTGGGTATTTGTTTATTAGTAGTTTATTTATTATTGTATATGAACTGACACAAAGGCTCTTTTTGTGTTTCGATATTTCTAGGTGGCTCTACAAGTACTGGATGCAGTAGTGTGTTACAACTGCCTGCCCTCGGATTCTCTCACTGTCTTCATCATCACTCTCTGCCGTACTGTCAATGTCAAGGAGTTTTGTGAATCCTGTTGGGAGGTGAGAGAACCCACATACATAAAACATGCTTTTTTCCCTTTTTATTTAAAGACTTTGAGTTAAAGGGCCATATTTCATAACTGTCTCCTCTGGTCATATCTCCGCTGTCGTGCCGCTGTTTCTTCAGTTGATGAGAAAGGTGTTGGGGACTCACCTCGGCCACAGTGCTATTTACACCATGTGCCGCATAATGGAGGAGAGGTATTGCCGATGAGTTCTGCACTTTAACCATGTTTTTGCCCTTGTTTTACACTCAGCATTTAAAGTGTGTCTGGCTAACCACCTTCACTCTCCACCAGGGTGTACATGGAGGATGCTCCGTTGTTGAGAGGAGCAGTATTCTTTGTTGGAATGGCTCTGTGGGGGGCACACAGACTCCCCACCCTCAAAAACACACCCACACTTGTTCTGCCATCTTTCTACAAGGTAACGGCCTTGCACTGATATTGTAATTCAATATCTAGTTAGGATTTAGTAGCAAAAATAATATCAGGATTAGATTTTATCTCATGGAAATTATATTGCAATTACCTGTAATTTCCTACAGTTACATGTGGTCTTATTCAAGTCTTTATTGAATTTATGAATTAATGGGCGTTTGGTTTTATCTGAGCTTTCAATCAGAGACAAAGGCAATGTCCATGTAAATAAAGTATAGAATAATACATCATCATGATACTCTCATACACTAGAATATTACTGTCAACTTTCTTCACATTATTCGCTGTGGTTCGTGTTAGGGACGTCTGCAAGTTACATGTTTCAGGACGAGTTGATTGAAAATTAAAATAAATAACTATTTGCTGTAGTACATCTTATTCACAATGCGCTAATTACTACAGGTGAGGTTTTAGTGAAAAACATTTATAATGGAAGTAGTACACATTTACTCCCTGAAAATATTCACTAGAAATCAATTATTAGACTTATTAATTCTGTTTGCTGTAATACAACTGTCTACAGTAATCACAATGGCCTAACTGCTATAGGTGAGATTTGAGTGAAAAATATTTTATATGGATTTAACACAAACAATTAACAAATTAAAAAAATGCTTGGTGTCCTCATTACATTTGGGTTCATATATGTAGTAATAATATGTAAATCTTTAAATGACAGAAAATACTTTTATGTGTGGAATTTGTATCAAATTCCATGACTCTTTTAAAGAAATGTCCCAATAATTAACAATCATACAGCAGCTAGTTTCAGAGAATTGTTGAAAAGAAATCCTGGGAATGTATGGGAGCATGTATAGGATCTGTAAAATAAAGTATTCACCCAAAAGAAATCAGTGCTTGTCGATGAATAATTATTTAGAAATGTGAACTTCTTAACTTGTTTGTTTCGGTCCAAACAGAATTTCTTTTGATTTAAGGAAGATGCATTAGAAGCGTCTCGATAGAAGCTAAACTGAAACTGTCCCTTCACTTCCACGCAGGCTATGTCGTGTGCCAATGAAGTGGTGTCCTATGAAATCGTCCTCTCCATTACCAGACTGATCAAGAAGTACGGCAAGGAGCTGCAGGTCGTCACCTGGGACATCCTGCTGGGCATCATAGAGCGACTGCTGCAGCAGATCCAGGTACACACACACACACACACACAATGTTCACACTTGTAATACAATATCAGTGCTTATTATTCTTATTCGAACGAGTGGCTTGTTTCGTTTGTCTTCCAGACAATAGGCAGTGCAGAGCTGAAGTCCATCGTCTATGAGCTGTTGACGACGGTGGAGGAGCTGTATGAGCAGAACGGCTACCATGGCTCCACAGAGAAGTTCTTCAGTCTGGTGGAGAAATGTGCAGACAAGAGACCTGTGAGTTCTCTTCTGAGTTTCCGCCTCTCTGTGCAACCAAACCCTGTTTCGTCATGTAACTTTTCTGGATTTTTAGACCCTTATCAATCATGTAAATTATTATTTTCGTAACCACAATAACCCCACGAATCCCATAACCATAACTGACTGACTGAGCAACGTGTTTAAGTGTTATAGTTAATGAAAAAAAAAACATGCATAACATGAAGTTGAACTAAATTTACATTTGTATTCCTTGATTTTTAGTGAATATTTTAATAAGTACTACACTTAATGGCTGCACACTTGCTGTGTGGCGCTATGGGTTGAAATATTTTCCTGCTTTTTTTTTTCCATGGCCAGTCACACCCCTAAGTCCTTGCTTCCTGCCACCTCTAATCTTGCTCTTGTTTGTGGGTGTTTTGTGTCGGACAGGATGCCTCGGTGCTGACCCTCATCTCGTACAGGGCCCAGTCTATCCAGCCTGCCAAGGACAGCTGGATTCAGAGCCTTCACCGCCTCATGGAGAAATTCTTCAGGTAGGATGCACACACAGATGATGACCGGTTCTGGTGTTGTTTGTGTCCCTCTGTGTTAAGTATCACCCTGATCTCTGCTTTGACCCAAGTTATAACGTTTCCTGTCTCTCTCTTATTTGAAAGGAACGAGACACGAAGTGTGATAAGGATCAAAGTGCTTCATATCCTGTCCTTCGTTCTCAGTACCAACCGACAGCTCTACGAGGTCCGTATGCTCTCACACACACACACACACACACACACACACACACATGCTTTTTATGTGGGCTGTACATTTTATATTGTTAGTTTGATAAGGGACTCAGTATTGGAAAAATATGAGATAAAATGTCAGAATTGTGAGATAAAAAGCCATTATATGAGATAAAAAGACAACCATAAAATAAAGACGAACAGTTTAATCATATTTTAAGAAGGCTGAATTAACCAAAACCAAAAATCTGAAAAAAATTGAAATAAGCAATGTAATATTCAAGATAATTCTACTCAATATTAGATTGTTTTTCAGTGTCAATAAAAGTTTTGAATTGCTATATATACAACAATAGTGATGTTCACCATATTATTATTTTTTATTGCTATTATTGTACAACTGTGTATAAATGACTGAGACTTATTCTTATAATTGCAGATTTCTCCTGTTTTGTAAAAAGAATGCCTAACTTTGTCTATATTTTTCTGTGGTGCATTTACTTTTTTTTTTCAACACTGTTAATCTTGGAAAATATTGATCATTAAATTTGAATTATTAAACCTCTTTTTTTTTTTCCCCCGTTCACCTGATCAGGATGAGCTGATTGAAATGGTGGTGATCCCCCAGCTCACCGGGATCGCTGATGACCGGGACCTGGCCGTCAGAAAACAGGCCACCCAGCTCCTGGTGGACCTCGCTGAGGGCTGCAACACACACCTGTTCACCAGCCTGCTGGACATCATTGAGCGGGTACACACCCGCAGATCCGTGTCTGGCACTTTCTCTCATTATTCCGTTTAGTTCTTGTCATTCATCGACATAATGGGAGTATTTCTCTCTACTAGGTGGCCAGCCGCTCTCTGGTGTGTTCAGGGCCCTTAGAGGTTTCTGAGCGGGACCTCACTGCAGAGTCTCCCATGGAGGATGTCAGGACAGCTATACTGGGACTACTGGAAATCCTTCAGGTACGCACCAGATAATTGAGCCTGGATTCATTCAGATGTAACTTCAGGGAGAAAGGTTAGGTTAAAAATTAAATATTAATTAATATTTGATGATTATAATAAGAAGTTCAACCACCATCTGCTGCTTTCATTTCCAAAACTACCAATCATTGATTTCACCATCTGTTCAAAATGCTCCAAATTTGACATTGCACACCACGCACTCCACACCAAACCACATATCGAGTGTAAAGTTTTTACAATGCAGCAGCAGCATTCTACATGGTGTCGATATCATATAGAATAAAATGTAAGAGTAAAAAGTGTATAAACAAATGGAGAGTGTTGGTTTTAGTGCAAAATAAAAATGTGCTATATGTCTAATAAAATAAAAACACAAATTAACACTGAAACAAAGCAGGGTAGTAGAAATGTTGACTATTCCTGATCTCTGATCATATCAGATTTTGTGTTTGCTAAAATGCCATTAAAGCCAATACAATAGGACTGTATCTTGTATGAACTGTTTGTTCCGTGTTGTTTGTCTCCCGACAGAGCAAACTTTACAGTTTACCAGCCAGCCATGCCAGTCGTGTTTATGAGTTGCTTATCAGTCACCTGCAGCTCCACTACAAGAACAAGTACTGCTCAGCTATCGCTTCCAGTATTAGACTACAGGTAGGAGGCTGCATTTGTCTGTGCTTATTCATACATGCCTCATACCACATCTGAAATGTACATGCCTGATAATTTCCTTTCCTTTTGAACGTTATTTTTTCTCTCCTTCAGGTGTTTGACTTCTTCCTGATGATGAGAGCGGACTCTCTCCACCGTCTCGGGGTCTCCAACAAAGACGGGGCCATGAGGTTCAGCCCGTACTGCTACTGTGATACAGGGTGAGGCCGTATATACAGCATTTTATTAGAATCCAGTCAGCTTAATAATAGGAAAACTGTTAACCTTGTCTCCCTTTTTTTTTTTTCTGCAGGGAGCCAGAGAAGCGAGTCAGTGAGAAGAAGCCGGCGGGTTCGACATCTCCTCCTGCTGGTAGCCCCGCCCCCCCTGCTGCTCCTCCCCCCTCTACCCGCTCCGCCTACCTGCCCTACTCACCTGCCTTCAGTGTTCTCCTGCAGTGCCTCAAGATGGTACACACACACACAAAGAAAAACGTTATTGAGTGGCACAGGATTGTCTGTATCTAAATTGTTTGTCTAGGTGATTACAGCTAATGCTCCAGCATTTATCCCACAACTGATGATGTCCATGTTGTCTTTAAATATGCCTGGCATGCACCCACGCTATTCAGTATGATTTTTTTTTTCTTCTCCTGCAGGAGACCGATTGGAAGGTGCTGAAGCTGGTTCTCGACAAGCTGCCGTGGACACTGCAGTACAAAGTTCTGCTGCTCACCTCGCCATGCAGTTTGGATCAGCTCTGTACTACACTCTGCTGCATGGTAGGGCAGATACATATAGATATAGATGTATAGATAGACTGCTGCAGCATGATTATATTATTATTACTGCCTGTATCTGATACTTAAAATTGAAGAGGAAATGTCATAGAAATGTGTGTTTCCAAAAGACGACGACACCAAATACACCAGTAAACCAGCTACATCTTGGTTCCAGACCAAAAAAATTAGTCATAAGTCATGGAGTGGCCAGCCCAATACCTGGGACCTTAATTGGAAATGCTGTTTATGTATTTCTGAGGCAAAACCCACAAATTAAGAGGAATTATGAGGCTGAAATACTTTTTAATAGAAGCCAGAAGTCGGTCGACTCAATGCAACACAGATGTGAAGCAGTTCTCAGAAACTGTAGTTATACAATTTATGCAGTGATTCACAGGAACGCTAAATCCTGAAGATTTTATACAGTAAATATTTGAGTTGGTAAAAAAAAAAAAATGCATCATATTCTTTTTTCTTCGTTTTCTGTAAAGGATTTAAAAAATGACACATTTTGTCTTCATATTTTGAGTTAGGATATAAAATGCAGTTCTCAGTACATACAAAATTATTATAAGAATTCTGACTTTTTGAGCACAACTGTACATGCATATTTACTGTGAATTCATTTCAGATTGCAATTACAAATATACACACCACACATGCTACGCAATATTGCTAATTTCTTCGTCTGTGTGAAGGTGACAGATCGGCTGATCTCAGAGCGCTTGAAGAAAACCCCAGAGGGATTTTCACGAACTGACGTTCAGCTGGCGGTGGTCCCTGTCCTCACGGCGATCACCTCCTACCATAACTACCTGGAGCAGTCCAGACAGGTACAATTCTGTAGACAGAAACAACCAAACATCACCAGCAGGTTTCTAGGATTGTCTGAAGCTTGTGTTTCCGCTTGTGTTGCGCTCAAATGTCAAATTCGGGCAACAGCGCCCTGTATTGGGGTTTTTTTCTGGCCTCAGAACATCTCTGGCGCTGTATTCCACACACTCAGCAGCCACATAA
Organism: Eupleurogrammus muticus; assembly: GCA_036785175.1. Taxonomy (NCBI): domain Eukaryota; kingdom Metazoa; phylum Chordata; class Actinopteri; order Scombriformes; family Trichiuridae; genus Eupleurogrammus; species Eupleurogrammus muticus. The sequence continues at coordinate 26,845,351 of JAYKQN010000003.1, forward strand.
ATAGCCTTTTCACTGCTGTAATTACATTATTTTATTTCCTCGCCACAGAGAGAGCTGGTCCAGTGCCTCGAGACCGGCCTCATTTACCGCTGTGCCAAGCAGTGTGTGGTGGCGCTTACGATGTGCACGGTGGAGATGCCTGAGATCATGATCAAGCTCCTTCATGCTCTTATTGTCAAGCTCACCCACATTTCTGCAACTGTTGCCATGGCATCACCGATGCTTGAGTTCCTCTCAAGTGAGTAACAAAAGCTCTTCTAAAAAGTTCCTTCTCTTATTTTTCTCTCTTTTTTTTTTTCACCATCGTTGAGTGTTCAAAGTTACGTCCCCTGTCACCGAGCTAGCAAAGAAACTAAGATTGTGTCCCTTGTTATCTGTATTCTATTCTGTTTCATAGCTCTGGTGCGTCTGCCACATCTGTATGCCAACTTTGTAGCTGAGCAGTATGTTAGTGTGTTTGCCATCTCGTTGCCCTACACTAACCCTTCCAAGTAAGTTCTCGCACACACAAATACATGGGTACGTATCAGATGCACAGACACATGTGGACCCGTTTGTTTGTTTCTCTGGCTCTCCTCAGGTTCAACCAGTACATTGTCTCCCTGGCCCATCATGTGATCGCCATGTGGTTCATACGCTGCAGACTCCCCTTCCGCAAGGACTTTGTTCAATACATTACAAAGGTGTGTGTCTGTCTGTAGCAGTAAATCTTTTCACATATTTGAGGTGTTCTGCAGGTTTAAGGTGCACTTCTGATTACATTTCAGTTCTACAATTCTATGCTTTTACATGTTTTTGTATCTTTCTCCAGGGTTTGCGTTCCAACGCCTTGCTGCCATTTGATGATGGTCATGAGCAAAATGCATTTCGAGCCCGAAGCACCAGCCTCAATGAAAGGCCCAAAAGGTAAAGTACATGTGTACACAGACACACAGACACACAAACACATATACACATATAGACACAGCAGCAGCATCAGCAAGTGCTGATGTACCAACGCAGCGGCACCGCACACCGTCCATGCGGCCATTTTTGTGTAAGAGGGCTGGGGTTGCCAAGGTAACAGGGGACTCGGCATGCCTTCTAATGTGGCGTGATGGTTGCAATGACTCCTCTCAGGTTGCCATGGTGATCACTAGTTTATTTTAATTATCATTTATGCTTTTTACATTTTAAAATGTGTTCTTTTTCTTTTTTTTATTCAAAATCCCTTCCTCATATTAAGGACATACAGGAGTGGACACAATAACATGAACACATGTAAAGTAATCTGATATATTCAGTAACCCTGCAGGTAATTCTACCTATGTAGAGGTTATAATATGAAGTTTGTAAAGATATCCTGCCAAAGGGGTGTTTAACTGCTGATTAGTGGAGCTGAACCGTGTTTTATCTTTTCTGTGTTCACCACCTGTAGCTGTAATGATGGGATGTTGAAAGTTCTCACATCTCACCGTCTGACCGCTGTTGATAACTATAATAAGTGCAGTCTTCACACATCCACAAAGGGAAATACACAGTCTTTCACACAGAGGTGTAAGGCAGCTTTTCTCAGCAAGGCACCGCTCTCATCTGTACGTGGTGTAAATGTTTGTGGGTTGTCGTGTCTTGATCGCCCCGGCGTTGTACGATATTAAAAATAAATTAAAAAATGAGTAAATCAGTAGATTAACTGGGCTGTTTCTGAACCAGAAAGAACCTGTTGGCTGTGAAACATACTTCTGCTGCCAACTGAAAATACTCTTGCTTCCAAATGCTTTTGTAGTCTAAGTTGCTTGACTAGTTAAATCAATATTTCCGCTGCATTTTTGCAGGACTCAAAACCACTAATAAAAAAAAAAAAAGTCACTAATATTGAGACTAGATAAGATAAGATAAAACTTTATTGATCCCACAAGTGGAAACTAAGTGACTAAGTGGAACTCTAGATGAATCAATCTCACCGCTTCCTCTTTCAGCTCTTTTGATTATAAGTTTAATTGCAGCATTTTATTAGAACACCTTCACCTCCTCCTTGACGGTGCTTTTTTATTTATGTTTTCTAGAAATAGCAGGCGCAGCCACTTTGTATACGGTTTATTTTTAATTTTTTCTATTCTCTTCCCCCTCCCCGCTCCGAATCCTTGCTAGGGTCACCACACACAATTGCTCATTTCAAAAAAGCCTCATTACGCCTCAGCTGCCCCGGTATAGACACGGTGCATCTGCTAAACATCAGTTTTCACTGATCCTCCATTTCAGCCACTTGTCATTGTTTCATATTGTGTTCTCATTTATCCATCGATCTGCCCGTGTGCGGCTCATTGCCCACTGTGGTGTTGGAGTGCTGCATGTCAGATCTCACACAGATCCCTAAGTTGATTTTTCAAACAAAAGGCCTTTTTTTCATAATCAGCCTTTTGTCACAAATACTCCTTTATTCTACAATATTTCTCTGCTTGAAGGAGTTCTAATTGAAAAAAATAATGTTAATTATGGTGCTTTTAGCCCCATTCACAATTTAAATCAATTGAAGTACAAATCAGAGCAACACTTAACTACTCCACTGGTTCGCTCTGATTATTGAGTTCAGACTTGCTGTGCTCCAGCCCGCAGCTTTAACCCAGCATTTCATTTTCAGTTGGATGTTTTTTCCTTTTTTTTTTCTTGTGTTGAAGCTTCCATTCGATCAGGCCTGTGCTGAGTCCATTTCTACTATTTTTACTTCTCCTGTACTAGTCCTTGGCTTCACTATGTACCTGCTGTGTGAAATAATGTTTATTTTGTTGCTCTCCTGAATACTTTGTGTGTTTACATTATTTTCTGAATAGCAGACGCTGTTTTTACCCTCTGCTGTAGCTTGTCTGTTTTTCTTTGAGTTGATCTTTATCTTAAAAAACAACAACATTTTTTTAAACCTCTTTTCTTACTCCGCTCTCCTGTATTCTGATTCATAGTGTTCACTGCTGTTAATTTTCACCTTGTTTTGTTTTTCTTTCAATTCTTCATTTGCCCCCTGCCTCCTGCGGTTGGGTGCTGCGCTGTGGTTGTGGTTTTGGGGGGTGGTCGTATCATCCTGGATCCCTCCTACATTGCTCCCGGCCCCCTCCCTTCTCCTGTGACCTCTGCCCTTTGTGCCCTGTTCTCTGTACCTCCCCTCATGATGTGTGCCGCTCGGTCACCTGCTCATGTTGGTCTGGTGCGACATTCCTGCTGTCTCCTGGTACTCCTCCGCACACCACATCCCCCCCCACCACCATCATACACTCCCAAACCACCGCCACCCTCACGATGACTCACCCCCTTACCGCCACTGTAACCTCGACCCCGGGTGCGTTCCCCCAGTCTGCGGGCGGCGAAAGTGGCGAAGGCGGCGGCGGCGGTAGCCAATAGCAGCAGCTCTCCTGTTAAAGAGCTGAGGGACCTGTCAGCCATGGATGCTTTCCGCTCCCGCAGCATCAGCGTCTCCGAACACGCGGTCCGCAGGTTAGAGATGAGCCTTCTGGGTAACCAAACAAAATAAACAAAAAAAAAAACAATCCAAACACTTCCTAGGTTGCTTCTCCATGGGATGGTTGATGGGGTGTAGGGTCATTGTCATGCGGGACCGGCGGGGGGGCGTTGGGGTGGTTTGTTGCCAGGGACACCTGGAGCGGGTGGTGCATGCTGGAGAGAAATTTGTATGTGTCGACCTTTCTTTTAATTTCTGTTGGTTTTGTTTTGGGCTGCGGTCATCATACCCGTGCTGTTTTTTCCGATTTGGGTCTCATGATTTGCTTTTTGCATGCAGCGTTCACAGACCACATCGGAAAACATCTAGATCCATGTCGATGTTTTTCTCTTCTGATTTTGCTCTAACACAGATATTTTGCTTTTGACTTTGTTTTAATTTGTCCTTGGTTTGACTTTGGTTGTGGTTTTTTTTTTTTTTTTTTTTTTTTTTTTTTTTTTTTTTTTGCTGGGTGTTTGCTGACTGGTTTTGATTGGCATTAACAACAATGCAGCCACAGTGAATGGCAGGAGGAAGTGGAGAAAAGCATGCAGAGCTACAGGGATGGGATCTTACCCTTATTGATAACACAAACAAAATCTCCCTTTCCTTCCCCCTGGTGGAAGGACACCTCTGCTTTCTCGGCCAGTGATGAAGACAACGGCAACACAACAGCTTCATTTGCCTGCCTGACATATTCTCTTTTTTTTTTTTTTTGCTTCACTCACAAACATACACTGTGCTGCTATGACCATGGCAATCTCCTAATGGGAAGTTAGGACTAGCTGGGCTGAACATTTATTCATTTTGATTGCAGAGAAAAATAATCACACACACACTCAATCGCATACTCTCTACCTCTCTATTTCTACCTATCTGCATATCTTTATTTACTTGGCTGCTCAAATGGCATGATGATCTAACATTGCAGTTGTCAGATATGCTCTCTTTAATAAGTGATACCACTCCTGCTCAACAGGTGGCAGTAAAAGTCTATTATGGGCAACAGTTGAATACAACAATATATTGTTTTTATAAAGTGACATGAAACTTGAGGCCAAACAACTGCAGTGTAGATCTGTGTAACCTGCTTCAGCTGCTTAATTGCTGCAAATCTGCTTAACAGTTGCTTTTGTATCTTTTATATAGTAAGTGAGTGACAAGTAAGACTGAACCCTGTCTGCTAGTGGATGCTCTCAGACAACATGACCACAGAAGCTTTCAGACCTCCCTGAATGCATACCTACATCATCACTCCATATACACCTGCTCATAAATCCAATAAAACTGCTTTGGTTCATGCAATGAATGTAATAGGTCTTGATCTGACAAATGATATCACGAAGCAGCGAACTGTGGTCGATGGTCATGTTGTTTGAGCCCCGTGTCCATTACTGACCTTGAAGTAAAAAAAATAAATCATTGCCAGTAGAAGAATGGTGAGTATAAAAATGTGTTCACATGCTGGGACTTGAACTGAGTGAAAGATTTCTGCATGTTCCAAAGAATCCGCACATCTGTGTCAAATACGAATCCTTTATTCTCTCATATTTAAACATGTAATTTGTGAGCAAACCTTAAATTGAGATGGTTGCAGCTAACTCTCACCATCTACCAAAGAGCAGATGTTTTTATTTTATCAGAATCATTTGCTTGAATATTTATTCCTTGATTTCACTTTCCTGTTTTTTGTTATTCTCCCAGGACAAGGCTGCCCACCTTGAATACTTCCTACTGTGAAGAACTGAGATATCCAAAAGAAATCCCAAATCACTCATTTTAAGTGTGTTAGTCTCTGTAAATGTGCTTTTAATCCAATCAGCCTGAGGAGCATAAAGCAGTTGTTGTGGTGCCACACACATTTACCACAGTGAACACTAATAATGAGATTTGGCTCCAGGTGGGTCAGATAGCTTTTGCCCGCTGGATTCTCTGTAGTCCCGTGTCTTACAGAGCATCAAATCATGTTGCACCATAGATCATTCCAGCCACCTACACACAGCCTATTTATACCTGGGGAAATAAGCGATGCAGTGTTCCCCGTCTATAAGATCATTCATATCCCAGCATGTGTGTTGTTTTATGTGTGCCTAAGAAAATGTAATGATCAGTTTGCGCACTTGTTTATACACGTGTGTGGCTGTGTGTGTGTGTGTATAAAAGCTGTGTTGCATGTGACATTGGCAGACATAAAATCATTGGTGTGTTTGTAGTGGGTTTGATTCTAAATTTCTGTCTGAAAAGTCGTACCTGAGCTTGCATGTCACTGTGCACACTCGTCTCAGTTAAACTCCATGCTATCTGAAGGCTGCATGCATTCCTGTCGCTGCTCCTTCCTCCCTGGCTGTTGTTTAGCCCTCTCTCTCTGTCTCTTTCCGTAGGATGAACACCTCGATCACGACCTGCAGCCTGGGCTCCGCCGATGAAAACGCGGTGACTCAGGCGGACGAGGGGCTGAAGACCGTCCACCTGGAGCTCACGGAGACCTGTCTGGACATGATGGCACGATACGTGTTCTCCAACTTCTCAGCGCTGCCCAAGAGGTTAACGAAAATTGATAATGTTTTTTTTTTATTTAGTGGTATTTGTTACTTAAAGATAATCATCTGCTGCTGCTACTGTAACAGATGACATTAACCTGTGATTTTCCTCTTAGGTCCCCCATTGCAGAGTTCCTGTTGTCAGGAGGTCGCAGCATGACATGGCTGGTGGGCAACAAGCTGGTGACCATAACGACCAGCGGAGGCGTCAGAACTCAAGCGCTGCTGGGCCTGGACATGGCCGAGCGGCTGGGAGGAGGAGGGGAAATGACCAGGTGATGCACGCTCACGCGACGATTCCAAGACTGGAGTCCAACAGGACCTCAGACTTTTACACTGAACTTTCATGCAAACACATGCACCAAATGGTCCATTCGAACTAAAGGTGGTTAGATTGGTTAATTTGTCGTTGGTGTGAAAGCATCAGTCACACTCGGCTGCAATAATCAAGCAGATATAGACCTCTTAATAGAGGTGGTTTCAATTCTCGTGACGCTGCACCAAATGACACACTTTTGTGTCATCCCTCTGGTGAGAATGTGAGCTCAGGTCCAAATGAGGATACACTTTTTTTTTTTAGCTACCTAGTGGGTCTTTGGAACAATGTTTGTCTCATATAACCTAATTCATGAAAATAGCCTGTCTACATTGCCTGAATTCATTTGCTATGCATCTTCAGTGACTCCAGAGGCAGCCTCATTTTAGAAGTGGATATTTTGCCAAAAATAACCAATACAGAGGATTTAATACACAAAGATAAGAACAAGTGTTGCTCCATAATGAGTCAGATGAACATTAATCTGACCGATTTTTGCTTGTTTGCAGCTGTGAGAACTCTATATGCTAATTAGTAAATGTTTTATTTCCTGGTGTGGACCAAATAATTAAACCAGTGGTGTGAAAGTGCCCTTAGTTGTTTTCTAACCTGTATCTATCCTGTCCCTGCAGGTCAGATCCATCTCTCCACACCCGAATAACCAAAGAGGCTCCAGCCAAATTGGAGTCACAGTCGAGTCAGCAGCAGAGCAGAGCCACACGCATACGGGTCCGCTCCATGTCAGGTAATAAATATTCAAATGTACTTCGCCTCAAGACTTCTAGATCCCTTGACACACCAGCCTCTCTCCCTCATTATTAAAAGCAAATTGTTTTGGTACAGAAGGAAACTTTCTAATGTTGGCGAGACAAAATTTAAAGATCTTTTTTAGTGTAATAATTATGGCCAGAAGAAATCCGTCTGGTAGCCAGCGCTATTTCCCTAAATCCATTTTTGAAACAGCCTTTTGAAGAGAAGGGACAATGAGCTGTGCAGTCATGAACTGAGAAATAATCAGGCGGCTTTTCATTTTTCCACATATTTTCCTCCATTATGTTGTTACCTCGCTGCATCCAGTTTAAATAAGCCTTGAAACATCTTATAAAAACAAAGATGATTCCACTAGTCATTTTTTACCATTATTCTGATATGTTCAAAGAACGATAGGATGCATTATACTTCTTTGCTCTGATCTTCCTCACATTAATGTTTGTTTGTACTTTACACTGTTTGTTTATTGATGTGCATGACCTAAGATACCACAACTACATGCTATCTTTATATTATGCAATTTTGTATTTAAATTTCAGTGCGATTTACAAGATTTCTTCTGCACATTATATGCTGTGTTTGATCCTTCATTCTGTGATTTACTTATTAACCTTTGCTTCTCCTTTGAAGACTATCCTCAATTACCATCAACATTTTTTTTTTCAATTTTCCACTTCACTGAGCACTTTGATAAAGCCTACGATTTTATAAGAGAAAATACACTGACATTTTAATATTTTCATTACACTAAAGGTCGGTTGAGGGGATTATCGCAGTCTGGTATTATGATTGGCAACAACATTGATTTTGATAGGTTATCATTTTTTGTGTGATGATTAAAACAAAATTCCTCTCAGCACTGTAAGGTTCTGTCAAATCTGCCATTAAACTATTATATAACATATTAAAAATTATACATACACACTAGTTTCTCCACACACAAAGACAGCACCCTTGGACATTGATAAAAACACACAGTTTTTGGATGAACACCTTTGCTCTAATGACCTTTAAAAAAAAAAAAAATCAATAATGCATGGTATGCCTCTGGCAAAGCTACTAGGAAAACAGCACCGATTTCTTCTTTGGGGCAAACAGTAGAAAATGTCTTATTTAGCTGGAAAATAGTAAAAAAAAAAACAACAACTTAAAGCCTGGCTGTCTGTTAGAAAACAGAACGCATGAATTTGAGCTGTATCCCATGGCCATCGTGGGATCAACAAATACAGTTTTTATGAGTTTCCATTGGGCCACATTTAGACATCAATAAATAAATATGCATCTCATTGAAGCTTTGATAGATTCAGCTGCAGCATCTATAATAGAGAATTAATACCCCTAGTGGCAACCAGGAAAATATGCATGTCCCTGGGCCGAAAGCCTTATGAAATAGAATGCATGATTTTACACTCGAGCAGCTGTGGGATTAAAATAAATGGTTTTAATGGGTTTCACTGGGATCTAAAAGTGTCCCTAACATACTGAAGTTGCTATTATTTCTAAACAGTTTATTACAGATTTAATATAGGAGCTATGGTTGAGCTTCCAAAATTCTGAAAAACCAAGAGTAGACCAATGTTAAGTATCATAGTCATAGAATAGTTAACACTTGGAATAAAGGTTAAATATTATCTAAATATTGCTTTAGATGCAACATGAATGAGTTGGATGCTTCAATTGAATGTAATGTGAGCAATCCTGCTTTTTCCTCCAGGTGGTCATGCTCTGCGTGCCGGACCTGCCCAGAGTCTCAGTCCGCTCGTCTCCCCCTCCGAGGGTGAACTCGCTGCCCCGCTCTCTCCGTCCTCTGGTCCCACCCTGGATGGCCTGGGCCCTCCCTCCTCCGCCTCCGCCACCCCGTCTGCTCCGCCGCCTCTTAAAGACAACCCCAGTCTGGCCGAGTTCGTCCCCATGCTCACACAGGGCTGGGCCGAGATCTTCATCCGAAGGCCGTCTGGTATATGCACCATTCATCTATCTACAAAGCAAGGAGCGTCTTTCTGTCTGTGGCTCGGAGAGATAGAGCTGCAGAACTTTTACCTTAATTGCAAATTGTTTTGATGATCGATTAATCAATTTGAGTGATTTTTAAGAAGAAAATGTCCAAATTCTCCAAATTATTTTCTTTTTTTTGAGTCTTATATAATGGTAAACTTATTTTATCTTTGGATTTTGGACTATTGGTCTAGACAAAAAAGACATTTTAGGTTTGTGCATGACATGTGCACCCCTTTGGATATGCAGCTAGCACATGGCACAATGTTTTGCATCCTTTTTTTGTGGAATTTAGTTGATAAATATTGAAAAGACCATTATTATCATCAATAGTTAGCACAGGAAGTTATGTATCACAGCGCTATCACACAGCGGCACTTTCATTACAGTGTGAAGTCCTGTATCGCAGCTCCTCCACATGTTGCTTTCCAGCACTTTAATCCCAATCCAAAGCTCTGTTGCCTTCTTTCTTCATAAAGAAAGTATTGTGATGTACCTTAAAAACACACGGTAAGGCTTTAGCTGGTTTAGCTGCTACTTTTTTTCTTTCAGAAGGAAGAACAAACGTCACACTTGATGCAGCATCCTACTACAAGACAATTAGTAAAACCTTCAATATGCTTTAGCAGATGTTCATAATTTATAGTATATAGCTGATAGGCTACAAATTAAACATATATATTTTTTTACACAGCCTAATTTATGTATCCTGTTCCCTCCCTGTGCTTATCAGGCAACACAAGCTGGCTGATGTGTTTGGAGAACCCGCCGAGCCCCTTCTCCTCGGAGCTCGGCAACATGCCGCTACAGGAGCTCTCCAGTGTCCTCATGGCGATGGAGGGAGTGAAGGAGCCCCCCGCCCAGACAGCCAGCGCCCCCGCCAGCACGGCCGCCCCCCCGCCGGCCCCCGTCTCCGAGCCCGTAAGCCAAACGCACACCAGCGTCGGAGGGAAGGCACACCTGATCCAGCGCTCCAACACGGGTGAGGAAACGCTCTGGTGGTTGTAGTCAGTCTGTACGGGTGGAGGATTTTTCTAAGATCTTTTTATTTAGAAATGCCCGATACCCGTATCAAGTTATAGAGTACTTATTCTCGTAAAATTGCCATCGATACCACTTTATGACGGTGAATTTCTGATTCATATGCGTAACTGCAAGGTGCTTATGTCAGTAGTGTGGAACTATTTTAAGGTGAATGAGGGCAACAAAAACAAAGCAGAATGCAAATTATGTCCAGCAAAAATCTTAGGAGAAGGTACAAAAATCCTGCTTACAACAGAAGTTAACTTACAACTTAATTAAAGTCCCACTACATGGCAGAATAAAATTACTCATGAAATCAACAAGACAACCATCTTTGCAGCAGATGTTGAGTAAGTGGGAGGAAATGTCCAGAGACATGTGCAGTCAAAATCAAGTGTCGTGTATATTGGACTGGACTGGAATGGATTCCAGTGTCTTCTCAGCATACTGAAGTCGAGGTATGTGATTCCCAGCCGTAGTGATATCATAGACACAGTGATACCAAAGCTGTGCAAGAAAAAAAACAATTTAATTAACTTGGCATCGGCAGGTACTCGATTGCAGGTACTTGAGAGAAAAAATTGGTATTGATGCATCCCTACTTTTAGTATTCATTTAGAAGATTGTAAAAATAAATTATAATAAAGGCATCATGCTTTTAGTAAAATTAATATATACTACATTCAGAATAGTTACAGAACAGATCCTAATGGACGAATAAATCGGATGTTTTGCATGAATGCATCCCTCACTGCCTGTGCTTGGTCCCCTTTAATGGACTGAGATATGTGCTATGTTCCCTGAATTGCCTGTGAATACTTTATTTTTTTTTTTTTACACCTGAAGGTGATCAATAGGTCAGCTTGGATTTGCTCAGGACATGGATCATCAAAGATCACTGTTTTGGCATGCTCTTGTTTCATTTTTTTGTTTTCGTTGCAGAAGCCTCATTTTCAGTGATGAAGTCTCCTGAGCTTTGTTCCATCTCCTCCTTCACTGGACTTTTTTTTTACCTTCATTTTTCTGTTTAGTTACCATCAACTCATCTTTTTCCTTCACTCTTCTTTTCAACATTCTTTTTTTAATCTTCTCTTTTCTCTGGAGATTTATTTCCCCCCCCTTGTTCTGATTGCTTTGTTTTCATGTTTTTTTTTTTTTCATCCTCATCACCATGCTGGTTTGTGATTGGCCGCGGCGTGTTACGTTGGCGTCATGCGCCACCGGCCTGTCCTGCAGTGGGCGGCTCTCTCTGGTCTCTGGGTTTGGGCTCTGCCCCCCCAGGCCCTCCAGCCCCTGGCAAGTTGCACAGGAGCATTTCGTGGGCAGGTACTGTCCACCACATGTGTGCCCCCCAACCCCCACCTCCCCCCCCTCCCCTCAAGAAAACTCCTGGTGTAGTGTATTTCTTCTCACTTGTACAATACAGCGGTCTGTCGGCACACACTGGAAGTGATTTTTGATCATAAGGCAGCTTTTAATGTTTTAATAATGACATAAAATGTCGGCAGAGAAAGCTGCACTCTTGCTATTTAAAGTCTAAAATACCCAGGGTTTCCTGCAGCAGGCGAGGCGGCCTGCCTCTCCAACAAATGCCCCCCCACCCCACCTACGTCCCTCTGAAGGGGAAAAAAAAGAATAACAGAATAGAATAGAGTTTATTGCCATTTGTACAGGTTAAAAAAACAAGTTTACACAAATACATTGGAATTCTTGTGCGTGTCCCTGAGTCAGTTGTAGCCAAAAAAGTGTCAACTTGAAAGCTTAAAGAAAACAAAGAGACGGAAGAACAACAATTTACAGAAATTTACAGACAAAAGAGCTGCACAATTATAAATAAGCAATAAAAAGGCGCTAAGCTAATTAGCCAATAATAAATAAAACAGGAATATGTACAAAGAAATGAGATTGTTGGATATATTGCACACAGATGGACTAGTCATTGCACATTCAATATTGTGCTTTCTGCATCCATGCATGCATAGTGAAATGTCTGCATAATGCAACTTTTTTAAAAAAGAGCTTCTTCTGCAACATCTCCAAGACACATTCAAAACCCCTTAAGGAAATCCCAGCACTATCACCTAACAGAACCTAAACTGCCCTAAGCACCAGGTCTCCGCCTCGCCTAACAAATTTTCTGCGGGAAATCCTGCAATAACAAAAACATCTTTCTGGGAAATAGACTTATTTGTTGGATGTTAGGATCATTTTGTTAAATCTAAATAAGATTATTTCTCAAAATGCCAAACTAGTAAATAAATGATTTTATGTCCGGTTTGTAGCTCTTTCCTACAAACTTGTGTCAGAAAACTCAGTTGTGCAAAATGACCTGCTGTTTTTCTTCTCCAAAATTGTGCAAGTGAAGGAATCCAGTATTTCTGATTCACTGTCAGTCTTCTATTAACACGGGAGGGACGGTCCTCTACAAATGATGCTAGAAAAACATGCCTGCACTCGGATCAATCAGTCCAATGACACCTCAGAAGATTTTTCACTCCTCCCATGATTTTTTTTTTCCTTCCTAATCATCTCGTGACTTCTAACTCTTGTGTTTCTGAAATATACTCCCAGGTTGACCTTTTTTAACCCATGACCCTCTGATGTTGCCAACAGGAAAGCCCAGACCTCATCCAACTAACATGCTCTTCCTTGTCTTACTGGTAGGCCAGTAGGTCGATGAAGAAACGCTCAGAGCTGCAGTTTGGAGGCCAACGCTCGAGTTTCTGTTAAAGAGAGCTCATGACCTCCCTCCAGTGTAGGCAGGGTGTCATTTGGGAGAGACGCGGGAGTGCAGAGGGGCTGGTCTGGGCTGCTGTTGCCGTAGCCACAGTGTGTTTGGGCCGAGATAACCCAACGAGCCAAACCAACAGATGCATGTGTCTTGATGGAAATCAAATAGATGAACCAGTGCTAGATGCTGCCTGCTGCATTGATCTGCCTGCATCTCTTAATCAGTGTTTGTTGATCAGGTTTACTGCAGGTTCTTAATGGCTGTTGATGCATATGTGTGTTTCGTGTGTGTTTTAGGGCTGCCCCTAACTAAAGATAATGGTCATTAATTTAAGCAGCCGATAACATAATAAATGTGCCCTTTTCGAAATGTAACAGGCCGATAATGTAATAATTAATAAGTAGTAGTAATTAAAGTGCTGAAACTACAGTGGGGAAAACAAGTTTGTTGGTTTGGCCACCAAGGGCCAAAATCAGCAAGGGGTCAAATACTTGTTTTCCCCCACTGTATATCGGTCTTTTTCTTCTTCTTTTTTTTTTTTTTTTTTTTTTACATTGAAGAATTATTATCATATTGGCCTTTTACATTTCAAAGAGGGCAAATTTGTTATATTATTGGCCTATTTTAAGTTTTCGGCTCAGATATTAGTTGACAGTTATCACATTTAATCATTTAAACATATATATCTAACATTAGAGTTTGTTAATGTTCGGCTAACGTTGCTTGCATGTTTCGGATGAGTTGTGTTTGAGGTTGATGAATTATATCCTGCAGAGGTTGCACAAAGTGTTTCATACACAGTCCCACCACTGTACCAGGTTTTGATTAGTTTTACCAACATTACGAGTAGTATTAGTGGGCAGCTCTACACGATGTGTTTGACTTTTTTGATCAATGTGGATGCATCTGATTCTATTTCATGTCGCCATGATTTCTTTGGCTTAGAGTTTGCTCAACTCCAGTTTAGATTTTAGTGAGACAGTGTGTCTGTGTGTCAAAATTACTACTGACAGCTCGTTTAAATCTGCCTGTTGTTGTATTTTTACATATCGGTTTGTGTATGTGAATGTGTAACTAACGATGGACAGCTGTGTGTGTGTGAAGAGGGGAGGGGGAGCTCTGCTTGGTGTTTTTGTGAATCCACCTTAAGTAGCCGCATGGTTGTCGCCATGTTGCCGTTGTTGTGTTCCTGCTGTAGACTCCGTGGTGGTGCTGGAGGAGGGGTCGGGGCTGGCCACAGCACACACCCCGTCTGATTGGCTGGAGAGCGAGGAGTTTGAGGCGATGCCGTCTGATCCCATCTTCATTTCCGCTGATAAGTTCACGAAGACTCCGGCTCCGGGGACACTCAGCAGGGTGAGTAAAAGATAAAGTGGTGGTAGGATCCCATTTGTAAAGCTGTTTTTTTTAATCTGCTGCTCTCATCTCGGTCATCCAGTCCTCTTCCACCTCCAGTCAAGATGATGAAAAGTCCACTCTGGAGGAAGTGAGTGAGGGAGCCATTCCCATTGATCAGCCCACTCTGGGACCCTCCACCCCAGGCAGCCAGGGGCCTGAGCTCCCGTTCCAGACCCACAATCAGTCTCAAGGCCACGGACTCAACAAGTCCAGCTCCTCTCCGGAGCTTCAAACTTTACCCGAAGCCTTTTCCAAAGCTGCTATGGAGTCAGAGACGGCGCCGGGGGAGACGCAGCGGCCCAGAGCGCCTTCAGACGGCAAACTGCAGCCGCAGACGCAGTCGCAGGCGCAGACACAGACGCAGACGCCTCAATCTGAAAAAGAGAAGGTGGAGGGAGGTGTGTCGGGGGACGTTAACGGACTTGGAGGTCAGAGTCAAGCGGGCGAAAGCTCGGGCGTTCAGTCGTCTCAAAGCGGAGGAGCCAGGATGAGGTTGGAGTTTCCGGGACCCATCTCCCCCGGCGGGGGTCACCGACCCCGCGGCCACACCATCTCGGTGTCGGCCCCCTCCTCCAGGAGAGAGAGGAGGACGGAGAGGGACTCGTACCACAGTCGACCCGGACCCAGCAACACGGAGAAGATCTCGGGCCTGAGCCCCAGGTGCGGCAGGTTCACTGCTGCAGCCTCTGAGCTGCTCAAACGACACAAATCACACCATTCATAGCCCTTAAATGTCAGCTTAACACTGACGGCATCCAAAAGTGCACAAAATCCACATCCTAGTATTTCATTATATATATTAAATTACAATCTATAAATGCCGGTTGAGGTCATTTAAGTGCCATTACTGCTCTAAATAAGAAAGTACTATTCCCTCAGACATACCAGACATAATTAAAGGACATAAAAGCAACACACAAACATGATTATACAGTACATAATAAGAAATGAATAAGAATGACTGTAGTATGGTACTGTAACTTAAGTGTAGAGTGAAGTCAGTGTGGCTTGCAGCAGAGAGGGGAACGCAGGAAGTCACATGTGGTGTGTGGCTCAAAATACAAACTTCCAAACACAATATGGCGTTTTCCGAACATTTATGGGCATCAATCGTTGTTTGTATCTTGAGGAACTACTATCACAGTATAAAAAAAAAATGTGGGTATATACATCCTTCTAATCCTGAAATGGAATGTACGGTACCTGTTGTGGTTAACTTTTTTTATGTTTTTGTCTCAGCTTCGTCTTCCTCCAACTGTACCACTCTCCTTTCTTTGGGAATGAAGCCAACAAGCCGCTGCTGCTGCCTAAAACCCAGGTGGGTTTCCTCCTCTTTACCCACCATGAGTCTGCGTCCCAAAACAGTTTTGTAAAGAGTCGTCTGCTGTGTGGCAGGTGATCGACCGAGCCGTGAAGGTTCTGGACCAGATGCCGCCTTACGACACCCATAAAATCGGAGTGGTATTTGTCGGAGCGAGTCAGGTGAGAACGTCACGAACGTCAGTCGAAACAGCTTCCGTTGTTATTTATTTAAATATAAAATATAATATAAAATCTCACCTGACATGATGATAGTATGTTTTGGATAATCTTGCTGCAGGTTCTACGTAGCTTTAGCCTCCAAAAAAACACCCCTCCATATTCATACACAGACAGGAGGGGGTTAATTAAACAGAAATAATAGTGGCACTTATAAGAAATGTTTGAATGAACTTTCAAGACTTTATTTATTTTCATTACTGCAAAAAAGCTGAAAGTCCACACTACTTGATTCCTGAAATTTAATATCTCTCTTTTTTATGTTTCCTTTATTATTTTTTTATTATTACTTATTTTTGTTTAATAATTATCACTACTATTATTTGTGCTATTTAAATGTCCAATGTTATATACTCTCCTGTTTTTTTATTTTGAATTTTTGACTCTCTAACAAGACACATTTGCCTCTTCTGTGATTGGCTAATTTGAATTGCTGTGAAAGGTGGGGGTGTGTGTGGTGTTTTTATAGTTGTGACATCACAACTTCACATAAGTTGTGCTTGTTTTAAGGTACAGTTTCTAAATACAGTCTGTGTATGTTTCTCTGTGGTATTTCTACACTGTCTCCTGTCATATATAAAGTAAAATATCTGTATGGATCTAACAAATTCTATGAAGTTATTGGACCTAAACTACTTAGATTTCAATAATGGAAAACAATATGTGTTTAAAACTATTGAACTCTGTAATATACCGTAATTTCTGGACTATAAAGCGCACCTGATTATAAGCCGCACCCACTACATTTTTAGAGGAAAACCGATTTTGTACATACACAAGCCGCACCTGTATATAAACCACATGTGCCCACATTAAAACATGTAATCATATTTACAAAGACGGTACACAGAGAGAGTTTTCAAAGTTTAATAATATAACTTAAAAATAATAATAATATAACTTTCTTCCCAAACGGTGCCTGTGACAGGGCAGTAAAACGGTAGCAACATGGTAGCAACACGCTAGCAACACAGTATAACAGGTCTGGTAAAACAGGTCTGGTAAAACAGGTCTGGAAAAAGAACATACTGGTAAAAATCACGGTAAGCATCTTCATCTTCCTCCTTTGAACTGAAGCCATGAAGTCATCTTCCTCAGTCTGGGAATGAAACAGTGTCATATAGACGTCGTCACACACTCCCCTTTCTTTTTGCATTTCCCATGATGAGGGTATGTTCACGCTAATTTAATTTATGCACAAGACAAGAAGTTGCAGTCTTCCTCGACGCATATATTCCACCGGTCTTAATCTTACCTTTTCTACTTGAGCGCCCCTGGTGTCCGTTAGAAAAATTACATAAATTGGCCGCATCACTGAATAAACCACAGGGTTGAATGTTTGGGAAAAAAGTAGCGGCTTATAGTCCGGTAATTCTCTGATATTTCTCCTGCCTCAGGTCAACAACGAGGTGGCCATCCTGTCCAACGAGTACGGGTCGAACCGCTACGCCGCCTTCCTGACGGGCCTCGGAAAACTAATCCACCTGAAGGACTGCGACCCCGACCAGATCTTCCTGGGAGGACTGGACCAGTACGGGGACGACGGGGAGTTCACCTACTGCTGGCACGACGACATCATGCAGGGTGCGGGACAATCTTTTCACGCTAATTTCAGCGTTTCTGTTTGCTGCCTTGTGTTAATCGAAGCGTTTTCTCTCTGCAGCTATTTTCCACATCGCCACACTGATGCCGAACAGGGAGAGCGACAAGGGCTGCTGCAACAAAAAGCGCCACATTGGCAACGATTTTGTCAGCGTTGTGTACAACGACTCTGGGGAGGAGTATAAGCTGGGCACCATAAAGGTACATGTTCACACACGCGTAACAATCCAGGAACCTGCAGCGTGTGTTCTGTGGTTCAACACTATTTTTCCACCTCCTGTTAGGGTCAGTTTAACTTTGTCGAAGTGATCATAAAACCACTGGATTATGAATGTAACCTCGTCACCCTACAGTGCCGCAAAGGTGAGATGATTCCTTTATATATATGTAAACTGCTTTCAGAGTTTGTTTGTTTCACATCTTACTTGTATTTCTCCTCTTCTTTCAGACCTTGAAGGGTTAGTAGACACAACGGTGGCAAAAATAGTTTCAGACCGTAACCTTCCACTCTTGGTCAGACAGATGGCTCTTCATGCAAATGTGAGTCTTCCCCTCATGTCTCTTTTTACACCTTTTTACTGTCATTGTTCATGGTGACATTTCTAAAATACATAATTGAGAATTAAACAATTCCTAGAACAGTAAAACTGCAGATCTGTGATACAAATAAAAAGTTTTTAAAAGCCACAGATAGACATTAGATAAATGATGGTTGAAAAAGCATGACATATCCCATTTTCTCAAAAACAGATCCTGTCTTATACCAGAAGTAATTCTTTCCATCTTAAAAATGTCTTAATAAATGATATCAACCCATTCGTCCACTGTAGGTTTTTCTACTTTTAGCCACTTCCTTATTATGGCTTTTCTAGAAGCAGCACTTAAAAATCTGAAATAAGTACTTGTCGTTAGAGGAGAGACATTTTCTGATGGTAGAACTCCTAATATAATGATACCAACTCAAAAGCAATGATTGTCTGAATTGTAATTGTCTGACTACTTTTTTCCTGACAGAAAGGGAACAATAATGAACAAAAACCAGAATATGTGAAAAAGCCCTCGAGGCTTCCACGCTGTCTCCCAATGTATTGATAAATTGGCTTATTAATGCATTTTTCATCTAATATGGATTTTCCAATATAAGTCTCTTCATAGTGTTGAATTTTAAGTTTTCCATATTATCTCACATTAATGTTCCAGTCTTCTTTTTAAAGATTAGACTCCTTTCCTCTCCCATTACTGTGTTATTATTTGATTTAGACCAAATTGTCTCTTTAAATTTTGACCATACGCTATTGAGTTTTTCCAACCATTATATCTAGCATCCAAATTTCCATTCAATTCAATTTATCACACACAATCGCAGATTTGCCCCAATGGGCTTTACATTTTGTACAAAAGACACAACAACCAAGGTAAAAGTCCCTAAAAAGGTGTGCAGTAGATGATGTGTGCAGGTGAAACGATAAAGGAAAAGTTGGATATTACAAAACTTTTCATGAGTCACCGTCTCTAAACTTTTATTGCTATGTAAACACACTCTGTTCCACACACACGCACACACACACACACACACACACACGCTTCACTCTCCTTTCTCTCGCCCCAAGATGGCCTCCTTGGTGCATCAGTACAGAGCCAACCCCTCTGATGCGTACGCCTCCAAGTGGCTCGCCAGATTACGGCATATTAAGAGGATCAGGACCAGGGTGAGGGAAAAATACAGCTTTAACATAGTAACACGTATAATCTCTTCTCATGAATTCCATTCATATTTATATATATATATATATATATATGTGTGTGTGTGTGTGTGTGTTCTGCTCAGGCTCAGGAAGACATTCAGTCTCGCTCCACTCCCGGCATTTCACTGACCCAAGGACACACTCAGCAGAACAAGTCGTTTCAGCAGAGCACGCCAGCCCCCAACCCTGAAGCCTCTGGACAGAGGAAGAGACTCGTTTCAACAGTGGATGATTTCACTGATTTTGTGTGATTACATTTGTAAACGCACACACACACACACACACACACATATGCACGCACCTGCCTTAGAGCTGAGGTGAATTTAGTTTCACCTCTGTGGAAGAATTCAGGATGACGTTCAGACGGCGATTTTGACTAGAAAACGATTCCGACTTTTGTGATGGAAAAACCTCCGAGCTTGATGGATCATTTTAAAGGCTTATTTTGTGAAGTATTGACCTGTGAACATGGCAAATTCTGCATATTTTTCCGAAAAAAAAAAATTAGAAATGCTGACACATTGCACTTACGATATAAGTATATTATTATAAAATTTAATCAAGTGCATATAAAATGACCATGAAGGAATTTGGACTTGTGTTGTTCTTCATTTGTTCCCTTATAGGAAAAGTGAACCCAAATGCACCACATATAAATGCGTATCTTTTTTAATAGGTATTATTTGACAGTGTGCACTGAACAAGTAAACGGCAAAAACAAAAACCATTTCATTATGCAAAGTTCAGCTGTCAAACTCTTTATTCGACTTTGTCAAGTGCAAAAGCATGAGAAGTGCTACAACTGCAAAATACAGATATGAGATACAAAAAAAGGAGCATGGACAAATATTTTCAATGACAAATCCATAACACCAATTTAAAACATAATGCACCATCGAACACGAAGAGACAGCTATAAGAGACGTGAAGGTGGGCTTTGGCACTATTCTGTTCCTTGCTGCACACAGAGCAGGAATATGGAGGCGCTTACTGTTCAGCTTCCTGTGTTTTTTTTTCTGGTTGGACCCCGACACATGTTAAATACATCAATAGCTTTGGCTGGAGAGCTCCAGTTGGACTGGAGGACTGAAAAAAAACGTGGGGTTTGCAACACCAGTGCTCGACCTATGCATGTGCCACTGCAGCACGAGAACAATACTGATCCTGAAAAGCAAAAATATATACACCATTAAAGCACCAATATATACAGAAATGTACACACACACATATATATGAAGCTGGGTCTTTTACATGAGGTCCTGAAACTTGTTAGGTCTTAATTTACTGGGCAGGAAATGAGTTAAATGTAGGTATATTCCAAAATGACATTTTTTTTTTTTTTTTTAAGATTTTGATCCTCAACAACAATTTATCAACAAAATACCTCATTTCCTCAGATGATTGAAATCACCCGTTAAGCCCCCAGTTTTGGTAGTCTTACCAGGTTTTGATTATTAAAAAAAAAAAAAAAAAAAAAAAAAAAGGTGGATTCCCTGAGATCTGCCCACTTGACACAGGAAGTACGCATGTTGATCAAAATAACATATTTAAAATAAAAAAATAAAAAAAAATTTATGAGCAGACATGAGTACAAGACAAAACTGCGAGCTACTGCTTCGATACCTTGATAATAATTTCTAGGATGTTTCTATAATGTAGCTTTACAAAAAAAACAAAAAAAATTTGACACGCATGAGTTAAATATGGCATTTGATATCCGCTCCATCAGGAAATAAAGTGCTAAGTACAAAACATTAGTTAATTACTTGGCATGGTAAAAACTCCGGATGCATAAATGATGCGAAAGCTTTGGCAATGTTTATAGTTCTGATACAGTATGGGTGAAGCTTTCTCTATTGGTTTTGATCCCAAGCTTATTACTTCAGGAAATACAACACGCCGCACCTCCATGTAAAAAAAAAAAAAACAAGAAACAAAATCTACATCAGAAACAAAAGTGCTTTTAAATCACAACCATATACAACACAACAAAAAAACAATTTTAGATTAGGTAAAAAGACTGGGAGTCATTAGCTTTATAATGGGCACACTCGTGTAAATGCTTTTGTTTGAGTGAAGACAAATCCTTCCCGTTTCCTCTCGACCACTGAACATCTCATCTTCCTTTATTCCTTCTTTCAAACACTTCCTCCTCCCTCTTTTCTTTGCATCTGTCCTCATCTCAAAAACTGGTCGACTACGGAGAGGATGTTTGTGTTTGCAGCCTTTAGAACTGGCTGCTGTGATCCCTGCTGTGTGTGTGTGTGTGTGTGTGTGTGTGTGTGTGTGTGTGTGTGTGTGTGTGTGTGTGTGTGTGTGTGTGTGTGTGTCCCTTCTGTGGGCTCGAATGTACGACACATCCCCACCAGCGCGTCTGTGCCTACAGTGTTAACTTCTATGCGTGTGAACACCTGCATGTGCGTATATCTGTGTGCGCCTGCATGCAAATTTGGGATTCGTAAAACATTTCCTCTTTTCCCCTCATTTTTTTTTCCAGACAGGCCACAGGTACCCATGGTGGCCCGCAATACACACATATTGCTTTCATATAAAAAAAAAAATATGTAGACAGACAACATAACTGAGAAATCAACACTTTTTTTTCTTCTTCTTCTTGGATACACAAATAGACTGGATTCAGTTCTTGAGTCCTCGGGTGAGCACGCTCCTGTGCTCCTGTCAGTGACTCCCCCCAACATGGCCTCCAGGGTCACATGGTAGGGGGGGGTCAGGGGTCATCTTTGGTCCGGGGGAAATAAAGTAATTTTTTTTTTTTGGTTTCAAACCCAGCTTTTTGAGCCGACTGAGTGAGCTCAGGTGACTTCAGGTGACCTGCACCGCGTTGTGTGAGAGGAGTGAAACGGGATTTGTTCGATTTTTTTATTTTTTTTATTTCTATTATTGACTTTCTGTTCTTTTTTTGTAATCTCTTGTGATATTTCTGGTTTTCCTTCATGTGTGTGTTATTCTGTTACTTTCCCATCCACTAGTTTGTTTCCTTTTCCTGGGTTTAGAGAGGCGGCGCCTGGGGACAAAACCTGCTGCCCCCGTCCTCCTCTCGTCCTTAACCCAACGTTTGCTCGGGTTATTTTTATCTTTTATCCCCCCCCCCCCCCCCCTCCCAGCTCAGGACTTGGGGTGCCCCGGCCCGTGTCTGTCTAAGTTGGGGTGCACCTTGTTCTTGAGGGGCGGGGGTTTGCGTTTTCTCTTGCGTGTGGGGATGGTGGTGGTGTGAGCGGGGTGGTTGAACAGGCTGGTGGAGGGGAGGGGCTCCCTCTCCGTTGGGGGGTCCCAGTCCCGGACAGCGGGCGTAGGGGCCGGGGTGGCCGGCAGGGAGGGGGGAGGGGCGGGGGTGCACGGGGGTGCAGTGGTTGTTTTGGGGGCTTGGACGTGGGCGGTGTCCGAGGAGCATTTCTCTACGACCGCAGCTCTGCCTGAGGGTTGGGGGGCGGGAGCCTGCGTGGAGGCCGAGGCCGGTCTGGGCTTTAAAAAGGGGATCGGCGTGGGGACGGGGGTCTTTCTGGGGGGGGCGGCGTTGCTCCCGTAGTCGTTCGGAAGTTCCCTTTTATCCGTCTTTTTCCCCTTCTTGCTCCCCTTGTGCTTTTCTCTGCTGCTCTTCCGCTCCCTCCACCCCGACACCTTGTCCTCGCCCCGCCCCCGCTGCCCCGCCTCGCCCCGCCCCCTGTGGCCACCCCCCCTCTCCCTCCCCCTGCGCCTCCTCTTGCGCTGGGCCCGCTCCAGCTTGCACTCCACGTGGTACAGGTCCTCCGTCGCCACGGTGACGCGGTCCAGCTGCTGCAGCAGGGCGTCCAGGGTGGGCAGCAGCCTCCTCAGGGAGGCCTCGGTCTCCGCCCGCTCCCGCCACCCGCTGCCCCCCACCACCACCCCCGGGCTCAGGCCCAGGCCCAGGCTCAGCCCGAGGCCCAGGCCCACGCCGGGGGCCTCGGTCAGGCTGCAGGGGCTGGAGGACGCGGGGCGCCACGAGGCCTCGGAGCCGGCGTCCACGCTGTCGGGCGTGGCCGGGGAGTCGGAGCCGTCCAGCGGGGGCAAACACAGCGACTTACAGTCACTGGTGGAGGAGGAGCGGGACGGGGGCAGCTCCATGCCTTCAAAACGCACCTTATGGCGAAACTAGGAGAGGGTGGAAAAAAACATGAAAATGAATGCACATCTCTATTGATGTTTAGACCTGAACAATCTACACTACTCAAAAGTTCAGGGCGACTTCGATTTTTTTTTTAATAAAAGCACAAGCAATTTAAAATATGATAGTAGAATATAACCAGTAATGCCCAATGTTACATATATGTCAAAATACAGGCTTTCCCACATAATTTTCCTTATAAGGATGAATGGGTTCTTTTGTGTTAAACTAAACAAAAGTACACTTTCTACATTGTTAATGTTGTAAATGACTATTGTAGCTGCAAATGTCTGTTTTTTAATGAAATATCCACATAAGTGTATAGAGGCCCATTTCTCCAGTGTTCTAATGGTACATTGCGTTTGATAATTGCATCAGAAGCCAATGGATGATTAGAAAACCATTGTGCAATGATGTTAAAACGGCTGAAAACTAACACTTGATCTGAAGAAAATCATGAATGAAACTGAAATTGCAATATACGCCAGAAAAATCCCAATTCTATCTTTTTAAAAAAAAAACATTCAGCCTTATTGTAGCTTATTTGTGAGGCTACTTACACATTTTTTTTTCTTTTCTTACCATTATCTTTATAAAAGATCATCCAACAAAAGAGCTATATGTATATCTATATATGTATAAATATGTATATCTATATATGTGTATGTATGTATGTATGTATATATATCTATATGTGTCTATGTATATGTATATATATGTATATATGTGTGTGTGTATATATATATATATTTTTTGTACCTCCTTGGCCCTGCTCAGCCCCATCCACATCTTGAGTCTCCTGAGGAACAGCTCCACCATCTCGTAGTCCTGCAGGTCCACGGCGGGCCGGTACAGCTCGGCCCGCGCCCGCCTGTAGTTCCTCAGCAGCACGGACGTGAGCAGCCACAGCAGCGCCAGGCGCAGCACGGCGAAGCTGGCGTGGAACGCCAGCGACGGGACGCCGCGCGGGGGGCCGCCGGCCGTCCAGCCGGGTCGCCACGGCAACAGCCCGCGGCCGCCGGCGCCCAGCAGTGACAGACAGGCGGCGCTCACGCTGCTGTAGCCGTCAAACACGGAGTGGAAGAGCTGGAGGAGAAGGGAAAGAAAAGTGGGTCAAACATTTATTTTGAGATACTTCAATGCTTAAGAAACCATCAACATGTTCTCAGCATTAAAACATTGTAGCTCTGTGTTAGTTTTTTGGTGATATATTAGATGTGATGGTCTTAGATTAGATGACAGAGAATCTTGTGTGAAAGTTTCCAGAAACAGCTCAAAGATTAGAAAAAAAAAGACGTGTTTGTCGGCTGCTGCAAAACAATTTTTAGCTGAATTTAGGACAATTTAGGTTTGGGAAAAGGTCTGTTGCAGCTGTGATGGATGGATCAATGCCAACAGGGTGTGTTCTGTCCTGCTCAAAATAACCGTGACTCATGACCAAAAAATAGGGAAATCTTAAAAAAAAAAAAAGTTGGTAATGATAAAGAAGAAAATGATCTCGTGACAACCTCTTTTTTAAGCCTTTTTGTTGAAATAAGTGTGATATGTTTCGCTTGTTCTGTAAATGTTTATTTGTCTTTCTCTTTCTTCTCTGAGCCAAAATTATACGTCTGTTTTTGCAGGGTTGTCTCAACACGCTCATTAAATAAAGCTGAGCTGTTGGGTGACGTTGTGTGTGTTACAGCCGAGACTGTTCTGACTCGTCTTTTATTCTGTTTTTTGGGTCAAATATTGAACACGTTTCACATTTGGCGAGGCTGCTTGTGTAATTGCTTTAACAATGAAGTTGTTATCACGCTTCCCCCGGCCCTGTCTCATCGTCTGCTGCAGCAGGAACAAATCAGCTTGTATATCGAGTCCAGTTCTCCCTCACTTTCAGTGGATTGCAATTTTTTTTTGCAATTGTAAAGATAAGCTGATTGTAGCCACGACAATTACACAATGCTAGTAAAGACTAAACATATCTGCACATGAGAGGAAAACAGCGTTCTGTACAGGTTTACATTATGTTTGGTATGTGTGTGTTTGTGTTGGAGAGGTTCGGTGGGAGGGGAATAAAAAGATCAGGAGTCTGACCAGGTGTCCTGTGTGTGAGTACGCCAACATCAGCAGCAGCAACGCCAGGGCGACTGCCAGCAGCTCCCAGACGGAGCGTCGCAACGCTCTGCCAAACACGGCCCACTCCCTGAGAAACCGCAACTGGTGGGACGCCTGCGGGATCACACACACGCACACACACACGACAATTAGTTTCTGTTTGGATTAAATTAAAACGTAATATTAAAACATATTGCACCCCCTCCCCTTTTTCCCGTCAGTTTGGCCGACGCTTTTATGATCAAACTTGAATCATTTATTCAGCAGATGCTTCTTTCACACACACACACACACACACTGAGCCACAGCAAATGAAACGCCAGCACTCCACTATTTGCCGAGAACCGTACAATGCAAACATGGAGATGATGTGAAACCAAATACACACACACACACACACGCAACAACACGCTGCAGGAAAAACACAGAAACGCTATAAATTCACACACTTGTCTTCATGTTCGCTCCCTTCTCTCTCTCCTCACCATCTCCCTGACTCAGCCTGTCATCTCTCTGACCACCATGGGTGTGATACTGGGGGGAAAAGTGGACCTGACAATTTTATATATATATATATATATTGCTGAATAAATAAATTCATCAGTATCATAATTTAATATCGTGTCAAACACCATGAGAGAATGACCTTTGTGCCAGGTCAACTCCCCCTCATGGAGGCCAACCTTTTACAAAGGGAAATGCTCGGAGAATCTGCACCCATCCATGGTCATGGGTTCAAGCCCCTGAGTTTTGAAGCTCCAGGGATATGCCTGAAGCGCAGAGACTTCAGATGATGAAATACTGATTGGTGCCAGGTAAGGTTTAGTTGCTGCCCTTATATTCCTGTATTCATTCATCAATCAAATAAAAAATAATCTATAGAAAGCTCTGGTGTCTATGTCAACCATAGGCAGGGTTTTGAAGTCCAAAAGCAAGGAGAAAGAGTGAATTCTGTAAAGGAATCTCCTCTGGTAGCAATGTTTTGTGGCTCAGCAGGTAAGTCGCTCCTTTAGAGACTCACCAGTTGTAGGTTCAATCCCTGTTCTTTACTTTTAAAGTCAGAATCCCAAATATTGAATGAAAGCTCTAAGAAATTTCCGAAATAGCCGTGTCATACTGGGTAGCTCCATGTGTTGCCTCAAAGTTATTAGCTTTACATTTAACCAGTAAAGATGATTAAATAGTCTGGAGAACACACTGAGACAAAGAGGACTTGTGGCAAAGGTGGTAGGTCTCTGACCCTGAACTCCTCTGATGCCGGTTCAAACCCATCTCTTGCCATTCTTAGGCTCTGAATTTAAATGCCAACACCAAAGTTGAAGATGGTAAATGCACCAAGTGAAACCTCCCCCTGAATGTGACATAGCCCGTCCTTTTCTACAAAAAATCTCTAAAGTGCTTCAATGATGATCAAATAATTATCTATAGAAAGCCATAAAGCAGAGACATAGTTTGAGCCTCTGAGTGTTGGATTCCAACAGCACAGCGAAAGAGTTGCTGAGACTATGGCTCAGTAGGCAGGCCAACTGTTTGGGGACTCCCCAGTTCTGGGTTCAATACCTGCTTGCAGTTCTTAAATTAAGAAAACCATAAGTTGAATGAAAGCTCAAAAAAACATCCCCATACATGGGTGACAAGAAGTTATCAGTCAAAGGTTCCAATCTTGGTGTGTTTCAGTCCAAAGCTCCATCCAAAGTAAAGAAGATGGAAGTCACCTAGAGAACACATTGTGTAACAAAGGTGGTTAGATCTCTGACTGTGAAAGCCAGTGATCATAGTTAAAAATGTTAGCCTCTAAACTTTAAAAGGCAGAAATATGTAACCTTGTTTAAGCGATATAGTATCACCTTTCTTATGCTAAATGTCATACTATAATATGACCTTTTTTGAAGCACATACTATAGTATGACCTTTTTTGAGCGACATGCTATAGTATGACCTTTCTTATGCAATATACTATAGTATGACCTTTTTTGAAGCACATACTATAGTATGACCTTTTTTGAAGCACTTACTATAGTATGACCTTTTTTGAGCGACATACTATAGTATGACCTTTTTTGAGTGACATACTATAGTATGACCTATTTTGAGTGACATACTATAGTATGACCTTTTTTGAGTGACATACTATAGTATGACCTTTTTTGAGTGACATACTATAGTATGACCTTTTTTGAGTGACATACTATAGTATGACCTATTTTGAGTGACATACTAATGTATGACCTTTTTTGAGTGACATACTATAGTATGACCTTTTTTGAGTGACATACTATAGTATGACCTATTTTGAGTGACATACTAATGTATGACCTTTACTGAGCGACATACTATAGTATGACCTTTTTTGAAGCACATACTATAGTATGACCTTTTTTGAGTGACATACTATAGTATGACCTTTCTTATGCAATATACTATAGTATGACCTTTTTTGAAGCACATACTATAGTATGACCTTTTTTGAAGCACATGCTATAGTATGACCTTTTGTGAAGCACTTACTATAGTATGACCTTTTTTGAGCGACATACTATAGTATGACCTTTTTTGAGTGACATACTATAGTATGACCTATTTTGAGTGACATACTATAGTATGACCTTTTTTGAGTGACATACTATAGTATGACCTTTTTTGAGTGACATACTATAGTATGACCTATTTTGAGTGACATACTAATGTATGACCTTTTTTGAGTGACATACTATAGTATGACCTTTTTTGAGTGACATACTATAGTATGACCTATTTTGAGTGACATACTAATGTATGACCTTTACTGAGCGACATACTATAGTATGACCTTTTTTGAAGCACATACTATAGTATGACCTTTTTTGAGTGACATACTATAGTATGACCTTTTTTGAGTGACATACTATAGTATGACCTATTTTGAGTGACATACTATAGTATGACCTATTTTGAGTGACATGCTATAGTATGACCTTTTTTGAGTGACATACTATAGTATGACCTTTTTTGAAGCACATACTATAGTATGACCTTTTTTGAGCGACATACTATAGTATGACCTTTTTTGAAGCACATACTATAGTATGACCTTTTTTGAAGCACATACTATAGTATGACCTTTTTTGAGCGACATACTATAGTATGACCTTTTTTGAAGCACATACTATAGTATGACCTTTTTTGAAGCACATACTATAGTATGACGTTTTTTTGAAGCACATACTATAGTATGACCTTTTTTGAGCGACATACTATAGTATGACCTTTTTTGAGCGACATACTATAGTATGACCTATTTTGAGTGACATACTAATGTATGACCTTTACTGAGCGACATACTATAGTATGACCTTTTTTGAAGCACATACTATAGTATGACCTTTTTTGAGTGACATACTATAGTATGACCTTTTTTGAAGCACATACTATAGTATGACCTTTTTTGAGCGACATACTATAGTATGACCTTTTTTGAAGCACATACTATAGTATGACCTTTTTTGAAGCACATACTATAGTATGACCTTTTTTGAGCGACATACTATAGTATGACCTTTTTTGAAGCACATACTATAGTATGACCTTTTTTGAGCGACATACTAATGTATGACCTTTACTGAGCGACATACTATAGTATGACCTTTTTTGAGTGACATACTATAGTATGACCTTTTTTGAGTGACATACTATAGTATGACCTTTTTTGAGTGACATACTATAGTATGACCTTTTTTGAGTGACATACTATAGTATGACCTTTTTTGAAGCACATACTATAGTATGACCTTTTTTGAAGCACATACTATAGTATGACCTTTTTTGAAGCACATACTATAGTATGACCTTTTTTGAGCGACATACTATAGTATGACCTTTTTTGAGCGACATACTATAGTATGACCTTTTTTGAAGCACATACTATAGTATGACCTTTTTTGAGTGACATACTATAGTATGACCTTTTTTGAGTGACATACTATAGTATGACCTATTTTGAGTGACATACTAATGTATGACCTTTTTTGAGTGACATACTATAGTATGACCTTTTTTGAGTGACATACTATAGTATGACCTATTTTGAGTGACATACTAATGTATGACCTTTACTGAGCGACATACTATAGTATGACCTTTTTTGAAGCACATACTATAGTATGACCTTTTTTGAGTGACATACTATAGTATGACCTTTCTTATGCAATATACTATAGTATGACCTTTTTTGAAGCACATACTATAGTATGACCTTTTTTGAAGCACATGCTATAGTATGACCTTTTGTGAAGCACTTACTATAGTATGACCTTTTTTGAGCGACATACTATAGTATGACCTTTTTTGAGTGACATACTATAGTATGACCTATTTTGAGTGACATACTATAGTATGACCTTTTTTGAGTGACATACTATAGTATGACCTTTTTTGAGTGACATACTATAGTATGACCTTTTTTGAGTGACATACTATAGTATGACCTATTTTGAGTGACATACTAATGTATGACCTTTTTTGAGTGACATACTATAGTATGACCTTTTTTGAGTGACATACTATAGTATGACCTATTTTGAGTGACATACTAATGTATGACCTTTACTGAGTGACATACTATAGTATGACCTTTTTTGAGTGACATACTATAGTATGACCTATTTTGAGTGACATACTATAGTATGACCTATTTTGAGTGACATGCTATAGTATGACCTTTTTTGAGTGACATACTATAGTATGACCTTTTTTGAAGCACATACTATAGTATGACCTTTTTTGAGCGACATACTATAGTATGACCTTTTTTGAAGCACATACTATAGTATGACCTTTTTTGAAGCACATACTATAGTATGACCTTTTTTGAGCGACATACTATAGTATGACCTTTTTTGAAGCACATACTATAGTATGACCTTTTTTGAAGCACATACTATAGTATGACGTTTTTTTGAAGCACATACTATAGTATGACCTTTTTTGAGCGACATACTATAGTATGACCTTTTTTGAGCGACATACTATAGTATGACCTATTTTGAGTGACATACTAATGTATGACCTTTACTGAGCGACATACTATAGTATGACCTTTTTTGAAGCACATACTATAGTATGACCTTTTTTGAGTGACATACTATAGTATGACCTTTTTTGAAGCACATACTATAGTATGACCTTTTTTGAGCGACATACTATAGTATGACCTTTTTTGAAGCACATACTATAGTATGACCTTTTTTGAAGCACATACTATAGTATGACCTTTTTTGAGCGACATACTATAGTATGACCTTTTTTGAAGCACATACTATAGTATGACCTTTTTTGAGCGACATACTAATGTATGACCTTTACTGAGCGACATACTATAGTATGATCTTTTTTGAAGCACATACTATAGTATGACCTTTTTTGAGTGACATACTATAGTATGACCTTTTTTGAGTGACATACTATAGTATGACCTTTTTTGAGTGACATACTATAGTATGACCTTTTTTGAGTGACATACTATAGTATGACCTTTTTTGAGTGACATACTATAGTATGACCTTTTTTGAGTGACATACTATAGTATGACCTTTTTTGAAGCACATACTATAGTATGACCTTTTTTGAAGCACATACTATAGTATGACCTTTTTTGAAGCACATACTATAGTATGACCTTTTTTGAAGCACATACTATAGTATGACCTTTTTTGAAGCACATACTATAGTATGACCTTTTTTGAGCGACATACTATAGTATGACCTTTTTTGAAGCACATACTATAGTATGACGTTTTTTTGAAGCACATACTATAGTATGACCTTTTTTGAGCGACATACTATAGTATGACCTTTTTTGAGCGACATACTATAGTATGACCTTTTTTGAGTGACATACTATAGTATGACCTTTTTTGAGCGACATACTATAGTATGACCTTTTTTGAGTGACATACTATAGTATGACCTTTTTTGAAGCACATACTATAGTATGACCTTTTTTGACCGACATACTATAGTATGACATTTTTTGAGTGACATACTATAGTATGACCTTTTTTGAGCGACATACTATAGTATGACCTTTTTTGAGTGACATACTATAGTATGACCTTTTTTGAAGCACATACTATAGTATGACCTTTTTTGACCGACATACTATAGTACGACCTTTTTTGAAGCACATACTCTAGTATGACCTCTTTTGAGCGACATACTATAGTATGACCTTTTTTGAAGCACATACTATAGTATGACCTTTTTTGAAGCACATACTATAGTATGACCTCTTTTGAGCGACATACTATAGTACGACCTTTTTTGAAACACATACTATAGTATGACCTTTTTTGAAGCACATACTATAGTATGACCTATTTTGAGGAACATACTATAGTATGACCTTTTTGAGCGACATACTAAAGTATGACCTTTTTTGAGCGACATACTATAGTATGACCTTTTTTGAGTGACATACTATAGTATGACCTTTTTTGAGCGACATACTATAGTATGACCTTTTTTGAAGCACATACTATAGTATGACCTTTTTTGAGTGACATACTATAGTATGACCTTTTTTGAGGAACATACTATAGTATGACCTTTTTTGAAGCACATACTATAGTATGACCTTTTTTGAAGCACATACTATAGTATGACCTTTTTTGAGTGACATACTATAGTATGACCTTTTTTGAAGCACATACTATAGTATGACCTTTTTTGAAGCACATACTATAGTATGACCTTTTTTGAAGCACATACTATAGTATGACCTTTTTTGAGGAACATACTATAGTATGACCTTTTTTCAAGGAACATACTATAGTATGACCTTTTTTGAAGCACATACTATAGTACGACCTTTAGTGAGCGACATACTATAGTATGACCTTTTTTGAGTGAGATACTATAGTATGACCTTTTTTGAAGCACATACTATAGTATGACCTTTTTTGAACAACATACTATAGTATGACCTTTTTTGAAGCACAGACTATAGTATGACCTTTTTTGAGCGACATACTATAGTACGACCTTTATTGAGCGACATACTATAGTATGACCTTTTTTGAGTGACATACTATAGTATGACCTTTTTTGAAGCACATACTATGGTATGACCTTTTTTGAAGCACATACTATAGTATGACCTCTTTTGAACAACATACTATAGTATGACCTCTTTTGAACGACATACTATAGTATGACCTTTTTTGAAGCACATACTATAGTATGACCTTTTTTGAGCGACATACTATAGTACGACCTTTAGTGAGCGACATACTATAGTATGACCTTTTTTGAGTGACATACTATAGTATGACCTTTTTTGAAGCACATACTATAGTATGACCTTTTTTGAGCGACATACTATAGTATGACCTTTTTTGAGCGACATACTATAGTATGACCTTTTTTGAAGCACATACTATAGTATGACCTTTTTTGAAGCACATACTATAGCATGACCTTTTTTTGAAGCACATACTATAGTATGACCTTTTTTGAGCGACATACTATAGTATGACCTTTTTTGAGCGACATACTATAGTATGACCTTTTTTGAGTGACACACTATAGTATGACCTTTTTTGAAGCACATACTATAGTATGACCTTTTTTGAGGAACATACTATAGTATGACCTTTTTTGAAGCACATACTATAGTATGACCTTTTTTGAGGAACATACTATAGTATGACCTTTTTTGAGGAACATACTATAGTATGACCTTTTTTGAAGCACATACTATAGTATGACCTTTTTTGAAGCACATACTATAGTATGACCTTTTTTGAGGAACATACTATAGTATGACCTTTTTTGAAGCACATACTATAGTATGACCTTTTTTGAGTGACATACTATAGTATGACCTTTTTTGAAGCACATACTATAGTATGACCTTTTTTGAAGCACATACTATAGTATGACCTTTTTTGAAGCACATACTATAGTACGACCTTTTTTGAAGCACATACTATAGTATGACCTTTTTTGAAGCACATACTATAGCATGACCTTTTTTTGAAGCACATACTATAGTATGACCTTTTTTGAGCGACATACTATAGTATGACCTTTTTTGAGCGACATACTATAGTATGACCTTTTTTGAGCGACATACTATAGTATGACCTTTTTTGAGCGACATACTATAGTATGACCTTTTTTGAAGCACATACTATAGTATGACCTTTTTTGAGCAACATACTATAGTATGACCTTTTTTGAAGCACATACTATAGTATGACCTTTTTTGAAGCACATGCTATAGTATGACCTTTTTTTGAAGCACATACTATAGTATGACCTTTTTTGAAGCACATACTATAGTATGACCTTTTTTGAAGCACATACTATAGTATGACCTTTTTTGAAGCACATACTATAGTATGACCTTTTTTGAAGCACATACTATAGTATGACCTTTTTTGAAGCACATACTATAGTATGACACTTTTGAATGACAAAAAAGGTCATACTATAGTATGTTGCATATAAAAGGTCATACTATAGTGTGTCACATAGCAAAGCTGTCATACGTTGCTGTTCTTACAATTGCAAACTTTTGCCAATTCATGGGTTGGCCTTTCAAATTTAGAGCCTCAGACAGTCAAGAGATAGATTCAAACCAGTGGTGTTTAAAGTCAGATATTTGGACTTTAAACCACACCAAGCTTTGAACCCTTGACTAATAACTTCTGGTCAGCCTTCTAACCCACTGGGCTAGCCAGTCTGATGTGGTTATTGTGGAAATTTCTTAGAGCTTTTATTCAAAAATTGGGAGTCTGACTTTAAAAGTTAAGAGCAGGGATTGAACCTACAACTGGTGAGTCTCCAAACCAGTGTCTTACCTACAGAGCCAGGGGATTTTGTGCAACTTGAAGAGTTTCCTACAGTTTTCACTCTTTATTCTTGCTGTTGGTCTTCAAAACTCTGAGCTCAAACCCACAACCCTAAACCTTCAGTAGAGTGCCCTGACAGCCTGAGCTACAAGGGAGACAGGGTGAGTGCAGTTCCTGCGAGGTTTTCACTATTTTTTCAGGGTGTCTGATGAAAAGTATATATATATATGAATAGTAAATAGTAAAATTCATAAAGTGAATCTTTTGAACGCCTAACCTCAATTCGAAGAAAGCCTCCTAACCAAGGACCTCACTTTATAAATGAAAATACTTATCTTTTCCTCTAAAGAAGAGTTAATCAGGCTGCTTTATTAAGACTTTATTTCCTGCATTCTCACACAGAATCACAGAATAAGGAGCCAAGAACAGCTCAGAACAATGTTGGGCACTGATGAATGATAGCTTTGTAACTAAGCTGCTCTTTTATGATACTGCAGATGATGTGACCAAGAGTTTCAAAAGTATATAAAGGTAAAACATACCTTTGTATTCTCCTTTTTATGTTTTTTTTAATAGTTTTTGATTCTGCATAATTTGTGTGATTGCAGCATTTTCTCCTGTAGCGTTTTTTTTTTGTTGAACTTGTTTTACATGCTTGTGTATTTTTGGTTTTGCAGCATTTTTCGGTTTGCAGGAAAAAGGATAACATCGTTTGAACAGGGTCAGATGATCAAGGCAGGTTGTGGATCAGTTTGGCCAGAATATCTAAACCACTTTATCTGGACTGTACACTGGCATGGAAAGATCTGTGGATCTGGTGCTAAGAAGTCACCAGCAGAATGAGGAAAAGCTTTCATACTTCTGCTGTTTCTCTGCTGAACTTTAAGAACTCCTAACAAACTGCAGTGTTTACTCCTCACCTCACTTTCTGCATCATTTTGCAATAAATTATATGCAGCTTCATTTGCTTCTATATCACGCATTCACATCAATCACAGAACAGGTTTGCAATATTAAAAAAATATATATTTGAGAGCAAAAGTATCAAGACTGCTTTATTGAAGTAAAATAAATGTATGATTAAAATGCAGATCTCAGATTTTATTCTGCAAATCCAAAAGTTTTTATTTGCATTTTGTTTTATTTGTTGGTTTGTAAGTCTTTTCTAAATCAAAAGCCTGTTGCATAAATCTATACCTAAATCTAAAAGTCATATCTGTAGTGGTTTCAGGTTCAGTTTTTGATAAAATATTAAAAGTTTTTGTCCTGAAACCTATACTTTGATTGCAATGCTATTTTCTTTAATCAAATAGTAATAAAACAAAAACGTTTTAGAATTGACAGTGAAAGATGTGAGTTTCCAAATACAACTTTGCGATTTGCAAACACAAATTGTGAACCTGCATTTCAATCAATCATTTATTAATAAAACATTTTTGATTCTAGTTTTCTAGTCTATTTTTTTTAATAAAAACCCTTTCTATTTAATTTCATGATTTAAAAAAAGTAGCTTCATAAAAGTGGACTTCTGGGTAGATGCCAGCTGCAGTATTTGTATTTGTACAATGACAATTAAGTTTAAGCTTTTTCTTCTTGTTGCTTAATTTAATAAAAAAAGACCAAACTTAAATGGTTCCTAATGAAGCTGCTGTAATTTCATCTATTAACAGCAGGAGATCAGTGTATATAGAATCAGCTCTAAATAAACTAGTGTGTGTTCATGGTGGGGAAGGAACAGGATAATCTTTATCAAGCAAGTAAGATCCATTTGGTTTTGGTCTCATGGGATTTAGTGACCAGATAAGAACAAATGTTATCACACTCATCTTAAAAACTGTGACAAATGTTTGTAACAGGGTTTGGCCTGGCCCTTTTCTTCCCCTTTATCTTTTAACAATATCACTATCATCTCAGAAATTAACTTGGTGACTAAGGCCTAGTCCACATAAAAACATAAAAATCCCATTCTTCACTACCAATGTGATAAAAAAAACATTTAAACAACAAAATCCACCTCAAACAATGTCATCCATATGATAAAAAGCAGTAGGTAGCGCAAGCATTCTTGACAGGAAGGCCACTTTTAGCCAATCACAAGTCTCCATGGACACAACTCGCTCCTTCCCGTCACACACACGGTGACTTAAAACAATGTCGACAAGAAACCGCGGTTTCCGCATTCACAAAACCAGCCTTTTTGCAAAAAAAGTTCCCTGTGGCTTCATCACACTTCACACTTCATTCACACACATTCAAGCAGACGGCCCCCAAATTCCCCGACGGCCTCAGCAAGTAAAAGTTGTAACAGACCATTGCCATTCAAAATTCTCTCTTACCTTGAGCACCAGTACGAACAGCAGCATGGCGGACGTGACCGTGTATATCTGATTCTGTTTGGCCAGCGGGTAGAAGTCAGTGAAGGCGTCTCGCGGCTGCTTCAGGTACGACGTCCACTGCTGCTTGGCCATGGTGCAGCGTCTCAGGTGCAGCCCACACACCGACGTGGCCAGAGCCAGTTTACAGATGCCCAGGACCCTCCAGGCTGACAGCAGATACACAGAACCCTCTCTGAGGAAGCCCAGCACCCCCCGCACCAGGAAGTACAGCACCAGGCCAAGGAGGACGATCTGGAAATCGAAGTTAAAAAAAAATCAGGTAAAGATCAGCGAAACAGGGCAATTTCGTAAAAGTCTGGGATGTTTTCCTATTATTGACCTTGTCCCTAAGGGTTGCTAAGGGGTTACCATGAGAAGGAGCTGCAAGTCCAGGCCTGTGATTGGCCACAGGGTGATGACGAAGAGGTCGAGGTTGGACTGAGCGCGCTCAGAAACCGGGAACTTGAACAGGAAAGAGAAGACGGCCAGGAGGTTGGTGTTGATGTTGTAGAGCGAGAACTCTACAAACACTGCGTGGGTCCTGTGAACGCACGCACACACACACACACACACACACACACACACACACACACACACACACACACACACACACACACACACACACACACACACACACACACACACACAAATATGAATTCTTCATGCACCCAAAATAAGGTTCTAAACTTGAACAAATACAATTCAGCCAAATAAGCATCCTTTAGGCAATGTTATTACAAAAACTAATTAACGTTCATTGTTATGCAGATGATACCATTGTAAAATTACGAAAATCAGACACATCCTGTTTCCAAAGATTCAGAAAAACTAGATCTGGACTTGACAAGCACATACACAGAGGGAGAAAAACACACATAATAGTCTACCCCGAGATCAAGAGTCGGGATATTCCACTTCCTGTTTTGGTTTCCTGTGTGTATTTGGGATCAAGTTTTTTATTTCTCCTCTTAAAGGCTCAGCTGGTTGTTTCTGTCACAGGAAGGTTTGTTTCACATGACCCTCCCCTCCTCTACAGGCCTAATGCCAAATGTGGTATCAACCAGATCAAAAGCTTGTTTATCTCGTCACTTATCGTTCTCAGAACAAAATGTTGAAAGCGAGCCCACATTTTCGGTGCATTCTTTACTGGATTGTTTTCTATTTTTTGAGATAGACGCGGTATCAGTTTTTAATGACAGCAGACCAGAGGGAAACTGCACCTCAGGGACAATACAGCACTACCCTAGATTTATAAAGCGAATGGTTCTGTTTTATTCTGATTATTGTGTGATTGTGCACTGATGCACAAACACACGAGCCTCACTTTCACCCTTCACATCAAACTATAAAACGACATTCCCAGTGAGATCAGTGAGAAAACTTTTTGCTGCAACTCAGACTTAAAAAGACGAGTTTCTACCTGTAGTTGAGCCAGTGCAGCTGCTGCAGCTGCTGTAAAGAGGACGAAGCCTCCTCCAGACTTCTGTTCAGCTGGAGCACCAAATCTCTGCTGGTATTCACCTTCTTCTGACCCAAACGCCACACCCTGGAAATATGAAAAATTATGCAGGAACATTAAAAAAAAAAAGGAACATGACACATCAGAAAGTAACGTGACGACAGATTTTCAAGGCTGTTCTCACCAGTTTGCTTCATTAACGCCCAACGCTGTGAAATTCTCACCATCGCTAGTGGGAGACGTGACCCAACCATGTCCCCAGATACTGTCTGACCTGGAAACATCTGCAAGTGAAACAAACAAAGCTGCATTAAGATCTACACTCACTGGCCACTTTATTAGGTACACCATGCTAGTAACGGGTTGGACCCCTTTTGCCTTCAGAACTGCCTCAATTCTTCGTGGCATAGATTCAACAAGGTGCTGGAAGCATTCGTCAGAGAGTTTGGTCCATATTGACATGATGACATCACACAGTTGGCGCAGATTTATGACATGGCGTGTTATCCTGCTGAAAGTAGCCATCAGAAGTTGGGTACATTGTGGTCATAAAGGGATGGAAATGGTCAGCAACAATACTCAGGTAGGCTGTGGTGTTGCAACGATGCTCAATTGGTACCAAGGGGCCCAAAGAGTGCCAAGAAAATATTCCCCACACCATTACACCACCACCACCAGCCTGAACCGTTGATACAAGGCAGGATGGATCCATGCTTTCATGTTGTTGACGCCAAATTCTGACCCTACCATCCGAATGTCGCAGCACAAATCGAGACTCATCACACCAGGCAACGTTTTTCCAATCTTCTATTGTCCAATTTTGATGAGCTTGTGCAAATTGTAGCCTCAGTTTCCTGTTCCTAGCTGAAAAGAGTGGCCCCCAGCGTGGTCTTCTGCTGCTGTAGCCCATCTGCCTCACAGTTGGACGTACTGTGTGTTCAGAGATGATCTTCTGCCTACCTTGGTAGTAACGGGTGGTTATTTGAGTCACTGTTGCCTTTCTGTCAGCTCGAACCAGTCTGGCCATTCTCCTCTGACCTCTGGCATCAACAAGGCATTTCCGCCCACAGAACTGCCGCTCACTGGATATTTTTTCTTTTTTGGACCATTGTCTGTAATCCCTAGAGATGGTTGTGCGTGAAAATCCCAGTAGATCAGCAGTTTCTGAAATACTCAGACCAGCCCTTCTGGCACCAACAACCATGCCACGTTCAAAGTCACTTAAATCACCTTTCTTCCCCAAACTGATGCTTTTTTTTGAACTGCAGGAGATTGTCTTGACCATGTCTTCATGCCTAAATGCACTGAGTTGCCGGCATTTGATTGGCTGATTAAAGATGTGTGTTAACGAGCAGTTAGACAGGTGTACCTAATAAAGTGGCCGCTGAGTGTATTTTAACATTTAATAGCATTATCTGTGTAAATACTCTAAACATTTACACTCAATGCTACCGGTAGACCGCCTGAAACCAAGAAAAAAAGTCTCTCTGTAGACCGCTATGACCACAGTTCAATCTCACCCCGCGCGTCGCGGATCTGTCGGAGCCTGAGCGTCCCGAGTAAAACGCTTCCCGTGTCCCTCAGGAGGGCCGAGTCGGCCAGCAGGCGCGGCAGCAAGGACCCGTTCAGCCACGTCAGGACGTCGTCTCGGCTGGAAGCACAAACGGGAGGATTAGACGTCGTGGGGTTTGTCACAAATTGACATCACAGCTATATGGCTACGGCTTTGCTTGATTTGCATAAGATAACTTGGGTCCAGTCTCAGAAGCACAAGGATAAACTGGAGCCTGGTCATGCAGATATTCAGCTTAAGTGGACTACCAGAAGGTCATCCTTGAGAAATGACATTTTATTCTCAGTGAGCCTATTAATTAAACATTCTACATTAGGATTTTTTTTTTAAACAAACTTGTTCAACAGTTAAATTTTACATTCCATTTTTACAACTCAAATTCGATTTAATTTCAGAAAAAAAGACAGGATTACGACCTGATATAATATCCCCTTAAAAATAATACCAAATACAACATTATAAAACATTAAAAAAAAAAGTCTTCATCATGACCCTAAACCTGAATAAGACTCCATATACGAAATTATTTAATTAAGTATTATTTTAAATACTTAAATTGTATTTAATTCCAGAGAAAAAAGCTGAATTCTGACTTTATATAATATCCACCAATATGCCCTTTGAAATGATACCAAACACAATATTATAAAACTGTGAAAAATGTCTTAATCATGAGCCTAAACGTATGTGAAGAACTGAAGAAGCCTTCTGGATGTGAGGAGAAACGTCTGCAAGCTACAAGAAGAAGTCCAGTTGCCCACAAGTATGACACTGAATATGAGTCCATATACTCATACGAGTCATTCAGCTCAGAGCCTATTAATTAAATTTTCTACATTAGGATTTTTTAAATCATAATCGTTTAGATATTTTTCACTGAACCACCACAATATCTGCAGGTAAGATTAAGTGGACAACTTGCAGGAATGAGTGTGTGTGAGTGTGTGTGTGTGTACCTGTGCATGTGTGTTTGTGTGTACCTGTGCATGTGTGTTTGTGTACCTGTGCGTGTGTGTGTGTGCGTATGTGTGTGTGTGTGTGTGAGTGTGTGTACCTGCTGATATTCCATTACACCATTCCAGCTACAGTACAATCAGTGGTCCTCACAAGGACTTATAGATCAAGGTCCTCAAAATGTAATAAAGACATGTATGTGTGTGTGTGTCTGTATGTGTGTGTACCTGTGCATGTGTGTTTGTGTGAGAGTGTGTGTGTACCTGCTGATATTCCATTACACCATTCCAGCTACAGTGTAATCAGTGGTCCTCACAAAGAACTTATAGATCAAGGTCCTCAAAATGTGATAAAGACATGTACGTGTGTGTGTGTGTGTGTGTTTGTACCTCCTGATGTTGTGATACTCCGGTGTGTGTAGTGCTCTTTGCAGCTGTGTTCGTAATCTCAGGCTGTGCGTGTCTTTGGCCGAGTCGGAATAGTTGAGGAGCAAAACCACCAACAGGAAAAACATGTAAACCAGGAAATTCTGAAAAATGAGAACAAACCATTACGTTACCACAGAAAACACAGGGAACATACGAATATTGTGTTTTTCTCTTTCTCCCTCACCTTCAGCATGGTGTGCAGCATGTGCACCTTGCGGGCCTGGTGCCGGGCCTGGGACAGAGCGAAGCCCTGCGGCGGTCTGACCCTGGGGACCCGCTGGACCACCCTCTCCACCCGGGGGAACTCCACCAGCACGTCCTGGTCCTCCGGACGCAGCCGCCGCACCCACGCCACGAAGTAAGCCGCCTCACACAGCACCTGGGGGGCAGCGGTACAGATGTTAGGAAACAGCTGGGTCAGATAGAACAAACCTGATTCTGACTGAGATGCTGAAACTTCAGATACGATATAAAATAACAGAAAAATGAGGTGATTTAAATTCATTGTGTTTGATTTAAGTCCTGCTTTTCAGTTCAGTCTTTTTAGATTCTTTGTTCTGTTCAACTCTGCGTGCATTTGGATTAAAGTCTGGAATATCTTGCCACCCGACAAATGGAAGTCAAATATTTACTCTCCTTTTTAGATTCCTCAGACTCCTGAGGGAAATAACGACCACGGCTGCTAAAGGCTTCACTTTCACTCACTGCTTGCGGACTGAGTGTGTTTTTTGTTTGTTTCTGGTGGTTTGGTGAACAATGAGTTCATCAGAGCGGGTTTACTGAGAAAAAAATCAAGATTGAAGCAGTAAAAGTGGAAGCTGCAAACAGTATTTTTTGCAGCGCTTCGATCCATTATTCACATGCAAATATTAAAAGGTTTTCACCTGACAGCAGTTTGATGTGAATGAATAAAAGGTTGTGTGTGTGTGTGTGTGTGTGTGTGTGTGTGTGTCCGTGTTCTACCTTGATGGGCTCCAGCAGCAAACAGGAGCACAGGAAGCTGGCGAAGCAGGAGATGAGCCACATCATGGCCACGTTCTGGCTGAAGCCGTGGCCCGCCAGGATGGACACGCCATTGGCCAGCGCGATGCCCGCCCAGCTCCCCCACAGGGCCGCACGGCCGCACCAGGGGGGGAAACGCCGGGGACGACACACGTCTGTCACCACTGGGGGGAAAAGGAAGAGGAGAAATTAAGGGACGAAGTAAATGTGTCATGTGTTATAAGCCTAAAACCTAGTACCATTCAGTTTTATCTTTCTTAAAAGGTTTTAACAATTCAAAACACATCCTATCAACTAGTTTTATATTCTAGGTTGATTAAATAAATACTTCTACTACTACTACTACTATTAATAATAATTATTATTATGGTTATTGGTATTATTATTAGTAGTAATAATAATATGACTAATTATTATTAATTAGTCGTATTATTACTACTACTAATAATACTATCAATTATCATAATATAATAATATATAATAATAATTATTATTATTTGTGTTATTAGTAGTAATAGTAGTAATAATAATATTATTAGTTACAAGTATCATTACTACTACTAATAATACTACCAATGATCATAATATAATAATATATCAGAATAATAATAATTATTATTATTTGTGTTATTAGTAGTATTAGTAATAATAATATTATTATTACTAGTATTATTACTATTACTCATAATAATACTATCAATGATCATAATATAACAATATATCATAATAATAATTATTATTATTATTTGTATTATTATTATTATTATTATTATTAGTAGTAGTAATAATAATATTATTAATTAGAAGTATTATTACTATTATAATATTAATACTATCAGTTATCATAATATAATAATATATCACAATAATAATAATTATTGTGATATATTATTATTATTGTGATATATTATTATATCACAATAATAATAATATATCACAATAATAATAATTATTAATATTTGTATTATTATTAGTAGTAATAACAATATTATTAATTGCAAGTATCACTACTGTTAGTAATAATAATACTATCAATGATCATAATATAATAATATATCATAATAATTATTATTGCTATTATTTGTATTATTATTATTATTAGTAGCAGTGGTAGTAGTTTAATAAATTAATTTTTTTTTTGGTTACACCATTTAACATGTCATGTCAAAAAAATAAAAAATAACACATTCTGTGGATTTTTTTGTAAAAAATGGAGTAGTATTGGATTGTACTTTTGTATTTTATTGGATTTTAAAATGTTTCTCATCTTGCCACAACCATTATTTGTCACTGAATATTATTATTATTATTATTAATATATTTCTTAAAGAATTTTGAGAATAAAATTAAATTTTTTTCATTCCAGAAAAGAAGTCAGTATTTTGACTTTTTCTCAGAATTCTGAGGAAAAGATTTAGGTTATACGTTTAAAAAAAAAAAAAAAATTAAAAAAAAGCCAAATTTTTTTGTTTAATGGTGCTAACATGCAAAAAAAACAATTCATTCATTATACAAACTCTGAATTCCAACTTCAGTTTCAGAACAGATATTTTTTTATGGGAGATTTTTTTGTTGAGATGACTTAATGTCTTAAACATGAGCCCAGACAAGAATATGCAGATGCATCTAAAATAATATTTATTTTAGGTACAAATAATTAAATTTATTAGGTGACAACCACTAATAAGCACTGAAAAAGTATTTTATCCAGAACAGGGCCCCTTTGTTTTTTGATGGAAATAATGTGTTTATGTTCATTATATGGACCATTAACACGTTATTATTTGTATTATGTATCAAAGGTTGTGTTTTTCACAGTACTGACTATTTGTTGTTGCAGATTAACTTAACATTTGACTAACTTTTCAATTCATCACCCACAAACATTCAAAGTATGCTCCCGCAATTAAGTCAGTGAATTAACAATCGAGTTCCCCAAGAAAAATACACTATTTTTTTTTTCCTCTCAACAACACAGTAGTTGTTTTGCTTCTTAAACATTCAGGCAGTGGAAAGAAATAATAATTCTGTGATATTCTCATCAGAACTGAACTGAAAGCTGGACACATGGCCACCAATACAGCAGTACAGGCCTCATTCATTATATATATTAATATATGTATATATATATATATATTTTTTTTTTTTGCTATTTGCACATGTTTATATATGGCCCTATGTCAGTGATCTGAAAAAAGAGTGAAACAGGTTGAGTAACACTATTTTTTTTTTTTTACAATGATTTTGCTGTTATTGCTATTTAATTAATGTTTTTATACTGTCACTTAAAAAAATAATAATTCTGACTCCAGAGAAGCAGGGACAATAGCACAAAACCAAAATTGACTTTCAATTGCCAATATCTAGTCTACCGGGAAGAAAAATCTAAATCACATACACACACACACACACACACACAAACACACACACACACAAAGACACACACACACACCCCCACACACACCCCCACACACACACACACACGCACACACACACCTGTATTGGAGGTGAACGCCGTCTTTGGTGGGTCTCTTCTGACAGATTCTAGAGGAAGAGGCTCGTTCAGCTTCTGGAGGAGAATCACTTCTGTCTTATCTCCGAAAATGCTCGACCTGACGACCGAAAAAAATAAAACAGTGAATCCTCTGCGTCATCATGAAACCAGCACTGAAAAAGAACGTTTGCTGCTCAACTTACAGGTCGGCCATCTCACTTTCGTCCGCCTGAGGAAAGAAGTTCTGTCCGTCCGTCAGGATGTGTT
Source organism: Eupleurogrammus muticus (assembly GCA_036785175.1). NCBI lineage: Eukaryota > Metazoa > Chordata > Actinopteri > Scombriformes > Trichiuridae > Eupleurogrammus > Eupleurogrammus muticus. The sequence goes on from JAYKQN010000003.1 coordinate 26,890,104, forward strand.
TGATCAGGTCCTCGTCTGTGTGTGAAAAGGCCACTTTAGTGTTTCAGTATAACACAATATGATGCTGCATAATGAAGCACATGCACGTGCACATTCACTCCACTGGATGCTGTCGTCTCACCCGAAGAAGTGAAATACTTGTTGCGTTGCTCAGTCCCCTCCTCCTCGTCGGGGTTAAAGGTCATATCGACCCCCAGGTGCCTGCTCCCCTGACCCCTCTTCAGCCTGGGCATGCCTGCCCCGTGCCCCGCCCCTCCCACCACGGACACGTCACTCAGCAGCTCCGGCCAATCCCTGTCCTCCGTCTCCTCCTCGGCCATGGCCCAGCTCTCCACACTGAAACACAGTAGGGTAGATATATATATATAATCAGATATTTTTTTGCAGCCATTGGTATTGGAGCATGAAAAAGTATATTATGTGCACTAAAAATGTGGGTGTTATTGACTTATAATGTTCTTAAAAGGTGAAATTCAAGTTGCTTTTGTACAAAATTGAATTGAGTTGAATTGAATAAGCAGCTTCAGCACATTATTCACTTACTGTAAGTGTTTTTTTTCCCCATTTTTTCTCTGCCTAATGTCTGTGTAAAGCAATAATGCATGTGGTCTAAGTTTGTCACACCACATAAAAAATGTGTTAACCGCCCAGCCAAATTTTAATCATTTAAAAAAAAAAAAAAGTTTTTAAAACTTGGAAAACTTGCAACTGCATATTCTGCTCTGAAAAGCTGGAGGTGCTGAAGGAACAAAGTGAACAGTCTGACTCATGCCAAACACCCTTATAAAGAATACACGATTTAAAACAGACCTTCTTTGTCAAACATGAATATTACCATTCTGTTTTTGTTTTTGAGGGAAATGTGGACTTATTTTAGGAAAAAATGGAACTTTAACGACCAATTAACAAGCGATTCATCACCATTCGTCACATCATGTTAAACTGTCACTGAGTTCTTCTATTTAATCGTATCCTCATATTATCTGGCAGCTGGTAATCCTACATGGCGTTTGGCTTCCGATTAATTAGATTATGATAAATCTAAAACAACTATTGCAAACAGCAACTCACCTTTTGGTTGATGGAGTGGGCAAATCCACGTTGGTTTCCTCTGAATTAGTCTGAGAAACAGAGGGGAAAAATTAAAGGGAAGATTGATAGTTTGAGACATGAATAACCTCAGCAAGGAGAAACAAAACATTTCTCCTTGTCCCATCAAAATGGTAATTTCCTTTCTAAAGTAGTTGCTTGGCCAAAACATTGGATGCACTTCGGCTCCGTGATAAATTAAAAAATACATTAAGGCCTCACATCAGGCCTGATTCAATTTGAAAGTCTACGTTTGTTCTATTTGTGGGACTCTTACCTCGCCATTAAAAAACAGGAAGGAACTTCCGGCCATGGAGTTGTCCAGGAAGTCATCGATCTCCACCGACTCCTGGTCCACCTGTGGGGGCACCTGCTCCACAGACACACACTAGTGCACACACACACACACACACACACACACACACACACACACACACACACAGAGGAAATATTGAGCTGCTCGGCCAATGGGAGTGACTGAAAGTCTGATGATGTTTTTGACATGTTTTTGACATGTCACCTTGCTGCGGCTCATCCTGAAGAGCGTGAAGACGAGCAGGTACAGAGGGTAGGCGATCAGACAGGTGACCACGCCCGCCGCCACCGTCTCCCCGTCTAACGAAGACAGCTGAGACACGGCTCGCGGGCTGCGACACAGAAAGGGTGTTGAAATGTCAAAATCGGAAAGTTGTGATGTACGACGTAAGACAGAAAAGCGAAACTCACCTGTATCGTTTATCCACCACGACGCTGTACCACAGCGTGTTGGCCAGGATGAAGAGCTGCAGCAGGACGGCGCAGCACGTGGCCCTCTGCAGGCGGGTGAAGGGGCTGCGGGGAGGCCGCTCCCACAGCGACAGCCACAGGTGACTCTCGCACAGCGCCCGCTGCAACTCGCACCGCAGTAGGCGGGGAAACTGGCGAAGCACCGCCTCCTCTGGGAGGGGAGAAGAGGAAAAGTGAGCTGGGGGGGGAAGGGGGCGAGCGTCGTCCAAACATTAAATACCGTTTGGACGTCACTTCGTACCTGAGGCCTCCACCTCGATCTCCACCCGTCCGTCGGTCCTCTCGTTGTCCACCGACAGCCACTCCTCAGCCAGGAAGTAGTAGCTGTTTCCTGTCTGCAAGTCTTTGACCAGGACGTACTGCAGCAGCCACGCCGGGGACAGACCTGAGGGATGGGAGGAAGGAGGGTGAAGGTGGGTTTCTGCTGGGGGTACTGATACCTGGAACCTGGTACCACAACACTGATACTGTTACCTGATACCTAATATCTGATACCTAATACCTATCACCTGATACCTATCACCTGATACATGATACCTGATACCTGGTACCTGATACCTAACACCTGATACCTGATACCTGATACTTCATACCTGATACCTAACACCTGGTACCTGATACCTAACACCTGATACCTGATACCTAACACCTGATACCTGACACCTGATACCTGATACCTGATACTTGATACCTGATACCTGATATCTGATACCTGGTACCTGGTACCTGGTACCTGGTACCTGGTACCTGGTACCTGATACCTGATACCTGATACCTGATACCTATCACCTGATACCTGATACCTATCACCTAATACTTGATACCTGATACCTAATACCTGATACCTGATACCTGATACCTATCACCTGATACCTGATACCTATCACCTAATACTTGATACCTGATACCTAATACCTGATACCTGATACCTAATACCTAACACCTGATACCTGGTACCACAACACATATACCTGATACCTATCACCTGATACCTGATACCTAACACCTGATACCTGATACCTATCACCTGATACTTGATACCTGATACCTAATACCTGATACCTGATACATTTCACCTGATACCTGATACCTATCACCTAATACTTGATACCTGATACCTGATACCTGATACCTGATACCTGATACTTGATACCTGATACCTAACACCTGATACCTGATACCTAACACCTGATACCTGATACCTAACACCTGATACCTGACACCTGATACCTGATACCTGATACTTGATACCTGATACCTGATATCTGATACCTGGTACCTGGTACCTGGTACCTGGTACCTGGTACCTGGTACCTAACACCCAACACCTGATACCTGATACCTAACACCTGATACCTGATACCTAACACCTGATACCTGATACCTATCACCTGATACATGATACCTGGTATCTGGTACCTGATACCTAACACCTGATACCTGATACTTGATACCTAATACCTAACAACTGGTACCTGATACCTAACACCTGATATCTAATACCTGATACCCAACACCTGATACCTAACACCCGATCCCTGATACCTAACACCTGATACCTAACACCCGATCCCTGATACCTAACACCTGATATCTGACACCTATCACCTGATACCTGATACCTAACACCTGATACCTGATACCTATCACCTGATACCTGGTACCTGATACCTAACACCTGATAGAATGGGTCTATGATGATTTTAAGCTGCAGAACATGGGTCCTGCATGCCAAGCCATTAAGATCGTAGATGTTTTGAGTATCAGTATCTGCAGCAATGATAAAAACTACGTATTGTGCATCCCGGTTTTCTGTAAATGTGATTGCAGGTTGTGATTGTTGTGTGTGTGTGTTTACCCTTGTTGTCGTGCCAAATGCGTATTTTCCACACACTTCCGAGGCTGGTGTCCGTAGCGATGTGGAAGATGTCCAGGGCGTTGCGCGTGAAGGCTCCTCGGCTGTCCAGGTGCCGGTGTCCGCTGCGACACTCGCGTCCGTACAAACTGATTCCAACGTGAGCCGTGGTGCCTGGAGGGAGGAAGAGACTCACTTCGTTAACAGTCACCACACGTCGGGAACTCTTCACAAACTGTTTTGATGATAAGGTCTTTACTGGAAATAATTAAGTTTCAGCACAAATAAAATAAAAGATAATAAGATTTTGCACTTTATTTGCAGACCAGCAAATTGGTTCTGCACTGTAGTTTGTCGATATACTATTTTTATATGAAATGATATAAATATTTTATACATGATCATTAACCCATATGTATACTACGGTGTAATTACTTTATATAGTACTAAAAAAATTGCGCTAATCACAGTGGCTCTGATCTCACCTGCACCGTGGCTCCAGCCGGTCTTGACCTGAACCTCGTACTTGAAGAGTCCGTCGCGGCCACAGAGCGGAACCACGCCGGCCCGCCGCAGGTCCAGCTGGTCCAGCTTGTGCAAGATGGCGGCGGCGACAACGTAGCTCAGCAAACCCAGAACGCACACCAGCAGGACGACCAGGCTCGGTGGCCCCGAACGCTCCTGAAGGAGAAAGAGCGACACTCGCCATGTTTCTGGACCGCAGAGGAAATTTCATGTCACATTTCGCATCTATACATATGAAAGGGGGGTTTTAATCCCTCTATAGTAAATGGATTTAATTTATCAAGTATGTATATTACATCACTTTTGCAGGAAAACAGGAAAGACGCTATAATGACATTCTTGATCTTCAGTGGTGGATATGTGAGGGTTTGTGGCATTGGTAATTCCCATTTTCTATAAGATGAGATAAGATATGACTTTATTGATCCCACAAGGGGAAAATTTGCTTGTTACTGCAGCATAAAGAAAACGAAAAGAAAAGCTAAAGAAAATAAAAGCTATAAAAAATAAAAATACACAACACTACGTACAAAATTCGTAGAATTTGTTGATCAGCATACACAGTATGCATTATGGACATAAGAATGGAGAAAAAATACTAATAAATAGCAAGAAGTATGCATAAGCAAAGCATATATACATACATACATACATGCATGTACATACCTACATACATACACATACACACATGTACACATGCATAGCTAATGTATACTTAAGGTGCAGGATGTGTGTGTAGAGAATAATGGGACATGCAGGCCTGTTTTGATCAGGGTTGATAAAGCTCGAAACATCCACTGGTCAAAACAGGAAACAAACACACAGACACATATATTCTGGATACTAAAAAACCACACCTCATCCATTGTGGTTGGAGAGACTCTTCCTGCTTGTCCTGAGACTGTCAATAAAGTGAGTATTTTCTCCTCGTGATCGTCCTGATGTCTCCTTCCTCTTTCTCACCCTGTTTTAACTTCTCTCCATTTGGTGATTATCCTCCCCTCCATTTCCCAGACTCTTACCGGCACGATGAAGCTGACGGCGTTGGTCGGCACGAACAGGCCCGCGGCGAAGGCCGTGAGGTGGCGCGTGCGGCACACGGCCCTGCTGGCGTTGGTCTCGGCCAGCGGGACCATGCCGTCCGTCCGCCACTGCTTCTCGCTCTCGCTGAAGTACTGGCACAGCGAGGCGAACACGCCGACCTCCAGGCGGACGCCGGCGGCGCGGGGGGAGGGTCGGCAGGACGTGCTCACGTTGATGAAGTAGTCCAACGTGGTGTCGTACTTCCTGCAGGACACAAAGTCAACGTCATGATTTTTGCTGATTATGTGGTTATGGGACACGGTGGTGCGGTGGGTAGCACTGTTGCCTCACAGCAAGAAGGTCGCAGGTTCAAGACCCGCCTTGGGCCTGGGTCTGGGGCCTTTCTGTGTGGAGTTTGCATGTTCTCCCCGTGTCTGCGTGGGTTTTCACCGGGTACTCCGGTTTCCTCCCACAATACAAAACATGCTCAGGTTAATTGGTAAACTCTAAATTGCCCATAGGTGTGAGTGTGAGAGTGAATGGTGTGTGAATGGTGTGTGTGCCCCACGATTGGCTGGCGACCATCTGGGGTGTATCCCCCTGCCTCTCGCCCATAAAGTGCGCTGGGATAGGCTCCAGCAGACCCCTGCGACCCCGAAAGGGAATAAGCGGGATAGACAATGGATGGATGGATGTGGTTATGGTTAGGTAGGTAGAGCAGTCATCCACCAGTCAAAGGGTTGGTGGTTCGATTCCTGCCTACCCCAGGTTTTGCCTCTGATAGACCACCATGAGTGGTCGAAAAGACTAGGAAAGTGCTTCACAAATGCAGGCTGTTTACCACAAATAAAAAATGTGGTTAAAATTGGTAAAGTGCACAGAGGCAACACTGATTGTTGTAGAATAGAAAAATTCTTCTTGTGGAATGCACTTCTTAGCTTGTTTGAAGATGTTCATTTTCAATTCCTGGGTTTCTGGCATTAGCCTCAAAACGTATTTAAGCCTCTTGGATGAAGAGGCGAAACATCCTCAAACAAGCTATGAAGTCTAGTTGCTTCCCCCCCCACAACTGCACAAGAACAAGGCAACCTGGATGACTGAGCACCTAGACGGACGTAGAAAATTATTAATATGAGTGAGTTGGACCCAGCTCCTCACTTTTAGGGATGGGCTTATTTCTATAAAGCTCTGCTGCCACATGCTGCAAATAATATATATTTGTGCATCATGATACATGCCAATGCGTGAACGCGGGCTCTTACTCTGGCGACAGGAAGAAGGTGTACTTCCTGTGGTCCAGCTCCTGTCCCCTGGTCATGCTTAGTGTGATCCGCTTTGTGTCCGTGCAGTTGAACTCGTTCGGTGTCTTGTGGGAATGAAGGTAGGCCGTGATGTACGGCTCCTCCTCCTCCTCCTCAGTCGTGTCCCTCTCTCTGGCATCTAGAGAAACGAGGAGATTCATCATTGTTTATGGGAACACCAAGGTCATGACCTAATTGTTCCCTTTAAGCTGCATTTCAGCAAGTAAAATGTTAACACAAAGCCAAAAAGCCATCTAATAAACATGACATCAACGTGGTGTGACGTGACAGAGATGCTCAAACATTTGACTCGTGAAAAGTGAAAGCGAACACTGAAGATTTACGCACACATTTGAATGAATTAGAGGATGCAATGTAAGCGGCACATTAACCTGTAACCTACTATAATTGTGGCCTAGGCTAAAATGTGAACAGACATGCAATGAATATGAATATTTTAAGGTCAGCTTCAGTCACAGAATGAATTATCCATCAATAATACATGTGTGTGACTAAACATGGCATTAAAATTTTATGTCATATATAATCATTATATTTACACATAATTACCAGTATTGTAAATTATATACCCCAGTATTTGGCTGCATCTCGTCTGTAGGCTTATTCTTAGATGCACCCAGCATTTTAATGCCTCTATTGATAGGAGGTAATTTAACATTCGCTCACGCTGCAATTAAATGCTCAACAGATTCATAATTATATATAATGAAATGGAAATCGGGTGTTCTGTTAATTGCGATGAGTCGGCCAAAACGACATATAGCGGTTCTTTATTGGTGACGACTTAATGAAACATGACGACTTGAGAAAAACTGACAGACAGATTGAACACAAAATAAGAATTGTATATTCATTCATAAATGTCTATTAGTTGTTCCTGTTGATAAATACACAGGAAGTATATGCAGTGTGGGTTTTTAAAACGAGAGCTCTCACCTCCCAGAGACGTGAAGTTGAGCTGAACGAACAGCCCCGCCTGGCGGTTGCTGTTCCCCGCGCTGACCGTGACGACGACCGAGTCGCAGTGGCTGACGTTCACGGCGCCGGCCGCGGGCACGCCCCCGGCGCCGGAGCCCTCACCGCCCGCCTCGCCGCTGCCGTTGTTAACGGCGACGGTGATGGCCAGGCTGTCGTCCAGCCCGGAGATGGGGATCTGGGTGCCGTTGGCCGTGCGGAACTCCATGGACGCCACCTCCGTGGAGACGGTGTAGTTGGCCACGTAGTTGAAGGGGAAGGGGTTGGAATCCACCTGGTGGACGGAAGGATGGCGAGAGAATGATAGAAAGGTCAGTGCATGTAACAAGGAGTGAAAACAGGATCAATCCCGGTCATTTAATGTGATTATTATTTTGTCCTTCAAAATAAAAGCATATAAAAATTGATTAAATGACTAAACATTAAAGAGTGGATTTTATATTTCTGCTTTTTACTAATATTGAGCCAACGTAATTGTTTCAGTACAGCAACAATATGTAATAGAATGTTATGTAATATAATAACAGGCAGATTTTTATTATATCATCTTTACACCCAAACATTATGCTGATGTGACCCAGGATGAGATTGAGTTTGACGCCACTGCCGTAAAACAAAAATCCAATGGCTCAGAAAAGAAATGTATAAGATGATCATTGCACAGAAAAAAAAATTGTGGAGTAAAATATTCGTATAAAGGAAGTAACGAAAAAGAAAAACCGGAAAAACTGGGGGAAAAATTGGATATCAAGAAGGTGTGTCATATTTTATAGAATCTTTTCTCTGATCCCTGCATCTGATTTTCTCTGGATTCATACGGATTCTCTGTGGGTAGGAAGGCGTGTTGGAATGCTGGATGCTTTCTGGCGTTACCTGGAACAGCAGCTGCATGATGCTGCTTCCTGCGTGGGGACCCAGGCTGTTGTTGAAGGCTCTGGGGATGGAGAACCTCTGACACTCTGGAGACACAAGAGAGGAGAGCAGCGTGTTGGTAACGTGCGACCGCCTGTAGGTGGTGAGTCAGTGAAGGTCACGACCTACGGAGACTCCGTCAGCTCGGGGCCCACCTGGACTGTTGTTGCCATGGTAGCAGTGCAGGCTCTGGGGGTCCGCCAGCTTCCCCGTGGCGGCGATCTCGGTGCCCCGCAGCACCAGCGGCTCCTCGTTGAGGACGCGGGCGTGCATGAGGATCAGCATGAGGACTGAGGACAGGCTGTAGGCCTTGGCCGCCACGCGCAGGGGGTGGGGCTCCGAGGAGGGGGCGGGGTCCAGCAGGACGCCGCCGTGTCCGTGTCCGTGTTCGCTGCCGGGGGAAAGCGGCGAGGTGGAGGAGGGCGAGGGGGAGTCCACGTAGGCGGGCTGGAAGTAGGACTGGGAGGCGGACTGGCTGACCTGGTGGATCAGACCACCTGGAGACGGGGGAAGGTTCAGTGGTTTCATTCACTCCTACGCAGATAAAATTGATTCTAAAACAAAAACTGACACTTTTTCTTAATTTATCTTGGGAATTTTGAATATATTGGTTTGCACAAGATGAAAAAATCCAAAGAATGTGCCTTTCACAAGGAAAGAGTCCAGTACAATCAATGTGCTATGTTATTATAATAAAATCACAAAAAAAGAATATGAGAAACAAATATTCACATATATACAGTGAAGGAAGAAATATGAAATGAAACAGAATAAACACAACAAACAACCAAACAAGAAAACAGAAAAAACATAAAATAGGTGTGTCAAACCCTCGAGAGCTCGCACCGACTTGCAGGATTTATTCAGAGATGGGAATGAGAATAAACGCTTAAATTTAACGGAGACAAGCTGCTCATTTATTGGCCATGAAGGTTGCTAAAAATAGGAAACGTTTTATTTTTCCCTCATTTTCCCTTTTGTCAAAACACATCTGTCTCATTGCTTTCTTGTTCTTTCAAAGAGAATGTTTAATACTCAGCACATAATATAATCCATAAAGTAAATACAATTATTTATTAATTAGGGTTGTTCTTTTATGAGTCCCTAGATATCTCTGATGATTTTCTATGTTTTACTTTAGCATTTTTAATAATTAGATACAACAATCACAACAAAAATCTAACATTTATTTCTACATTGCATATTTTTTTACAATTGTATTAGGAAACACTTAATTATTCAGACACTATTATGAAATGAGAGTCACTTATCAATCACTAATACATATGGCAACTCCATGCAAATTTTGTCTTATTTTCTCCCAGAATGCACTGCAATATCCGGGTTTGCTTTTATTCAGTGCATGTTCAAAGGACTGAAAACAGTATAGATCCCGGTCATATAATGTGATTATTTTTTTGTCCTTCAAAATAAAAGATTTGATTTTCATGACTTTAGAGATAATGAGCCAAAGTCATTGTTTCCATATGGCAACACTATGCAATAGAGTGTTGTGTTGTATGATAACAGGCAGATTATGCTGATGTGGCCCAGGATAAAATTGAGTTTGACTTCCCTGCAGTAAAAAAAGCCTGAATAAAACGAAACCAGAAACAGTGTGACTGTATTTGCTCTCCCACCCATGATGTTGAGGATGTTGTCGGCGATCTCGGTCGGGGTGACGGTGCCCTGCTTGGTGTCGGTTTGCAGAATCTCCAACATGGACTCCAGTTTGTTCAGAGTGCTGTTCTGACACTCCTCACAGATGAACTCCCGACTCACGGCCTGCGACACACACACACACACACACACACACACACACACACACACACACACGCGGTCATTTGTTTGCTCTCTGACCTTGCTTATTCTTTGCTTTTCATTATTCCGCTACGCCCCCTGCCCGCCGTGCTCACCGTGCACTGTGCCAGAGCAGCGGAGGTCTGCTGGATGTCGTTCACCGTGTTCAGGTCCAGGGCCGTCAGCGCTCTGGTGATGTTGCTACGGACCCGGACCCGGTAGCCGCGCTCGGCCTGGGACACCCGGACCGCCCCCCGGGTCTGCTCGTACTGGGGGAACCAGGTGGGCTAGGTTAGACGTTACTGATCCATCACAGACTGAATCTCCACATCACTTACAGCACAATTTAAAACAGCCTAAAAGACATTGCTACAGGGTTATTGAGTTATTAATTATATTGAGTTATATATATATATATATATATGTATATGTATATATATGTATATGTATATATATGTATATGTATATATATGTATATATATATATATATATGAGATACAATGATTGTAACTGATAATGCTGTTGACAATATTGCAAGTCAACAAGTCACACATGCATATATATATATATATATATATATATATATATATATATATATATACACACACACACACTTATGCACACACATATGCAAACACACACACACACATATATATAAACACATATGCACAGAAACACACACACACACTATTGTTATTGCTACAGGGTTATTGAGTTAATAGCACACGGTTGCATACTATATATATATATACACACACACTTATGCACACACACACATACACATACACACACACACACACACACATATATATATATATACACAAATATGCACAGACACACACACACTATTGTTATTGCTACATGATTATTGAGTTATTAATAGCACACGGTTGCATACTATATATGTGTGTATATATATATATATATATATATATATATATATATACACACACACATATATATGAGATACAATGCTGTCGACAATATTGCAAGTCACCATGTCACACATGCACACATGCATATTTACACACATACACACACACACACACACACACACACACAAACACACACACACACACACACATATATGCATGTGACTACTGCTGTAGACAGCATTATCTGTAATTATTGTATTATTAAATTTTCCACAGTCATTCACAGAAACACACGTTGTGTATCATCAGTTAAAGAGTAATTTTATAGACTTTTACTTGAATCCCACCTGATTCAGGACGGTGATGAGAGCCAGCGATAACTCGCGGACCCTCTGGGAGTCTCCCTGCTCCAGCAGCTTCTTCAGGCGGCTGTCAGTCAGCTCGGCCAGCCAATGGGGGAGGCTGCTGTACTCGTGGGGCGGATCCGGCAGCACGACCTCGATGGACCTGGACACACACACACACACACACACACACACACACACATGCCACCACACCATTAATTAATGTTGCTATCTTTGCAATAATGATAATTATCTATTAAACGTATGTTGACCTGCTGCAAACCACCATCAATGAAGTGAATCTGAATCTGAATATGACCTGGATGTGTGTGATTTTTTATGTTTTTAGTTTGTTTCCCACAATATCTTCTATGTCTACCAGCTCAAATAAGCAAAAGCAAATGCAAACATTCAGTAAATTGTAAAACAAACAGACTGCTGCAGAAAGGGAGTAAATAACAGCTGCTGTACAGTAGCCGAGAGGCTGGAAAAAGAAGTAAAAGGGAAAAGTAAGTAGGATACAGAGAAGCTTATATAAGTAAAATAGGGCTACAACCCCTTTCACTATATATGCACGGTGATAATTTGTTCACACATGCAGCAAACTATAAACTAAACTGATATCGTTTTCTGATGCGTAGCTATATTGTCTGTGGCTGGAGCAGTTCTAGTAAATTTCATTTTTTCTGTTTTTTTATTCACCCACGAGGATCACTGCAATATTAACCTTGTGATATCAAAAGGTTTTTTCTTGATTCATGAATCGGCAGTGTTGTACTTGTTGACCTTGAGCTAACAAATGACAATAAAGCGTTTTTCTGACATTCCCATTCAGTGTAATTACTCTGTTTAAATAGAGATGTTTCGTAACACATCTCATTCTTTTACAAAAGCTGCTCATAGATCACAAACACATTATGATTCAGTGAATGATCCAGACAAGTCTGAATCCACTGTAATTTACATTTTATATATGAATCTTCTTTAGAAAAGCGTGTGCCCTTTTTCCACCTTTAAGCGAAGGGGGGGATCTACAGAGCTGATACTGGCTTAAATGTCTGTAACTATAAGACAAAAACATGATTTAAGCTGTCATTAAACTGCACATAAAGTGTTTCATGACAGTTTCATGGCTCAACATTCATGGGTCAGCCATAAAAAGCCTTCGGCAAGACGAGAAAGTCCAAAACTTTATAAAATACAGCTTTAAAAGACGGAGCAATGACAACTTGTAAAAAAATAAAAGTCCAACATTTGCTCCAAACCTTTTTTTTTCACCTGATCATGCCACATAGTCCAGCAAATCATTTTTGTTGGTCCTGTAATGTGACCTTTGCAGATTCCTTCCAGGTTCCTTAAATGGGCTGAATGCAGCTAATTTACCTCCTGGTGATAAACTCAGTGATTACAGCCTCGGCCTGGTTCTAATCTAATCTAATTACATGTCTCTGCTGTGCTATCACACGGAGGCAAAACGTTAAACAATTATGCGTAAAAAAGTGACATTCAGTGTGGACTTTAATTGTAACGTGTACGCTGTGTCCACGTTACATAGATACAGGTGAGCTGTTCTGTCCACATTCATGAAACGTTTGATATGAACGTTCAGTCACGTCTTATGAAACAGTCATGAACGCCTTTACGTGCAGGTTATGACGGCTTCACATGTAAAGCGTCAGCGGTCAGCGCTCGCTTCAGTGGTTTATCGTTTGTCAAGCTGTCGAGTCGTTTCTGGTAAATGTGCAGCAGCCATGTTTTTTGAGCATTGCACAAGTCTGTGAATGACCCGAAGCGACTGCAAAGAAGTGTGCTTGGAGAAGTGTGTGCAAACGACGTGAAACAATTTCCCCTCCATTTCCATGTGAAACTGAGGGAAACTGATCAGTCACAAGGATAAAGAAGTGACATAAAATTAAAGCTGATTTGTGACAGGAAATAAAATGGTCACATGTTCAACCCCCAACATAGAGGGTTTAGAAAAGATAAATGGGTTTTGTGAAAGATGGGCTGGTATTTGGGCTTTATTTTGCAGCAACTGTATTTTAACATATAATTGGCGATGCAAAAATGTGCGGCTATATCGCAGACTACACTGGAATGTAAGCGATCGCAATCATGTTAAACCTCAAAAAAAAAATGGAGGGACTGATATTAAAAAAAAATATGTGATAAATTTTGGATTCTCTGTTCTTTTATTTTTTTGGAATACATTATTTTTAATTGAAATTTTTTAGAAATGGTTTTGGTACAAGGAGAAGGATGAAACCACTGATTGAATGTTAATTTGAAAGACTGGAATGGCTGCATTTATGTCAAAACGAAGGAAAGTTTTTTTTTTTTAATATTTTCTTATTTTATTCGTATTATTTTTATTATATAAATATGTGTATCACTATCACTACACTATATCTTGACATTGATGACATTGTATTTGAATGTTAAAACCTAATAAAAAGTTAAAGTAATAATAATAATAATAGTTAATCTTTTGGTAGATCTGCTGGAGGCCAGCGTACAGATGTTGGGAGGTGACATCTTTACTGGTGATGTGGAGGCTACTGTACTTGTTGAGGGCCGTGACGGCGGCGCCCTGGTGGTCCTCCACCGTGATGGACACGGCCACACGGTTCCGGGCCGACCTGAATCCCGGCGGCAGGAAGGCCGAGTGCTCCGGGCTGCTGCCTTTGTACACGCAGAAGTCCTCGCAGTAGTCCTCCTTGCAGCGCGTCACCAGCAGACTGTAGAGCAGCGGCGTCTCCGACACGCCAAGGTCGCTGTAGCCTGGAGGAGGGACGAGAAAAAGATGGCGGGGCGTGAGAAACAAGGGCGGTCCGGGCTCAGGGGGCAAAGGTCACGCCATCCTCTTTACTCCTTCCTACCTGAGCAGTTGAAGTGGACCCGGTCCACCAGGGTGCGGATCCGCCAGGCCCCGCCCTCGCCGTAGTCCACGCCCGCCTCCCCGCCCCCCCTCAGGTGACACTCGCCGCCGGCCGGCGGCATGTTGTGGTGCAGCGTGATGGAGGCGGCGCCCTCGCCCACCAGGCTGCCGTCCGTCACGTGCAGCGTGAAGATGTAGGAGTCGCCGTGGCGCAGCACGCCCTGACGCAGCACCAGGTTCATGCCGTCGCTGCCCGTCGTGGTGGAGGACGAGTCCAGGACCAGCGTCTCGTTCTGCAGGGTCATGGCGCTCCAGCGCTGGCGGACACAGGCAGACACAGATTCAACTAAAGGAAACTCAACAAGATAAAGCAATGATCCAGCGGTCTAAAAACAAGGAAATAAAATCACTTTAAAGGAATATTTGACTTTTTTCCCTCCGTCTTGAATGTTTAACATCTAATATCGAGCTGTAGACCAAGAATTTATGTGTGACATTTGAATCTTGGACCAATTTAGAAATATTTTTAAGGTCAGGCATATTTTATCTTTTTAGTATTTCTGAGATATGAATCGATGCTTTTGCCATGACTTGATTCATTTTGTTTTTTTATTTCTCACTCACACATCTTCTGACTTTGAGTAACTTGTTATTTTTCTTATATATTTCTTACCATCCTCCCTCTTATATACTGTATGCATGTATAGTATCAATATGTACATTTACCTCTGCCAAGTCTTGGTTGTGGGGAAGATAACTCAAAAAGTTGTGGGTGGATTTTTGTCAAACTTTCAAGAAATCTTGGCAATTGACCTACAAATAAATTTTAAGATTTTGGTAATAATCTGGAAGAAATCCTGGTTTCTGGATCTTTTGGAATTTTCTGTTAGTAGCTTTGCTGCATTTTGGCTTAATACTTTTATTGCAAAAAACAGTTTTGACTTCCAAAAATCCTCAGTAAATATTGGCGGCAAAGCAGATGTAAATGTAATTCTTGCATCTGTGTATCTCAGATGACGTACAGAATGAGAATGTGAGAACTACACGAAGGCAGATTATTATCTTATGTTATGGAAAACATCAATAGTTACTATAATTATGCAGATAAACTTACATCTCTATATCACCCAGAATCTAATAGTCACTGAATATGTGCATGGAATAAATCAGTGCTTGGATATGTCAGAGCTTTCTTCAGTTAAACATAATAATTGGTTTTAGAGCATTTTTCTTGTCTCACATTGTAATTATAAAGAAATAAAAATGAACCCAGGTAAGCCCCCATTTGTGTCAGCAATTGTTTTATCTTTCAAATAGTTTCCCTGTGTTTTATGAGTTTATATTATATTCTCTCTGGCCCCGCTTCCACGATGACCTCATTCTCACACCCACACACACACACACACACACACACACACACACACACACACACACACACACTACAGCCTGCATCACGAATCCCGGGGAAAGTCTGAATAAAAGAGGAGGAAGAGGACGAAGGGAAAGGATCTGGAAATGTTGACTCCACCGTCACTTCTGCTGCTGAGCTGACCTCATTTCAGTGACACACGTGCAATCTGATTCAATGTGTGTGTGTGTGTGTGTGTGTGTGCGCGCGTGTGTGTGTGTTTACCCCACGGCGAAAGTCCTGGCAGTTGGAGCAGGTTCCCCTGAGGTAGACGTACGAGTTCTGGCTGACCTCGTAGATGGACTGGGCCTTACAGGACACACACTCCAGATACACCATGGGAATATGGCCACTCTGGACAAGAACCTGTCACACACACACACTCTTTTTCTACACAAGACCTTAATTTCTATTTCAGCCATCATCTTGAAACCCCTCCAATTAATCTTGCGACCCGTTGGGGGCGGGTTCATGACTTATTTAAACGATGCGTATGGAAATATTGCACTCACAGTTTGCGTGGTGGACTCTGGGGCCATGCCCTCTTTGCTGATGGTCAGCTTGAACGTGTACTCCACGCCCGCCTCCAGCTCCGAGCCGGAGATTCCGAGCACCGGCCCGCTGGATCCCAGGCCGAAGTTGAGAGTGGAGCAGTGTTCTGGACCCTGCAGGAGATGGGAGGCGAGGAGATGAGCGTGTGTGTGTGTGTGTGTGTGTGTGTGATATCTGAGATGATCCAGTTTGCTTTCATCAATGCTGAGACGAGACCTGCGGTAAAGGTCTGGCTGATAATGGTTAGCGAGATTACTTTTCATTTTATGCTCCAACTGTAACTGCTTTTACTGTATGTCCTCCCTCCTGATCTTAGAACAGCCAGAAAAGAGATGAAATACTCATGTTTAGCTGAATAAATAAATAAAATAAGGCAGAAAGTTACTTTCACTCTTATACCAATGTCTACTGATTCTGATTCTACTTACTACGTTCTCCTATAATTTCATTTGACTTCAGCTTTGAGTGTAAAGTGTGTGTGTGTGTGTGTGTGTGTGTGTATCATATGTATGTGCAAATGTGAGGGTGGGGAGCAAAGCACCATCTGAGGAATGCTCAGTCTATCTCTAAACAGATCCATAACCCTTTAAATGCCTGTCTGCTTATATGAAGCAGACACACACACACACACACACACACACACACACACACACACAACCACACACACACACACACACACATGCTGTCCTGATGGACACACCCATTCCATTGGGTTTTAAATTGTGGTCTTTTCTTGCACAGGCTGAATGTTCCCACCCAGCTTAGGAAGTAGCGGGTGTGAAAAAAACACTAAATGAATTTAAAACACACTTGCTCGAATTGCAAGTTCACTTTTTTTTTTTTTTTTGCAAAAATTCAACTTTCCTTAAGTCTGGTGTATGTGTCCATGAAAAGCGACTCGAGCCATACCCACACACACACACACACACACACACACGCACACACACGTGCAGGGACACACACACACACACACGTGCAGGGACACACACACAATGCTGCCAGTGCTCAGGACCAGACGACCATTACAGAATTTTTCCACAGTCTCCTTCGCAGAATAAGAAGCGTCCTCCAAGCTCCGGCTTGTGTGTTCACTAAAAAAAAAAACGGCCTACGAAATGCCGTTTGAGTATTCAATGCTCTTTTAATTCTACCAGACTGGAGCCAAATATGCATAATAGTGAAAGAGCGAGTGTCTAACCACAGGAGGAAAAGCAGAACAGCAGAGAACTCTGTTGTGCTCCGTACTCGGAGCCATTTAAAAACACCACTTGTACATTCACCATTCACTAGTCTAGTAGATACGCCTTGGAATAAAAATAATAAATAATAGTGGCTGCTCCTGCTTCTCTCCTCTTTTCACTGTGCTACCACATTTTAAAAGGATTTTCATTAGATATCATTCATTTTTTACTCATCAAGTGTTCAAATGCATTTGTATTAACACATAATTTAGGTTAAAAATCACCAATGGCACGATCAAATACGTTTTACACACCGGATACAAGCCTTTAAAAACAAACAGGAAGGTGGAGGAACTGAGAACGCTACCTTGGAGGTGCTTTGGCAGTCCCAGTGGTAGTGGAGCAGGGCCTGGCTGTCCGGGTCCATGTTGGGGTCGTAGGACTGCTCCGCACTCAGCTGCAGGTCCTGAGTCCTGGACCACACCCGGTAGGTGCCCCCCTCTATGATGGGCATCAGCCTGGCAAATAAAAGCAAGATGGTTCAAAACAGATCCAAATATAACCCATATTTAACTTCAAGTTTGATGAGTATGATGGAAAAACAGATTGGAGCCATATTTTCACTGTGAAATTGGGTCACACTGAGCATAAGCAGAAACACAATAGAAGTGGTTGAGTCAGTTATATAGATGTTTTTATACTTTTTGTTATTCCCATGGAAGTAGGCCACTTTTAGAATTCACTATAACTCTTAGAATTCAAAGAGGAGTTTAATTGAGATTTGAGGCGGCATTGTTTTAATATCAAAGGTAATGCAGGCTCTTCATCAGAGGACCCAAAATTAAAAAAATGCCTGATAATACACGTTACCATGATGCATGCATAACATATTATTAGCAAAAAAAATGAATAGAAAATATATAGTGAGATTAGTTGTGGTAAGCATGAGATCATGTAAAAAAAATAATTGCAAATTCTGTATAATTTTTGTAAAAGAAAAAAATCTGAACCTTTGAATGACATAAAACCAACATTAACACAAACTGTAAAAAATAAGAGCCTGTTTTTGACTTTCCCATCTTGCATTATTTGTTACTGAGCCATAAATGTAGGAAATGGCAGGACATTGTTCAAAGGCTGCCCCATATGTTATTTTTAGTGTTGTGATATATTATTTGAGGGGCAACGCTAGAATTTTTGGGCCCCATAAAAGAAGACAATTTAGGGTCAAAAACCTACACAAGAAAATAATAGTGATAGCCCTCTGTCAGTGCCAGGCCCTTAGAATCTATTGAACATCCCCTCTACTGTCAGTGCCCATGCATTATTGTATCAGGAACAATAATTTAAGTCAGGAATTGATGTTCTCCGTGAGGAGAGAATTAAAATGACGTGTTTCTCCACTGACCTGGCAGCCATGACACTGAGCTGCAGACAGGCAGCCTTCCTCAGCGGCACGCCCTCGTATAACAGAGAAAACACCAAGCTGTAGTTCCCTGCTGCCAGCGCCATCTTAGGCAATGAGAGCTGCAGCCGCCTCACGTCCACCTCCATCGGGAGGCGGATCACTGGGGCAAGTAAGGACTGAGCGTGTTGAGCCACCCCGCCGGCACGGTGCTCTTTGACGTTATCACAGGAAGGCGTCGAGAGTATCTGCCATAGGTACTGGACTTCGTAGCGTGCGCAGCCTTTCAGGTCCACACCGGCCTCCACCAAGGTGGGCTGGGAGCGCCAGATGGCCAGACGGGGGGCCTGAACCACCTCCACTTCTGGCTCCTCACACTCTAATACGCTGATGTGCACCTCCACCTGTGCCAACACCCAGCTCACCAGGTTACTGCAGTTCCCCTGGCAGGGAGAAATCAGAAAAGTGGGAAACTCAAACATTATCCATTCATCCATCCATCCATTGGATGGATCCAATCCCATTGTACTGTGGGCGAGATGCAAGGATACACCCCAGACAGGTTGCCAGGCTATTGTTGGGCACACACACCATTCACTTACACACCCATACCTATGGGCAATTTAGAATCTCCAATTAACATAAGAATGTTTTTGGACTGTGGAAAAAAGCTGGAGAACCTAGAAAAACCCATGCAGACACAGGAAGAACATACAACGCCACACAGAAAGGTCCCAGCTCAAGGCCTAGAGCAGGGGTGGTCAATCCTGGTCCTGGAGGGCCAGTGAGCGTGCAGGTTTTTGTTCGACCAGGCAATAACATACCTGATTCTACTAATGAAGGTCCTTAGGAAGTGGTTAATTAGTAGAATCAGGTGTTACTGCCTGGTTGGAACAAAAACCTGCATCCACAGTAGCCCTCCAGGATCAGGATTGGACACCCCTGGCCTGTGATTTTCTTGCTGTTCTTGTGCATTATCTATTTCATATTGTAAACATCAAGATGTGATTAATTGATTTATAGAGTATGTGGAATAATATATTTTTTTTAAAAAAACCTACTTTGACCAAGTAGTGTCCTGAAAGTCTGTATTTATGGTCCACGGTTGTATTGTTGGTGTGAACGGGAGTGGAGCCATCACCAAAGTCCCACAAGCATTCCACGGAATTGGATGTGGGTAAGACAGACGCCATCAGGGTCACCGTCTTATTGATGAAAGTGTCCCGGGGAGCCGCAAACAGAGTCGCAGACGTCAGCAGGTTCTGCACCAGTATGTGCTTGGTGATGTTCTGAGAGTGGAGTGCGTTTATGGCCCTCAAGTAAATGGTCAGTAAACCTGGTTCGTCTGGCGTGTAGTACACCTGGGGATGTATGATTCATTGAAATCCATCACCATTTGTGCAGTTTGACAGCTTATGCATCATGTCCAATACTTTCAATAAATATAAAACAGAATACTTAAGTAATCTGACCTTATTGGATACATGCGATTGGCGGATGTGGTGCAGATCAAACGTCCATAGGAAGCTGACAGGATTGCCCGTCAGGATAGTGGCCACATACAAGCTCTTCACACCTACAGGGATGGCCGTGAGGCTTCCCAGGATGGCAAGTCCACGCATGGGCTCCATCACCTCCACTTGCAGGCTCCGCCTCTTGGAACTCACCTGGATCATCACAGTGCATATGCATACTGTGTTAGTTTGATCAAAACGTCTACGTATGGAATTAGATTGAGAAATACAAGTGTTTACAATTAAAATTATTCTGGTGGAATATGTGGTGTAGAAAATGTGCAGTCAGCAGTTGATTTTATTGTTGTATTTTCAATGTCACCAGGTCAGATCAGTAGGTGGGTACCGCTTCACTGATACATAATCAAAAATGTTCTTAATTTCATGCTCGGGTACATTTGTTACTTTACTTGAACATACACTGCTGATGTCAAGATCAAGGTCTTCTCAAGAACAGTTTGCATAAACTGAAGTCTTACAGTTATTCCATGAGGTTGCTAGGTTTGTGTGCAAAGAATTGTCAGCATAAATCTGACTAAAAGCTGCATATAATACCTCTGAGATTATATTATCTATACAATTATATTCTGAGAAAATGGGTGACACTGGGAAGTTAGTGTTATGAATGTACTGTGTTTTACAATTAATGTATTGTATTTGTCTGTTTTTGTATCTTACAAAAGTTAAAAACGACCATCTAAAACCTTTACCTGGTTGTGAGCAGTGAGATTCACCATGTATGAATCCACCCTGGTGAATACGTGGCTGCAGGTTTGGTTGGGTTGAGGGTTGAGCGTGGAGTCTCCGCTGATGCTGAGGACGAGCTGAACGTCTGAGCCTGCTGCCATAAAAATGGTGAAATCCACCGTCTCACCGACCAATGCGATGGTTTTACTCGCCTTCAGATCCAGCCCCTGAATCTTGTCCTGAACAAAGAATACCTTGGAACTAACTTCCCCGCTCACATCGTTGGTGGCATTCAGAGTAACCGTGGTCGGTTTTGGTTCTTGGAAAATCAGAGAAGTTTTCTTTCCTGTTGCTGTTCTTCCTTCAAATAACCACGTCCATGTCACATTGGTTCCTGTCTGTACCTCCCCCTGAAGTGTGATGCTGACACCTGTTGCTATGTAATCCTGCTCTTTCACATTGGTTGCATTGAATCTTAGTCCAGTAATGACTGCCTGGACACTGACTATCTCTGACACAAGCTTTGAGCTAACTTTATTGAAGACCTCCACTGTAACATTCTTCTGGCCAGGACTGTTAAAGGTGTGCATCTCCCAGGGCTTGGAACCTGGCAGAATATCCCCATCAACAGACCAGAGGTATTGCAGGTCTGAGCCCTCTGTAGTCAGTACTGTCATGTTAGTTGGAGTATTGATCGCAACTGGGTTTTTGCTAATGTACAAGGACACCCCTCCAGCTGGCTCCAGGAAGTAGATGGTTCTGTTGACAGACAGCTGGCCCAAGAGGTTGGTGGCTCGGAGAAAGATGTCACATGGACCTGGTGCGGAGAAAAGAGCCTCCACAGATTTCCCGCTTTTGTTGAAGCTTGAGGTGTCAGGGTTCAGCTCTCGAATGAGGTTCCAAGTAAAGGTCATGTTGGTTCCTTCCTTTAGTCCTGCATGAAGGTGCAGGATGCGGTTTGTGGCAAAACAGCAACCGACTAATTCTGCGCTCCCTCCTCCTCCAGTCTCTTCCTCTGCTATGATCTGCAGCCCTTCCAGCTCACGTTGGACAAACAGGAAGATACTTGCTTGTGCTGTTCCCACGTCATTCTCTACTGTCACGATAATGTTGAAAGTGCCCACAGAGCGAAAGGTGTAAAACATGGTGTGGGTACCCGGTATTGAGGTGCAACGGTCACATAAGATCCAAGAGAACCGGACACCGTCGCCCTCCTCCATTTGGGCCTCAAAGTGGACTGAGGCATTGAGAGGAACATTTACCAAGCTGGCGTTGACAGTTAGACCACGGATTGGTGCAAGTACAGCAATGGGTAAAGCAGTGTAATTCCTGCTCACTGTATTGGTTGCTGTCAGAGTAATATTGTAGTTTCCAGAGGAGTTGTAGGTGTGGAGGACATTCTGGCCCGTAAGCACATTCCCATCCCCAAAGTTCCAAGTATAAGTGACATTGGAGGCTGAGGAACAAGTAGTGAAAGCATACGGTGCCCTAAGTGTCAGGTTATTGTATTTAGTGCCATTATGTTGAACAATAATTGGTCCTATTGGCATCTGAACCTCGATCAGGACACTAGCATTGCTCATGGAGATGTTATTAAAGACTGATACTGTCACCATGTATTGACCTGGCTTTTCATAGGTTGTCACTCTCGACCCAGAACCACGGATGGGTTCTAGATGTTCCTCTATGCCAAAATCCCACTGATAGCTGTAGGTATATTCCGGCTCAGCTCTGACCTGAAACAATACCTCCTCCCCGACAGCGTAGTGTAGTTTATTAGGGGTAAGGCTAATGTTGGTTAAAGCTGGCTGCACACACACCCAGTGGTTGGCCTTGGTGTCCTTGTTGACTCCATTGGAAAGAAGCAGGGAGAGCTGATAGTCCCCGTTTGTCTGGTAAGTGTGAGAGACTCTGGGGTTGCCGTGGAGTTTCTCAACGGGGCTTCCGTCCCCAAAGTTCCAATTATAGACGTGGGCTGACGCGTTACCAGACACCCAGGCCTGGAAATTGACGGGCGTCCTTTCCTGGACACACCCGGAGGGCTCCATCCTCACTACTTGGAAGACAAACACCTGCACCGTCAAGACTGTCCAGCCGGAACTCACAGCATTGGAGGCGGTCACGTTCACGGTGTAGTTGCCGTCTTTGATGTAGTTGTGTGTAACGTAAGGTTTCGTCTCAGTGTAAACCGTCCCGTCGCCCATGGAGAACGTCCACGTGATGTTATTACCCGAAGCCAGGTGTGCCTCCACTGTCGTGGGGCTGTGAAGCTCCGTTGGAGAGGAGCTTTTGGCCGTCAAACCCTCAATCTCCTCATATACGAACACCTCGGCACAAACCTCCGTGGAACTGATAGTGTTGTTTACTGACACGCAGACGTTAAAGACGCCACTTTGCGCGTAAGTGTGCGACACGCGCCGACCATGCAGCGGGGCGGTGTGGTCCCCAAAGTCCCAGTCGTAGTGGATGCCGTAGGGGGAGGGCAAAGGATGAGCCTCGAACTCCGCTGATTTGCCAGCGAGGAGAAGTTGGGGCTCCGTCTGAATATCGACGCGAGTGAGGATGCTGTAGACGCTCATGTTGATGCTCCGACTGTTGTTCTCATAACGATTGGACACTGACACCACCGCTGTGTATATTCCTGTAGCAAAAGGAGAAGAATAAAGTGGCGACTTAGTCATATGTGAATGAATAGCCCCAGTATTCGTGACTGTTGGATCAGGATGAGGGGTCACCTGGCTGAGAGTAGATGTAGGTGACGTTGTTGCTTAGGAGGACCTGTTTAGGGAAGTCAGGGCAGAGGAGGGAGGGGTCGTAGGGAGGCTTGAATTCAAACTCTTTGTATCCGCCGTCACCAAAAGACCATCTGCAGCATAGCAAATGTAAAAATGTAAAACGGAGAAATGCATGGAACTTAGACGAACAGATAGATAGACATTTCCATCCATGCACACACACGTGCACGCTAGCTTGGACGGGGAGGTGTGGAAACTCAAAACTCAGGAAGCCTCACTGGACCCTGAATGGTGAGAGCGGAGGGAAACTAAGTGAAAGAGTGCGCCACAGTCTGGGGGGGTGGAGGGGGGGAGGGGGTGGGGGCTGGGAATGTAAAAGAGGGAGGGAAAAAAGAGTAAAAGAGAAAGAGTGAAGAAAAAAAAAGAGAAAAAGTACAGGGGAACAGCAGAGCAGAAGGGAAAATTCTTGTCAGCAATCTGCTCTAACCACACAGTTATAAATCCAAGGCTCTGCATGGTATGATTGCTGCAGAGCTATTATCGTGCACGGGAAGACGAGAACAGGGAAAAGAGCAGAAAAGAGAACGACACACAGATGCACAATGTTTTCACTCAGCCTTAAAAAAGAGGAAACCAGTCATACAGGGAACAGAAGGTGGTCTTTTTAAAATCCATTTTAAAAATGCTATCTATCTATCCATCTATCTAATCGCCTGTCTCCCACCATGGTGTTCGTACCGGAACGTGGCGCCCACGGACATGTCCACTCGCACAGAGGCGCTGAGGGTCTGAGTGGAGCCCTGGGGGACCACATCTGGAACCCCCTTCACCGGGAGGTTGACCATGGGCTGCAGGCGGTCCACGGTGACGTTGAAATGCTCCGTGAGGGTACTGACGTGGTTCATAGCCGTCACCTGGAAGAGGACGGACGGTTGAGGACAGCGGATACAAGTTAAAGTCTTCCGAGTTATCTCGAAATAAATCTAACTGGATTCAAAATACGTTATTAATCGCTTGTGGGAAATTCCTTTGTTGCAGTGCTCCAAGAGATTAAGAGTTAATACGAATTTTAATATAAGATTAAAATCACAACTTAACAATGACAGGAAGACAAAATTACTCAAATGTACACCCCAGCATCTAAATATAAAATAAATAAATAACGTGCATAAAATGGAATAATTAAAAAATAAAAATAATGGTGACACAATCCAATGATGTGCAATTATAACACATGATGGCCTCTATCACTTTAATCAATAAATCCCCCTTACTTTTGTTTATTTTAGCCCTCTATGATATTAAGTTGAAGAATGGCAACAACCTCTGAACCTCGGAACAATCTCTGAAGAGCATTTTTTTCACATTTTTTTATAGTGAAATCATTGTCAATACCAGATCCTTTATAATGAAAAGAAACCAAAAAAAGCAAAAGTTGTAAACTTTTAATGTTGTGCTGAGCTGATTCGTTACACATGTCTTTAAAACTGCAGAGTGAAAAAGTCCTCTATTCAGGCTCGAATGTGCAGCAGATTTATATTTTGGATGAACATGTGGCAGAAACTCACCGTGAGCTTGTAGATGGCAGCGTGCTGGTAAATCACGTTGAGGACCGTGTTGTAGTAGGTGAAGTAAGGCTTGTCGTCAACGGTCCATTTAAATGTGGGATTAGAGCCTTCCAGCACTGACGCTGTGTAACTCTGACACACACAAACACACACACAAATATATATATATATAAAGATATACTAGCCATCACTAAAAACCAATATAGCCCTGACATGAACTCATGAACTCACCACGACGGACTCCATTAGCACCCTCTGGGCGGGGTGTGGCTGCACCACCAGTCCTCTGAGCGGCTCCTCCAGGTGGACCAGCACCGTCAGGCTGGCCTCTGTCACGTTGTTGTGGGCCTCCAGCTCCACCTGCACCGGCCCCCTCCGCTCCTCCTCCTCCAGGCCCAGATCCAGCACCGCGTACAGGCTTGGCTCGGCGGCCTCCGGACCCTGGCCGGGCCCGGGGCCGGAGCAGAGCGCCGGCCTGGACGAGAACTCCCGGGGGCAGCCGGGCTGGAAGGTCACGCTGCGGTTGGTGCCGCGCCGCGACGCGCTGGTCACGTAGCTGGACTGGACGCGCAGCAGCAGCCGCGTGCTGCCGGGCTGCAGGTAGAGGGTTCCGTTGCCGGGGGCGGGGTGCACGATGGTCAGGCCCAGGGGGGGCACCACCCGCAGCTGGCACGACGCTGAGGCCGGGTAGGACGGCTCAGCAGACTTCACCTGGAGAGGAGGAAATAACATTTGACCCCGATTATCATGCTGTTAACCTCATAACATAACTCTTTATGTCAGTGGTTGGCCAAAACGAGAAAGTTGCAAAACTTTACTCTTCTTCCACTGACACTAAATTTAATTTATTCAATACAATGTCAAATAAATAAATAAGTCCATGTCAGAATGTCACACTACAACAATGTAAATATACACACAACATTTTAAAGATCAGATTTTAACTGTTGTAATTTCTATCTATCTATCTATCTATCTATCTATCTATCTATCTATCTATCTATCTATCTATCTATCTATCTATCTATCTATCTATCTATCTATCTTCTAAAAAAATTCTTGTTTTTCAAAAACATTGAAATAAGACTTATGCTATGAGGCAAATAATATTCATGCAGCATAATAAGCTATGTATGTGTACATGTGTGTATGTGTGTATATATATGCAAATATGTAAATATGTGTGTATGTGTATTTATGTAAGTATGTACATGCATGTATGTATGTATATATGCCTTGCTTATGCATACTTTTTTCTTGCTATTTATTAGTATTTTTCTCCATTCTTATGTCCATAATGCATACTGTGTATGCTGATCAACAAATTCTACGAATTTTGTACATAGTGTTGTGTATTTGTATTTTTTGTAGCTTTTATCTTCTTTAGCTTTTCTTTTCTTTTCTTTCTTTTCTTCACTCTGTACGCTGCAGTAACAGACAAATTTCCCTGTTGTGGGATCAATAAAGTCATATCTTATCTTATCTTATCTTATCTTATCTTATCTAATAAATGAGGGGGGATATTTACAAATAACATAATTCCTACCAGATAATCAGCCTAATTTATATTTAATTGATGAGCCAGTGTTAGCAGTCAAAAAATAAAAAGGTCATTTCTAATCTGACAGACACTAGAGCCCGTTTCTCACAGGCTTCACTATAGATGCTGTGATTCTCATGTGGCCTCCTGCAGCATGTTGATGTTTGTCAGATGCATGCTGGGACGTGACCGGCGGCTTTGCTGTCTTACCAGCATGCTGTAGAGTCCCGGCTGGGGCAGGCCGGCGGACAGCTGCCCCCCCTGCAGCGGGGTCTCGCTGTGTCCCGCGTACAGCGCCCTGACGGGACACACCGCGTCCTCCAGCCAGCCGCCCTCGCCGTCCCTCACCAGCGCCTCCACGTCCAGCTCCGGGACCAGCGGCCCGGTGCCGTTCGGCGAGAACCACTCCGACTGGTTCAGGGCTAGGACGGGTTGTCGCCACGGCGCGTGGGCGAGGGTCTGGCAGCGGAGGAGGGAGGCGGGGCCGGCGTCGTGCTGCAGGGCGATGACATCGCCGCGGGAAACCAGGAGCTTGTTCAAATGATCCTGCACCTGGAAGCAAGAGGTGAGGATGTAAGTTATCACAAAAAGTCCACAGGGGGAGACGGTTGCATGTATACATCAGTGCAGAAAAATAAAATAAACGAAAGTAAAGACAGCGCACATCTCAAGAACACAACACAACGGGTCAAAAATGCTTGGGTTGAAAAACTGTCAAAAGGAATGAGTGTGAAAGATGGTGCACTGCTTATGTTACGTTGAAGAAATGGTAAAACAGAGCTTGGAAACAAAAGCAAAATTAGGAGAAGTTGGGTATGGTGCTTTGTGCTGTAAAGACAGTAATATGCATCTAAATATCCATTCTAAAAAATGACATCAAAAAGGATGCACACGAGCCACAGACACAGAGTCGCTCCTTGCTTTATACAGAGATACATGAAGTAGATGCATTCATTATACTTTCTGTTTAATAGCAAACAATGCATAAAATATATTAAAAAAAGAGAAAGCATCTTAAAAATGGGGTTATATTTTAAGATGATTGTGAGATAAGGATAAAAAATCACAAGAAATCACAGAATCTAAGGATGTTTCGCCAAAATTGGCAATAGGTATGAGTGTGTGAGTGAATAGTGTGTGTGTACTGTGTTATATGCACAATCCCAGGCAGCAGGAAATAATATACATGTACATAAAAAAAACACACCTAGGACACAAAAAATTAAAAAAAACTGCAGCTCTGGGGAGGAAACAGATAAAGAAAACAAGAAAAGGTCAGTGTTTGATTAAGGCCCTGTTGAGTTTTGTTCAGTCTGTGTGCCTATGGCTGGCTTTACTATATTAATGCCACAGAATCTGAGAGCAGCGGTTGGATGTTCAGCTTCCTGGAAATGTCTGGGGGGGAATTCAGGGTCGCCTCTGTGGAACTTTTTATTTCATAGCGAAAAGTCGCATTGTACATTACCGACTTTGTCTTGCACGAGAAGCGAGTAAAAAGTTTCTTTATGGAAGCAAACCACCTTCCTCTGCCTCCTCCTTGGCTGCAGTGAAACTGATGCACACCAGCTGTAGCCCCTTAACTGCTTATATAATCTGGCTGTAAACACCCTTAAATTAAAGATGGCAGTCATTAGCGATTTCTTCTGCTCTTATTTCACATCCAGAGCCCAAAGTAAGGATCATCTCACCAGCACGTGAGCGGCTGGTCCGGCCGGCAGCGTGAAGACCACCTCGTGCTGGAGCGTGTAGCGGGGTCTCAGCGCCCCGGGGGGCAGGCGGTGGGTCTGGGTGCAGTTGGTGCAGGAGGAGGGGGGGCAGGGGGCGGACAGGGCCAGGCAGCGGCGCTGGAACGGGCACCACTGCTCCAGTCGGGGGCAGGAGGGCGGCTCGCTGTCCCTGGTGTGGTTGTGAACACAAACGGCCACCGGAGCACAGGCCGGACCCCCGCAACCTGGGGCACAAGATGCATCCTTTTAGTAAAATGGATGTGGTCACATTACAAACAAATACAAAACAGACCATCTTCCTCAGGGACGAATCAGATACAAAAAGCCCCAAACAATGGATCATTAAGGCACAGGTCACAGCACATGTGCAGCAAATTAAATAAACTAGTGCAGTGCCCTGTGTTCCTATAGAAAATGAACGCTTAGGTCGATTTTTCATGTTTTTGGAATTATGATAAATGTCTTACTTTTTCCTGTATACTATAATGACCTATTATATACATATGCTTATAAATGAGTTCCGACTTAGAAGTAATTTGA
This sequence comes from Eupleurogrammus muticus, assembly GCA_036785175.1. Lineage (NCBI taxonomy): Eukaryota > Metazoa > Chordata > Actinopteri > Scombriformes > Trichiuridae > Eupleurogrammus > Eupleurogrammus muticus. Next base: position 26,919,345 of record JAYKQN010000003.1, read on the forward strand.
TTGCTATTTATTTATTATTACAATGTCAGAATGTCACACTAAAACAATATTATTATAAACACCATGTTTCTAAGATCGGATTTTAACTGTTGTTATTTTTTACTATGCCACAATGCGACTACTTAACTCACTTAATTTATGTTCTTATATATGTGTTTACTGTTGTCTAGTCCTTGCACTTTAATGTCTACATGTCCCACATGGGAATAAGAAAGAAATGTTGTTTCTAATTCTTTCTTGTAAAGTAAATAGACAATAAAGCCGACTTGAGATTCTGTTCTGTTCGGTGATAGCGCTGGGATTTCCTGAGGGTCTATAAACGCATCGTGGTCTCTGAAAAAAGAAAAAGCGACATTACTTGTGAAGTTTTGGCGTTGGCTACGGCCCACTGTAGCCTGTGTTAATGTGAAGTATGAAGTAGCAGCAAAACCGATGGTGCAATACTTTTGTTATGAAAGAAATAGGACTCAACATGAGGAGGAGCTGTGATGTTGGGCTTTACACCATAAAGAAAGTGCTTCTGCAGGACAGCGCTGTAATATGCAAGTCTATGGGATTTTACCTTTTAATGAGAATAATGAATAATGAACTATGTCTATCAAAAAAAAATCTATAAAAAAGGATGCACACCATCTGAAAGTTGAGGTTAATCTGACAAACGAGCCACAGACGCAGTCGCTCTTTGCTTTATAGACGGCTAAAAAAGGTAAATCACAGGAAATCACTGAATCTAAAGACGATTTGTTTGACACTTTATATGAAACAAGCAGGATGAAGCAAAAACTGCAGATAAAACACTGAATCAACAAGTCTCTCCGAAACAAGTGTGTGCACCGTAGAATCTGAAAGTGGTGTGTGTGTGTGTGTGTGTGTGTGTGTGTGTGATAGTGAGAACACGATATCCCTGCTGGGCTGATATCCATCTCCCATGTGGCCGAGCAAACCTGCTATCTGTGTGATTAATAATGCCGCTGCGTTATCTCATTATCGCTCCTCCTCTGCTGCTGCTGCTGCTGCATTCATAAATTCACAGCGAACATTTCACAAAACCCCTTTGTCTTTTACGAGCATTTATCCGCCTCTCTGAGCGATTCCGCTTTCACGTCCTTCTGTCTCTTGAACATTATTGATGCTACATCTCAGCGGAGATGTACAAAAAAAAAAAAAAACACAGAAAGCATCTCTGGTTCTTTTTTTTTTGACGAGGACAGGAGGCCCAGGAGGGAGGTGACCACCATTTTACCTCCTTTACCCCACTTCCTGTTGCCATCCTTTCATGTCAGACACAGTCGGTTAATGTGTGTGTGTGTGTGTGTGTGTTTTCTAACCAGCGATGTGGGCACACATGGTTTATACATATTTAAAGGGATAGTTCAACATTTTTTTTAATTTGCCTATAGTAGATTGACAGAGTCATGAGCTGCTCAGCTACTACTACGCAGCTAATGATATTTTTTTGGTTTCCCTCATTAAAGTCGAGAAACACACACACACACACACACACACACACACACACACACACACACACACACACACAAAATTCAGCAACTCCCAATCGCCGTTGTCACCTCCACATTCACCATATGAAACGATAACTCATACATTAAAACACGTGAAGCAAATACTCAGCACTACGTTCTTCAGTAAGGGGCAGGATGACACAGTGTGTGAGGTGCACACACACACACACACACACACACACACGCACACACACACAGTGGCTGAGAAAATATAATCCAGACTGCTGCAACCACAGAGCTGTGTGTGTGTGTGAGTGTGTGTGTGTGTGTGCGTGTGTGTGTGTGTGTGTTCTGGCAGGTCTTTGGCACAGCTGCATTGTATTCTATTTACACTGACTCCATTTTATTTCTTTTTATTGTTTTTTAAATGTTGCTCTAATGGAATACTTTTGCTCATGTGGCACACTTGGAATTGCCTCTGGGTGTGTGTGTGTGTGTGAATGTTAAGCATCTCGTTCACCACGGTGTTTGGGAGTTGCTGGAATGTGATGAGGGAAACCAAAAAATACCATTAGCATCATAGTAGCAGCTCACGCTGTGCTCTGATCTATGGGGAATCATGACGATGCGTGAATTTTAACTTGCCGCTACTTGTTTTAACCGTGTGTGTGTGTGTGTGTGTGTGTGTGTGAGGGGGTGTGTGTCCGTGCGTCGCTCACCGGGCAGCAGCAGGTGCAGGTCTGGGTAGTGACAGTACGGCCTGTAGGTCTGGAAGCGGACGTGGACTGGTGTGCTGAGCTCCTGGGTGATGAACTCCAGAGAGGACAGACGACCCGGGTGACCGAAGCTCAGGGCTGGGAACAGCAGCACCTGAGAGAAAACACACACACACACACACACACACACACACACACACAGAGGAAAATAAAGGAGATGAGATCTGATGAGATCGGTGGAGCCACGCTGATTGATTTAAGTAAAACCCGCGTGGTTTTCCCCTTCACCTCTATTCCACCGCTGGCTGTTTCTGCAGCGGAGAGCGGAGCGGACGTGACGCGGTGCAAAGGATTATGGGAGGGGAACACGGCCAGGCCCGCCATGTAGATCCCGGCATCCGGAACGCGCACTAGAGGAGAAAACGTAACGAGAGTCTCTGAACAAAACTGAATGAGGATTAAATCATCGCGTTTCTGTTTTTAGACGTTGCTGCTTTCTCTCCTTGTGTGCTGAGGGATTTAAACCCATAAAAAAAAATTAACTATTCAGTTTTTAACAAATGCCTTCTGTTCATTCAACAAATACAGTATTTTGTTTTTTCCTGTTGCATGTGCGTTGATCAGGTAAACATCATAAATTACCTCATTAGGCTCTTTTTTTTCCACATTTTATTAAATAAATCCACATAACTCCACATATGCAGACATGCATTTTGCTAAATGGGATCATAATGTGTAATAATACAGAGAAATAACTAGAGTTGTGAAGATGACGGAGCTGAGTCTGCATGCATCTTGATGATAAGCGCAGGGAGCACGTCTGGTGGCCGTGATTAACTATGAAAAGGATGTTTGCTTCTCTACTTGTTTTGTGCTTGTTTGTGCCGCAACTCGATTCACATAAAACTGATCAAGTCGAGAAGGTGGAAAGTGGCTGCTGTTGCAGCAGAGGGATTTGGAGCCTGCATTTACCATTAATCCGTACCTCTTTTCCTGTTTATTGCTCTAATTATGAATTTCCATCGACTTAATCTGCTTAATTTTCTCGTATCTATGTGCAACTTGTTAAAATCCAAAACGCCCTCACACATGGACAACATTCATTTCATTTTATGTGTGTATTGCATGAGAAAACCTCATCTACAACACTATCTAAAGTGTTTTTATCGATAGTAAAACACAATGTTACTGTTACAGAATCAGTATTCTTTATTATTCCTTATTATATTATATATAATATAATATCTGTAGTAGGGCTGCAACTAACAACTATTTAGATATTTAGATTTCAGCTGTTTAATTGTCAACTATTTAATTGGATCCTTTAATGTCTCATTTTTAAATATCTTACAGAAAATATTCTTCATGTTGTGTAATGGGATTTCTATGATTTTATGGACAAATAAGTGTTTTCTTCCTGATATTGGTCATTTTATCAATTTATTATTATTTTTTTTTAATATTCCCTTTATATTTTTTTTGTTACAGCAACATAAATAATTCTGACACAACTTCTTTTAAAACCAGCACATAAAACTATTCCATATTTATTGTCATTTCGAGCAGGAAAATGAAAAAATATCCCTTAAGTTAAACAAGGAGTCGTATTAATTGAACATTTAATAATAATATCCTAATAACCAATTGAGTTTGCATTGCAGATCATTTTGCCTATTTAAAGTTTTTTTTTACTGATTTGGGTCAGTTTGGTCTTGTTTTAAATCAAGTATTTTTTATCTGTAGTAAAACACAATGTTTTAATATGTATATATATATATAATATTCTAGGTATATTGCTAATAAATTGATTCTGATTGTTCTACATGTTGTGTATTTCTTTTGATACCAGGTTTAAATCCAATAACCTTTCGTGGTTGTAGAATTATTTTACATTTATTGTCATTTCAAGCAGGAAAACTGAAAAATTAAATATAGACCCTTAAGTTAAACAAAGTCATAATAATTTAACATTTAATCATACAACATAATCAATAACCAATTTGGATCAGTTTGGTCTTGTTGTAAAGTATTTTTATCTGTAGTAAAACACATAGTTAGATTTTTGATAATAAATAATATTCTAGTTATATTTGCTCATGAATTGATTCAGCCTCTTCTGCAGACACCTCACATGTAGTAGATTTCCTTTGATTCCAGGTTTAAAGACAATAATTGAACATTAAATCATCAAATAATCAATAACCAAATAAGTTATCAACCAATTAAGATGGCATTGCAGATCATTTAGTTTATTTCAGTTATTTTTACTGATTTGGGTCAGTTTGGTCTTGTTTTAAATCAATTATTTTTTTTATCTGTAGTAAATCACAATGTTAGATTTTTTATTATATATAATATTCTAGTTATATTTGCTCATAAATTGATTCTGACTCTTCTACATGTTGTATATTTCTTTTGATACCAGGTTTAAGTCCAATAACATTATCAATAACCAAATAAGTTATCAACCAATTAAGTTTGCATTGCAGATAATTTATATATAATAATATAATTTATCTTAATTCAATAATTTATCTTATTTCAATTTTTTTTCCTAATTTGGGTCAGTTTAGTCTTGTTTTAAATCAAGTATTTTTATCTGTAGTAAAACACAATGTTTTAATATGTATATATATATATATACATATATATATATATATATACAATTACATTTATTGTTTTTTCGAGCAGGAAAAGTGAAAAACTAAATAAGGGCGTGTGAGAAGGTTCTAGAATGATTGCTCTCCAGCAGCAACATCGGTTGACTCTGACTCTTCTGTATCCACCCCACATGTAGACAACAGGTTTAATAACTTCCCGAGCGGTAAACACGCTAAAGCGAAGGCCACCTACCCTGTGGGCTGTACTGGCAGACGTAGGCCCGCCTGGCGTTGCAGAGGTGTGAACTGGCCTGGGCTCGCTGGTCCAGCGACACGCACGTGTTGCCGCGCGAGATCTGCGAGCGGGGCGGCTGGCCCTCCTCGCCCTCCTGGGCCTCGGCGCCGTCGGCCCAGCGGAGTCGACCCGGGGAGTCCACGTCGCTCAGGCCCAGCCACACGCCGCGCTCCCTGCGCGGGGAGGAAGCGTTTTAGGTTTAACAGCTAAGTTTTGACTTAATTTTGACTTAATTGCTTTAATGCATATTAGGCAAATATCAAATGTTATTTAAATTGTTTCAAGTATTTATTCCAGAAGATAAGATACTACTACTGAGTTTTCTTTTTCTTATGATTCCCCTGTTAAAGGGTGTTTGTGGGGAGTTTTCCTCGTATGATGTGAGGTTATAAGAGTTGTTTTTGTACAAACTGTGAATCCCATTGGGGCGAATGGTCCAATAGTTGATTTTGGACAATATTGATGAGGCTATGCATCCAGATTTTCATCCAATAATAATTTCTCTTTGTATTTTTATACTTTAGTTGCTTAGGAGTGGTATTAGAATCATCCTTAAGGACACAGATTCCTGTTCATTTCTCACTGGGGTCTCGGGGGGCTGCTTGAGCCGATCTTAAAGCACTTGATTCGGGAGGCAGGGATTTCACGCCTATGAGTAATTTAAAGTCTCCAATTAATCTTAAGCACGTTTCCTGAACTGTGGGAGGAAGGAAACCCCAACGCAGACAAACTCCACACGCCGCGAGCGTGTGACCTGTGACCTCCAGCAGCTCTACACAGACAGAGTGTCCTTCTGCCTGATGTGACACACACACTCTATCAAATATGACAAGAGAATCACATACTACATTCTGATGAAAAGAGTGATGAATATATATAGTATATATACACTCACTGGCCACTTTATTAGCTACACCATGCTAGTAACGGGTTGGACCCCTTTTGCCTTCAGAACTGCCTCAATTCTTAGTGGCATAGATTCAACACGGTGCTGGAAGCATTCCTCAGAGAGTTTGGTCCATATTGACATGACGGCATCACACAGTTGGTGCAGATTTGTCGGCTGCACATCCATGATGAGAATCTCCCGTTCCACCACATCCCATAATGCTCTATTGGATTGAGATCTGGTGACTGTGGAGGCCATTTGAGTCCAGTGAACTCATTGTCATGTTCAAGAAACCAGTCTGAGATGATTCCAGCTTTATGACATGGTGCATTATCCTGCTGAAAGTAGCCATCAGAAGTGGGGTACATTGTGGTCATAAAGGGATGGACATGGTCAGCAACAATACTCAGGTAGGCTGTGGCGTTGCAACGATGCTCAAATGGTACCAAGGGGCCCAAAGAGTGCCAAGAAAATATTCCCCACACCATTACACCACCACCACCAGCCTGAACCGTTGAAACAAGGCAGGATGGATCCATGCTTTCATGTTGTTGAACCTACCATCCGAATGTCGCAGCAGAAATCAAGACTCATCAGACCAGGCAACGTTTTTACAATCTTCTATTGTCCAATTTCCATGAGCTTGTGCAAATTGTAGCCTCAGTTTCCTGTTCTTAGCTGAAAGGAGTGGCACCCAGCGTGGTCTTCTGCTGCTGTAGCCCATCTGCGTCAGAGTCTGACGTACTGTGCGTTCAGAGATGCTCTTCTGCCTACCTTGGTAGTAACGGGTGGTTATTTGAGTCACTGTTGCCTTTCTATCAGCTCGAACCAGTCTGGCCATTCTCCTCTGACCTCTAGCATCAACAAGGCATTTCTGCCCACAGAACTGCCGCTCACTGGATATTTTTTCTTTTTCGGACCATTCTCTGTAAACCCTAGAGATGGTTGTGCGTGAAAATCCCAGTAGATCAACAGTTTCAAAGTTGTTCAAAGTCACTCAAATCACCTTTCTTCCCCAAACTGATGCTCGGTTTGAACTGCAGGAGATTGTCTTGACCATGTCTTCATGCCTAAATGCACTGAGTTGCCGCCATGTGATTGGCTGATTAGAAATGAAGTGTTAACGCGCAGTTGGGCAGGTGTACCTAATAAAGTGGCCTGTGAGTGTATATATATATATATATATATATATATATATATATATATATATATATATATATACTTGTGAAGGTGAGCGACAGCTCTGCCTGGCTGACGCATCGTGGAAATGCAGCGTGATGGAGGGTCTGTGTGATGACAACTGATGAATCCGCTGCTCACTCCATGAGTCCACTAATGGACTGCACTTTCTCCCCCCACCCTTCTGCATCCATATTTTTCCTCTCTCACAAAAGAAGAAAAAGGTCTCTCTGTTATCTGGAGACCGACAGGAGCGAAATGGAACAACAGTTTCGGGACATTTTGTTGTCCGTCTGGTCACCTGGAGAAAATCAATACGGCTCTTTTCTTTTTTTCTGCAATAGCAGACTACTCACGTCTGTGGGAAAAACAGGACATCTGAACGGTTGGACAGGGTTAAAATATACAAGCAGAGAGGGGAAGAAGCATCTTATATAAGCTTCATCTGTAGATGTTTTTTTATTCTATCATCCACTTTGGTCAATGAGGGCAGAGCCTTTAACCTCACACACACACACACACACACACGCGCACAGAACCGCCCCCTCCTCCCGGGGTGTTAGAGTTACAATGCAGCTGTGCTTGTACAGATGTGTTTTCCAGCGACCTTTTCCGACCTCGTACCAGCGCGAGGCCAGAGACGCTTTCATCACGTCCACAGATACGGCCCCGATATGACATTATTAAACGAGGAATTAATCAACGCGGTGATATTCAAGGCACCGAGTTCATGACGAGTGGCTGATAAATAAGGAGCCTGGCCTTGCAAGTCTGAACAACACATGTGAGAACGCAGACACAAAGAGACCATTGAGTTAACTGAGGCTCCAAGTTCACAAAGAGAGAAAGAGGAAAAACACAGTTTACACATGCCCATGTCCAGACAATGTGCTTTTGTGATTTAGTTGGGTTTTTTTTTCTCCCCCTGGCGACGCAATTGTTCAAAATGAGTTTTTTCGATTTGTTTGTTCCTGTGGAAACGCGGCGATCTCCGTTCACCTCGAACCCGTGGAGCTGAGAGGTCGCACCACAAATGAAGGCCGGTGCACTGCGAGCGTTCGCAGGACAAAACAGCACATGGAGGGAATAATAACAGGAAGGTTTCACACAGGCTTCAGCGCCGAGAAGTAATTAAGTATGTTTAATATACTATATACTTCCACTCCACTACATTTAGCTATTTTAGATGTAGATTATTCATACAAATTAGAATAAAATAATAAAGGTGGATCCCACCTAACTGAATTGTTTCAATCGTTTATTGAAATTAAATGATTAAATTGAAGTTGTTCCAACTAAGTGCAGAGTATTCATGACATTTATCTATTTAGTTCACTGCAATTAAATTCATACGTTGGAAATACTCACACTTATTAAACTTAATTCATTTAGGTGTAGCTAATCGAATTCAATTAAGTTGCATTGACGAGTTTCTTTTTTCACTGTACGCTGCAGTATGTTAATTTATTTAAATTAGCTCCAGCTTTATTAGCCGCAACGATAAAGTTAAGACATTAACGCATCAACTTTTGAAGACAAGACTCAATAAATAAACTATTACTATTAGACAATACCATCACATAGAAAATCTGGAACTCAGGGGCCCCGTTTATTTATTTATTTAATTTTCTTGCACGAAGTGACAGCAGAAATACTCACTGCGTGACTTTAGGCGCCAGCAGGTGGCGCAGCTCGTCGCTGCGGACTGTCGCCAGCTCGCCGCCGCGGACCCAACACTGCTGCCGCGCGTCCGTCCAGCTCAGCTCCGCCGGAACGATCTGGAAGCACGAGTCGGCGTGGAGCAGCCCGTCCCGGGGACAGTGGGGGGAGGCTGATGGACACACACACACACACACACACACACACAAAAAGAAATGCGTTTCCAGATCGTTGGAAGGTCGAAATCGCAGTATCACGGAGGAAGGAGGCAATTATTGTTTGAATGAGCGTCACAGACGTCAGTAACTAACGCGTCATTACACATTACAGCGTCGCTCTGCTCTGGTCAATGAGGCAGGACAAACACTCCATTAACATCCTGGTTAGGACATGCTCAGCATCGAGCGTCAGCTACATGAAGTCCACTTCCTCCTGTCGGTTTTTGGTAAAAGCTAAAAAATAAATAAATTTAAAAAAACGGTTGAGGCTCATCACAGACGGCGTGGCCTTTTCCACATGCCTACATGGACACACACACACACACATTTGCAGTGGCATTTCTTGCCCTTTATAGTCCCACTTTTTACTTCTTCCCCTACAGAGAATCACTTTACTCACACCACCACACCACCGCCTTTTACTGCCTCTGCTTTTATGTTACACAAAACAGAAACACGACGTAACGTAACCTCAACCTCAGCTTCTCTCTCTCAGTTCCTACTCAATCGCTGAAAGGTTGCTGTCATTTCTAGTTCTTATCATTTAATCATTTTGACCTTTTGACCTGTGCACCAGGTTTTTTGTTGAGATATTGTGAGTCAGGTATATCTTCTTCATATCATCCTGAGTGACACGCGTCTCCTGACCTCTGGAAGGCGGAAGAATCCGCGTCGTGAGTCTTGGCTGCGTTCTCGTCCTGACTCCACGTTACTATGGCTCCTCTGTAAATGTTTAGTTAAATTGCTGGTACTGGTCCTGGGAGTGGACGCTTCTTTAGGTGCAGCACACCAATGCGTTTGACTAGGATGTGCTTCACAATTGTTAAAGTAACGAACGTATCTAGAGAACGTGCTGTTTGAAATGAGACATTTTGCTGCTGATCTTGAAGTGATTTTAGTTAAAATTGCATTCATGCTTGTTTCTGGCATTTGAACAAAGCAAAATATCATCACCTTGTTTCTGTTATACCTGATGTGTGAACACAGTAAATTCATTACTCCCAACACTGGTTATGGGTCAGTGACAAATCATGTTTGACAAGATGAGAAAGCAACAAAAACCTTTTTAAAATACAGTTTTCATAATGTTATAATCCTGTTGGTTTCTTGTCATTTAACAGTCCACTTGTACCATTTAGTGTCAATATGTACCATGAATTATTAAATATTTATTCAACCTAGAATAAAAAAGTAGCTGATATCACGTGTTTTTACATTTTTAAAACCTTTTTTTTTAAGAGAGTTAATCTATCTAGTACCAAGCTACACCATATAGCACCATTTGGCATCGCCCCATATATATATATATACATATATATACATATATATACATATATATACATATATATACATACATATACATATATAACAGTAGTGTGTTGGTTCTAACCCTGCCGTTCCTCCTTAGTTCCGTGCAGCTTTTTTTAGCCCGTGTCGGCTCACTGTTTTGTTTTTTCCAGCCACAACTTCACTGTTGTGGTTCGGTCTCGCTATTCTCACAAGGCCGTTTCCAGCCACATCGAGTTGCTCTTTTTTCAGCAAAAAAAAAAAAAACCTCTAAAAGCCGTGTGTACGCTACCTGCTGAACACCGAAGAGCAGATGAGGTCAGCGACGGAGCCGAGAGACGGACAAAGAGACGTTTCTCTCAGGATTCGCTGGAGTTTGACTCATGTTGCTGTGATGGACTTAAACGCAGCTCAGAATGAACATGAATGCAACGTGGATGTGTAAACACGCTGAAATCACTACTGTGTTCACACAGTATTGTCAGTGTGTTTGTTGCTGAGGCCCTCAAGTAGCCCACAAAAAAATAATTAAATTCACTAATTCCAGTTTATAAAAAGGCCAAATCCTGTATTTCTCACAGATTCATGTAACATAATATATAAGAATTAGCTTTTTAAGTTTTGCTTATCGTATCTAATGAAGAACAAGTTTATCTTCTTAGATTTCCAGATAAAACTCACAGAGCCGGACAGGAAATCCCAAACTGATGTCAGGCTGTAACACTGTAACACATACCAGTGTACGGATATTGCACAGATTAAAAGCAGCTCTGTCCTGGGGGGGCAAACCATGCTAATGAGGGATTATCCCATTTTATCTCTATGTGGTTCCGTTAGCTGCTCAGCGCTAACCTGGCTATACACAGCCTTGATTACACAAGAGTCTGGACCCAGGTTTCCCTTCACTTTTAGACAGTAATTTACCTTTCGCAGCAATAGGAAGCATTTCAATTATTAAAAACTATTTGATCTTCATCGGGTAAGTTTGATACGATTGGCTCTAAGCTGCAATGCATTTCACAGACATGGAAGAGCCCAATAAACAGCTCCCAGACCAACAAACGAACAGATGGTTCCAAGGTCTCATCTTAGTCTACACCAGTGCTTCTCAATTATTCTCAACGGGCACCCCCCCTATGGAAGAAGAAAACATCTTGCGCCCCTCACGCGACTATAAATATCATTTGTCCATAAAATTGTACCTCTGCATAACACTGTGACTGATTAACGTATAAGAGAATAAAACAGAAAGCCTGTCTTCTCATCCCTGTTAAATATGTTTTCATGGCGTCACTTGGTGTCTACACTTCATACTCATACTCTGTGCTGTATGCTCCCTGCACACACTCTGCCAATGAGAACGCCACTGCCCCCTAATGTAGTGGAGGTGTAATTGCACTTTATCTCTAGGAAAATTTAAAAAAAGAATAAAAATAAAAAAGCATTTTACCTGAGGTCAAAAGTGCCCCCACTATTATGGAACCATGTTCTACACTAAGACTAGGTCTGGTTTGTGTGCTTGTTTAGGGGGGGGTGGTCCTACCTTTGGCGACCGGGATGTCATCCTTCCTGATCGTCCAGTCCACGTCCACGCCGACGGCGCCCCAGCTGACCAACGTGAACTCCAGCCTCTTGTTGGCCACGGCGAGGGCCGGGCATCGCAGCTCCAGTTCGGGGGGAAGCGTCACGGTCACCTCCCCGCGTGCAGACACCTGGACACATGGGGCTAGTTGTTAGGGAGCTTTCACACCACGAGTTTGGTTATTTGATGCACACCAGGAAATAAAATCTCTACCAATTAGCATATAGACTAAAATGTCTATCTTCCAGTAGAAATGAGTGCTGATTCTGACTCATTATGGAGCCACAGGTTCACCCATTGCTATTTGCTCTTATCTTCCAATCCAAAAAAATATCCAATTCCTAATAAGTTACTCTATGAATATGAACAGCACTGATGTAGAGATCCAAAGCAGGTATGAGGAATGTGTTGTGTATTCTGACAAAATGTTGTCTCAAGGGCTTTGAGCCAAACCAAATTTTCAAAAATTTGTTATATACTCTCTTGGTGATACCCTGTATAAGTAAGGGTGCCTTCACTACACTAATTTGATTATTTGGTCCACACCAAGACAATAAGACGTTTACCAATTAGTATATAGACCTTATTGTGGTCCAATTTCACTCCAGTATAAATAAACACCAATTCTGACTCACTATGGAACAACATATTTACTACTTGTTCTTATCTTCCTGTATTACGTTCTCTGTATTGGCCATTTTTGGCAGAATATTAAGTTCCAAACTGAGTCGCGAGTGCATCTGGAAAACAAACTGCTGATGCTCTGGAGTCACTGAAGATGCATAGCACCTCTATCGCTCTATCTCATGAATGAATGAATGAATGAGGTCATATGGGACAAACACTGTTCCAAAGACCACACCGAGGTTTGTCGTTTGCTGTGGAGTCAAGTGGACCAGACCACCTCTTTTTGGAGGTCTTAGTCCGCCTAATTTACTTCAACTGCTGCTTCCACACCAGCTAAAACAAGCAGAATTAAGCAGTTTTGTTTGAGAATGGATCGTCTGGTCTGCATCCTGCCGTGTTAAAACCCAACCCTCACCTCCTTGTGTCCGGCCCAGGCCATCACACTGACGGCGTAGCGTCCGGGCAGCCCGTACTTGTGACTCGCCGCCGTCGCCGTGGTGTTGACCCGGGGAGAGAGGTCGCCGAAGTCCCAGGAGAGCGTCACCGGGGCGACGGAGGAGGCGGCGGCGAACGCGACGGCGTCGTGGACGCTCTGCAGCGGGAGCGGCCTCAGCGAGACCGAGAAGTCCACCTCGAACACGTCGTCGGCCAGAGTCCACCCACACTCCTGAGCACGGGGGGACACAAAGCGGCTTTTTCTGTTAACACGCACACGTACGAAAAAGCCATCGATAATTGTTAAGGTATTTGTGGTTCTGCTGTTATTCTTAATGGTTTTAAATAAATAGATCTGTTTAATGAACCGTGTGAGCGGCGCTGATTCAAAATAAACAAATCTTGATTTTTCAACTGCAGCTCTCATGCGGGAAGTTATTTAATCCACAGGGGGAAGTTGTTGGTCGGTTATAGGAAGGTTTAGAGGAAATCCTGAATGCTGTGTTTTACGAAAAAGGGAAACAAAGGAAGAGAAGGAAGCTGCCAAAGGAAGCCTCCATTACTGGACTTACAAAGGACGGGAGTACTAGTGTAGGGGTAGGTAGCTGACTGAATCACTGAGTAGTCACTGAATATTATGGTAGGAAAGCTGTAAGAAGGTAGCTGTCATTTCTCTATGTGCATAAATCTCATCACTGTTTGTGTACTCAGTATTACCACTATGTGGCTGAAAGTCTTAATGCTGTAGTTGTACAAAAGACCTCACCTACACAATAGAGGTCATCCTGCTTTGAGAATGCATAATAACACACACATCTTCATGTAGAAATGTCAAAAGTGATGTATAACTTTGGAAGGCCGCAATGAAAAAGTATAAAAGCTGGGCATTTCTCAGTTAGTTTTCATATTCATCCTTACGGCTACTTCTAGTGCATGGACTTATTGTAACTTTGCAAAAAAATGTCTCATCTTTGGATTATTCGTGACTTCTCAACCTCTGCTTTAAGTATTAGATTTACTTTTGGGATCTTGGATATAAGCCACAATAATTTGAATATAAGTCACAACAGTGGAAAAACCTGCAGCCACACAGGCCGTCCAAGACCAGAACGCTATATGTTCAGCTACAGTTTTATGAATTGCTTTCTTGACTGTATATGCAGCATCTGATTTCATTTTTTTTGCCCTCGTCATCCTCCCGACCTTCATAACTTGGGAGTTGGTGCAGGCGGCGGAACACTGGGACTCGCTGATGAAGTTGGGCTCCGAGTTGGTGCTGCAGAGGCACTCGTGGCGCGCGCCCAGGCCGCCGTAGCGGTGCGACGCGGCGAAGCACACGCTGTTGCACTGCTCCCGCGTGAAGTTGCCCGGCGTGGAGGAGGAGAAGATCACCAGCTCGCTGCGCTCGCCGCCCCCGCTGCTGCTGTCCTCCAGACAGGCTGCGTAATTCAGACCTGGAAAAAAAATAAAAAGGCGAGGGACGAACCAAAAATAGGATTAAAGATCGGTCTCTGACGTCACTCCGAAACACAGTTTGTGTCCTCAGCTCTGAGCTTTAAGCATCAGAGCAATGATCAAGTAGTTCACTTGTTCATGCATTTTCAATTATTTTTCACTTTCTAGGGATGAAAACTGCTTGCTAATCATTAGGCATTCCCTGTGTGGCGCCTCTCAGACGTCATTGCACATACAGAAGCACTGCTCGCGCCTTATTAGGGCTTTAGACACTACTCATGAATCAGAAAAGGAAGTTTAGTTCCAAATAAAAAAATCTCCTTTTAGATTTGTCATTCTTGTGCATAAGGTAAAACGTGCAGGTGTCGTCCTACCACAGGTGAGCAGGCTGACGTTGAGCAGCGGTTTGTTCTGGAGCTCCGGGGGGTGGTCGCAGAGCATGGCGTCCGGCTGGCGGACACGCACCCCTTTCTCCTGGAGCCAGCTGACCAACCGGAACAGCTTACAGTCGCACTCGAAGGGGTTGACGCTGAGGTCGCTGGAGTGGAGGAGGACACGGTACGGCACAGGGAGAAATGTGTTGGTTTTATTGTAGCTGATGCAATTCACATTTGCACAATATAAAAGTGTATTTACCACTACACCAAATAACAATCAAGATACTGTACCTGAAGTAACCAAGTTACACTTTTCCACTTTTGCACTAGAAAAATACTCCATTCTGGACACTTTTCTGGCTTTTAATGGAGTTGGACGAGGACGTCCACACAATGAACACACCTTCCAACAAAAATAAAACAACCGTTTTTTTGATCTTATCTTCGGGAGATGTTGCGGTAGCCGTAAATGCATGTTGATGTTTAGAGGTGGAAAATGAGGAGCGGACCCAGCTGCTTTCACTTAGTAGTTAAAGCTCTCATGTATAACATTATCCTATTACGACACACCCCCCTTTTTTTTGGAGGCTTATTTGTGAAATTGGTAAGCCCAAGTTGGAAGTAGCACGGTTCCCACATGTCACATGCTGGTCTGAAACCATGGCTGAGTCAGGTTGGGATGGTCTCATCATGGGAAATTTTCCATTGGGGTCGCTCTGCTGTCCGTCAAGCCAAAGGTCAAACTTTCATAGCTGGCTATCTCCCCCAATGCTTTGATTGGCTCGTGCATGATGAAAATCAAGGACCGTAATTGTTGCATTGTTTGCTAAAAAGGACCCCCTGCACTGCCCCCCTGAACCGCTGGCTTTACAGCGTCTTAAAATTACAGTTCACTTCCTCTCCCGTTATGACATCACAACGGGAGCAATTTCCAAACGGTTTGCGTTCAGCCAGAGTGAAACAACGGAAACACAACGGAATGAGTTTGTGTTTCAGTGGGAGCATCTTAATCCTAAATATTTCAAAGTCAAAGTCACTTTTATTGTCAATTTCTTCACATGTACTTGACGTGCAAAGGAATCGAAATTACGTTTCTCACTATCCTATGCGTTTACATGGACAAGACAATCCTAAACTAAGTTATTATAAGTATACATTTTTTTTCTCATAATTGGATCCCTTTAAATGCTTAAGTCAACGGTATAAAAGCTCCCAAGTTTTTTTTATTGTTTCGGAGGCGTGTTAAACGTGAGAATTTGTCTCCCCGCTCTCTTTAACTTGTGTGCAGGTGCAGCTCATAACGTTAATGATAGCGTTATTAACAGCATCACTTACATCTGCCGCCTTCGCTGCTGCGACAGAGCAGAACGTCGGCCGCGTAGAAAGAGTCCATCCAGGAAAAGAGAGCAGGGGAAAAGGACGGGGTGCGAGCTCAAGAATGCGCGGCTTTTATCGACCGGTGCGTTTAGCTCAATTACAGACCGATGGAAAGGGAAAAAAAAAAAAAGTTTTCTCATCAAAAGAGCCTGGCGAGGAATAATTGCTATTCACCAACTCCCACTCTGGTCTGAAATAGAGCTCCCTCCACGAGCAGCGTGGGCGAGGTTAACTGGAAACGTGCAGCTTATTTAGGCGTTGGACGCGTTTTATTTGTGCATGCCCGCTATACGTGTATGAAAAAAGGCTGTAATTACGTTTGATTTATCGTTCCATAACTGATGTAGGGACGATTAACAGAACAGAGAATTAACAATGAACGGTGATTACTTACATTTGAGTTAAGTTGCATAGGTTGTCGCATATTCGCTCCTCGATGGTGGTGATCCGGTTGTGGCTCAAATTGCTAATGGGAACAAGAAAAACAGACAAAATGGCGTTAAAACAGTAGCAGGATGTTTTCTGACATATGGACAGGAAATAGGCGAACGCGGGTGTTACCAATGACACCAATTAAGCCAACGAGCTGTTTGATGTAAGTGGAACTTTAATTAGTATAATTAGGAACACCTGCGTTTACCTGCCATTACGCACCATTACGACTGCTGTGGAAAAGGTCGATTACTATCATGTTACAACATCCTCCTTTTAACAAAGCAGGAAAAGCTCAGGTAATGGATAACCAAGTACTTCCTAATTCCGGTAAAATTTATAGATAGTGGTCAATGACAATGTTTGAACCCAGCCATGAATCCAAATATCGTATTTGTCGACTTAAATTACCACAAAATGTTTCCTGTAAAATCGAGTTAGAGTTCTTAGCAGAAACTTACGACGTCTATCGGGAGACGTGACGTGCAAAACCGACCTCAGATCGAGTAGACAAACACCGTAATTGTGATTCACGGCGCGACTCAAACAGGATCCGGAGATAAAGTTGTCTCTCGCCATCTCAGCAGCATACATCATTTTATGCTTTTCTAAAATATGGTCCCGCGGGACGACAGGAGGACAGAAGTGCTCAGACTGAAAAACGCCTGCTGTGAAAAGGTCCGCTCGGGCCACATTTATGTGGTGCGGCTAAAACCCTCGACCAATAATCGAGTCACTGGATCATTGGGCGTTATCATCATTATTATTATTATCCAAATGTAAATTGATAGTCGTTTATCAGAGAAAAGATCGTTCTCACGCCCTCGCTAGCGAGCGATCGGACGATAAATTCCAAGCGACTCACGTGTTAAGTACCAGATCACACTTTAGATCTTTTAATGATTCTACTGTTTCGTTCGCTTCGTTTCCATCTCTCTCTCCTTCTCCCTCCCTCCCTCCTCCTTCCAGTCGGCTACATAATGGGACCGTTGTGTGGTGTTTTTTTTGGAACGAGTTGATGGAAACCACCAGTCTTCTCTCATCACACATGCACGCACACACACACACGCATGCACACACACACATACAAAACGTGCCTAAACACCCATCCAGTGGGTGGAAGGAATAAGGTAATGGATGGACAGAGACGGGCAGATGGAGAGAGGGACAGAGGGAGGTGGTGGGAGCCTGGAGCAGTGAGCGCCAATTCAACTTAATCGTACTGCGATTTCTGTGTGTGTGTGTGTGTGTGTGTGTGTGTGTGTGTGTGTGTGTGTGTGTGCGTGCTTCGTTTCCTGAACACTCTCTGGTCCAGCTCGCTCGCTCATGGGATTTCTGCCTACTTAAATCCAGACTAAACCAAGTCTTTTCCTTCTCCGTCTCCTTTTTCATCCTCCCTCCCTCTTCCCTCTTTTTCTCCCCCTTAATCTAAACTTTTTCTTTTAATCAGATCTGTGTTCAAACTCACAGGATGGACAGCGGGCCACAGCAGAAGACCCCTCTGGGGAGAACATTAATCCTGTTCTCTTGTAGATACCTGCAACACAAAGATAGATACAGACAGGTAGATTAGAGAGCAGGTGAATGCATATAAATATACTAAATGAGACAAAAAGACGTGGCTTACAGCTCTCGGAGGTTGGTGAGACGGTCTAACAGACTGGTATCAAGGGAGGAGATGCGGTTCTTGGACAGATCTCTGCAGGAAAAGACGCAAACACACACACACGCGCGGTATCATCAGTAGTAGTTCCAAGTAATTCACCATATAATGTGATCATGTTAGTGCTGGGAAATGAAATGTAATAATAGCAAAGGAGAGTGAAAGGGAAACATTTAGCTCATATAAACAGGAGCGATGGCACGAGTCCAAGCACACACACGCACACACACACACACACACACAGAGGCGATTCCAAGTGTGTCACATGAGGAAAAGTATTCCATTAGAGCAACATTTAAAAAACAATAAAAAGAAATAAAATGGAGTCAGTGTAAATAGAATACAATGCAGCTGTGCCAAAAACCCGCCAAAACACACACACACACACACACACACACACACACACACACACACACACACACACAGCAGTACCGGACTCTGTGGTTGCAGCAGTCTGGATTATATTTTCTTTGCTATGACACATCAGAATGCAGCTGTTTCGGGATCAAAACGTTCTATCTTATACCTTCGCGGAAGGAAAATGCTTCTGTTTGAACACTGAGATTAGAAAAAAAAAATCCATTTATTCTGTCGGCGCTGAACGGTTTGCAGCAGTCTGAGGGTTTGTGAGTGGCTGAGCAGCATCTCAAACCCCCCCCCCACACCCAGTCTGTCATTTTCTGAAACCAACAATCAGACGTATTCATGGTCACTGCGAGAAGATAAGAGTGCAGAGATGACACAAAAAAACTATGGTCGTCCTTCAGGTGTGAAATCAGCACTTCGGTCCATTAAACACGTGTCAACACTTCATCGAGAAATTTGCCACGACTCAGGTGTGAGAAAGAAGTTTGATTCGCCTGATGTACCTTTGTTTAATTTAACTCCAGTTAATGTAAGGTGTGAGTTTGCAACCTGAAATGAAAGGGACGGGTTTAAGACAGGTTCAAAGTTGCCTAAATTCACACTATATAAGTGACACACAATGTTCTATGTATGTACAGATGGCTTAGAGGTAGGGCGATAGGTCCTCCAGGAGGAGTCGGAGTACAACCACTAATCCTCCTCAGGTATCTAGTGAGGAGCCTCCTGGCCTCCTCTTTGTGGGGTGTTCTGGGTTCATCTCTCTGGGAGGCCCAGGACATGCTGGAGAGACCATGTCTTGATGGTTCCATTGGAGGAGCTGGAAAGTCCAGGCTTCTCCGTTCATGTCTTCACTGAGAAGACATGACGAAACAAGGTTACCATGGAACTGTACTGGGCCCATGGTAGCGATTAGCATTGGACTAACCCTTTAAGTTGGGGTATCCTAGAGGAGGGGGCCCTGATTTAAGTTGGTAATGGACTCTGTATACAGGGGGTCCTCTGGTAGGGTACAGGTCCAGTTTGCTGGGTACCCCAATGAAAAGGCTCATTGGACTGGTGCAGATCAATGGTAATGTACGTGCTGACATACATGTACCATTCCATCCTGTACCGTACCACATAGTGGAACAAGGCTTTAATTCAGTGGTTCTTAACCTGGGTTTGATTGAACCCTAGGGGTTCAGTGAGTCGGTCTCAGGGGTTCGGTGGAGCCTCCGCCGCAGACGTCCACCCCTCACTCTAGTCTGCAGTTAGTGGGAACAGTCATTGAAAGCGTTAGGGTTAGGGTTAGGGTTAGGGTGCGGGGGATGAGCATATGAAACAAGGTTAAGAACCACTGCTTTAATGTCTGGCCTACCCTCACACATGTGGAAATGCAAAGCTGAACATTATGAACCTGAACGCTACCCTGACAAGATTCGTACTGTACCGTACACACAGTGGAAACAGGACTTAACCTTGGAAAAGCAACAGTAATAGCTCCAACTTCGCTTAAATATAACACACATGCTCATAATGAATGAGCTTTTTTGCACTTTTCATGCATAAAAGAACGGCTTCTACAATTTTAATGATTTTAAATTACATTGTTTAAGTAACAGTATATTCCACGCTTGCATGATTTGACGCATGCACATGCTTGGATGCTGCAGTCGCTGAGCAAAGAGTGGATAAGTAACTAAAGTGAGGAAAACGAATTGGTTGAACAGTGGAGTTCCTCGTCTAAAGCAAACCGGGAGAGCAAAAAAAAAAAAGGGAGGAAGCAGGACGGAGTTGAGTTAAGTGACAGCAAAGAAGTCTGAGCTGCACGTGAGAGAGAGGAAACAAAGGGGAGGAAAAAAAAAAGGAAAAGAACAAGAAAGACAAGGAGTAGGAGGCTGGAAGAGGAAGAATGTGAGAGAAAAAAAGCAACAAACCAACTAACTACTGGGCCGCCATGTTTCCTCCTGCCTGTTGTGTTTAGCAGACACAAATTTCACAGCTGAAAATAAAAAAAAAAATGGAAAAGTGTATGTGAGCTCGAGTGTGTGGGAATGCATGAGCCTCTCTTGCTTTCTAGTGTGTGTGTGTGTGTGTGTGTGTGTGTGCACGCATGTGTGTGTGTGTGTGTGAATAGAGCATTACGCCCATTCCCAAAAGGAAACATCTGTACATTCCAGACGAGCTGTGTAAGAAAGATGGAGACCAAGAGAGAAAAAGAGAGAGAAAGAGATAGAAAGAGAGAGCTGGGCTCTGGTAGAACCATCAGAAGATAAAACGGCTCGGGAGAAACAGGCTCCGCCCACACACCGACACCTCGCCTTATGTAACACACGAACGCCAACGTGTGTGTATGTGTGTGTGTGTGTGTCTACGTAGGCATGTGTGTGTTTAACATGACCATATAATGTGACCTTCACCATGTCTATTAGCAACAGGCTCCTGTTCTCAGCTACCTTTGGACACACATGGTTCTACTTACCAACACACACACACACACACACACGCAGCAGAGCACACTTGAGCTATAGGCCTGCACACACACACACACACACACACACACACACACACACACACACACACACACACACACACACACACATATGGTTCTGTTTTACTAACGGTGTGGCCAATGATCTAACCACTCCTTATAAGGGCTGTCTGGTGCCACTTATTCTGAGCTGGAGGATGAGAACACACACACACACACACACACACACACACACACACACACACACACACACAGTCCTCATTGACTACTCCGTACAGAGGGAATGACAGGGGAGTGGGTGCAGGCTGTGGGGAGAATATGACCAGAGGGGAGAGAAATATGAACCTGAACGGACAGAGAAGTGGAATAAAATAAAGTGAAGCTGCTAAATCACAACGATATCGTCCCGTCTGGAGCGTGACCCGGTTTTTCGGCCCTGTGATCCGATCCGGTCCCGGCGAGGGGGAGGCCGGCGCTCCACTAACCCACTAAACACAGACTGCCCCGCGGTGGCTTTCATCCCCCCCCCCGCTGACCCCTCCCTCCCTGCTGCTCCCACTTTCTTCCCTTCCTTTTTTTTTTCTTCCCCCTTTTCTGTCGCTCTGCTGCTTTGTTTATATAATCGAAAAAAAAAAAAAAGGCTGGGCAGACCCTGACAGGAAAGAAAGGGGGAGCAGAGTGTGTGTGTGTGTGTGTGTGTGTGTGTGTGTGAGGGGATGCTGAGGTCTGGGGGAACAATGGTCCCACTGTGGGCCGCCTGTCCTACCTGGTCCCCCTTCCCCTGGCAGCCGGACCCCCTCACGCCCCAGGACCAGGACGTCCGTGGGTACTTTCCCTGCAGCGTGAAATCAGGGTGGGGGGGGGGGCACGGGTCTGTCTGAAGCGCCTCAACGTTTTCCGCTTCCCCCGGTCCGCCTGGCTGGGTCACGGCCGCTCTCCCTCTCCTCCTCAGAACATTCTGTCCATTTTTCCAGCTGCTGCTGCCTGGGTTGTCTGGCGTCCAGCTGGCGAGCCGAGGGCAGCTGTGTGCAGCGGTTTAACACACTCACTCCGAGAAAGGACGCACGAGCACGAGCTCGAGCGCGAGCGTGCACGAGCTCATCATGCTGTCGATGCATGCGGGGAAAAACAACGAAAAAAAAAAAAAAAAACGGTGACGATGTCTTGCTCTTTTCCTGCTAAACGAAACTGTGTCGTAGACCGCGGGGTAAAGATCTGAAACTGGTCTCAGACTATATGAAGGGAAAACAGAAAAAAACGAGGTTAAAAACTTGTGCCGCAATTTCATCCACATAAAAAGTCCTGCTTGTGTTTGTGATACATGCCAGGGGTCGAGGGGGAAAAAAAAAATAATGTTTTTCACGGATCTGGGAGCTCTTCTCCGCTTTCTCCACCGCCGTCTCGTCTGATTTCCGACATCGGAGACGCATCATCTGCACGTTACTGCAATCGAGCATCGAGCCACCTCAACGTCTGCCAAACGCGGCGATTTCTCAACCCTTCAACTTCAAACTTTGGTCAGACTTTGATTTAGGTGACAGGGCCGTAACAGTATTAATTCACAATAATAAAAAGAGACGTTCACACAACAAACATCGACTAGTTTCTTCCAATCTCTTCTGGGCAGACTTTGCGTTTCTTATTGCTGCGAATCGTCTGTTAATTTCCTTTTCAGCCATTTTTTTTTCCTGAACATGGGGTACACTCTAACTAACAGAGCTTTTACCCAACTTAACTTATGCATTTGTCTCTAGTTCCATTAACCACAATGAAAAAAAGGTGCACCACTCTTGGCTCTGCCCATTATTCCATTATTTCCATTATTTTCAGGGTTTTCCATCAGCAATCTTTCTCTCCTGACTTTTGTTGTGATAATATGTTTTTTTCCCCCCTCCTATTTCTTCTTAGCAGTTTTAATTGAATTTCTCATTACACACTACATTTGCTTCTCTATTAGATTTGTATCTGTATCCTCTGTTAATGAGACCCATTGTTCAGCCACAGAGAGAAACAGCTCATCAAGTAATCAACTCCAGTGTTTTTTCCAACTCATTTAACACCAACATTCTCTCAAAAGCTCTAAAAAACGAAATGCTTTTTTTTATTTTAACAAAGAGCTTTGTGCACCACTGAATCCGGCCTTCTCAGTGTGACCTCTGACCTTTCTGTTGCTTTTGAGTTCTCTCGAGATCCACAGAGGCCTCTGCTTTAAGCTTTGTGGTGAACTGTCTTTTTCAGCCCAGGTTTCATCAGCTTCGTCCAGTCCAGGTCCATTAATCACCAGATTGTTTCTCTGGGTGATTCATCTCTTCGCAGCTTGTCCTGATTTCGTGTTCGTTAGCCTGCTTCAATAAGAGTTAGTTTTTGTGGCCTTTCAGTGTTTCGTTAGATCATCGGTGTAACTGCAACTGCGACTGTGATGTTCTGCAAACCTTGCACAGCCGTTTGCACAATGAGAACATCAGACCTCAAACTTTTTTCCTTTTCGTCCAGCAACTTCCCGCAAGATAACCATCGCTCCAGTGTCCTCAGCTGAGGTAACGTACAAGGCTGCAAAAAGAGTCCCACAATGCAACGTGCAATGGCTTTTTGAGACTGAGAAAAGAGGAAATGTGATTTTTTTTAGGCTAACGTCACTAAAATATTTTTCTATATCAGACAACTATATTTGGACGGTGTCCTACCAGAGACATATTCAGACATATTCTAAATATGATGAGTTTATTTAAAGAACAATAGAACATTGAATTTTCATGGAAATAGTGTGCTTGTATTGTAACACTGAAACTGTGTGTAATGAAGTTTGATTGAATGAACATGTCTGAAATAAAAAAAAAAGAGAATAAGAAGTAAAGTGTGTCGTCTCTGTGTAATCAGCTGCGTCATTGTAAAATACGAAACTTCTTCTTTGCTGTTTTTCCTTTTTTTCATCCCCAAACTTTAAAGACAGATGTGGCAGGAGCGCATGGAAGCATCAGATAAAAAGTGGAAACTTTCCAACTCACAAATCCCTATTATTTGTGCCACTGACGCAAAAGATGTCGGAGAACAGCGCCAACTAAATGCTCTTCCTCCCCTCCAGTCGCCGGTCATTGCCGTGCAGTAATCACATATTCTGAGCAGAGAAACGGCGGGGTGGGGCGACATTAGCAGGAAAGCATCAGAAGAAATGTGTGAGGCCGTTCACTCATTGAGGCTTTAGCCGATAAAACCAATCTGCTGTAAATCAAGCCCAGACTTACACGGTGAAAGCGAGGCATAAAAAAAAAGGGAGCAACCGTGTCATTACACCACGAGCATCACAATGTGGAATCAACGCGATGATGACGAGCTGCAGCAACAACAAAACAAAAGATCCTGGTCTGATTCGGCATCAATCACAGCGTCTCCATCCACGTTATTTCTCAATGTTGGGCTCAATGCATCTGTAATGTCAGTGGGGCCCGATGCATCCCAGCAGAGATACGTACGAGCAAAGATTTTTAGTCTATTTCCTGCACGTTTAGGATATACTTGTTAATACGCATCAACAGCTGAGAACTTCTTTCTGGCTTAACTTAAACATTGAGACAACAAACATTGCTAAAAACCAAATACATGGTGCAGCTATCTCTTGTTATATCCTATATTTTTAATATATTCTATATATTTTATTCACTGTATATTCTGTATGCAAGCTGTCTTTTCTTGCATTCTCTGCTGTTGCTAATGCAATTTCCCCATTGGGGACAAATAAATGATTATCTCATCTTATCTTATGTTACACTGACATCAGCATATAGTGATGACTGGTATGTTCACTCACCACTTGCATTGATGCTTTTTTTCCTATATTGAAGCTGCTGCTGTGGGTGCACAGGAACAGAACATTCACTATAGCGCTGTGGCTCTGACGCAACAAGTGAGTTGCAGAGTTTCAGAGGTTGAAGGTCGCTGCCTCGAGTCCTTTAAGACTCTGACTTCTGTGCCACGACTGAAACACTTTACCCTTTTCTCCTTGTTTTTTTCCCCTTATTTTCTCAGCTGGAATCATGTGATGATGCGGTTACATCAGGAAAACAACACGTGCATGACCTGTTCGTCACGTCATGATGTTGTTGATTTTCATTTCTTGATAATGGTGGCAGGGTTTTTAATTCCTCAGCAGAGTTTAACTAGAACAAGTTGATTTCACGTGATCACATCCAACGCCCCTTTGTTAACATTAATCCTGTGCAGGCGATGCTGGGATTCTCTGCACACAGGTGGAACAGAACACACAAACAGGTTGTGCTTTTTCTGCTGCCACACACACACACACACACACACACACACACTGCAGTCTGTAGTCGTTTTAAATCTGAAAACCAATTTTCAACTCAGAAAAGAGAGGTTTTTTTTCTGTTGGTAAAATAAGCTGGAGCACCAGACAGATTTAAACACACTGTGCCATAGTCTCTCTCTCTCTCTCTCCACCTCTTCTCTACCTTTTTGTCGAGAGCCTTGCTCTCAATTTCGGAACACGACTTATTGATTTCACGTTGAGATTTTGTAATTTCCCCCCACGGGACGCATCGAGAAGAGTTTATACAATCAGGATCAAGGATCATACGTCCGTGGGTTTCAGGTTTCTCCTCCAGATCTAACTTTGTTCAACTTTTTAACTTTTTGGTCGGAAAGACTATTCACCTATATATTTATATATATGTATATATATATATATATATATGTATATGTATATATATATATACATATACATATATATATATATATACATATATATATATGTATATATATATGTATATGTGTATATATATATATATAGGTCATTCTGTTCATGAAAAAATAGAATGACCTCATTCCAATGTAGGGTAGAGGCTAATAAAGACTAAAGACTAAAGGGCTGGAACATGTCTGTTTTTGCATAAATCAGAGTGTTACACATTTATTTGCCTCACATACACAAATACACACAAACACACATACACACATGCACGCATACACCCATGCACGCATACACACATGCACGCATACACCCATGCACGCATACACACATGCACGCATACACACATGCACACATACACACATGCACACATACACACATACACATGCACAAATACACACATACACACATACACACATACACATACACGCATACACACATACACATGCACACATACACACATGCACACATACACACATGCACACATACACACATACACATGCACACATACACACATACACACATACACACATACACATACAAACATGCACACATCTACTACACACATTCTATTTATTGCATTGCAGCCCTGAGCTAAAAGCAACGTGCTGGCTTATTGAGCACAGCTCCATGTGCCATTTAAGCTGCCATGATGAATTACGTTATGTTTAGGAGCGTTTGTGGAGTCAGCGCCAGTTTCTCTTTCATCATATAATTTATGATGATACTGCAGCTATTATAGTTTTTTTTTTTTTATTATTTTTCACCGTCATTCAAAAGAAGATGAAACCGTTTCAGGGGACATATCTTTTTTTAAAAGGCTGCATTTGAAGACAAAATCTATCATGGCTTCTCGCCCATGGCGGCCCCCTTCAAATACGGCCTGCTCTTTTTTTTTTTTCCCTGAATTCGGAGGATCAAACAGACGGGTTCCCTCGTGGCACAGAACCGAACCCACTTTGCATTTTCACACACACACTCACGCACAAAAAAGAACAGACCGATCTCCGCCTCAGACGCTTTAAAGACCATCGACCTCCAGACCGGGGGCGACAGGCCCCCCCCAGACCCCCATTAGACACCTGTCCCACAATCGTTCAAACAACGCCCAGCTCTTTACACTCAATTTCATGTTTCAACCCATAGATATGTGCATTTTATGTGCAGATATTATGCATTTTTTGTCCATTTGCTGCGTCTATGACCCTGTTTTTTAATCCAAAGTATCCCTGTCTCGCTCCCTCTTGAAACGTTCAGTGTCTCCCTCTTTTTTTTGGATTATCATCATAGATAAATTAGAAGAAAAAAAGAGAGAAAAAACAAGGTTGGGTTGAGCTTCAATTTCTTTTATCCCAGTACTGTTCATTTGCCAAGGAAACAGAGGACGGGAAAGGACAGGAACTAGTAGGTGAAAAAAACAATACTGAATAATTATGAATGAATTTATATGAATACAATTGTCTTTAAACTATTTACAAAACCCATAAAGTTCAAAGAAAGTGGGAAAAAACGCGAGTGTCCGCAGGTGTTTAAAAAAAATCCTAAATTCAATTTTCTAAATATTAAGACCTAAACGTGTGTGTGTGTGTGATATTGCTGGGCCGCTGCCGCTGCCGCCCTGATAATGAAATTAAGATTTCTGGCTCCGTTTCTACCGGCTGCGTCCCGGGCCGTCAGCCGCGGCCGTCGAGGTTGCTAGGCAACAGGAGCGGCGGGGTGAGGGTGCGTATCGATAACGTGATTCGGCACGTTTACGCAATTATCGCGAAACAAGATTAATGGACACAGCCAATGTGCTTTTTTTCCGTTCAGCAATATGTTTATACAGAACTAATGTAGCCAATCAGTTGGTTTTTGTTCAATATTTAAATTTTTTTAAGATTTTCTGTGAACAGTGTAGAGTAACTTTATGGATACTTTTTAATTTGATTTATTTTTTACTATCCTAGAATAAAGTGCAATTGCACCTCCACTACATTAGGGGGCAGTGGTGCTCTCATTGGCAGAGTGTGAGCAGGGAGCATACAGCACAGAGTATGAGTATGAAGTGTAGACACCAAGTGACACCATGAAAACATATTTAACAGGGATGAGAAGACAGGCGGAGAGAGACGGAGATAAAGAGACAAACGAAAGTCTCCCAAAGCCAGTGGCGGCGCGACAGAAAATAATTGCGTAGCACTGCCTTAAGCTAAGAATAAAGTGTTAAATTAAAAAACATGTGACCTGGCAGAGGTCAACAGGGTCAACTGCAGAAAAATGATGTGAGTGATGCCCTCATGAGCACAGGAGAGAAAGTGTAAAATGTGTGTGAGGGAAAAAAAATTCTCTCTTTTTCTTTGTCTCTCTCTCTCACACACACACACACACACACACACACACACACACACACAAATGGAAAATGAGTTACTTCTCCAGCCCGCCACCACCTGTAACCGCCACCACTTGAGTGAGTTAATAATGAACCAAGACATTTCTGGTGAAAACACACTGACTCACACACACACACACACACACACGCACACACACACACACACACACACACACACACACACACACACACACACACACACACACACACACACACCAGGAGACGATGGGTCCAGCCTTGACTCCTTCCTCTCTTTCCCATGTTCCTCCCTCGTTCTCTCATGTCTGGGCTTCTGCGAGGGACGTCATTAGTTACTGTCGCCATGGTAACACAACAAATTCTCTCTGGCATACGTTCAGTACATTCAGTCTTTCCTTTTCCCACTTCATTAAAGTCAGCGCTCGTGTGTGTGTGTATATAAGTGGAGGAGAGAGATAGAGACCAGAACAGAACAAGAAAGCGTTTTTTTTTTTTTTTTTGCCCGTCTGGCAGCTGTGGATCCTCCCGACCTGGCGAGATGCTCGACGTGCTCCCTGTAAGCAGACGTGTTTCGGGAGCCCGTACCGGGGCGTTTGCATCCCCGCTGCCATGGTTTCAACACAAAACCGTGCAGGGGCAGATAGGACAGTCTGTGCTTATGGTTCAGGTGATTCAGCTGCAGAAGCATCGTGGATAAACTGCCTGAGAAAAGTTGTACTTTTGGTTTCAAACTGTAGCACTGCAGCAGTTCTATAACGTTTCCTGTAAGGGTGCTACCTTCAAAGTATAAAATATGTCCCAGTTTATAATAAATGATGAGGTTTGCAATTTATTAAAAATTATTAAAGGTATTAGTTTAATGTGTCAAAAGCTGTCCATTTTAATTTCATTATCATATTAAGGGCAGCAAGTAATGATTATTTGTCATAATTGATTAATGTCTTGATGATTCGATTACTTGCTTGGTCTAAGAAATGTCAGAAAATGGTTAAAAATGTAGAGCACTTTTTCTTCCTAAGCCCAAGATGACATCCACAAATGTCTTTCTCTACCAGTCCTCAACCCAGTTATTCTGTTCATTATCATAAAAGACTAAAATAAAAAAAAAAACTTTCACATTTAAGAAGCGGAAACAAGAAAATGTTCTCCTCCTGATAATTTATTATTAATTTACTGAGACAGAAACTAAACAGAAATACTTGAGGGATGAGGGTTGTAAATTATTTCCTTCTAATAACTTATTCTTTTTGTTTCTCTGCAACAATTCACTTTCATTGGTACGCGTCACTATGGCGACCAATCAAAATGACTGATGACTAGTGATGCATCTAAACAACAGGTCACACAGGTCAAACAGATCAAACAGGTCAAACAGGTCAAACAGGTCACACACGTCAAACAGATCAAACAGGTCACACATGTCAAACAGGTCAAACAGGTCAAACACGTCAAACAGATCAAACAGGTCACACAGGTCAAACAGATCAAACAGGTCACACAGATCAAACAGGTCAAACAGATCAAACAGGTAAAACAGGTCAAACAGGTCACACAGATCAAACAGGTCACACAGGTCACACAGGTCAAACAGGTCAAACAGGTCAAACAGATCAAACAGGTCACACAGATCAAACAGGTCACACAGGTCACACAGGTCACACAGATCAAACAGGTCACACAGGTCACACAGGTCAAACAGGTCAAACAGATCAAACAGGTCAAACAGGTCAAACAGGTCACACAGATCAAACAGGTCACACAGGTCACACAGGTCACACAGATCAAACAGGTCACACAGGTCACACAGGTCAAACAGGTCAAACAGATCAAACAGGTCACACAGGTCAAACAGATCAAACAGATCAAACAGATCAAACAGGTCACACAGATCAAACAGGTCACACAGGTCACACAGGTCACACAGATCAAACAGGTCACACAGGTCACACAGGTCAAACAGGTCAAACAGATCAAACAGGTCAAACAGGTCAAACAGGTCACACAGATCAAACAGGTCACACAGGTCACACAGGTCACACAGATCAAACAGGTCACACAGGTCACACAGGTCAAACAGGTCAAACAGATCAAACAGGTCAAACAGGTCAAACAGGTCACACAGATCAAACAGGTCACACAGGTCACACAGGTCACACAGATCAAACAGGTCAAACACGTCAAACAGATCAAACAGGTCAAACAGATCAAACAGGTCACACACGTGAAACAGGTCAAACAGGTCAAACAGGTCAAACACGTCAAACAGATCAAACAGGTCAAACAGATCAAACAGGTCACACACGTGAAACAGGTCAAACAGGTCACACAGGTCAAACAGGTCAAATGGTGTCAGATTCAGTCAGTCTCATTCAGCATCCATCATTCCTTTTATCACAGCTTTGTTTTTTAGTATTTCTATCTGTAGCAAAACTTTAACAATGTCACTGTAGAATATTAATTTATTATCAATATTCACATTAACAATAGAATGAAAAATTAGTTATAGTAATAATATCAGGACTCCAACTAACTATTGATATTTAATTTAAATTTGAGCTGTTTGTGTGATTATTTAATTGGGTTCTTCATAATCTCATTTTAAAACATATTACAGAATATATTCTTCATGTTCTGTAATGATCCTCAGTGGGATTTCTAGGATTTCATGGACAAGTCATTGATATTTGAACTTTGACCTTACTACTCATTGAACTTTTGCATTGCAGATATTTTATCAGTACCAGTACATATAAGCTTTTGTGGTTGTAGAGCTATTCCGTATTTATTGTAATTTCTAGCAGGAAAACTGAAAAAAAATAAATATGGGCCGTTAAGCTAAACAAGTAGTCGTATTAATTGAACATTAAATCACAGAATAATTAATCTGAGTCCCTTCGGTCTTATGCTGTAGCTGTTATTCTGCTCAGGACTTTCACACAGATGCTGAAACCAAATCCTCAGACAAAAACTACAACTTGTGCGGAGTTGTTTCTCAACATTTTGCACACAAAACAAAAGCTATAGAAACTATTTAAAAAAAAAGAGAGAGAGAGAGAGAAAGAGAAAAACCCTTGAACCATTCCACAAGCATTTCCCAGCAGTGACTTCAGAGTTGCATAAACCCCCGTATGAAGTGTGAAGAGATTTTTATTGTGTGTGTGTGTGTGTGTGTGTGTGTTTGTGTGTGTGTGTGAGTGTGTGTGTGTGGGTTGCAGCAGATGGAGCCTCGTGTTCTAACGGGAATATTCCGCTAACGCCGGATGATTCGCTACCTGCGGAGCGCCTAGAACAAAGGTCGACGGACAGAAGTCGCGACTTAATTCCACGTCTGTACCTGTCACACTGGGAGTCAGAGGGGGGAAGCATGCAGTTCTCATTACTGTCTTGACATTTCAATTCATCACATGAAAATCTGGTGCTTGTTCACACAGAGTAAACACACACCAATCCTAGAATACTAGTTTACAGTCTAATTTAACCTCTAATCAACGCTATGACCACACTGTGTGAGAACATCCTGTCCCTGATTTTTTGTTTTTTTTCGCGTGTAACAGCACAAAGTTTATGCCGATAATATTTCTTGCACATATCTTTCCTTATTCTCTCTGTCACAAAGGACACAGCAAATGCACCGGTGCATTCATGTGGTGAGATAACCCTCTGACCGAGATCATGAACTCTCTAGTTTATTGTAACTAGATAATAAGACGTAAGTCATATTGGCTCTGGATGCACTCTGTGATCCGGCTTCTTCTCATCCATCTATTGCCTCCGCCAAGAAGGTTATATTTAAACTGGCATTTGTCCTGTTTGTCCCTGTGTTGGCAAGATAACTCAAAAAGCTTTGGTCAGAATTTTGTCAAATTTTGAGCAAATGTTGAGAATGGTAGACGAAACAGATGATGACATTTTGGTAATGATCTGAAAGAAATCCTGGTTTCTGGATCACTTTGAATGTGTTATTGTTTGATAACATTGTGGTAAATTGACCTTCACAACAGGTATAGTATAGTATAGTATAGTATAGTATAGTATAGTATAGTATGATATAGTACAGTATAGTACAGTATAGTATAGTATGCTTTAGCACAGCATAGTATAGTATAGTATAGTATAGTATAATATGGCATAGCATAGTATAGTATGGTATAGCATAGTATAGTATAGTATAGTATAATATAGTATGGTATAGTATAGTATAGTATGCTTTAGTATAGTACAGTATAATATGTTTTAGTATAGTATAGTATAGTATAGTATAGTATAGTATAGAATAGTATAGTATAGTATAGTGTGCTTTAGTATAGTACAGTATAGTATAGTGTAGTATGCTTTAGTATAGTATAGTATGCTTTAGTATAGTATAGTATAGTATAGTATAGTATAGTATAGTATAGTATGCTTTAGTATAGTATAGTATAGTATAGTATAGTAAAGAATAGTATAGTATATAATATATACACACTGTAATAATGTGGCACCCAGCCCAACCTGATATAAGAAGAAACAGCTACTGGTGTGGCTCCAGGGATGATCCAGTAAAACAGTTCACTGACAGAAAACTGGTAAAAACTCATGAATTCCCTGACGCAGCTACGGGGGTTGTGGTTTAAAGTAAAAAAAAACATCACTAACTATAGGATACACCTCAACAGTGTTTTTATTATGATGAGATCACGACAATGTCCTTCACTAAATTTACATGCATTTTTTTGCTGAGGGAAAAAGACGAATAAATTACACTTGTTGTCACTTTAAAACCTGTCTGTGTGTCACACTGAAATAAACAACAGTAATACTCCCTAAGAGTAATGCATACTGTTACAGTTACCTGCCTAGAATTAGATTGACTAAAACTAGACTAAAATACCAGCACTTTTCTTCAACTGAATTGTGACTAAACAAAGAAAGGATACAATTTGACTTAAAATGACAAAAACTAATATGGGCATTTGACACTAAGACTAGGACTAAAACTAAATTGAAAACCAAGTGACAAAATCAACACTGATTGACATGACATTTGATGCTGTGGGCTATACAACTCAGGATGAACTTTGTTCACTTCACTTTCCATCAAGCACCATCTTCGTTACGCTGAAGTCCGTGTGAAAAACTTCAGGCTGAAAACTGTGTGTACAACTGTATCAGCGGCCTTAACGAAGTTTCAACCATTTCAATTAAAACGGGCCTTGGAAGCATGAAGTAATTGATACCTGTTCAAAAATGCTTTTGCATTTTGTTAAAACACACTACAATCTTTGTTTCTTTTTTTAAGCAATTTTAAAATTGCATTGGCGTATAGCTGAAACACCGATAAATGTTTTATGGGATAAGGCCTCATCTAGAATTGAAGTATTGAAACAGATGCGTGAGGCTGCCACTGACAAACATGCACCAATTAGAATTTTCCCTTTACAGTGTGCCTGCTCGTGTATTTAAAACAGTGCATTCCTGCTCAGTTAACAATCAGGTTAGATCAATAACAAACTGCAGAGAGGGTAAAAAAAAAAAAATCCAAAGTGCCATTTACTATTTATATTCCTGAAGATGATCTTTTCAAGTCTCTGGACCTCGTCATTGATTTTGCTCTCTGAGATAAAACAGATGATCTTAGCAGAACTAACGACCTAATCAATTTTTTTTTTTCAGCCCGGCGCACTCGTCCCCGTCACAGGAGACGAGCTGCGAGTGAATCACCTGCTTTCTGTTCTTTTAAATAACGAGCAGATGTGCGACAATGTTCTACGGAAATAAATTTGCTGGATGGCTGCGCGGCCAGTGGTCGGCCATGAATTCTGAATTAATTAAAAGCGAAATAGCACATTTCTCCGTGTTTTCTGGCCATGAGGTGGAAGCCGGGGGGTGGAATTAGTAAAATAACATTCACGTTGAGCCACGTCCTCCCATACAAGCTGCTGCTGGTACAGTAGGATCCACAGGTCTTAACCAGACTGATGCAATTAACGCCGCGACAGGGTCGGACGTGATTACAGATCCTGCTGCAGGATCCGACTCTAATTAACATCCCTTATGCAAATGCTTTTACTATATGTCAAGCGGCGTTAAGGGAAGTTGTTGAGAAGAGAGGAAAGGTGGAAATGCATTAATGCAAACGGAGGCGCACGATTCTGAAAAAGCTCATATGCTTGTTTAGATAAAAAAATAAATGAGCACTGAGTGAATCTTTAAAGGAGTCACAGTTCAATGCTTAGCAATTTCATGGTTTATTTATGAAAATGACGTCTTTTAAAGGAAGGAAGGGGCGGCTACATGGATCCAGGGGAGGTTGCTTTTAACTTCCACTCCCGTTGTGACATCACAACCGGCGCCGTTTCTAAACGACATGTGTCCAGCCAGGTTTTTAAGCAGAGAGGCCAGACCACAGCAGAATGAGTGGGTGGTCTTATGTCACAGTAACAACCAGAGACCTAAATATTTATGCACAAACAGTAAAAAAAACGTGTTTTTTTTCCACAGTAGGGGCCCCTTTAGGTTAAATAAGAGGACTTAAGTTTGAAGGGGAAATAAATAATTGATAACATATGGCTTCCGTCGGCACAGAACAGAATGTTCTCGCTGCAGCAGCACCAGAGTCTGAAGGCCGAGCTGCGCCACAAACACCAGGTTCACTTTTCTGGTGACCATTAAAACCAGTCTGAGACACACACACATGCTATAAACACTCCCACACACACACACACACACAGTGCCACTAATATTCACCTTATAATAGAAGCCTGAGGTCACATTAAAGGTCACCAATTATAAAAGTCTAACTATTAGCCTATTGTGCATGTGTGTATCTGAATGTTGACTTTTTCTTTGGGGTTTTGATGGATATTTTTCTATATTTTGCTTTTTTTTTTTTTTTACAACCAGCACGGCTACAGAGTCCAGATTTTCCGAAAGCCATAATAACCCACTCGCCACATCTCGAAAACCCGGGGCTGCAAACCAAGAAAACTCCCAATTATTGACAAATCGGAGTTTCTGAAAGACGACAGAAAACGCCATAATGACGTGAAAACGGAGCGAAGCGGCGAATACTGTGTTGATTTCTAACGAATCATCATTCATCAAAAAAAAAAGAAAAAAAGTTGCATATCCATTTTTTCCTGTTTCTGCTTTTTGCGTGACAACAGCAAAAAAAAAAGAAGAAAAGAAGCAA
The DNA here is from genome assembly GCA_036785175.1 of Eupleurogrammus muticus. Lineage (NCBI taxonomy): Eukaryota > Metazoa > Chordata > Actinopteri > Scombriformes > Trichiuridae > Eupleurogrammus > Eupleurogrammus muticus. The sequence continues at coordinate 26,954,655 of JAYKQN010000003.1, forward strand.
CAAATGAAATAAACTTGGAGTCAGAAATAACATTCTCTGTCCTGGGAGGATGCAAAGAAGACACATGTGGTGTGAGTGCACAACAACATGGGAAACTGTGACCTCCTGTTTGTGGCTGACAAAGACAAAAAGTAAATAAATAAATAAAACAAAAGTAAATATTTGTCACCAACCACAAGAAGAAAAAAAAGACGAGAAGATATTATATTTGGAACAAGCTTGGGACAAGTTTCTCATGAGTTTAAACGATGTAAAGTTTTTATTCTAAGGCTGGGAATTAAAAAAGTCATCCTTCTACTCACAGCACGCTGGCGGCCAGCGGGATGTCGGCGGCCCCAGGGGCCCTCTCCAGCCCGATGTTGGAGCAGTTGACCACGCAGGACGCCTGGGGCCCCGCCGGAGCGCAGCTGCAGTTAGCGGGGCAGGGGCCGCAGCTCCACGGCGGCCCTGCGCCCTGCGGCGGCCCGGCGCCCTGCGGCGGCCCGGCGCCCTGCGGCGGCCCTGCGCCCTGCGGCGGCCCGGCGCCCCGCGCCGCCTCCAGGCAGCAGAGGGCCAGCAGCACGCCGGACAAGAAGCCGAGCCTCGGGACGCAGACGCCATGTTTTCGCTTGGATAAAGTCAGTCCATTTCCACAAGGCATCGCTCACTCACATCTCATCGCCTGTGATGGGATAAGTCCTCTCACTCGGGGAAGGAACGGAAAACAAAAAAAAAAATGAAAAAAAAAAAAAACGCGCTCGAGGACGAGAGAAAAAACACGCGTCCCTGCTCTGGTCCACGGTTTTCATGTGAGGACGCAGGCGAAAAGGGAGAGAAATCACTTTTTCTTTTAATCTGACGTTGTAATCCCAGCGTTTTGCCTTTTTTTCTTCAGGTCCGATCCCCCTTTTTCCTCACCAAACTCTAACGGAGCGTCTCCAGAATCCTTCCAGCGAAGAAAAAAAGTTTGGAGAACTTCCTCTCTCCTCCTCCTCCTCATCCTCCTCCTCTTTCTGCACTTCATGCAGTTCCCTCCACCACCACTGACATTCCCTCTCATTATGCTTCATATAGATTAGATATTGTCATAAATTCAGCCAAATGATGATTTATCTTATAATAATACATTGCTATTACTAGTTGTTGCTGTTGGACTAATTGTAATATTAGTGTATTTCTAACTATTATAAATGTGAGAAATGTGAATGAGACTAATAATCGTTATTATATCGTCTTAGAATAATATCCTACTGTAAGTCATTTTTTTTTCAAGTTTTTGGGAAAACATGAAAAAAAAACTATCAAATGCAGAGAATATTATATTTATCAATCATTTCAATCAGCTAGTTATGACTGTGGACATACATTTAACTGTGTGTGTCAATTATTGAACATTATGGCCTTTATGATAATAAACATTATCTCTAGAAATTAGTTCAAGAATCACTTTCTGAGCTTCTTCTGCGTCACAGATTATTGTTTCAAGGCATTCCTTAAGAATGAAACACTTAGGCTCTTAGACTTAGGCTATATATACACACACACACATATATATATATATATATATATATATATATATATATATATATATATATATATATATATATATATATATATATATATATATATATATATATATATATATATATATATATATATATATATATATATATACTGCTGTTATATGCATTTATTTCTGTTCATCAGGAGGCCTTTCAGGTCCCACAGGGGTTATAGGAAAAAATGACAATCAATACTACAATATTACTGTATTTTTAGCAGCTATAGTAGAAAAACAATAGAAACTAGATTTATCTGAAATAATACCTGCAGTCTTGCATAGAATGAAACTTCGAGCTACATCATTTTATCATAACAACACCCTATTACAATGACAGCCTTTATGGTAATACACCTTATTACACTGCAGTAGAAACTGATTTAAGAATCACGTCCTGAGCTCATTCTGCATCAGAGATTCTGTTGTTCCTGGAAGCAGCTGCTGTAGTAAAAGTTTGTTTTTAAATTCCCCAAGTCAGCACATTTTATCCTCAAGAGTAAATTCCTATGAGGAATAAAAAGTGTAATCCTTTCAACTCAGGAATAAGGTGATAGACTCATCAATAGATGATTTACCAACTTCTTTTTGTCACTTATTGAGCTTGTTTTTTCTTATTTATCTTCATAAATTCAGATAAATCAGTTCATTGTTTCTTATTGAAATTGATGCAGAGTCTGTGACCTCTCCTGACGTTACTTTTCATGCACGTTTTATGTGTTGGTGCAAATGGAAAAACTGAATTAAAACAAAATCAAAATGCACAAATCAATGGACTATCCTGTGTTTTTGGGCTCAATATGCACCAAATACAATTCCATATGATGGATATGTATATGTGCAGGTATATCCCATCATTGGTAAAATGTAATTACAACAAATACCTGAGAGTGAGTGTTAACAGAGTGCACTTTGTACATAAGGGAAATACAGAACAGAACAGGAACAATTCTAATAAAAAATGTATTCAATAGAATTAAAAGCATAAAAATACACACATTATTCTCTATTTATTGAACAAGCGTCTTTTTATACATCTGAATATGTGTCACAGTACATTATGTCTTTCAGTTATCGGTCGGTAGATGGATTTTCGTCTGATGCTTTTTCTTCTCCACTTAAAAAACCCAGCGTGAGGCCCGGCCACGTGAACTCTGAGACTCCGGCTCGAGTGGAGTCAAATCCATTCGATTCCACTTTACAATTACGGGCCACTTTTATTGGCACAGGCCGGCGGCGGGGAAGACACACGCTGTGTGAAAAATAGAGGGACGCATCAATCACAGTGTTCTGTCTGATGAGGAGTGCATGGAACGGGCCTGTTCGCCCGCTGCAAGCAAACTCATCCACATCCTGACTTCTCCATAGCGGACGTTCTATAAATCGATGCATTTCCTCTATGTTACATAAGTCTTATGTCCACTCGTCCTCAGGCTGTCTGCAGAGGGACAAAGGGGTTGAGGAAAGTCAGACAGAAAGGTTGAATATTTGATGTGAGCACGGATTTAAACGCCACTGATATTCATAATAAATAAGATGTTCGCACAGTGTTGCCTTCTTCGACTTGTTTTTCCATTTCTTTCCCTTCTAAAGGATTGAAAAGCTCCATGAATCAATTAAATAATTCTTTTTTTTGTTTTTGTACAAACTAAGATTTTTAAAGTATTAGTATGAGATATGAGCCCTGGTGAAGTTCACAATGACAACTCACTGAGAATTAGTGAAACAGGGCGGTTTCTGAACCGTTTTCAACAAAAACTGCTTTCACTTTGCGCTGTTAAATGCTGCAAAAATTAATAATAAAATCATTTGTGCAAAGCACCTCATTGGCTTTTGTTCTATTAGCAGGTATATATAAGACAATAGTGATGCATCTAGCAGGAATAGTGTGCAAAAGTTTGGCATTAGCCAGACAAATTTTGTGTTTTCCAATAAAAATGTCACGCTGTTATTTATCAAATGAAAGGTTAGAGGTAATTATTTTCTATTCGAAAGAACAATTTTCTCCTTTCAAACTTTGCTTTCGTCAAGGAACGCTCCATCTGAGCAGCTAAATTGTTTTCAGCTGTAGTAACATAATTACACAAGTGTTTTATAATCATCCATTAGCTTCTAATGCAAATTAGCAAACACAAAGTACCGTTAGAACACTGCAGAAATGGGCCTCTTACATAAAAAATCAGACATTTGCAGCTGGAATAGTAAAAAGCACCACATTAAAAATGTATAGTGTTCTACAACACACACCAACACACACTCAACACACACTCAACACACACTCAACACACACCAACACACACCAACACACACCAACACACACTCAACACACACCAACACACACCAACACACAACGACACACTCTCAACACACAACAACACACACCAATACACACCAACACGCACCAACACGCACCAACACGCACCACCACACACCAACACACACTCAACACACACCAACACGCACCGACACGCACCGACACGCACCGACACGCACCGACACACACTCAACACACACCAACACACACCAACACACACCAACACACACTCAACACACACCAACACACACCAACACACACCAACACACTCTCAACACACAACAACACACACCAATACACACCAACACGCACCAACACACACCAACACACACTCAACACACACCAACACGCACCGACACGCACCGACACGCACCGACACGCACCGACACGCACCGACACACACTCAACACACACCAACACACACCAACACACACCAACACACACTCAACACACACCAACACACACCAACACACACCAACACACTCTCAACACACAACAACACACACCAATACACACCAACACGCACCAACACGCACCAACACGCACCACCACACACCAACACACACTCAACACACACCAACACGCACCGACACACACCGACACCAACAACACACACCAACACCAACAACACGCACCAACACGCACCAACACACACTCAACACACACCAACACACACACCAACACACACTCAACACACACCAACACACACCAACACACACCAACACACACTCAACACACACCAACACACACCAACACACACCAACACACTCTCAACACACAACAACACACACCAATACACACCAACACGCACCAACACACACCAACACACACTCAACACACACCAACACGCACCGACACGCACCGACACGCACCGACACGCACCGACACGCACCGACACACACTCAACACACACCAACACACACCAACACACACCAACACACACTCAACACACACCAACACACACCAACACACACCAACACACTCTCAACACACAACAACACACACCAATACACACCAACACGCACCAACACGCACCAACACACACCACCACACACCAACACACACTCAACACACACCAACACGCACCGACACGCACCGACACGCACCGACACGCACCGACACCAACAACACACACCAACACCAACAACACGCACCAACACGCACCAACACACACTCAACACACACCAACACACACACCAACACACACTCAACACACACCAACACACACCAACACACACCAACACACACACCAACACACACCAACACACACTCAACACACACCAACACACACCAACACACACCAACACACACACCAACACACACCAACACACACACCAACACACACCAACACACACACCAACACACACCAACACACACACCAACACACACCAACACACACCAACACACACACCAATACACACCAACACACACACCAACACACACCAACACACACCAACACACACCAACACACACCAACACACACTCAACACACACCAACACACTCAACACACACCAACACACACCAACACACACTCAACACACACCAACACACACCAACACACACCAACACTGACCTCTCATTGCATTATTGTCAATGATGAATGCTCCATTTAATATTAAATATTAAGTATTACGGTCTCTGGTGTTGCTGCTAGTTTAAAGGTTAGGTAAGGTCTGGCTTCTTACTAAAGTAATGGCAAAAAAACGTATTTAAGTTCAAAGAATATTGTATTAATTATTTATTTTAATCAAAAAGGCGCTGACAGTGGATGAGTGTGAACATACATTTATGTAACATTATAAGAATAAAGTGACTCAGGCCGATTATTGAACATTCTAGTGTAATTTATTTTATTACTTTGTCTCATGCTGTCCTTTTATTTTATAGTTTGTTATAGTTCTTGTTGAACTTGTCCTTCCACTCCCTACTACTTATGTCTTGTCTTGGGGTACTCATGTCTTGTCCTGTCATACATGTTTGTTTGTTTCTAGTTTTAGTTTAGCACTTTACCGTTATTGTTGTACCGTAGTTTAGGATTGTCTCGTCTTGCGCACCTGCACTTTGATGTTGTTGTACATGTAAACGCATAGGATAGTGAGAAACGCAATTTCGATTCCTTTGTATGTCAAGTACATGTGAAGAAATTGACAATAAAATTGACTTTGACTTTGACTTGATAGTGCCAACTCAAAACTTACATTCACTTGTGTTAAATTAAACAAAATCAGGTAAATCTAATGTTTAATTAAATCAGGTAAATCTAATGTTTAATTAAAAAAAGCCTCTTTTTATTGATCATAACTCATCTCTAACGTCCAGTTTGACTTTTTAAAACCTGAGATGTGTCATGTTTCAATAAGTGATCACACATGTTTGAATGAACTGAACATCCTAGATCTTCCTTCTTATATTTGGCTACATGTTTATTTAATGTATTGCTATGACTTTTTATTAAATCATTGTTAAAGTATAAATTGTGAAATTTAGACTGAATTACTATAAAACATTATAGCATAAAGCCTTTATAATGGAATTTTTTGCTTCATTTGCACCATAGAAAGCAGCATCATGAAGGTTGTTACATTACCCGAGTCAAAGCATTTCATCCTGACTTAAGTCAAAAAAAGTAAAACAGCCTGAGTAAAATCATTATTGTCCTTGAGGGAATAAGGAGTATGAGCCTTTCAACGCAGGATTAGGATGATTTTACGAGATGTGGCAGCATCATGAAGAGTCGATTCAGGCTAAAAAACTCACTTTTGTCAAAAAACCTTTGATTCCTTAATAACATTTCTACATGTAACCTGTAGTTGGGTCAGATTTGATCTGAATCCCCGTTCCGCGTCCTCATCCGACTCTTCGTCTTTCTGCCCTTTTTGCTGTTATCGTGAGGTTAACGCGATGTTACTGACGGAGCAGCAGGCGAACCTCGGTGCACCTCATTCAGGGCCACCGTGAATCATCACGCTACAGCAAATAGTAAAATGTAGACGAAGGTAGAGAGAGAGGTTTTTAGGTGATGATATGACCTTTCTGGCACCATAGATGAATGAATAGAATCGTTCACCTAATTTAAGTGTGTAAATGACACTGCTCTCATGTGATTTGGCTGTAAAATAATAATTTTTTTTAGAAGAAAAAGGAGAGCCCTCCTCCCTCCATATCCTCCCCTCCCCAGTATTTCCTGAAGCAGCGTGGGCCACGTGCAGAGGTGTTTCCTGGGTATTTGGCTTGGCCGGGCCCACCCATTGTCCCTGCAGGCATCTGCTGCTCTGTGCAAAGACCAGGTCCTCAGTAACGGTCTGCAGCATCTCACAGGTCATATTTGAGTGAGTGCTGAATAAAAGAGGGGATGTAGTGAATGCTGTTTAGCATTTATACTAGGTTTGCACTTATAGCGCAGGAGAATACAACTCTACAACTTTAAAGGGGCCATGAAATGTAAAAATCTCAAAACTTCAGAAAACTATCTTCACAATTTTAATCAGAATTGTTTCTGTTTTTTTCTTATACAGGCGTGGAGAAAGTACTGAAGTCTAGTTCTTAGGTAGAAACACCAATACCCTGCAAAGAATTTACTCTAGAAAAAGTATCAAGAATACCACTTAAGTTTTTTAAATTGACCTTAAAGTATAAAACAATGGGTTGTCAGTCTGTATATATAAATATATATATATATATATATGATATTAATATATAAAATTCAATTGATTATCATTAATAATATTATTAATAATACTATTAATGTTTTCTGTATGTGTGTATATATATATATATATATATACATATATACATAAATATATATACATAGATATATACATTTAGATACATATACATATATATGTAGACATATATATTTATATATATATATACATATATATACATACATATATATATAGACATATATATACATATATATACATAGATATATACATAAATAAATATATATATATATATATATATATATATATATATATATATACACATACATATATACATAAATATATATATATATATATATATATATATATACATGTTGTTGTTATATATATATATATATATATATATATATATTATATTAATATCATACAATGAGTAACAACATCAATTTTCTAAAACATAAGAAATAGAACGTACAGATGTTTGCCACAATATGTATTGGAGCAAAAGTAAAAGTATGCATTATTATTTTTACCTAAGTAAAGTGCAAATATTAATTGCTGGCAGTGAGTTTACAAATCTGATGGGCAGAGGCAAACCAACAATGAACAATCATACTTAATAATAATATAATATGTGCATACTGTATTCCTCTGTGCTGTGAGCAGGGTTTTTGTCCAGAAAGCAGGGTCACGTCTTTAGGACGGAGGGAAATGTCAGCCGGTGCCATGCTGTGAATCACCAACACGCCTCTAACCCAGCTCTACTGCACAGAGGAATAAACACCAGGCGCTGGACGCACATTATACCTGTATACACGATTTCATTGTCGGTTCGGCTGCACACATGAGATTTACTCATAATAGGAAAAACAAAGGAAAATGCCAGCTTCATCCTTTTCGATTTATTCTAAATTCTGCTCTTTGTTGAACCGACATGATTTCCATCAAACGGAGATACTCTGCATCTATTGTGCAATGTCTCATACACGTTCACGCTTAAAAATGTAGCTCCACGTTTATGTAGGTTTTCTGATGGATCAAATAAAAGATGCTCCAAAGTTCTTAGAACAAAGTTCTAAATGAGTGATTGCTACCGTGCTACCATGATAAAAACAAACGATTTATACATTACAGGCAATATTTGAATTAAAAATACATATCATACATATCCATAATGACTTTTCCCCTATAAAAAACCACAGTCACAGTCACGATTTCCTGTAAAGTTGTTAATGGATGACACTATAGTAGAATCTACATTAGCAGCTTATGAAAGAGTTGTAGTTGAAGTGCAGTAAAGTTCCATCTCCAATTATTACAGAGGAGGGAGAGAGAGAGACGGCATAAAGGTCGAGATGGTTCGTGTCAAATTTAATTGTACAAGCCATAATTAGGAAAACACAATCATCTCAAGTCAGCGAGGGGAAAAACCTCCACGGAACGGTGTCAGGGTGTTAGATCTCACTGCAGCCCGGAGACAAAACACCGCTTCCCATTATGTTCGGATGATATTAAAAAAAAAAAAAGAAGAAGAAAATGAATTACCCGCCGTAACACTAGCTCGCAAAATAAAACATTTATCTTTGCCTCACCAAAACAGAATAAAGAGAAGTCTAGGTCACATTAAATCTTAAAAAGGGGTAGGCTCTCTAGCTTGTCATTGACATTATCCCAGAAAGTTTTAGATCTATAAATTAGGTGACGGCATCCGGCAGGAAGGAAAAGTCAAAAACCTGCTGACTAACACAGAAGCTGCTCAGTTTCCTGAAGGAGATAAAGTCGCTGTGAGCATCTCTTCAATAATACACGCCGTTGTTTTCAGACGTTGAGCTTGGCCTATTATAGTTCCCCCTCGCTGTGATAGTGCTCTCTCATATTATAAATTCATTCAAGAGTGTGCTAGATTTCATTAGATCCTTCCAGTGGAAAAACCAGATAAAACTCACAATAAACAGACCTGAAGCTGAAAACCATCTAATCTGTCACTAACAAATACGTCATAAAACACAGAGCAACAGCCAGGAGCATGGAGGAAGGCAGCACCACAGCTATGAGCATTAGCACAATCTGATGGAGAAGTCAGTACTGAACTTTAAGGACTACAGTTCTGCTTCAATTTTACCAATAAACACCATGTAAGCAGCAAGTTTTCCTTCCTTACTTTAAGAATATTATGCAGAGTGAAAGTTGCAGCTGCTACTAGTGTGGCCTAAATGGATGGAAACAAAGTGTTAGGAAATACCAGAATTTCCAAGGCTGTCACCTCAATACTAAACCCTGGTTGGATAAGGATTAAAAACTGGTTAAGATGAATCTGATGCATAGTTTCAATGTTAAAACTGGATAAATAATTGCTGTCTCTGGTTCTTAGTTAAAAATATTGAATTATTAACTATAAACTGAACTGGTTTGTTTAAAAAAAAAATGTGAACTGAACTTTGAACTAATTCAAGTTGTAGAAAGTGAACTTTTCCAACAATGTGTTTTTCAGCAACAACAGTGTTTAGCATCTCATATGTGTATCATATATGTATTTATACCCGTTGTCATGTTGGCTGATGTTCATGCAGGACACTTATAGTTACACTTATAATTCTAGTAGACAGATTCCTATAGGGTCTCTTTACTTTAGAAAGGTCACAAAGGTCGTGTAGTCAGCATTCTTACACAATTTAAACAGTTCCTAATTACTTATTAATCAGGGAGCGGGTGTGTAACAGCTGCTGATTTTACGCCGATCTGATCAGGGAAGTGTTGTTTTGTATTCGTCTGGCCCTGGCAGGTCCAGTCTGGGCCGGGTGAAGGTAAAATGAGCTCGGCTCCTGTTTGGTTATGGGGAGGGTCCTCCAGCGCTGGCCAGGAAAACAGCACTTACTGAGGCCTCCGTCTGTGTTATTGTAGGGCTACAGGAAGAGGGGGTGGGGGTGAGGAGAGAATGCAGAAGGTCTGCACGGTGGATGAAGGGCGAAGGGAGGAGGAGGAGGCGTGAAGTAGAGGAATGGAAGAGCCGCTGTCAGGCTGAAGGATGGGGAGGATGTGCTGGGCAATTATTCAGAACAGTGAAAGGTGCAAAGAAGAAAATCTCATCTACAAAAAAAACCGTTTTCACGCCGGAAAAGACAACGGTGAAACAAAAAAAAAAAACGGCGAAACGTTGTTTCAGAGATCACCAGATGTGGTGATTTCTTTGTTGTTGTTGTTGAATTCTTCCTTTTCTGCTTTCATATCTTTGAAACTGTCATTGCTGTGGAGCCAACGAATCCACAGAGACAAGAGATACAGGGAGAGGTGATGCAAAGCAATGCAACGCTACTATTACTTTAGCCTCGCCTGCTTGCATGGGAATTCACTTAAACTGAATATCATAAGGGGGCGACACGGTGGTGCGGTGGGTAGCACTGTTGCCTCACAGCAAGAAGGTCGCAGGTTCAAGACCGCCTTGGGCCTGGGTCTGGGGCCTTTCTGTGTGGAGTTTGCATGTTCTCCCCGTGTCTGCGTGGGTTTTCCCCGGGTACTCCGGTTTCCTCCCACAATACAAAAAACATGCTCAGGTTAATTGGTAAACTCTAAATTGCCCATAGGTGTGAGTGTGAGAGTGAATGGTGTGTGAATGGTGTGTGTGCCCCACGATTGGCTGGCGACCATCTGGGGTGTATCCCTGCCTCTCGCCTTAACGCGCTGGGATAGGCTCCAGCAGACCCCTGCGACCCCGAAAGGGAATAAGCGGGATAGACAATGGATGGATGGATGGATGAATATCATAAGTGCGTTTTATATTTTGTTCGCTTCAGAGTTCCAGAACTCTAGTTCAGAATTCAATAACGACAGAAAAACAGCATGAAACAGCCATAAAAATATTAATTACAAATAGGCTCTAAATATCTTCTGTGTGACGTTTGATGAGATCGGCAAAAATCTGATGTCAGTGGACTATGTTTGCTGATTTCTTTATAATCCGATAAGGCTGCTGAATAATTCCTGACTTTAAAAAATGGACAAGGACCATGAATGTGACGACACACAGTCTGACCAAAACCAAACACATTATGAAATATGAGCCCGAACCCCTTTTTTCCCCAATTACAACGCCCCCTAGAGGTCAAAGGTCACCGTTATCTGGAACGTCCTCCTGATGGGGTCTGAAGTCCATTTACTGAATTCAGTTTTGACACATAAAAGCGTTGCTGAGACATGAGCTTACATCCTGTGTGGCTGTTATGATTAAATGGTTGTAAATTTTGATTTTGTGTCAAATTTAATGTCGATTGGACCAAAATGGCTGCTGAACTTTTAGAGATTGCTTCATAGATTCCAGGGATGCCAAGTTTTTGTAAAATGGATACAAAAGTTCCAAAGTTCTGTCCAGAAGTGCAATTCCAACTTTGACCAGTTGGCGGTGCTATAGAGTTCGAGACAGCAACGTGCGACAAATTACACAACTTTTACACAACTGTACTGTTCTATGTGCTGCCATGAAGCAGAACACAATCAGGCTTCACTGCTTTGCTGCATGGCCCCAATAATAAATAAGTCGTGTAAAGTCGTAATATTGCCGCGTTTCATCGGTAATTATGAAATCAGCAATAAAACATACAGTAAAGCGCACAGCACCGATGTAACAAGCAACAGCTCATAGCTCGGCATGAGTTAAAATGGATAAGGTGCAGTCGTCTGTAATAGTCAGTAAAAGTGAGTAATCTGGGTGTGAATTATGTAATAAAGTAAAGTCCAGTGTGTGGATGGGAGGAGGAAGGGAGGGAGGGGTGGTGCTGAGGTGGATGCTGGTGCCAGTAAACCTGCTGATGGAGCGGGAGGGAGGGCCGCGCCGCCAGATAACAGCCGATACGTCACGGACAGCTGGGAATGTTTATCAAACCTGTTTTTGTGAAGTTCATGCACTGGGACACGTGGAGCCAGCGTGGGGGGATCCACAACTTGTTCAGGGGGTTTGAACCTGTGATGATCTGTGCCACATGAGGTGTCCGCATATGGTCATTTTGCTTTTAAATTTTGCTTTGGAAGAAGAGTTTGGAAGAATTTGCAAAAGTTTACAGATCTTTTGATTCCTGTTCTTGCCCCCTGATATTCCTGTTTCATATTATACACTTTTTACTGGGACTCAATTGAGGTTTTAAAAAAAAATATAAAAAAATAAAAATAGAAAAACACACAACACAATGTACAAATTCGCAGAATTTGTTGATCTGCATACACAGTATGCATTATGGACATAGAAAGGAGAGAAAATGCTAATAAATAGTAAGAAAAAAGTATGCATAAGCAAGGATATATACATACATACATGCACGTACATACCTACATACATACACATACACACATATTTACATATATATATATATATATATGGACATACATATCCACGCACATACCCACATGTACACATACATAGCCAATGCACACTTAAGGTGCAGGGTGTGTGTGAAGAGAAAAAGTGACCAGTGAAAAAGTGACAGAGTGACTACACTACATATATATATATATATATATATATATATATATATATATATATATATATATATATATATATATATACAGTATATATATGTATATAATATTATATTATAAGAAATGTTGGCATTTTTCATCAATTTCATTACCTCATAACTACAAGTATATATATATATATATACATATATATATACACTGAGCCGTATATGTATATATATGTATATATATATATCCTCCCGTAAAAATCTTGCATGGAAATTTTTCTGTATTTTCTATTTAGATTGTTACTTGTATTATATTAATATATACAATTATATATATAATATTATAATTAATAATATTGTTCTTAATATTAATGTTTCCTGCTGATTAATAATATTATGTTTTAAGATCTATATATATATATATATATATATATATACTATATATACTATACTATATATACTATACTATACTTGATCAGTGTGTAATATAAATGGTAGGTGTAGTTTAAAATACTGAGACAGAATATCACAAAAAAGAAATTGAAATTATATACACACACACACACACACACACACACACACACACACACACACACACACACACATACTATACTATACACATGTCATTAAAATGTCGATTTGTACCTTTTTTTATAGAATGCATGATCTTTTACACAAAAATGTTAAATGGTGTAACTGAAAAAGAATGATGAATTGTGAATATTTAATCTACCTATAAGTAAATTAAAAAATTGTTGTTGTTATGTGTGAATACTGATTTCCGGTATGTAAGAATACAAAAATAAAAAAAATTAAAAAAAAGTTTTAGAGACATCATCCTATTTAGAATAAAATTAGTAAAAATTAAAAAATGAAATATTGTGATTTACAGTATTAGGTGATTAATCGTACATTTTTTAAAACAATTACATTTTACTGTGATTATAGGCGTATTTACAGTATTGGGTGAGTAACAATTACAGTAGAGTAACTCTGACTACAGTATTCAGTAGATATTTTGGTAAAATATGTAAAATACACAGAAATCACAGTGACGTTACTGTGTTTAACACAGTAAATAACTGTGTATTACATGAGATTCACAGTGTGTATTTCAGTTTGATGAAATGTGAACACCAACATGTGCACACATTTTTAAATATCATGACGATCAATGAAACAGTTGCTGAAATATATTTAAAGCATTCTGATAGTGTGTTAAAATAATAAAATAATAAATAATAAAGTTAGGCTGCATGCTGTTTTTATCACAGCTCTTTGTCTCTTAATAGGATTATATTACATAACTTGTATGTAATAATCTGTGTAAGAAAGTGAAACTTCTGCATATTGATTTGTTTTCCTCTTTTTAAAACCGCATTAATACCATGTTACATTATCTAGTAAAGATTTCCACAGCTGAAATTGGGAAAAAAAAGTCCTTTGAGGGTTAGGTGGATAAAAACAAGTCTTTACACCGAACATTCTTTCACATTCATTGTTCTTACAGCACAGGTTGGCACATACACACATAAACACACAGTAGGGAATAGAAAAGCTTCTCTAAAGCTTTGGAGAAAACGTGGAGGTTTTATTGTGACCAGACGAAGACAAACGGTGCCAAGGCCAAGCAGCAGCGAGAATATTCACTATCAAACTGCACGAGCACAGATTAGCCTGTGGAATTAACCCATTAACTTCTGGAGTTAAGATATATATATATATAAAAAAATGAAACGGGGATAAAGAGTAAAACGCTCGCAGCTCATCCGCCACAATGGCCGGAGCATGACAGGAGCCGTGCTCTCGCTCTGTGTTTCCCATCACACTGAGCCGTGTTTTCCTTGATGTCGGCCAACCGATATCCGTCATGCTTTTTCATCACGGCCACCGAACCGTTTCGTTTTTTTGTTTTTTTTCCTCGGCTCAGCCTGCAGCTCAGGTGATGGAGCAGATCAGAACCACCCGTTCAGTCCAGGCAAACGGGGTCTGGGAAGCAACACTTCCAACCTCCGGATCGAATGGCAGAGCCATTTCAACATTTATACGGCGGTCTGGATATGTGTAGCAGATATCTGTAATTCACTTTAGCCCCTAGACAACAAAGGACATTACACATATTCACTTTATTCTTCCTGTCCACAATTGTCATTTCAGATGCACCCATCCACAACTACAACCTTCCTATAGAACATCAATATTACCATGTCTGCTACGTACATTACAGATATCTGCAACTAAATTATGAATAGTGGTGATTCCAGTTTGAGATATCTTAACTCACCACAATTAAGTTTTGACTAGGTGAACAAATGTTGTAGATATCTGTATCTGGAGTTATGACTAGTCAAATTAATATTATATATATAATAATAAGATATGTAATTACAGACATCTTGACTTACAGTTTCCTGCACAAATTACCATAGAGAAACTTCACATTTAATTTATCTGTAACTTTCATTGTACCTATTGTTAATACTGAAGTACAGATATCCACGACTGTCATTTAATGAGATTTTATGAGATGAACTCAATGTCATTGCAGACATGTGTAATTGCGTCTTGAATGAAAGATGCAACTACAACTAGTCAGACAGACGATAAAACATCATTAAACATAAACGATGTTAATTGTGGCAGGTCAAATTTAGCCTTTAAACAATAAACTGGCTTTCCATAAATCTGATTAAGGTGTGTGTGTGTGTGTGTGTGTGTGTGTGTGTGTGTGTGTGTGTGTGTGTGTGTGTGTGTGTGATGGAGGGGAATAAATCAGATGTTTTGGACAAAGGCATCTCATTTAATGCACTGTCACCTCAGGGGGACAGAATCATTGAGAATTAACTACGTATGAGCAACACAGTTCATCCTAGGGGTGGAGCCTCCTGTGGCCAGAACAGGAAGTGCACCCAATTGGGTGAAAATGATAGAATCAAACTGCTGACACTAAAAGAATATTAATTATATTAATATTTTTTTTAGCTATGTCCAGAGATCTTGATATTCATCTACAACTCTGACCCTTGGAAGCTATTTTTTTACCCAGTGCCTTGTTTATGACAAAAAAAATAATGCAGCTGTTGGATGTTTTATACTTCTTTCTCCTGGTTGAAGGACCTGATATTTTTTTTATACTTGGAAAAAATTTAAATATGCAATAAGAGGTCGAACTCTATTGCATATAACTCACAGTTAAAAACTAAAAGTTTTTAACTGTGATATATTTAGTATTTATGTTATAATTATTATTTATTTGCTAATTAAAATTTTATCTTAAAACTTTTTCTTTATTTACATAATAAAACACAATAAAAAAATGTGACACCCATGTATTCAGGATATTTTTAACATTTTCACAGATAAATTGTCCTTATAAATAGGCTATACATTTGTAAAAATGTTTATTAAAAAATACATACTATACATGCATCTTCTATTTTATGATTTCTATAAACTTGGTGATGTTAAATGGAGTCATTGACTGCAGTTTGCATCATCTTCTCTCTACAGAAAAAAAAGGAATCCACTCAACCTTGATATGAACGTATCTCTGCAATTACCCGTGATCAGTTCAGCCAATTAAAGCAGGGCTACAGGCGGTGTAGGAGCAGGGTGGAGGTTTGATGATATATGATGTTACTTTCTACTATGTGTCTGACCACTCCATAAAATGCACTCGCATAAAATAAGCTATTTAAGGGATAATTAGCGATTCAGTGAGTGTGTTTTTTCATTACCTAAACTCTCAACACATGTACACACCTACAGCTCACTATTATCAAAATGTCACTTTCACACATTGTAAAATAAACACTTACAGCAGATGGATTTACTTTAAGTTCTCAACAGATATTTTTATTGCTCGTAAATTGTCTTTTCTACAGCAGATTCTTTTGAGGCCTCTCTACAATTTTTTGTCGGGTGATTGATTCATCTCGGAGCAGCTTCGTAGAATGTGCAGTTTATGGAAAAAAAAAAAAAGGGACACAGAAAGTGACGGAATTGCCTCTGGGACAGGGAATTACTGCGAGAGAAAACAAATATAAAATAAATATATAGCTGTTGGGCACCGTTCCAGTGTGAAGATACAAAATACACAAACAAAAAAAGGTGAAGAAGATATATTAAAGAAAAACACAAAGTCTCTCCCCCGTCCTTGTCCAACTTGTCTCCTTTTCAGCTATTTTTCAGCCTATACCGATAAATGGGCTGCTTTTATATAGAGAGGTTTTTAGTCTTTTGACCACTCAAAGTGCTTTTGCACTACATCCATTCACTCATTCAGACACATTCATGCACTGATATAATCCAAGGATGCCATTTTTTTTAAATAATGTGTCCAGCAGCAATTTGAGAAATTTCTCCTCACTTCAACTCGGCACTTAAAATGTACCAAAATGGGGTCCTTGTTGAAAAATGGCAGTAATTCTGGGTGTAGAAATAAAACAGATCCGTGTGAGCTCGGAGGAAGTTGGTTCTGCACCACATGTGCTACAGGAAGTGGAAATGTTTGTATTATAAGAAATGTTGGCATTTGTCATCAAGGACCTAATTTCATAACTACAAGTGTGATGTGTGTGTGTGTGTATATATATATATGTATATATATATATATATATATATATATTATATAGTATTATATATATTTAATTAATATATGAGATTATAATTATTAATAGTATTATTAATGTTTCCTGCTAATTAATAACTATCTTTATGATATATATAGTATATAATTAATGAATATATAATATAATAATTATTAATAGTATTATTAATGTTGGGCGACACGGTGGTGCGGTGGGTAGCACTGTTGCCTCACAGCAAGAAGGTCGCAGGTTCAAGACCTCCTTGGGGCCTGGGTCTGGGGCCTTTCTGTGTGGAGTTTGCATGTTCTCCCCGTGTCTGCGTGGGTTTTCACCGGGTACTCCGGTTTCCTCCCACAATACAAAAAACATGCTCAGGTTAATTGGTAAACTCTAAATTGCCCATAGGTGTGAGTGTGAGAGTGAATGGTGTGTGAATGGTGTGTGTGCCCCACGATTGGCTGGCGACCATCTGGGGTGTATCCCTGCCTCTCGCCTTAACGCGCTGGGATAGGCTCCAGCAGACCCCTGCGACCCCGAAAGGGAATAAGCGGGATAGACAATGGATGGATGGATGGATTATTAATGTTAATGTTTCCTGCTGATTATCTTTTTGTCAAAATCTTGCATTAAAATTTTTCTGTACTTTATATTTGTTGTGTTTTAGAAATTGGCATTGTTACGTGTTATATATTAATATATGCTAATTAGATACAATATTAAAATTATTATATTATTATTAAAATAATGTTTCCTTCTGATTAATAATATTATATTTTTATGATATATCTAGTATATAATAATTAGTATATAATATTATAGTTATTAATAGTATTATTAATGTTAATGTTTCCTGCCGATTATTAACATTATCTTTTCGTCAAAATCTTGCATGAAATTTTTTCTGTAATTTCTATTTATTGTGTTTTACAAAATTGACATTGTTACTCGTATTATATTAATATATACAATTGAATATATAATATTATCATTGATAATGATTGTTTCCTGCTGATGAATAATATTAAGTTTTTATGATATATATATCCTATCCATACTGAGACAGAATATCACAAAGAATTTGACTTTAAAGAATATTACATATAATATCATATTATATTATATATATATATATATATATATATATATATATATATATATATATATATATATATATATATATATATATATATATATATATATATATATATATATATATATATATATATATATATATAGGTGATTGCTATACCTCTAACTCCCCCCTGAGCTGCTGCAGCACAATGATGAGCACCTGCCAATAATAAGCGGTGGTTAACTGTATCTGTTAAATATTAAACACGTTTATGCTCCAGAGAGTCTGCAGGTTGCAGCAGGTAGCACCCAGGTGAGAAACAGGACACAGGAGCATTCTGCTGTGAACTAGACTACACACACACACACACACACACACGCACACACACACGCTGCCCACAGGACAATAATGTCCTCTGACAGGCTGGTAAGGTCAACCCTGGGGCTGCGAGAGCTTCACTCCAGGGGATTGTTCTCAGACTCTTCCCTTTTTACCCACTTCTATAGTTATTAGTTCAAGGCGTTAGTGTGTGTGTGTGTGTGTGTGTGTGTGTGTGCAACCATGCTCCCTGCAGAGAAGGTAACAGGGGAGGCTACAGCGCAGTAGAAATTAAGTTATGATCACGGAAGCGTATAAACATTCTGATGTATCTGCTTTGTCTGCTGCTGCTCTGCTGGGTGTGTGTGTGTGTGTGTGTGTGTACAAACAGGTAATAATATATTTTTTAAAAGACTGACATTTACATACCTAGAATTTATTGCTGTGAAAGGAGGATAAATTGATTTAAAGAGCATTTGCTGAAAGCCACAAATTACGCTTTTATGAAACTACATAAAAGAGCCGTGCTGTTCATCTTGTGCATAAGAAATAGTCCTTTCCTATTCAGACACTGAAAAATATGCATAAATTATATGTAGTGGAAAAAAATGACGATCATTTTTTGTTCTGTTTTCCCAAACGGGACATGCTAGATTTCTACCTGTAGTAAAGTTTGAGTTCTTTACAAATCTTCTCCACCTGTTTCAGTGCTCTCTGTTTGAAAAGCGAACATTTCATTTCCGTCCAAACTCCCAGTGCTGAACACTGAGCCGTGCGGGGGCTTTAGAGGAATCCCCTCGGATTGCAGCGGGGCGGCGGGGGCGGCCCCCAGAGGATCATCTCAATTCTCGCCACCGCCGACAAGAAAAAGATTTAAGAAATAAAAAAAATAAATCGTCCCCAAAAGGGTTTCTGGGGCCCTGACAGGACACCTGTGTGTCTTGGTTATCCTCGGTGGAGCCGGGTTTGGGACTTTCTGAGCAACTGGTCTCGTTTAGCTTTAGGAGGGGACAGATGCCAAATATACAAAAAGACATTTTTCGTTTTTTACAGCCGGTGTGGTTACAGCCTGGTGAATTATCTGGAGACCTGAAGGACTGGACAACTGCAATCTGATGAGTTTCTGCTTAACAGACTGAAAAGCAACACGGAGGATCCCTCAGGATCTCCTTTGGATCTATAAGGACCTTGTGTGCGTTATATTGTGGGCTGAATTTCTCAATTCTATATGATTTACTTCAATTTTTTTTTTCTCTGTCTTCGGATGCAGATGCCAAAAAACAGCCAAGTGATGTTGCTGTTTTTGTCAATTCAAAAGCAGAAATATCCAACTGGGCCGGTTTGATCGAAATTCCCATCTGTGCCTGACATCAACAGATAATAGTATGGATGAGGATAAAATAGATTTTATGCTCAAGTGGAGTCCGAGCACTCGCCTCCCTTCACTGGGGAACAGAGGGATGTTCTAACAGAGCCTCGGTACAACCAGCAGCCTAAAACATGACGGAGTATTCTGGAAATACAATTTCCATTCCCCCAGATTTTCCTCATTTTATCATGTCTAATGAATGAATTTGCAGTGGTACGTCATACCATTGTCAGAAAGCTCCCTCCTTCAACAGCTGAGCAGGATGAGACGTGTGTGGACAGAAAATGGGGGAAAAAAAGGGATTGAAATATGCAAAGTTAATGTGGATATGGGAGCAGGGGAATATTCAGCGAGTGAATCATCTGCTTTTTTATACTATAGTCATGCATTTGAAAGGACCTCAACACAGTCGTCTGCAAAACGTCAATCAACTGTGGCTTAATAGCAACGCACATGGCATATATTTATATTAACCATACCTGCAAAATATGTCAAAACCATCACTTTCTACTTGGCTTAAAAGCCTAATAATAATAATAATTTTAGTTAGATAATATATTATTTAATACAGTGCATTTAGTTAAACTTTTTTTGTCTTATAGGGCTCATTCTAATTTCTCCCATTTTGTTGAAGCTTATTTTGTAGTCAGGTGTTTCTCATGCACTGACTATTGTGTGGCGCTGCACCACACAATGAACTCATAGTGCCACAAATTGAACAAATCAAACCTGTGAGGTCATTCTCACTCATGTGCACAAAGAGTGAAGGAGAATGTGCAACAGCCACGCACGTGTCGAAAGAATGATGGAGAGGCACGACACTTTCAGTCAAACACAGGTTAACCCCACCTCCCCTATATATATATATATATATATATATATATATATATGATTGAACTGATTCTTGAGTGGTGACACTTACGCACCTCCAGAAACCACAGAACCCCAGCTTTGCTATTTCTCAAACCATGGATTGTGACGTGCAAACATGTTGTTAAAGAGGGTTTAAGAAGGTTCAAGCAGGCGTCTACAACAAGTTTTGCTGTGAGTGTGCACAGATAATCACCCTTGCTACTCAACAGGAGAAGGAACCGACTGACACGCTTCTATCCAAACAAACCGTTGGGATAGCAGCAAGGTTTGGATGGAACCCCTGAAGGTTACAGCAGATCTTTTCCTCCCCTCTGTGGCCACTTCCCTGCCTCCTAGTGGACATCATGGAGTCCTTTCTGGTCACCACCAACACCCGGGACCTCGAGCAGCGGCTCAACATCAGCTCCCTCTTTGAGCAGAGGATCTACTTCCTGCAGCAGCTGAAGAAATTCAATCTGCTAAAGAAGATGACTGTGCGAGTCCTACGCATCCGTCACCTCCTCCATGCTCACCTCCTCCGTCACCATCTGGTGACGCTGCAGCCCAAGTCGACGTGGAGCAAACGTGGAGCAATGGTTTAAGGTGAACTAGATAAAACCTCACGTCCCTGCACTACCTGTGTACGTCAGATCTCAGAAATAAGTCCTGACTTTGACAAAACTTGCATTATTTTGCATTCTTGACTTATGCCGCAGATTATTCTTATTTTATTTATTTTTTTATACATATTTAGTAAGGTTATTCGATTTTCTCATATTGTTAACTGCACCAAAGCAAATTATGTAAGCTGTTGTTCACTTTGATTTAGCCTGGAACTTTGGTTTAGAACATGAGGTTATGTGTTTTGACAGCTAAAACCCATTGCGAAATGAAAGAAGTTCAAGCTGTTCTAAAAACAAGAAAAGCATTTTGTGTCAAAGGAACGAGACGTGGGTTAATTGCAAAGCCCACACACACACACTGATGCTGTGTTAACTATGTTCATTGTTTCAAGCATCCAGGTGCATCACAGTTCCTGGTGAGTGTGCAGCTCGATTTAACCCATAAGTGGATTTCTGCATTTCTGTGATTTAAATTCAGAATTATTTTTATATACAAGTAATAACAGCAATAATGATAATTGAGACACAATCCATAATTAAATGTTCCATCAATATTCCATTTACATGAACAGTTTTCTACAAGAACAAAGTCCTACTTCAACAAAATACGTATAGTATTTGCAGTGGAGTTACAGTGGAGTAAGTATGAAACATTTTTTTGCATTTCCTACACTCCAGTCCATGTTAGGGTTTTTTTGTGAATCTGTATCTGGTAAAAGAAGGAGAGTCCAAGGCTGAGTGGCAAGAGGCCAGCAGCTGGATCAGTGTGTCGTTGGGGGGTATGGGGTCCCTGATCACCCTGCGGGGGCTTGTTAGTGCATCAACATGTCGCGTACGCAGTAAAACTCTCTTCCTCAAGCTGCAGGAATATGTTATTTTTCCCTCACATTCATTCCTTTGACCTCAGACACCTTCCACCATCCAGTTTCCCGATGACACAACACTGGTGGGCCTCATCACTAACGGCGACGAGACCCACTACAGGAAAGAGGTAGAGCTTCTGACCAGATGGTGCAAAAACATCAACCTCCTGCTTATCATCAGCAAGACCAAAAAGATTGTTGTCATCTTCCAGAGAGGCCACACCCAACAACCCCCCACTGACCATCGACGGTGCTGCAGAGGAGCAGCACCAAGTTCCTGGCGGTGCACATCAGCATCTCTACTTCCTGTGCAAACTGAAGTGGGTAAGTGCGCCGCCACCCATCATGACCGCGTTCTTCAGAGGAACCATTGAAAGCATCCTGACCGGCTGCATCACCTTGTGGGGCGGGAGCTGCACTGACTACAACAGGAACGCTCTGCAACGCATCGTGAGAACAGCTGAAAGGATAATCAGTGTACCACTCCCCTCCCTGCAAGACCTTTACACCACCCGCCTCACCGACACAAGTCACCCTGCACACAGTCTGTTCAGCCTCCTGCCCTCTGGAAAGACGTACAGGAGCCTCCGCTCCTGCACCACCAGACTCACGAACAGCTTCTTCCACCAGGCCGTGAGTCTGCTGAACTCTCTCCCCTTCTCCCTCTCACCCTCAGCCTCAGCCAGAAGGAACAGCAGGCTGGCAGACCCAGTCTAGGTCACTGGACTTTTGCCCCCCCCATGCAAAAGTTGCACACACTTGCTGCTGCTATATTTGTACTTATATTGTTATTGCACTAGCTATTACATCACAACTACCTCATAATGCACACAGCTGGGACAATCAGTGTTGTCTTGTTGGATTTGTCATTCCATAACCTGCTACTCATGTCTTGTCCTGTCATACATGGTTTTCGTTCCTAGTTTAGCAACACTAGGCAGAAGTAGCCTAAAGCTGCTGCACTTTACCATTGTAGTTTAGCATTGTCTGGTCTTGCGCACCTGCACTTTAATGTTGTTGTACATGTAAAACGCATAGGATGGTGAGAAACGCAATTCCGATTCCTTTGTATGTCAAGTACATGTGAAGAAATTGACAATAAAATTGACTTTTGACTTATCTTGCGTGTATGTTCCCCACATATAAACTACTGTGATACTCAGTCTGGGAGTTTTAACCCATAAGGACCCACAGTGACACCAGTTCAATAACAACTTTAGTTCCCCCAGACTCTTCCTTGTTAGGTTTTATGTCTGAACTTAACTCATTAAGTCCCAAAGTGACATTTACTAATCATCCTAATATAGAATATGTTTACCACTAATGCCCAATGGTACATACGTGCTAAAATACAGATCTTTGGGAATAAAAAGTATTTAGCCCATTTTCCTTTAAGGATGAATGTGTGTAGGTTCTTATGGGTTAAATTATGGAACAGTGTGGTGATTGACGCATGACACAGAATTAAAGGTGTTTGTATGGGATACACACTCCTCTGTCCACCTCTGAGAAGCTGTGAAGTTGGTGTCGCTGGTGAAGAATCTTTATCTTCTCTGTTTTTCCACATCAAGTGTTTGTCTCCAGCTGACGCTGTCTTCTCTCACAAAGACTACCTTCATGTCCAACCATGGCGTCCATACACTACCACTATGTTCACTACATACATGCCCAGACCACCTCAGTCTGGCCTCGGTGGATATATCTGTGAAAGCTCCATGCACCGTGTCCTGTCCCCTCTGACAAACTCATTCCTGATCCAGTCACTCCTTGAGAAAACGCTCAGCATCTTCACCTCCGCCTCCTGTTGGGGTTGTCTCCAGCCAAAACTGGTTTGTACACCTTTCCTCTTCATTTCAGCCAAAACTCTGCTATCACACAGTGCATTCATATTCATAAGGGGCCGAATCCTCTCTCTCTCTCTCTGTCTCTCTGTCTCTCTCTCTCTCTCTCTCTCTCTCTCTCTCCTCCTCCTCAGCACCGCGGACAGCGAACGGCTCCGCGCTTCATTTCTCAGATTTATCGGACTAAATTGGCCACGTTTACTTCGCAGTTCTCAAATCCGTCATTCGATCACATAGAAACTTGGACTCCAGAGTAAGTCTGCTCTTATATTGATTTCTGCATAAATTCATTTACGCGGTGACAAAAGGAAAATCTATATGATTGAACTTCACATTATGGAATAGACGCGTAACGCTTGTTGTTAAGGAGACTCGCGCTGCGTAAAAGACGTGGCACTTCTCCCGGTGACACTCCTGCGTGTGTGTGCGTGTGTGTGCGTGTGTGTGTGTGATCGCAGTGGCTGTTGCAGGTCGGTAACAACATGTTAATTTGATGTTGATGTTTTCCTCCGACCGCGTGGAGTCGGCGGATAACGCGCGAGAAGACGCAACACGAGGCTTTCCGGAGACTCACCTTCCCTCCTTTAGACCAACTCTACTGAAAAACAGCTCAACCACATTCCCACCTTTTTTTTTCCTCAATTCAAACTTTGAAGTTGGATGCAATGAGAACTTTGCTCTAAAAAGAATCTTCGTCTGGACTGCTTGGTGCCAACTTTCCCTCCTCCTCCTTCTCTGAACGACTACAATGGAACCTTTTGACCCGAGCGGTTGGATCCCTCCGTGGTCCGACTTCAATTCCTCCTCCACCTCCTCTGCAGCCTCCTCGCCATTCCTCCCCAACACCTCCTCCAACTCGTCCTTGCAGAGCGTCCCGTTCCAGGGCAACAGCAGCCTGGTGACGGCGCTGTCCCTCACCGTGTTCATGGTGGGCCTGACGGGCAACACCCTGGCCATCTACGTGGTGCTGCACTACGCCAAGATGAAGACCGTCACCAACATCTACATCCTGAACCTGGCGGTGGCCGACGAGCTCTACATCCTGGGGCTCCCCTTCCTCACTACGCAGAACGTGCTCTCCTACTGGCCCTTCGGCTCCTTCATGTGCCGCGTGGTCATGACGGCGGACTCCATGAACCAGTTCACGTCCATCTTCTGCCTGACGGTCATGTCCATCGACCGCTACCTGGCCGTGGTGCACCCCATCCGCAGCACCAAGTGGCGACACCCGCGCGTGGCCAAGCTGGTGAGCGCGGCCGTGTGGGCCGTGTCCTTCGTGGTGGTGCTGCCCGTGGTCATCTTCTCCGATGTCCAGGTACGAGTATGGCCGAAACCTCACCCTTGTCTACTCAGTCCACTTTAAAACCTTTGAAAGGTCTTCTGCAAAGCAGAAATTCCTTTAAATATGCTAAAAGCAGACAATGGAATTCACATTTTCCCCCTTTAAAATGAGTCTAGGCCAGGGGTCACCAACCCTGGTCCTGGAGGACCACAGGAGCCCTCCAGGACCAGGGTTGGCTTTACTTTTCTTTGATCATTCATTTTTCCTTTAGGACACATTTAACTCCTGCAATATGATCTGGCCAGAGCCTCGAGATGTGTGGTCAACCGCCTTCATTCTCTACACCGCCACACTGGGCTTCTTTGGACCACTGCTCATCATCTGCCTCTGCTACCTTCTTATCGTCATCAAGGTGTGTGTGAATGCTATAGAGAAGGTTAGAATACAAAAGCGTCTTCATCAGTGGTTCTTAGCCTGGGTTCGATCGAACCCTAAGGGTTCGGTGAGTCGGTCTCGGGGGTTCGGTGGAGCCTCCACCACAGAGGTCCACCCCTTACTCTAGTCTGCAGTTAGTGGGCACAGTCATTGCAAGCGTTAGGGTTAGGGTGCGGGGTTGAGCATATGAAACTGGTGGGGTTTGGGGCATCCAACAAGGTTAAGAACCACTGGTCTACATCTACAAAGTGATCATCTCTGTACAGATCCTTTCCAGGAAAACTTTGTAATTTATGTTCTTATATACGTCCACTGTCTAGTCCTTGCAGGTTCATGTTTATATGTCCTATTGTCCATGTCTTGTCCAAGTATGCCAGCATGAGAAAAAGCAAAACTTGAATCACAATGACCTTACATCTACCATCTGTCATGCAGGTGAAGTCCTCGGGGGCACGTGCTGGCTTCACCAAGCGGCGGCGCTCGGAGTGCAAGGTGACGCGGATGGTGGTGGTGATCGTGGTGGTGTTCGTGCTCTGCTGGCTGCCCTTCTTCATCATCAACATCGTCAACCTGGTGGTCATCATCCCCGAGTCCAGCACCACGGCGGGCATCTACTTCTTCGCCGTCATCCTGTCGTACGCCAACTCCTGCGCCAACCCGGTGCTCTACGGCTTCCTGTCGGACAACTTCAAGCAGAGTTTCAGAAAAGTAGGTCCGCCGTTGTTTATTAGCGAGGCTCATTTACAGTCCCGCCTTCCTCAGTCAGATTCTTGAAATTATTCCAGTCCAGCACGTCATCATGGTATCTCTCTCTGAGGCGTTTGATGTCATCTCCATCTCTGACCCCCCCTGGGAATCCATCAACATCGCCAAAAATGTACATTTTTAGAATCCCTGCATTCTTTTATGCAGGCTTTGACAGCCCATTTGATCAGCAATGCGTCTGACCATGAGATTGCTTGCAAAGCGGAAATAGAAAGAGCTAAAAATGAATGAATGTCTTTCAGCACATTGCTTTGGTTTCATTGTTTGCAACTTTTTTCCTTCACTTTTCAACTTTTCTACTTTACTCCTGCTTTTACCAGTGGAAAAGCTGTAATAAATACACAGTTAGTTGGTAAACATAGCAGATGATTTAGCAGAAAAAAGTTTTATTTTTTTTTGGTCCACCCCAGGCAATAGCATTGTTACTAATTAGCACATAGACTATAGTTTTTTTCTTTTACCTGATTGTCTGCATTCAATCTGCAACTCAAGCTGCAATCAAACCCTGATTAGACGACTGGAATAGAAAAAGACCACCACTCTAAGCTCCGCTGAAGCCCCGTGTGCGTATTTTTATCTCACAATCATATCATCTTGGATCTGAGGTTTGATATTTTTCTTTTCAGCCCCACAGTGTTGTAACTCTCATTGTTACTCCATGAATATCAACTGATGTAGAGATCAAAAGTAAGGAGAGAGTATGTAACAAATTAATCAAATATTTGTTATATACTCTCTTGGTAATACCCTGCATAAACTAATTTAATTATTTGGTCCACACCAGGCAATAAGATGTTTACTAATTAGCATATAGATTCCATTGTGGTCCAATATCACACCTGCAAACAAACCAAAACTGGTCTGATCATCTTCCAGTATAAATAAACACCAACTCTGACTCACTATGGAACAACATATTCACTTCTTATCTTTATCTTCCTGTATTACGTCCTCTGTATTGGCCATTTTTGGCAGAATATTAAGTTCCAAACCGAGTCGCTGGTACATCTGGAAAACAATCTGCTGATGCTCTGGAGTCACTTAAGATGCATAGCGCATCATTTCAGGCAGCGGAGACGAGCTTTTTTCATGAATAAACAAGGTCATATGGGACAAATATTATTCCAAAGACCCACAAGGTAGCCAAAAATAATTAATATCCCCTCATTTGGACTCAAATTCATATTCTCAAGTTTGTCATTTGGGAACTGGGACCGCTTCTTTTTGGAGGTCTTCGTCCACTTGATGTCGGGCAGCTGTGCGTTTGATGCTTCCACACCAACAAAAATGAACTCATAATGAATACTAAATGTTCTCTGTGTCCACTTGAAGTGTAAATAAGACACTATCTGTTAACACAATCACAATATCAACCACACAAGGTGAAAATATATTATAGATATTTCTGTTATTGGCCTATTGTGCTGCCCCCAAGTGGCCAGAAAAATCACATAATACAACTTTATAAATATTTGGTTCTCATGGATGTACTATAAGAACTGGATTCTGGACACGAAGGCTTGTCCATTCATTTTTTAGGATTTTTTTGTTTTTATTTCATCTCAACTTAAAGTCATGGCATGTAGAATTTGAAATATGTATAATTTGGTGCCATCCAGTGGTTTTACCTAGAACGAGCCATCAATTCATTGTGCTGCACCTCCAAGGATCAAACCCTAAGAGCCTGGATTTTGTGGATTTTTCTCTATCGTTAAGTCTACTTCCATTTGTGTATGCCAGCCTCTACAGATAACCGCTGTGGCTCTGCGAGGGTTGTGTGTGAGGAGTGTGAGGTGCAAGGCCAACGGCGTCGACGACAACGAGCCGGGGGCTCAGCGTGCCGAGAGGTCCACAGCTAATGACTGCATCCTGCTGTCCTCTAACAACCAGGTCTACCACGACCCCCAGAGCAGCCAGGTACTGCTGATGCAACACCGATGCTGTTGTCTTTCTGTGTCTAGGAACCAATGTTTTTTGGCAAGTATTTTTTCCTGCAGCTGGAAGTAGACAAAAATTACACTTCCTTGAAGGGCCACTTGAGGTCAAAGTGAATCAATCCCCATGTAAAAATGCACAACTTTGCAGATGAACTAAAAATGTTTACAGCCTAGTGCAAAAAAATGGATTCGTTCTTTATAGCCAATATCTCATTCATGCCAACTATACAATCAGCCCATTTAAATTTGATGCATAATTAAGTGCATAGCTGATTGCAAGGTGCTGCTCCTCCCTAGCTCCACACTCTCGTTCAAATATGGTCAATATCTGGCTTGGATTGTGACTGTCAAATGACTAATTCAAGGTGTCAACACCACAAACCAATGGGTGATGTAATGGTTGCTATGTGCATTACTCATAGTGTATGGCACACACAGTCATTTCTCTATAAACACACACACACACACACACACACACACAACTGCAGCTTCTCCAGACCTGATCAGACTGTTCAGAGCGGTACAATCCCCGCCATGAGGGAGTAAAATGAAGGGAGGACATTTATCTTTGTTTGATAAGGTTGAGCGTGAAGTTAGGCTATGCTGCCGGCTTCCTGAGAGAAAAAGAGACAAAGAGAGAGAGAGAGCAGCAGTGGTCGAGCGAGCTACAGGCTGAATAAAGACTGTGAGCGACGGTGGCGAGAAGGCCGGTAGAAGAGAGAAGCGAAAATTTATTTTCTGGTTCTTATCACAGCCTTTAGTACAAATAAACACACCGACATCTCCTCACAGCCCTGTGGGAAGGTGGCAGATTGCCTGATCCTGTGTGAGTAGGGCCTAATACAATAAGCTACAGCTTCTATAATAGTCAATGAATGTCCCTGGTGGGGAAAACAGGAAAATGTATGGTTTGATGGACCATAAAGAGCTGGAAGTTAGTCGTTTATAATAGACTTAGACTAGAATATAAGAGCTGGGATTGAACAGCTGAAATCAAACAAACATCATGGCTACAGGTATTATCATCCAGCAATAATGAGCAAAGTGTAAATGGCCTTTTAGTGTAGAAAAACTCACCTCACACATTCAGACAAACACTCGGTTGCTGCGGTTCTCTGAAACACAGATGAGTCAGCTCTCCTATAGAAAAACACCCAACACTTCACTTCAGTCAGCAGGTGTGTGTGTGTGTGTGTGTGTGTGTGTAGGCTCAACTAATTGATGAAGGATGGTGAATTACTGCCACTGAGGAAGCAGTGATTAGGAAACATTCTTAGGGATGGCAGTGAAAGATTGTGAGGGTATGCTTGAATGTGTGTGTGTGTGTGTGTGTGTGTGTGTGTGTGTGTGTGTGTGTGTGTGTGTGTGTGTGTGTTTGAGTCAACCGGATCCCGGATATCAAAAGTACAGCTTCCTCCATGAGTCACATCTTGGAGTCCAAGTGTTCAAATATTGATGCAGGCATCACTCTGTTGTAAAATCATTTCTCTTTCTCTTCATGTGACAGGATTGCAAAGAGAGTAAATTAATATTAAATCTGCACACACACACACAAACACACACACACACACACACACACACACACACACACACACACACCCGTGGGTTTACTAGTTCACATGCCTGTTTCCAAAAATCATAAGGATTGTTTCAGGCATAAAGTTTCTCTCTTCATCCTCCCAACCCACAAACAATAAATAATTTTGACAGATTCTCAGCAGCGCTCAGGTCGTGACCACACAGCGATTCCATATTAAAGCTTAATGTAAAAGTGATGATGGACTACCTTGCATAAAATCAGTGTATTGGTTTTGTGAGCGTGACAGAGAGAGTGATGTGGAAAAACACAGCAAAGTGATTATTATTCAGCTTTTTTTTTTTTTTTTTTTTTTTTTTTTGCCAAATCATGTTGTTTCCTCACGGCCCCAATAGCAGAAGTATTCAGAAACCCAATTCGTTGGCTGGAAACCTTTGTTTTAAAGACGAATGTGTCATTGTCAGTGGTTCCTATTTTCTGCGCTGTAATGGGCATTGATGCCTCGCTCTATTTTTATTTTTCATCCAGGTCGGGATTGTTATCACGATGTTTCGCAAACACAAGAAACAAAAAAAACACACGAAACTTTCAGCTAAACTCGCCAGTAGCAGCAGCAGCAGCTGCAGGGTTTATCCTGATTCCTGTTGCGCCGCCATCTGCTTCAGAAGCCAAAATAAGGAGGAGGATAATTCCCATTAGTGATGAAAAATAAACTCCTCTAAAGTTAAACTGCAACAAGGAGTAACTTGTTTATTTTGGGCACATCACATAGAAAAATATGATTCTAATAGATACCAAAATTAGGATCTAGGTTGAAAACTGGAAAATAAGGCGACGGAGCTCAGGCTCTCCTGTTTAAATCATTACATCCAACACATATATTGTGTGAGAAAAGTCTCGGCTACTACACTAAATAAAGTAATTTTGTCTGTAGGAAGCACAATTCATTCTGGTACATGGAAAGGGTCAAAGTTCACACTAGGTTTCCAAATGACACAAAATAGAAACGACTGTGTGTGCCATTCGCACATAGCAGCCATTACAACTCCAACGAGAGTGTGGAGCTAGGGAGGAGCGGCACCTTGCAATTAGCTATGCATCAAATTGCACTAGTTCAAGTTACATGCATCTATCTTATCATAATTCCTGGATTATTTAGGTTATAGCACATTTTTCCCAAATGACATTCACTGTAAAACAGGATTTTTATTAGGTGGAGATAGAATTCAGCTCGTTTTGCTTAGATTTTCCTTTATTTGCTCTGTCACAGCAACACCTGAATTGACTCTTCTGTAGTCGCCCACATGTTGTACCTGTTCCTCTGAAGCCAGATTTATGTACAAAGCCCATGTGGCTGTGGGGATTTTTTCATATTTGCTGTGGGTATGTCATTTAGAGCAAGACCTGGTTGAACATCCTGCCCTTCGTCTCTCACATGTTTTTTCTTTCACGCTGCTCTCCCCTCTCTGAAGATCTCTCCCCACCCTTCAGCCTCGCTCAGCTCTCACATGGCTGCAGACCTGCACCGCTGCCCGCCCCCCTCCACTTCCCAAGGACTCAAACCCACCACCACCACTGCCACCGCCACCGCAGCCGTGACCTTCACGGCCGCCTCCATGGATCCTCCCACCATCGCTGCCCTGACTACACCGTCCCCGTCTGCCTCCACGCTTCCACAGGAGCAGTAACTAAAACGGGCAAAGGGCCGTATAGAACTATCAATCACTGTCTGTGAGGAGGCAGAAACAAAAAGGCAGGAGAAGATGGAGGAAGAGTTCTATTTTCCCCCTGAGGTTACAATATAAATATAAACATTGTGTATGCATGCTTATTCTAAATGTACGGTGTCATTTGTGCTCCATGTTGGTGGAAAGACCTCATGAATAATTTCCCATACCTTGATGTGTATCCGCTGAAGCTGTGACACTGGTGAATCTAAACACAGAGACTCACCCCGGTTATTTTCCATTCCACCCTTCCGTCTGACATAAGTGCCTTTTTTTTTTTTTTTCCCAGTTGCTCTCAGAAATCCCGTCATGGCTCCTAAACGGACACAGAAGCATTCGCACTTTACTTCTCTCACCTCCCGATTTACTTGTCACACGACAACAAAACTGTCGCCGAGGATACATTGAAACCAAATCATTCCACTTCACGCTGCCGCTCGCTCACATTAACCTGACTTATTGGAGTGGGTAAATGGTGATGAATGGAGTCCATAAATCACAATGTACATCTGTTCGGCCTGTCAGCGGTGAGTCATCTTAGCATTTCCAGGAAACACCTTGTCTGTAGCTCATCACGTAGCCGGCGGTGAACACAGGACCGTTGACCTCTTTGTGCATGTGCTGCTGTTGACGGTACACGTGTTTGTGGATGTAATAATGATAACATCATTTTTTTAAAAGCACCTTTCATGCATAAAATGCAGCTTAAAGTGAATGTGCATTCGTGGCCGTTTTGTACACATTTTCTTTCTGCAGAAGTGGAAATATTGGTAAATCCAGATTGAATGTATTGCTGCTAGCATTGTTGTCTGAACACGCTTTGCTTCTTGTTTATTGTGTAGCGGACACAGTTATTTTTTTGATTATTATTATTATTAAAAAGTCAGAATAATACCTCAGCTTGCACAGCCTCCAGTGGTTTTGGCCTTTTGAAATTCTTATATTGCCGTTATGTCTGCCTGTAAGCTTTTATTGTGAAAGGCTCCAGTAAGGATTTAGATAACATTTTTTTGTATTTTTTTTTTTATTGGTTGCTAGGTGTCTTTTAATATTGTGTAACGGTACAACAGATGGATTAATTGCATCAGCCAAAGCAGGTAACCATAGCAACAATCGGCCCTATTAAACAATAAAATCATTCACATAACGTTGGTGGTCACAATACGAGCACAAAAACATCTGTATCAGAAAGCTGTATAGAAACTATTTTCTGCTCTGCTATCATATCAGCCCGCAAACAAATCTCTTTATAAAGAAGTTACAATTTGGAGAAAGGTTATAATAAAAAATATAATAATAGTAATAATGACGCTCCCATCAATGGGATGAGTTTACTGTCATTCACCTCTCACACTGTGGCGATAATGGATGGTTGTTTTTGTGCTTTTTTAATGTCTTTTATCTGCATGAATAAATAAAAAATAGGGAGAATTTGGCGTGCAGTCAAAGAAATGCGGTTGTGTATTTTCACCAGAAGATTTGTAGCTGTCGGGATGTTTTGTTGCCCCTGTGCTCGTTAGGCTTCTGCGAAATAAAAACAGCGTGGTCATAAACCAGAGGCTCCTGCTTTCTGTGTGATGGAGACTGACAATCGCTGCATAAACACGAGCCGCCTGCACCTGTAACCGGGCTGAGAGCAGACAGAACCCACAGGGGGCTGCAGGCTGGGCCACGGGACGGCCTGGCGCTTCCCTTCACACACAAATCCTCCTGTTTATCCGCTAGAAGACCGGAAACCGCGGGTGCTTTTGCATGTTTTACAGATGGTCTTATTCACATACAATATCATGCAACCATATGTGTTTATCGTATCTCACATGTCAATATGTTGTCCTGCAAAATAAGATGATTTATGTGCTTCGAAATAGGAATTCTGAGGTTGCCCGACAACGCAATGCGACATGAGCAGGATGCTCCTTTTTTTTCCAGAGCTCTTAATGACATCCCACATGAAGCATCGCATTGGGACTCAAGTAAAAAAAAAGTGTTTTTCCTTCTTCTTACTTTAATTAGATTTGTGAGCTTCCACTTTGCTGAGTGATAATTGTGCAGCTTTTTTGCACTAGAAGTCTGTTTTTACACATTTATCTGCTGAGGAAAGGACAATTTAATATTCAACGTGTTGGAGGTTTCCTAAAGTTAAAATCAACATCCGACACACACACACACACACACACACGGTAAATATGGTCACTTGCAAATTCTAACAAACAAGCCTTCTCACCTTCTCTTGAGTTTTTGTTCAAGTTTTTGACTGAAATGTTGCACCATCATCTTAACTTATTTATACGGGTGATAGCGAGGTCTGGCAGAAATCACATTATTATGTAGTATATGACTGTGTGTGTGTGTGTGTGTGTGTCCCTTTTCCTAGAAGGGCCTTTGGATACAGCTCATCTGTGTAATGACCAGAGATGTGGGATGTCAGCTTGACACTTTCACATTTCTCATGTAGCCTCACACACACACACACACACACACACACACACACACACACCAACGCAGCCAAATGTCATTCAGACCCACTTTAACCCTAAACCAGCTTCAAATAAGTAGTTATATTTAGTCAAATCGTAATAAGGTAAATAAAGGAATGGAAATATTATCTTTGAATGTAACAGGAATTTTTGCTTTTTTATTTGTATCACGCTTTGCTGCAGCCGTGAGCTGAAAAAAAAAAAGTTCAGCGATAACACTGCTGCTGATAATAATTGAAGTACATAATTTATATTACACACACTACACTCCGGAAGCCTTGTCATTTTAAATACATTATAAAGTGATTTATAAATGCTAACTAATGAGTCATATTCATCTCATACATTGTAAACAGCTCAAGTAAAACTCATGAGTCTGATTGTGGTAATTGTGGGTTGTGAGTGACTCCAATGTTCCAATTCTAAACCTGATCATTAAGTTCAATTAGCCCGTTCCACCTCTATAAAAATCATAATTGCCATTGCCAGCATCTCCTGCAGAATGCTTCCTCCCTGGATTA
Source organism: Eupleurogrammus muticus (assembly GCA_036785175.1). Classification (NCBI taxonomy): domain Eukaryota; kingdom Metazoa; phylum Chordata; class Actinopteri; order Scombriformes; family Trichiuridae; genus Eupleurogrammus; species Eupleurogrammus muticus. The sequence continues at coordinate 26,989,830 of JAYKQN010000003.1, forward strand.
GCCGCCAAAAGAAAGAAGAGAATTAACGCGTGGCCCACAGGGCCAGAGATGTACGATTGTAGAGAATTAATTGCTAATGTGATTTTTTAAGATGAAGAAGAAGGGCTGCATCTTTTAAATTATTTGATGGTATTCCAAGGGAGCACTAAAATCAAATTAAAAATCAGAACATTTAAAAAAGAAGACGGTACGCTTCAACCCAACGAACTGTGCAGAAAAGCAGCAGTTTTGTCATATACTGTATATATATAGATATAGATATATATATCTATATATATATGTGAGACAATCAATGATACATTTGACATAAAACATTTATTATAACTGACAACTGCAGAAAATTACATAACACCTCACAACAATGTACATTTTGAAGGAATTCTGGAGTTTTCAATTACATTCTTGTATTCTATGGATGGACTTTTCCATCTTTTAAGAAAGCACAAACAACAACGGCTGCCAGAGAATATAGAAAAATTCAAGCCTCCAAAGTTAGTTATTAAAATAAGCTGCAAGATAAGTTGATAAACTCATTAGTCACTTGGCAGAAGATGAATCAATTACTATCCTGATGATTGAATACGACTTTTAGAGTCTTTGACCACACAGACAGCTGTCATTGCTCCTTAATGATGAATTGATGCACCAACACCAGTAAGGCAGTGGTTCCATGTCTGTTTTTGTGTAAACCCCCCTAAACTGACCACCTCAAGGACCCCTGGGGGGTCCCTGGACCCCACTTTGAGAACCACTGCAGTAAGCATGCATCTCAGTGCACACATGTACCTAGAATGTCATTTTACAGCCAAGCATCTAATCGTGCTTCTGAAAACAGGATTGGATCTAATTCTCCAATAGGAGCAGAGTTGGCCTGGTCAATCAGCCAATCACATTACATTTAAAACTTGGTATTAAAAAAGGATGAAGTCAAAACTGTAATGTGGTGTGAACCTAATGGTAGTTTAACTCTCTTACAAAAAGCTTTTAGAAAATTTGCACACATGCTACAAGTAGTTCTATATTGTATGCAGATTACCATTAATACAATAAATGCCTCTAATTAACTCAGAGCAAAGCATGAATCATCATAGGCTACATCGAGCGTTTAAGCAACAGAGGTTATTACAACTGAAGAACATTTATGTCTAAACTTAAGTTAAAGTAGTGCAAGGTCCAGGAAGTGGCACATTACAGTACATTAAAAAACCTGTGACATGCCGATATGCACGAACAATAAACTATACACTTCATAACTTTAAAATGACCCAGCACATCTCAGGTTGTGTGTGATGATTTGCTGCATTCTGTATGATACGCTGCATGTAGCAGAGGAGGAGCGTCGGTGTTCATCTCACCCGAGAACCGAAAAAAGCGGACGACCTTTCACATGTCGGTGCCCCGAAGAACCATTGTCTCATAATAAAAACACACAACTTTGACTTCTATTATTAATTAGCTTGCATCATCTGCCTCCATTTCCCGTGCTGGCCACGTATTTACTTGGCCAGTGCATTCCTGCAGGGCAGTCCTCCTGCCATTGAAAAAGTATAAATCATGAAAAATTGAAGATGCCGAGTGTAGAGACACACAAACTGAGACCACAAGAGAAAGACAGTGCGGTTGTCAGGAAGGTTCAGAATTGCTGAGATATCCCCTATGGCCTGATTTCCTATTTCCTCCACGTTGACAGCTACTATGACAGTAAGCACATCATCCTCTGTATAATGGAGTCCACCTCTCTGGCAATCAATAACAGGTCCATCACCCTGTTCTTCCCTTTTCTCGACCTGTAATTGCGGAGTCTCGGCTGGTAGGCCAGACATTGCCTTTTTTAAAAGCCGCTTCGCTGCATTGATGAGATCCATCATTTTCCCCCCAAACGTCACACTGTACAAACTCAGGCTGCGGTTTCGTTATTGATCGTTTCCAAACCTACGTCAATGAAACATCGTCAGAATCAATCGCCAGTTTTCATCAGAATATGCTCACAGGTAAGACAGAAAATATGCATTAACCTCATTCTAGTTCTCATTCTCATATCAGTAGCATCAAACAAAAAAAAATAACATTTACAGTGGTATTTCGTATTGGTATTTAACAGTACATGCAACCAGATGTGCGCAAAATTTGCAAAAAAAAAAAAAGACCTATTATCAATTCAATTATAAAAAAAAAAAGAAAATTATTGACATAAGAAATTTTGTCTTACATAAATGTGAACTACATATATCTGTCATACCTAGCAACAAAAAAGTCATTTTAAGTTTAAATACACAGTTTAATTTTCATTGGAGCAAAACTGTCTATGAGTGAAATAAAAGATTTGGGCAAAGTTTTTTTATTCTAATGAATGTTGTGATTGGCTCCCAAGCCCAAAATTAAACCAAAAACACTATAGATGCCACCATTTTTTGGCTATTGTCTTACAACTAATCTAAAGATAACTATATACACACACACATATATATATATATATATATATACATATATAAATATGTATATATACATATTTTGGCTATTGGCTATTGTCACGTAAGCAACAACTACTAGCTAGTATTCAGCAAGCAGCTGTTGGCTTTTTAAAAAAAGACATTTTTTGTGGATCCCTTACAACAGCTGACGTCAGACGCTACAATATGTCTGCTGTACAGTCGACCATCAGAGGAAGGGCGCGCTGGATAGAACCAAGTGACAGCAGGGAATATAATGAGGGTCATTTAGGATGAGAGAGGAATGTGCTGCCGCTGATTAAGAGCCAAAGAGAAGGCTTCAAGGCGGAGGCATAGGAGAGTGAGAGATGACGAATGGGGGAGAAAATTAAGTCGCTTTAAGATTAACACACTCAGAACCGATCCCACTTCTAGTCGAACCCACCACGTTCACACACACTGGCTTCTTGTCTGAACTGATCACAGTGACGTTTCCCTCCTCTGTAAATACAGCTCAGGTGTCTGAGGTGACATGAATCTTCCCGTCAGAAATCCACATCCATGCATGCGTGTGCTGAAGACCCCCTGGTGAGATGCTGAGATTTCTGGGCCAGACCGGAGCAAGGTGTGTTTCTGTAGGAAAAGGCCACGCTATCAGCAGCCTGTACTTATACTCATTTTTCTTTGCAGAGGGGATCATCTTATACATCCAATGATAACCTCAATTATAAGAAGTCTAATGGAATATCGCATAGAAACATCTAAATGTAAATACGAAGCCACAGCCGCCCTCAGTAGTATCTAAGAGAGCAGAAAACCAGATCCTGGCAGGAATGCAAATTCCACTCCTCACATTTATTCGCCCTTTCGCTCGCCGCTTTTCACACCTTGTTCACATCGTAACAAGCTTCGAATGACCCCCCCCCTTGGATGGAGTTCAATCTCTCTCTCGTGGCATCTGTCGGAGACAAATTGCAGCTCGTAGGTGACAACAGTCGTCCTCCTGGCCCACGGCGCCGAAGCTTTTCTCTTTCACCCGATTGTCTGCGTTCAGCTTGTAATCAAGCCCTGATTAGACGACCAGAATACGAAAAGACCAGCACTCACCACCCCGCTGAAGCCTTGTGGGGGAGTTTTTATCCCACAGCCATGCTATCTTGGATCCTCTGTTTGATGGTGTTGCAGGGTTTAACTCGTAATTAACTCGCATTGTTACTCTATGACATTAAAATGCAAAGTGGTTTCAGGGAATTTATTGTGTATAGAAGGGTTTTAGCCAAAAAGGTTAAACATTTTTCTCTAAAATGTTTGCTAATTAGCATATAGATTCCAGCGTGGTTCACTTTCACACCTACAAACAAAGGAAAATCGGTCCGACTGATGCCAATTCTGACATATTCACACAGTGCTACCTGCTCTTATCTTTGTGTATTGCATGCTCTGTGTTATATCCATTTTAAAAACGGGCCATGGTTGTGTTTTGAGAACAATCTGTGGATGCACGTGCAAGTCACACTGAATGCACAGCGACTGAATGAATGAATGAGACAAACATAGTTCCCAACAATTACATGAAATAATTAATACCCCTTTATTTGCACGTGAGGTGACATTCCCACTTGATTTAGTTCACATTTAGTTCAAACAGATCGTTTGACGTGCACCAAAGTGCCCTGAGTCCATTTTAACAAACATTCGCTGGATGCTCATCCTGAAGCTGTGGTGTTTTCCATTTGAAGGCAACAATGATCTTTCCCTCAGTGACCTAGAGAGTGTAATTCATGCTTTTATCAGCACAGGACTCGACTGTTGCACTTGAAACGCAGCTGTTGGCCTGGTGCAAAGAAAACCTGATCACATAACTCCTGTGTTGCCTCCATCGCCTCCATCCCTAGACGAGCTTCTCCATCACCACTGAACTTTTGCCCTTGCATAACTAGTTCTGCCTCGTCCCCTGAGATTTTTTTTTTTTTTTTTAAATCGCCCTTGAGACTCTTTTCTCCGCCTTGGCCTTCTCCTCAGGTTGAGCGCTGCATCCTGGCAACTCTACGCTATATAAATAAAGCTTCAACGATTTCACTAATAATTATATTATGATATAAAAATCCTCTCTTATGTAGTTCTTGTCTCTAGGACAGCCACAGTTCCTCATTCACACCTCCGGCATATTCAGTGTAACATTGGCATTCGTTTGGCGTCATGCTTCCTTTTCAACGTTCGCTCCGCTCGGAGATCCGCTCCCGGTTTCCACCGACTCCCGGGGGAAATATCCGCGTCTTTAGCTGCTAAACGATCCGCTGGATTCTCCGGCTAGCTTCTGTCTATCTGTTATTGCTGCAGGGAGGAGAGGATTTTAGAGTCTTTTTTTATAGAGACAGCGATGGGTGTCAATCACTGTTATTTGGAGTGACGAAGGCCGGATAATGACTATATCGAATTCCTGGTTTAAGACGCATTATTAGTGTTTTAGTATTGGGTAGGCATCATAAATCTTTGGGATTGTTCACGCTGACAAACTGAGGTCATCTACATCAGTGTGAGACGGAGCCAATGTCATGCATATGAAATGAAGGTTTGTTTGAGATTCCATAGGAATTTTAGCTAAAACATAGTTTTATTATACTTTATTACATACTAGTTTGCCATCATAGGGTCTCAACAGGGTCTTGAATCAAATCCAGATGCCAATATTGGATTGACAGGTTGCATGTTGCAGGATCCTGTGGGACGTTTCTTGAATTTTATATAAATGAATTCGATAACGATTCAGACTGAACCGCCGCAGTCTCTTAAATGTTTCTTTTCATTTCAGTTCTTTTTTTTCCCGTCGGCGAGACACACACACATTACAGAGATCTGCAGCAAATCTTCATATGAATGTGCCTATGAATAGGCAATGGATGAGACAAGAACAGCTGCAAATAACACATGAAAAAATGCCATAGCACAACCTCTTTGTTCGGTTTTCTGTCAAACGCAGCGACAGAGCTCGTATCGGACAGGGGACGACACAAGGGAAACACACAAACCCTTTTAACTAAAACTGACAGCAGAAATGACGCAAAATCACAAACACATAAACAACAACAAAAACGCAACGCTGCAATGACAGCATGAAAAGTGAGAAAATTTGTAGAAAAGTGAGTGAATTTTGCTGCATTTTTCTCCTGCAGAACTTTTTTTGTTGTTGCATTTGTTTAATGTGTTTTTAGTTGTGCATCATTTCCATGTTTGCAGAGTCTTCGGTGTTTTGCAGCTTTTCTTAGTGCATTCATCCTGGTCGTCTATAGTGGATGGGACTTTGTGTAAAGAGCTGATTACCAGAAGACAACCACCTCTTATTTCATTCTTGGTGAACTGCTACTACCAAGTGGCCATTATGCAGCATTACATGTGAACCTTTATCTTAAAAAGTTTCAAAGACTAGACTTTCTTACACAAAGAAACTGTAAGTTAACCTTAATAGTATAATATTACAGGGAGGCAAAACAACACAGGTCAGAACAAAATTGACTAAACACTGTAAAAATCTGTGTATGTGCACAGACAAAAAAAATAAACAGTGGCTGCTAAAATAGTTGCTGCATGAACATCATGATGGTTATTTAAGTGTCAGCTACTGCTATTCTCAGCTGTATGAAACTCTTAATGTAATTTTCAGCATATCACCAACATGGCATGAATAATCAGTACACAAGATCCAGATACGAGATACTACTATACACAAATTATTGCTTTAAATTACAATGCATGGAATAAAAAAGAATTGTCTTGCAGCACGGCCATAATAAAGCCAATAAAGTTGCATGCAAGTTAAGCATAAAAAGTGAGAATTTTCTCTACTTCAAACTAAATATAGCCTATAACATTCAACAAAACACATGTAAAGTAAAATATTTACCTTGTCAGACTGGAACAGTCGTCCCTCCAGTCGCAGACCTGCAGGAAACAGGATTCTACATGTAAAAGAAACATTTTAAAGAAGCATGTTAAGTTAATTTTCCTCCATTATGACATATCCATCCATCCATCCATTGTCTATCCCGCTTATTCCCTTTCGGGGTCGCAGGGGTCTGCTGGAGCCTATCCCAGCGCGTTAAGGCGAGAGGCAGGGATACACCCCAGATGGTCGCCAGCCAATCGTGGGGCACACACACCATTCACACACCATTCACTCTCACACTCACACCTATGGGCAATTTAGATTTGCCAATTAACCTGAGCATGTTTTTTGTATTGTGGGAGGAAGCCGGAGTACCCGGTGAAAACCCACGCAGACACGGGGAGAACATGCAAACTCCACACAGAAAGGCCCCAGACCCAGGCCCAAGGCGGTCTTGAACCTGCGACCTTCTTGCTGTGAGGCAACAGTGCTACCCACCGCACCACCGTGTCGCCCCCATTATGACATATTAAATAATGAAAAAACTATGCAATAACAATATAACTAATACAAAAATCTGATGTTTAGGTGGTGGCCTCCGACAGAAAGAAGACTATTATTATAATGTTTTACATTATAATAATACTTTCAAGGGCGACACGGTGGTGCGGTGGGTAGCACTGTTGCCTCACAGCAAGAAGGTCGCAGGTTCAAGACCGCCTTGGGCCTGGGTCTGGGGCCTTTCTGTGTGGAGTTTGCATGTTCTCCCCGTGTCTGCGTGGGTTTTCACCGGGTACTCCGGTTTCCTCCCACAATACAAAAAACATGCTCAGGTTAATTGGTAAACTCTAAATTGCCCATAGGTGTGAGTGTGAGAGTGAGTGTGTGAGTGAATGGTGTGTATGCCCCACGATTGGCTGGCGACCATCTGGGGTGTATCCCTGCCTCTCGCCTTAACGCGCTGGGATAGGCTCCAGCAGACCCCTGCGACCCTGAAAGGGAATAAGTGGGATAGACAATGGATGGATGGATGGATGGATAATACTTTCAATACAATTGAGATGCAAAATGTGCTGGATGTATGTATGAGTGTTGAAGTGAAAAACATGAAATCCGTAAAGACCTCTATTAAAGTTAATAATGATAATGTTGCCCCACGATCCAAAACGTTTTCAGGTTAAATAGAATAAAAAACTAATACTGCACGCCAGCAGGTGCTTGAACGTTTAAATGTATTTAATAAATGTATTTATATATAATAAATTTCTTTCTGAATAGGAAAGTCCAATTTGCAGCTGAAATTTCAATGGCAAACACTCAAAAGTGCTTAACACTACGAGGGTTTATTCAGAATTCACATTCACATTCAAACACTGATGGAGGTGCTCATATAATAATAATATAATATAATCCTTTTGAGAAAAAAATAAACGCTCAACAGGAGCCACCGGTGTGTGTGTGTGTGTGTGTGTGTGTGTGTGTGTGTGTTATTTCCATGCATGTAAATGGCACAGTGACACTTAACAATCAGTGTTTTTTTGAACAGGTCGTTTTTATTACTTCAATGTGACATACTAGACATGACGATATAAAACTGTGGGTTTACAGCAGAATCGGTGCTACAAGGCTAAATACAGCAGCGTTAAAGGAAAGTGAAAGTGTTTTCCAGGTTTTGGAGGTTTTGCAGAACAGGTTATACGGCGGCTGTGGGGATGAGTCACCATGAATAAACACTGTGAGATGTGGTCAGATAAAGCTGGTGATACTGTTTAATTAAAATCGTCCTACATCCTATAAATGTTGTGTAGTGCACCCTTTTCAGTATATATAAAAAAGGGTGTGCATGTTTTCCATCTGAATAATATAAACCGCTGTGCTTGTAGAGAGAAAAGCTGTAAAACACCAACAATGCAAACATGAGATAAGATCCTCTTCATCGTAAAATCACAAATCTCCTGATATGGTGGCGTTGGTTTTTATTCATATGTTACATGCTTCAGCTACAAAACTCAATGAGAAGAGTGTTTTTATCCGTACTAAAACACAAATATCCACATCAAAGTCAAAGTCAATTTTATTGTCAATTTCTTCACATGTACTTGACATACATCATCTATACAATAAGGAAATAGTTTGATATGACATCAGTAATGTCACTATTTTGGTCCTTCTCCTTTCTATACATCTTACGGAATATATTTATGTTTTATAATGTTCCCCAGTGTGATTTCTATGGGTAATTTGGCTTATTTGTTTTTTTTTCCCTGATTTGGGTTAGTTTAGGAATAATGACATGAGTGGGAATAAAGACACGTGTGGGAATAACGACACAAATGGGAATAAGGACACGAGTGGGAATAACGACACGAGTGGGAATAACGACACAAGTGGGAATAACGACATGAGTGGGAATAACAACATGAGTGGGAATAACAACATGAGTGGGAATAACAACATGAGTGGGAATAACAACATGAGTGGGAATAACGACATGAGTGGGAATAACAACATGAGTGGGAATAACGACATGAGTGGGAATAACAACATGAGTGGGAATAACGACATGAGTGGGAATAACGACATGAGTGGGAATAACGACATGAGTGGGAATAACGACATGAGTGGGAATAACGACACAAGTGGGAATAACGACACGAGTGGGAATAACGACACAAGTGGGAATTACGACATGAGTGGGAATGACGACACGAGGTTCCTCCAAACTCAACCTGTCTTTTGATGCTCTTCACCCCTCTTTACCTGTAATGTAGTTTGTATTCCTTGAGTTATTCCTATCATTAGTTCCATCTTTTATCACCTTTTCTAAGTGTGTTGTTTTCTTCTTGTATCCAGTTCAACAAACCTGTTCAGCAACACATCTCCTCTATCGTACCATAACACATCATATCAGTGCTTCCATCTTTTATCAACTTGTCCCTTACACCTTTCCGGGTAAATTGCCTGCTTCTCGTAACCAGTTGAACCTGTTCACCAACACACGCCACAACAATCGCACTCCACAACCTATCATAGCTGTCTGTCTGAGGTTAAATAAGCTCTGTTTTTCAGAATATATAGCAAGAAAACAAAAAAATGGTTTGGCTTAAGTTAAGTTGATTTTAATTTTACAGCACAAATCACACGTCTCAGATTTACCTAAAGGGATTTTTACAAAAGCAACGCAACATTCCATGACTTTAGAGCCTCACATTGAACATATAAAAACTCAGGTGTGTCAGCTCAGGTGAACGTCCCGCCTCCATGTATACACTCGGCCCGGTGTCCTAGTGACACACTTCCTTCTCACCTTCCATTCTGCATTCATTATAATATATAGATTTTTACACTAAAAGGCTATAAAGGCATTTTTTTTAAATAGTATCTGCAGATTTGGCAAACGGAAAAGTTCTCAGGATTAACCTCAAGTTTATTACACTCCATTATGACATAATAAAAAATAAAAACTATGCTATAACAACATAACTAATGAAAAAAAAAAATATGTATATACTTTACTTTCAATACAATTGAAATGCAAAATGTGATGAATGCATTAGTGTCGTAGTGAAAGATGATGAATTACATTAAGACATTTAATAAAGCCTTGATAATGTTGCCCCACCCTCTTTGTCTAAATGTCATTTAACCTGACATTTTCAGGTTAAACAGAATTAAAAACAAATACTGTATGCCTGCATGCCTTTCTAGTTACGTTTTTACTTAAATACTCAAAGAGCAGCAAAAAATACTCATATCCAGTTAACTTTCTAATTTGTATAAATGCAGTTTTTCATCTCTTCTTCCTTCCCTTATATTTTGCATTCATTATAATATATACATTATATTGCACTAATAGGTTATAAAGACATTTATTTTTTAAAGAAAAGGATAACTTCCAAAAAAATTGCAGATTTGGGCAAAAAAAAGGTTCTCAGGATTAACTTCAAGTTTATTCTCTGCTGCACCTGGTGCTGGTACAGCAGACTAGACCGGCTCTGGACGCTAGGGGTCATCGGGTCAAGTGTGCTCACAGACAGAGTCTACGTGTGTTATTCTAACTTCTGATCCCTTTCTGCGTTGATGGCTGCGAGGATGAGGAGCATCAGACAGGGCGTCTGCAGCAACGTCTATACACACATGTGGAGCTGCAGCAGATTAAACCAAACTGCACCAACAATCCTGCTATGTTAATATCAAAAGGTAGATAAGTAGATATAAATAAGATTTTTTTTTCTTATATTAAAATTTGAAATATGCAATCTTACTATAAACATGTTTTTATCGTCATGCTCCTTCAATGTAACCTGAGTGATGCTGCCTTGGTATTATAAACTCTATTACTTATTTTATTTTAAAAATTATATTTCCTCTTTAGATTATTACTAAAACGATGTCCGCAATTAAAATAAAATAAATATCCATCCATCCATCCATTTTCTATACCTGCTTATTCCTCATTAGGGTCGCAGGGGTCTGCTGGAGCCTATCCCAGCGCGTTACGGCGAGAGGCAGGGATACACCCCAGATGGTCGCCAGCCAATCGTGGGGCACACACACCATTCACTCACACACTCACACCTACGGGCAATTTAGAGTTGCCAATTAACCTGAGCATGTTTTTGGACTGTGGGAGGAAGCCGGAGTACCCGGTGAAAACCCACGCAGACACGGGGAGAACATGCAAACTCCACACAGAAAGGTCCCAGACCCAGGCCCAAGGAGGTCTTGAACCTGCGACCTTCTTGCTGTGAGGCAACAGCACTACCCACTGCTCCACCGTGCCGCCCTAAAATAAATATCCATCCATCCATCCATTGTCTATCCCGCTTATTCCCTTTCGGGGTCGCAGGGGTCTGCTGGAGCCTATCCCAGCGCGTTAAGGCGAGAGGCAGGGATACACCCCAGATGGTCGCCAGCCAATCGTGGGGCACACACACCATTCACACACCATTCACTCTCACACTCACACCTATGGGCAATTTAGAGTTTACCAATTAACCTGAGCATGTTTTTTGTATTGTGGGAGGAAACCGGAGTACCCGGGGAAAACCCACGCAGACACGGGGAGAACATGCAAACTCCACACAGAAAGGCCCCAGACCCAGGCCCAAGGCGGTCTTGAACCTGCGACCTTCTTGCTGTGAGGCAACAGTGCTACCCACCGCACCACCGTGTCGCCTAAAATAAATATATATATTGTAATTTTGTAAATGTTCATTGGTCATAAATGTGAATTATTTTCACCTGTTTCCCTCCTGTTGACCTTTAAAAGAACAGGCCTTGCTGTTTTCAGTAGTTTTACTTGTGTTTGTTTTGTACCTGTTCTACCTCCCCATTCACCATTTATTAGAACGGGAGCAACGTGCTAGGGTGCAATATTATTAAGAGTTTTGATAGACTTTTAAATAACATTTAGACATATAATTTACTGAGAGATTGAAGAAGTAAGCTCCATAAATCCTGAGCTCCAGTGTCGCCACGCCCTCTGTGTCACGTTCACGTTGTCTTCCTCAGCTTCTCTCACACATCAGAAGGAAAAGGCTCAGGTGACTTCGTCTCACACGATCCGGACTTCTTCCTCGAGGTAAGGAGCAGTAATTCAACTCAGACGGGATAAAATAAAATAAAGAGGCTGTTTCTTATTCCTCTTTTAGGAGAGAGCCATCTGTGTTTTACGTGCGGTGTGTAATGTCTAGTATGTTGTGAAACTAGTTCCAGTGAGCGTCACCTAATGCTTTAATGTGTGTGTTTGCTCTGCTGTGTTTTCATGTGTATGTCACTTTAACCCATAGTAACTCAGACCCATTTATTCTTAAAGGAAAAATATGTTTTTTAAACCATAGTCCAAGTGAGCCACATAGAACACATTTCTAAAGTTTTTTCAGAATAACTTTTTATTCCCATAGATCTGTATTTTGACGTATATGTAACATTGGACATTAGTGGTAAACATATTCTATATTAGGATGATTAGTTTATGTCACTTTAGTCTTAATGAGTTTAGTTTAGACATAACATCTTATAATAAAGAGTCTGGGGGAACCAACGTTCTTGTTACACCGGTGTCACTGTGGGTCCTTCTGGGTTAAAGGTGATTTTGGCTTGACAACAGGTGTTTGGGTTGAATGTTGATCTCTTAGCTTTACTGACAGGTAATTGTATTACTTCTATTTGAATTACTAAACATGGCAATGTAGTAGTGTACATTTCCACAGCAGCAGTGTCCATGTAAAAATGCTGCACGGCAAACATTCAAACTAGTGGAATAAAAGAAAAGGTGTGGCAATGAGTCACCACCACGAGTCAAAGAAACCACCAACTAATGAATAAGTCCAACAGTGGGATTCAGCCCGAAAGTTCAGTCTTGACCTGAGAAACAATGAGAAACCCCATTTAATTATGTTTAAATGATGTGATGTTGAACGTACTACAGATAATGACTATATGGTATATTATAGTGTGAGTGTAACTGTAATCAGGTCAAAGCTTCTTGTAAAACTTCTACACACATTCATCACAGAATAAAATGTGGCTTGTTATTAGCAGGAAAAGCGCATCATATTTTCCACATTCATTTAATTCTTATTTGCTGTATTTTCACCCGTTGTTGAGGTTTTGTAAAGTTGCAATAAGTTGAGCTCTCAACGCCGTGGATTCAGTTTCTGCTTGCGACACACACACACACACACACACACACACACACACGGAACATCTCCATAACTGGGGAGTATTTACACTTCACAGCACAGTCATTATGGTGTTTGACAAACACTCGGCCAATCCTCCTCTGCAATGATTAACTCTGCTCTCATTCATGTCAGCCTCCATAAGCCACTGTGGACATTCTGTAGTACAATACATTTCTCTACTATTGCGATTATTAAGGTTTTTAGTAATGGTGAGATTAAAATATAACGCACTGTGGCCTACACTACAGCACTTATACCTGGAACTGTTTGTCTGACATCACATAAAATGTAATGTCACCAGACCTGCTTGATGTGATTTTGCAATAATAGATCATTCATGGTTCTTGGGTTCTCACACGGAGAGAGATTTCATGTTTCAATCCAGACTCAAATCTGCTCTTTTGCACATTGCTGCTTCTGTTTTGTCTGTTGCTTTTTACACGTCATGGGTTACTGTCTCATTGCATTGTTGTTTTTTTTACTTTGCAACCACTCCTTCTAGTTCAAACAGGCAGGTATCATGGAGAAGGGTCCAGAGCCTCTACAGGAAATGCCCCCGCCCTATCCTGGCTTCGTCCAAGCTCAGCCTGGTGATCCACCTGGTAAGGGATCAGGGATTCAACCTGCCCTCTTACTGAAATGTAGCTCGTAATTTTTTTTTTTTTAATCAGCTTGTTCTGTTTCCGATCCTCACTCCTGACTGTATCCTTCTGTTTGCAGTTCAAGGTTCTGTTCCCCCGTATATCCCACAACAACCTCAGTACCCACCCCAAGGTAAGAGAACAGTGACTAACCCCCTAAGACACATTTCCTTTTACAGACTTATTTGTTAAAATGGTACTCCCCAGTTTATGTAGCACAGTTCCCACATGTTTTTTTTTTTTTAAAGACCTGGCTATTGGCCTCAGATTCTGGTTTAAACTGAAGGTGGTCAAACTTTCATCTCAGGACCCCATGCTTTGATTGGCCCATGCATGGTGTCAATCAATGCATTATTTGCACATAGAAAACCAATGACCAAAGTGTAGTATTGTTGTAAATGACCCCTAGTAGAGGCTTTTATCAGCTTATTTTCTTTCCATTTCTCAAACATCCTCTATCGTCTCCTTGTCACCTCCAGTTCAACAACCTGTTCACCAGTACGTCCCACAACAACCTCAGTTCTCAACACCTGGTGAGTTTCTCCTACTCTCTCTCACAAGTGTGCACAGTATAAAGCAAACAACTCGGCCGTGAGCTCAGCGACGGGTTGGTGAGCGGGTTTTTGTAGTTTTCAGAGGGTGTTTCAGTGGGTGTTTTGGTGTCTCACAGTGTCCCAGGTGGTGATGGTGCAGGCGATGCCAGGAGATGTTCCTGGACAGATGATGTGCCCTCACTGCCAAAACACCGTTGTCACTAAAACAGAGCATAAGATCGGTTTGTTGACCTGGCTGATCTGTGGGGTAGTAGGAATCGTGGGGTCAGTAACTCCCTCAACACACACAACTCATATCTACTCACAGATGTACACATGTTGAGGTGTAATGCTAACTTCATCCTGATGTTCCCACACCAGGTGCTGGCCCTGCTGTCTGATCCCATTCTGCGTTGATAGCTGCAAGGACGTGGAGCATCAATGTCCTGTCTGCAACAATGTACTCCACATCTACAAACGCATGTGAAGCAGCAGCAGATTAAACTCTACTGCACCAACAATCCTGCTATGGTAAAGACATGGATATAGGAGTGAGACATCATCTTGAACCCTGTGCAGCAGTCGGTCCACAACAAGTGCATCGTTCCAAACAATGGAGCTTAGGTCGCTTCCTTCTTTTCGGTGTGAAAGTCCCACTTTGGGAAGCACTCAATGAAGACCTCCAAAAAGAGGGGGTCCCAGTTCACTTGGTCTCACACCAAATGACAAACCTTGTTGCGACCCCTTTGGTGAGAATAGAAACTCTAAACAAGTGGATTTTAACTGTTTCATAGACCTACCTCGTGGTCATGTTCGACCCATATGGCCCCATTCATGAAAACGGCCGCGATTCATTTTGTAATTGAATATTTTGCCAAAAATGGCCAACACAAAGGATGTAATACACAAAAATAAGATAATGGAGCAATATGTGATTGTGTTGCTCCATAATGAGTCAGAATTGGCGCTTATATATACCAGAAGATAAACATGAATGAAACATTAATAGGCCCAATTTTCATTAGTTTCTATTTATTGCTAATTAGTAGACTAGTATTGCCTGGTGTGGACCAAATAATTAACCTCATGGTTTGAAAGCATCCAGATGCATGCTTCTCTATGCATATATGTAGCTTGGTGATTACACAAGAGCTGTGACTCATCCCTCTCCTTTTCTTGATGTTACCATTTAAAATGTGAAATCATGCTGTATAAATTAATTTTCATTATCATGATCTTTATTTTTCTAAGAGAAGCTGTCTCAAACTGCTAATGACTTTTTATGTTTTTATGTTAATTATTGTGTTGTGAGCAGTTGGCACCATGCAACACTCCTCAGTGTATCAATGTGTGTGTATGAATTCTTATAGAATGAAGTTATTTGAATGAAAAGACTAAAAAGGCACTATAGAAATCTAGAGTCATTTACCATACTTGGCAATAAATTTGATACCATGGGAAAACCTGTGTATTTCCCTTTAAAGTTTTTTTAGGGGGGTTTTCTTTGTACGTTGTGAGGGACTAAGGACAGGAGAAGTTGTTTTGCTTTTGTACAAATTGTAAATCCCATTATGGGGAACCTATGATTTGTGATTTTGGGCTATACAAATAAAATTGACTTGACTCAATAGACTTGCTCCATTTGTGAGAAACATGCATTTATGGGAGTATGTGGAATGCATTTTTAACATTTTTTAACAATTTGCCAGATCTGATGACTTGTGTGGTTATTGTTTGGTGGATTGGATGACTGCGATCTATAAACTTTTTGTTGAACGTATATATATATATATATATATTATTTTTTTTTCTCACAATAAAATATATTCTGTAAATATATGTATTAGTAATTACTCACTGAATATATATTTTAAACTGTATTATGATATTGTCACACAGCTATAGAGATGCTCCTGTGGTCTAGACAAAACACAAGTAATAATATGCCATTGTGCAAGTCACATAATTCTTAAAAAGGTGCCTATTGGTGAGTTTCAAAGTCCGCCCTTTCAGACTCTTAAACTTAAATGTGTGTTCCTGCTACGTTTCTGAGGGTTTAGGGGTGTCCTGCTGTCAAAATCTGAAGTGCATGAGGGCTCAGGTGCAGTTTTTCCCGAACCCATTCCGTAAGCCTGCATGGCATGCGCACTTTGCTAACGTGCATTACCCAGAATTCACAGTGTGACACACACACAACAGAGTTTACAAAGAATCCATTAGGCAAAGTAAAGTAAACACCCACAGAACCAAAAACTGATAAGTAGCATGTATAAAAGACTCAGAGTACATCCATTAACATATCGCACATTCAACTTTAACATCTAACACATTTCTATACATATTTTAACATTTGAAAACATTCAATAAATTATTGCATGACTATCAAATTAAGCAATTAGATTTCCATCAATTAATCCATCCACCCGTCCATCCATCTATCCACCTGTTCATCCATCCATCCATTAATCCATCCATTCATACATCCATCCATCTATCCACCTGTTCATCCATCCATCCATCCATCCATACATCCACCCACCTGTTCATCTATCCATCCATCCATCCATCCATCCACCTATTCATCCATCCATCTATCCACCTGTTCATCCATCCATCCACCCACCCACCTGTTCATCCATCCATCCATCCATCCATCCATTAATCCATGAATCCATCCATCCATCCATCCATCCATCCATCCATCCATCCATCCATCCACCTGTTCATCTATCCATCCATCCATCCATCCATCCATCCATCCATCTATCCATCCACCTGTTCATCCATCCATCCATCCATCCATCCATCCAACCACGCACCCACCTGTTCATCCATCCATCCATCCATCCATCCACCCGCCTATTCATCCATCCATCCATCCATCTATCCACCTGTTCATCCATCCATCCACTCACCCACCTGTTCATCCATCCATCTATCCATCCATCCATCAATGAATCCATCCATCTATCCATCCATCCATCTATCCATCCACCTGTTCATCCATACATCTATCCATCCATCCATCCATCCATCCATTCAACCACCCACCCACCTGTTCATCCTTCCATCTATCCATCCATCCATCCATCCATCCATCCATCCATCCATCCATCCAACCACCCACCCACCTGTTCATCCTTCCATCTATCCATCCATCCATCCATCCATCCATCCAACCACCCACCCACCTGTTCATCCATCCATTTATCCATTAATCCATCCATCCACCCACCTATTTATCCATCCATCCATCATCCATCCACCTGTTCATCCATCCATCCATCAATCCATTAATCCATCCATCCATCTATCCACCTGTTCATCCATCCATCTACCCACCTGTTCACCCACCCATCCATCCATCCATCCATTCATCCATTTGTCCATCCACCCGCCCATCCACCCATCCATCCACTCATCTATCTATCCATCCATCCATCAGGGATACACCCCAGACAGTGGAATGCACACTCTATAGTGCACACTCTGATACTCTCTCACAGACACAGGGAGAACAAGTTCCACACAGAAAGGTTCAAGCTCAAATCCTGGAACCTGGGACTTATTTGCTGTCACAAAGGTTAGAGCCAGCCTCTGAATGCTCTGTAGTTGGCTACCAGCACAAGATTTGACTCTGAATTATCAAGTGTCTGCTTGTTAGGATGTGTAGCTGGACCCAAAAGAGGATTTTTTATTAACTCACAGGCAGGTGGCAGGAAGACCAACACACAGCAGGCACAGTCGTAGTTTTACTATTTGAGATGCAGATGCAAAATGTGCTGAATTTATGAGTGTCGGAGTGACAGATTTATGAAAACCTGGATGCAGGATCCCTGAATACGGCAGCTTCTTCGCGACATTGCCCCACCTCCTTCGTGACAGTGGCTTTTGTTTCTTTTTTTTGGTAGCTACACTCAAACATCAGAGGAAGAAGTTCTCTCACACACTCTTGACCTACTGATTAAGGTGAGTAGCGTTACGTTCTTATATACTGTATGTAAGCAGGGCCTGAAATGTTCTATTTAGGCAATTCTGTTGACTTGCATGTTTACTTTAAATGATTTAAAAAATCGCAAAATGTATAGAAAATATAGTCAAGACATTGACATGGTTAGAGAAAAGGATTTTTTTTTTTAATTTTTGTCAAAAAGGGCTCCATCTAAGCAGCTAAACTCTTTTTTATCTGTACTGACATAAATGCACAAGGGTTTTCTAATCATCCATTTGTCATGTCTCGTCGTAAATGTTAAGTTGTCACTCGTGTTGTCTTGTCCTGCACTTCCTGTTTTATTGTGAAATGACTCTTCCCTCTTGTTTCAGGCACCTTTGCTTCCTGCCCTTGTGTGTTTCCCGCCAAGGCGATTGCCTTCCCCTGCCCTGATTGTTTTCACCTGTGCCCTGTTACCCTGCCTATATATTGTCTGTGTCTCCCCTTGTCCTGTGCCAGTTCGTCACGTCCCATGTGTCAGAGCCAGCGCCCAGCTCCAAGTACTACCAGGTTTTGTTCTCGCATGCTCAAGTTCCCAGTCTTGTTTTTTCGGCCTTTGCCTCGTTATTTTTCCTAGTCCCGTGTTCCTCGTTAAGAGTGATTTTTTTGTTTGTTCCTCGTGAGAGTGATTTTTTGTTTATTCCTCGTAAGAGTGATTTTTTGTTTATTCCTCGTAAGAGTGATTTTTTGTTTATTCCTCGTAAGAGTGATTTTTTGTTTATTCCTCGTAAGAGTGATTTTTTGTTTATTCCTCGTCAGAGTGAATCCTTTGTACAGAACCATAATAAAGACCTTTTCTTTGATCGATCCGTGAAGAGTCGTGCATTTGGGTTCAGCCTCCGGCCCCGCCTTGTGTCAGTACGAACTGGCCAGCCATGAACCCAGCCGACTCCAACCAGCTGACCACAGCGGTCCACTCCCAGGAAGCACGACTAACGAGGCAGGAGGAACACCTGACCTCCCTTGCCCGAGGGTTGCAAGGGTTGGCCAACAGCCAGGACAGTTTTCAGGCAGCCATGACCACGGAGATGAGGGAGTTAGCCCTGCAGATCAAGCAGGCCCTTCCTCGATCACAGCCTGAACCTTCTCCACCCCCGAACTCTTCCGCTACTCCTGCTTCACCTGGATCACCTTCAGCCTCGCTCCGGCTAGCCCCGCCAGAGAAGTTCTCCGGAGAAGGTGACACCTGTAGATCGTTTATCGTGCAATGTGAGCTACACTATGAACTCCAGCACTCAGCTTTCCCGACAGACTCAGCCAAGGTGGCTTTTATGATTTCCCACCTTACGGGACGAGCGGCGGCATGGGCGACCGCAGAGTGGGCTCGAGGAGCGTCGATTTGCTCCTCCATAGATTCTTTTAAAGACTCCTTAAGGAAGGTCTTCGACCGTACAGTACCAGGGAGGGAGGCGGCAAGAGAGCTCAGTACGATAAAGCAAGGCAGTCGCACGGTGGCCGACTACGCCATCCGCTTTCGCACCATAGCTGCCGACAGCGAGTGGAACGAAGCGGCCCTACGGGACACGTTTTTGACGGGGCTCGCTGCCTCCGTTCGGAGCCTACTAATCCCCCTGGATTTACCCACAGACCTGGACTCCCTCATCGCCCTAGCCATCCGGACGGGCAATCGGCTGAGGGACTGGGAGAGGGAGACCGGGACACCTTCTCACCACCGGATAGCTGCTCAACCCGCCACGCTGTCACATTTTTCTCCACAGGTTGCAGCACCCCCAGAGCCCAGGGAGGAGCCGATGCAGTTGGGGCGGGCAAGGCTGTCCAGAGAGGAGCGACGGTGCCGGTTACTGGAGGGCAGATGTTTTTACTGTGGAGAGACTGGACATCTGCTGGCTGCATGTCCGGTGAAAGGTGGGCGCCCAGCAGGGAGAGGAGGCACTCGGGGGCGACAGCTGTCTACGCCAGAAACTCCCCCTCGCGCACTGACGACTGTCCAGGTAACCCTGACGGGTCGCACTAATTCAGTAGGGGCTCTAATTGATTCAGGGGCTGACGAAAGCCTGTTAGACTGGGATTTGGCCCGCAAGTGGCAAGTCAAGACTGAATTGCTATCCCAGCCTCTGGAAGCCACTGCCCTTGATGGCCGTTTTATTTCTAGAATAACCCATAAGACTGAACCACTCCATGTTCAGGTTGGCGACCACCATGAACAGATGTCTTTTTACCTTTTTAACTCTGCTCGGCACCCAATGGTTCTCGGATACCCATGGCTGTCTAGGCACAACCCCCATGTTAAGTGGGAGACCGGAATTATCACAGCCTGGGGAGAGAATTGTGTGGAGAACTGTTTAGCCGCGGGTCAGAGACGGGCAATAGGTCAGGTCTATACTAGAGGGGCAGACCCATCTCCTGGGGAAGAACCAGACCTAGCAACTGTACCCGTGGACTACCATGACTTGGGGGAGGTATTCAGCAAAAGCAAGGCTGCGTCCTTGCCTCCCCACAGACCGTATGACTGTGCCATTGACTTAATTCCAGGTGCTCCGATTCCTAAGGGGAGACTTTATGCCATTTCGGGTCCCGAGAAAAAGGCCATGAAGGAGTATATTGACACCTCACTCAAGGCGGGCCTTATTCGTCCCTCGTCATCTCCTGCGGGAGCCGGTTTCTTTTTTGTGGGGAAGAAAGACGGCTCGCTCCGTCCCTGCATAGACTATAGCCCCCTTAATGCCATTACGGTTAAGAACCGCTACCCTCTGCCCCTTATGGCCTCCGCGTTTGAACAGCTTCAGTCAGCAAAGATATTCACGAAGCTAGACTTAAGAAACGCCTACCACCTGGTTCGGATTAGAGAGGGGGATGAGTGGAAGACTGGGTTTAACACACCATCAGGGCACTATGAATACCTAGTCATGCCATTTGGACTTGCCAACGCCCCTGCAGTATTTCAGGCTTTTATTAATGATGTCCTCCGTGAATTTTTGAATTTGTTTGTGTTTGTGTACTTGGACGACATTTTGATCTTTTCCCCTGATCAGCATACTCATGTCCATCATGTCAGACTGGTTCTCCAGCGCCTGCTGGAGAACCAGCTATATGTTAAAGCAGAAAAATGCGATTTCCATGCCGATACAGTATCGTTCCTTGGCTTTATTGTAGCCTCGGGACAGATACAGATGGACCCGGCTAAAGTTAGCGCTGTGGCTCAATGGCCAACTCCTGATAGCCGCAAGAAGGTTCAGCAATTTCTGGGGTTTGCTAACTTCTATAGGCGGTTCATCAGAAACTTCAGCGCAATAGCGGCACCACTCCATGCATTAACATCTCCTCTGACACCCTTCCAGTGGTCCCCTGAGGCTGACCAGGCATTCAGGAGGTTGATTGCCATGTTCACGACAGCACCCATTCTCACAATGCCTGACCCAAATCGTCAGTTTGTGGTGGAGGTGGATGCCTCCAGTGAAGGAGTGGGGGCTGTTTTATCGCAGCGGTCAGAGAAGGACCAGAAGATGCACCCCTGCGCCTATCTTTCCAGGCGGCTCTCATCAGCAGAGCGCAACTACGACGTCGGGAATCGGGAGCTACTGGCGGTGAAGGTGGCCCTGGAGGAGTGGCGACATTGGCTGGAGGGAGCTCAACAACCATTCCTCGTCTGGACGGACCACAAAAATTTAGAGTATATTAGGAAGGCTAAACGCTTAAACGCACGTCAAGCTAGATGGACATTGTTTTTTAACCGTTTTGATTTTGTCTTGTCCTACAGGCCGGGGTCCAAGAACACCAAGCCAGACGCCTTCTCTCGCCTTTATGACCCCGAGCCTGTTGCCAAGGTCCCCGAGCCCATCCTGCCACTGAAACGTGTGGTAGGGGCGGTGAATTGGCAGATAGAAGCTGAGGTGAAGCAGGCCAACGGTGAGAGCCCGCCACCTAGTGGTTGCCCAGCCAATCGGCTGTTTGTCCCAGCGCCCCTGCGACCTCAGGTGATTCACTGGGCTCACACCTCCCTGCTTACCTGCCACCCAGGGGTGAGTCGTACTATGTTTGTCATCAGGCAACGCTTCTGGTGGCCTGCGATGGAACAGGATGTCCAGGAGTATGTGGAGGCCTGTCGAGTCTGCGCCCAGAACAAGACATCCTCGAGACCTCAGATGGGATTGCTCCATCCCCTCCCAGTTCCCAGTCGGCCCTGGTCGGACATTTCACTGGACTTTGTTACGGGACTTCCCTCATCTGAAGGTAACACCACTGTATTGACAGTGGTGGACCGTTTTTCCAAGTTGGTGCATTTCATTGCCTTGCCTAAGTTGCCGTCAGCCAAGGAGACGGCGGAGATAATGCTAACTCATGTTTTTCGCCTACATGGCCTCCCTAGAGACATAGTGTCCGACCGGGGCCCGCAGTTTGTATCACGGTTCTGGTCTGAGTTCTGTGCGCTGATTGGGGCCACAGTTAGCCTCACGTCGGGGTACCACCCCGAGTCCAATGGACAGACTGAACGCCTCAACCAGGAGTTGGAGACTTGCCTCCGCTGCCTCATCTCCCAGAACCCTTCAACCTGGAGTAAGCACCTGGCTTGGGTCGAGTATGCCCACAACTCCCTCCCCACCGCAGCCACCGGTCTGACACCATTCCAAGGCGCCTACGGCTACCAACCTCCTCTGTTTCCTGACACAGAGAAGGAGGTAGCGGTGCCGTCGGCGCATGCCCTAGTTCGTCGTTGCCGGCGGGTCTGGGCAGCAGCCCGCAGGGCCCTCCTGCGAACCTCGGCCCGGATGAAGAGGGCTGCTGATCGGAGGCGCTGCCCAGCGCCCGTCTACAAGCCTGGCCAGAAAGTCTGGCTATCCACCAGGGATCTGCCCCTCCACGTAGAGTCCAGGAAGCTGGCTCCCAGGTTTGTTGGTCCTTTCCCTGTTGAAAAAATGATTAACCCTGCTGCTGTTCGTCTTCGTCTCCCCAGATCCCTCAGGGTCCATCCCACTTTCCACGTGGGGAGACTGAAACCAGTTAAGGATAGCCCCATGGTCCCTCCTGCCAAGCCCCCACCACCCCCCCGAATGATTGACGGCGGTCCAGTATACACAGTTAAGCAGCTACTGGCAGTCCGGAACAGAGGCAGAGGACGCCAGTTCCTGGTTGACTGGGAGGGCTACGGTCCGGAGGAGCGCTCCTGGATACCCTCCAGATTTATTGAGGACCCGGGCCTCATAGATGACTTTTACCGCCGCCATCCTCAGGAGCCTGGGCCGTCTGGTGCCGTCCCTAGAAGGGGGGGTACTGTCATGTCTCGTCGTAAATGTTAAGTTGTCACTCGTGTTGTCTTGTCCTGCACTTCCTGTTTTATTGTGAAATGACTCTTCCCTCTTGTTTCAGGCACCTTTGCTTCCTGCCCTTGTGTGTTTCCCGCCAAGGCGATTGCCTTCCCCTGCCCTGATTGTTTTCACCTGTGCCCTGTTACCCTGCCTATATATTGTCTGTGTCTCCCCTTGTCCTGTGCCAGTTCGTCACGTCCCATGTGTCAGAGCCAGCGCCCAGCTCCAAGTACTACCAGGTTTTGTTCTCGCATGCTCAAGTTCCCAGTCTTGTTTTTTCGGCCTTTGCCTCGTTATTTTTCCTAGTCCCGTGTTCCTCGTTAAGAGTGATTTTTTGTTTGTTCCTCGTGAGAGTGATTTTTTGTTTATTCCTCGTAAGAGTGATTTTTTGTTTATTCCTCGTAAGAGTGATTTTTTGTTTATTCCTCGTAAGAGTGATTTTTTGTTTATTCCTCGTAAGAGTGATTTTTTGTTTATTCCTCGTCAGAGTGAATCCTTTGTACAGAACCATAATAAAGACCTTTTCTTTGATCGATCCGTGAAGAGTCGTGCATTTGGGTTCAGCCTCCGGCCCCGCCTTGTGTCACCATTGGCCAAACCATTAGAACACTGATACATCTCTATCTTATTAATTCTATTCTGATGCTTTTTTTTGTTGTTCATTTTACCTAAAGAAAAATTTGAATCTTTGTTGTCTGTGATGCACGTTCCAAACAGCTGTGTGAGGATTGCAAACAGGACACGGGGTGCCGTTACGTAATCTAAATAGAATGCTGAATGTCTTGAATGTCGATGCAAAGTGCGTTGAGAGATGAGTCGTTCCGGTAACAGACAGAGGAAATACGTTTAAATATATAAACTCAGGAATGTGGCGGTGCAAGATGCACGCTTGATTTGCACCTCACTGTATATGGTGTCACCGTCTCCATCAGACCGATATCACGACGAAGAAGATGGATCCAACGCCTCCCCAGGAAGCACCACAACCACCAGACACGCAGACTGAGCCGAACCTTCCATCTGGTGAGCGTTACCTGTGTCATTTAACCCCTCTGGCACTAGTTCCATCTTTTATCTTAAACATTTATTGAGTTTTTTCTTTTCCTTTTCCGTTTGAAGCGCCTGTTTATGAGTTTATCGCAGAGCGACCTCCGCTCACACAAGATCATGGTGAGATCCGCCTCCTGTGTCCTCTAAACTGCACATGACTCCTTTTAGCTCTTAATTCCTGAGTTATTCCTCATTATTTCCATCTTTTATCAGCTTGTTTTTATTCTGCTGCTGTAATATCTCCAAAGTTAACTGTGACACATCTCGATGATGGTAGGAGATCCGTCTCCTGTGTCATTTAAGCTGCTCATTTAAAGTCTTTTACTGCAATGTTCTCTACCGCCAATGTTTAGGGTCACTTAGAAATGTGCTGTAATATCCACATAAGTGTATAGAGGCCCATTTCTCCAGTGTTCTAATGCTACATTGTGTTTGATGATTGCATTAGAAGCTAATGGATGATTAGAAAACCCTTGTTACGTGAGCACAGCTTGCTTCGATGGAGCATTCTATATTTTCTATTCATTTTGCAACTCGTTTGATGAAAAGAAGCTGATTGTTTCCATCTCATATCCAGTTAAAGTGTCTGTTGAGCAGGAAGCCCCACGAAACCCTGGTGAGTTTCCCCAGCGATCCCTCACAGGTTAATACAATTCCTCACTTGCAGTATGTAGAGTTTGTGCGTATTGTCCGTCACAGGGAACCAGGTGGTGGACATCCACGAGAGACCGACCGCGGAACCCGTCCAGATGTTTTGCCCTCACTGCCAAACCGATGTTGTCACTAAAACAAAGCTAGCTGGTAGGGTGCCCTGTGTCCTCTGGTTCTTCCTGATACTAGCCTCATTGTGAGTGACAGACAACGGCATGCGCACATCTCCGGTTTGCACACAGATGGTCAATCACTATTTTAACTTTTCGATCTGATGCTCCAAACCAGGTGCTGCCTCTGCCTTGTGATTTGTCTGATTCCACTGTTAGCGTGCGACAACCCTAAAACGGTGCATTTGTGCCCCAACTGCAAGAAAGTCCTGCACACCTATCACTGGAGAAAGATGCGTGCGGCGTAAACCCGGACAGGAAACATCTGTACAGGAGACTTCATCCTGAATCCTGTGCATGTTTCTCTTCACACTTGTGCGGCTAGAAGGTTGCATTAGGAGTGTGATTCTTTTCTATTTACTTCATGATTAAAAATGTGTCATCATCTTGTGGAAAACGTAATAATTTGTCGCGTATCAGGATATAAATGATGCTTTCTAAACATTGTAAACCTCAGTTTATCATTTAAGCAGCAATGTTGGAGCCTTTATAAAAAATGTTATTTTCTACAAATCCTCTCATTGCAGACATTTGTTTGTTTTTTTTAAACGTGATCAAATACATATTGTCAGGTAATAACATAATCATTCAAGTATTATCTTAAATGAAGCTGTTTATTCAATGACTCATTCTTAAACCTTACACAATAAACTCTGCTTTTACTATAGAAATATAATGAATAAAACTGAATTTTTCATCACAGAGAATGTATTTTGTTGACTGATTTATTGATGTTTTTTTTCTTGATATAATAATTATAAATACAATTCATATTAATTGATAGGTAACCCTTAAATTTGAAGAAAAAACATTTAAGTATAAGTGGAAATATATGGTGTATATCATATCACATCACCAATAAACAGGAATGTAACATGTGAAGGTGAATGCGTGAAACACTCAGGCTTCTCTACAGTAAACTGGATTAAATCCTGCAGCGCCACCTCGAGGCTGAAGGGACAAAAGCAGCCTCAGGTTGGCACTATATTCATATCTAATTATATTAAAATAATGCCTCGAAAGAACAAAAATAAAATATCAATAGTTGTGCAGAAATAATTAGTACAATGTTTGTCATTCGTTTGATACAGAGTGTAGATTGTTTGCTTATGTGGGAAGTGATATTAATACAATTGATTTGTCTGCACCAAATTAACATTTTTCTGTCACGACAGCAGTTTTGTCGTTAACTTTAAAATTCAGATCAGCCAAATTCCCTTTCCGTCGGATGATTGAGTGTTTGTTTTCGACGTTTGTATAATCTCACGGTCACACACATGTCAGGGTCGACATCATGAGCAATTGTATTTCTTCAAAAGAAGCTGGGTGAGCGTTGCAGCGACAGATCTGGGTCTACGGTATGATGTTCACTGCAACGTTCCTCCACCCTCTCCTTCTTGCCTCGTCTATCGCAGTTACTCTCAAACCTCCGAGGAGGAAGCACTGGAATGCTCTCTCACACCCTCTTGGTCTCTTTATCACGGTAAGTAGCATTGCATCTATCTTCTGATAAAATTAAGCATAAGGGGAAAGCCCTGTGCAGAAACACCAAAAGAAGAACTGGTTATAGCATCTGTTCCATTACTTTTATTCTTACTAATGTGGCCTGTGCAACACATGTATGTCTGTGACTGTGTTTTTCTTTTCTAAGGATTCACAACCATTAACTCCATTGTATTCTGAATACAATGACAATAAAGGCTATCCATTCTATTTTATTCAATTCTGTTGTCATTTCTTTTCTGTAAACTTTTAAAATCAAAACAACTGTTTATAGTTTCGCACAGACGAGACGTAGTCTACTGTAAATCTCTCTCTCCAAATAAGAGGCTAGATGGAATTAGACAAGACAAGACTAAACGAGACAATATATTTCATGCATTTTGAGAAACTGTTGCTCCTGATTCATGGATTAAAAAAATATTTTAGTGCAAAAGTGGTGAAATCGACAGGTAATGTGGGTCACCCCACAAATAGAAGACGTGCAAAATGAAAGCCAGGCAGCATGGGGGGTGATCACTGTGCTGTCATAATCTATGCTCTAATTGAATGATGACATTCAGGAATGTGACTGTGCAAGATGCGTCGCATGCATTGTTTGAAGCACTTTTGCGGTTTGTGGGCTGTCAACATGGTGAGTCGTTTCCCATAAATTGCTTCAGGCTGCCCTGCCTCTTCCAGGTAGGCTGAAGAGGAATAAAAAGAAGAGAAACAGAAATGGAAAAAAGTGGTGGAGGTGTGTGAGATGTGACATATCTCACTCAACCTGTTTACAATGCACCACTTGTTCATGATAAGGTATTAATAATTCCAAATCTGCATTCTGGACATGGTCCAGTCTGTTCTGTTTTACAGAATGATGGAGTTCACTTCTCAGAGTATTTTTCAGGGCATTTTTTTCTGTATTCTGGATTTGAACCAGGGATTCACTGCTTATACTTTTAGCCCATGTGTTACACACCCCCACTACTCGACTATTGGAGAATCCAATTCAGTTCTTTGACCAATCTGCATGTGACGCCCTCACACACGGCTTTTACAGCGATGAAAAAACAACGGCGGAAGACCTAACGTGATCATTTACAAGAAATGTCAAACTACGGATTTTCTAACGCCTTGAAAGAAGAAATTGCTGTATCAGGAAACGTTTATACGTGAATACTTTTAATGGATTTGTTTGCATTTACTGCTTAAATTAAAGTTGATACAGAACACTCAACATGTGGTTACAATTTGATTGAAATAAACCTGCAGCCTAAATTACTTATAACACTTTCTTAGGCTACGTTGAAAGGTAAATTAACATCTGCCGACATGCTGGATGCACAGGTTTCCCAAAAAGTTGCTTCCTTCTTCCATTTTCATCCATTTTATTCAGCTTGGATCATTCATTTCTTATGGAGTTTCTGAGACTTTTCCAGTTCCAATTCCATTTTGTGCTTCCGTATTTGTAGTGCTGTATTTCATCAATGCACCAAGATATTCCAAACAAGTAGCCACACGGAACATGGGAACATTCAGAGCTTTCATTATGAAATTATCAGATTTTTACAGCCAATGCACCCCTTCTTCTTCTTTTTGGGGATTTCTGATGAACTAGATGCCAGGTCACAGATTGCAGATTACACATAGATTGCAGATTGTCTGCAGGTCTATGTATAGGTTGTATAGGTGTATAGGTTATATCTTGCCATATTCAGTATGGAGATTTTCCAGCAACTGTCCTATAATGAAAATATTAATGTTTAATTACATTTTTAAAATATATAGTAAGCGAAAGCTTTGAAGACAAGAATGATGATGTTAACCATTGTAGCTACAGTATGTTCCTTAAATTAAAATACATTTTATTCATGAGTAAAAGATAGCATCCAATCACATTTATATGCAATTTCATGCATATGCACTAAATGTGAAGGGGGGGCCCCAAACAAAATTTTACATACGACCCTCAAAAAACTAGAAACTGCCCTGAGTGAAAAATTGATTCAGGAGAGTTCAAGCAAATTAAAAACACATTTTTGCCAATTTGACAAAAGACTATTCCATAACATCACCAACTATTGCTATAAAAATATGAATTAATTAAGTTAAGACTCAAACCCTTTATATTTTTTTTCTGCTTTAAAACTCTCTTTCACGCTTGATCCAACCGATCTCATGAAGACTAGTCCAGACCCTCCTCAGGAAATACCAGACCCATCTGGCCCACCTGTGGCCACCAACATGGGAGACCCCCAAACTGATCCTGACCTTCAACCTGGTAAGAGACCAGTGTCATTAACTTGTAATTTACTGCAATGCAGCTTTTATTTGTTGTTATTTCTGTCATTAATTCCACCATGTATTAGCTTGTTCTCATTCTAGTCCTTAAACTTTTCCTGGGTTTCATTGTTTCCTCCTCATATCATGGATGTTCAAGATCATGTTTACGAGACTGTAGAATACCTTCCGGTACAACCTGGTAAGAGATCAGCAAAACTCTATTATTCAACCTGCTCGTGATGTATTCTTGTCATCAATTCTATCTTTTATCAGCTTGTTTTTATCATCCTGTAACAATTCCTATCTGATCCAGCCTGTTTTCACTCTGCTCCTGACTTAATTGTCTCCTTCTCGTGTCCAGTTCAACAAACCGTTCAGCAAAGCGTCCTGCCACCACCTCAGGATTCAAAACCTGGTGAGTTTTTCAACGGTCTCACAAGTTAAGATAACTGAAATGTAGATCTCACTGTATTTGCTGAGTTATTCCTATCAATGAATCTGATTATCTGATCTTTTATCCGCTTGTTCTTATTCTGTTCTTTACACATTTGTCTTCTTCTGATATCCAGTTCAACAACCTGTTCAGCAAAGCGTCCCACAGTCACCTACATTCTCAATACCTCGTGAGTTTCATGTCATTTGACCTTTTAAGACAGACGCCTTTTTCAGTTCTTGTTTTTGAATATGGTACAACCAACTTGTAAGTAGCACAGTTCCCACATGTCACATATTGTTCAAAAGCCCTGGCTATTGGGTGGTCTCATCATGGGAAATTTCTATTGGGTCACACTGTTGTCCATCAAACCAAAGGTGGTCAAACTTCCGTATTTGGTCCTCACTGGATTTCAAGCTGGCTACCTCCTGACCCCATGCATTGATTGACTCGTGCATGGGGTCAATTGTCATGAAACAGCTTTGAGACCATAATTTTTGCAGAATTTGTCCATATAAACCAATGACTGAAGCATAGTGTTACCATTAAATGACCCCTGACCCTCCATCCCCCAATCCCTCCAATCAAGGTACAGTGTGTCTTAAGAGGTCAACCTGCTCATTGCATTGCAACTTGTTTCCACTCTGTTCCTTATAACTCCTTTATTGTCTCCTTGTCATATCCAGCTATACAACCTGTCCACCAGTCCGTCCCACAACCACCTCAGGTCTTAAAACCTGGTGAGTTTTTCGCACTGTCTCTTCCTGAAGCTTGTCCTTATTCTGTTCTTTACACATTTGTCTTCTTCTGATATCCAGTTCAACAACCTGTTGAGCAAAGCGTCCCGCAGTCACCTACATTCTCAATACCTAGTGAGTTTCCCAACGGTCTCTTGCAAGTTTAAACAACTGAAATGCAGCTCTTACTGTATTACTACCATTGGTTTGGTCTTTTAGGCTTGTTCTTATTTTGATCCTCACGCCTTGGTTATTGTCTCCTTCTCTTTATAGTTCAAGGACCAGTTCCCCAGTATGCCCCACAACAACCTCAGTACTTAAACCAATGTAAGAGATCAGGGACTTCAACCTGTGTCATTTGACCTCTTAAGACTCACCATTTTTGAAAATGGTATGACCAATTTGTAAGTAGCACAGTTCCCACATGTCACATATCATTCAAAAGCCCTGGCTATTAGCTATCAGATCTTGTTGGTCTCATCATGGGAAATTTCTATCGGGTCACACTGTTGTCCATCAAACCAAAGGTGGTCAACTTTTCGTAGTTGTCAAAGGAGTTACTTGTAAGCAACTGGACTTCTTCTTGTAGCTTAAAGACATTTCACCACCCATCCAGGAGGCTTCTTCAGTTCTGGCTTGATGCTGGAAACCAGGAGTTTATATCTCTGGATCACTGGGTGAAACTGTAGACAACACTCCCATAACAATGGTCCATAAGTCACACTTCAAGGTGTGAAGTGGAATGAGAGTCTTTGTGGTCACATGATCCAGAGAACGAGTCCTGCTCTGATGGTGAAGAGCAGGTAAACTTCCTGGGATGAGATCTCAAAGCAGGGTGTTTGTAGCAGATAGATTATGACGTAACCCACCTCCTCTGGTCAGAGTTGGCAGTAGTTCCATCTTTTATCTTAAACATTTATTGAGTTTTTTCTTTTCCTTTTCCGTTTGAAGCGCCTGTTTATGAGTTTATCGCAGAGCGACCTCCGCTCACACAAGATCATGGTGAGATCCGCCTCCTGTGTCCTCTAAACTGCACATGACTCCTTTCAGCTCTTAATTCCTGAGTTATTCCTCTCATTATTTCCATCTTTTATCAGCTTGTTTTTATTCTGCTGCTGTAATATCTCCAAAGTTAACTGTGACACATCTCGATGATTGTAGGAGATCCGCCTCCTGTATCATTTAAGCTGCTCATTTAAAGTCTTTCACTGCAATGTTCTCTACCGCCAATGTTTAGGGTCACTTAGAAATGTGCTGTAATATCCACATAAGTGTATAGAGGCCCATTTCTCCAGTGTTCTAATGCTACATTGTGTTTGATGATTGCATTAGAAGCTAATGGATGATTAGAAAACCCTTGTTACGTGAGCACAGCTTGCTTCGATGGAGCATTCTATATTTTCTATTCATTTTGCAACTCGTTTGATGAAAAGAAGCTGATTGTTTCCATCTCATATCCAGTTAAAGTGTCTATTGAGCAGGAAGCCCCACGAAACCCTGGTGAGTTTCCCAGCGATCCCTCACAGGTTAATACAATTCCTCACTTGCAGTATGTAGAGTTTGTGCGTATTGTCCGTCACAGGGAACCAGGTGGTGGACATCCACGAGAGACCGACCGCGGGACCCGTCCAGATGTTTTGCCCTCACTGCCAAACCGATGTTGTCACTAAAACAAAGCTAGCTGGTAGGGTGCCCTGTGTCCTCTGGTTCTTCCTGATACTAGCCTCATTGTGAGTGACAGACAACGGCATGCGCACATCTCCGGTTTGCACACAGATGGTCAATCACTATTTTAACTTTTCGATCTGATGCTCCAAACCAGGTGCTGCCTCTGCCTTGTGATTTGTCTGATTCCACTGTTAGCGTGCGACAACCCTAAAACGGTGCATTTGTGCCCCAACTGCAAGAAAGTCCTGCACACCTATCACTGGAGAAAGATGCGTGCGGCGTAAACCCGGACAGGAAACATCTGTACAGGAGACTTCATCCTGAATCCTGTGCATGTTTCTCTTCACACTTGTGCGGCTAGAAGGTTGCATTAGGAGTGTGATTCTTTTCTATTTACTTCATGATTTAAAATGTGTCATCATCTTGTGGAAAACGTAATAATTTGTCGCGTATCAGGATATAAATGATGCTTTCTAAACATTGTAAACCTCAGTTTATCATTTAAGCAGCAATGTTGGAGCCTTTATAAAAAATGTTATTTTCTACAAATCCTCTCATTGCAGACATTTGTTTGTTTTTTTTAAACGTGATCAAATACATATTGTCAGGTAATAACATAATCATTCAAGTATTATCTTAAATGAAGCTGTTTATTCAATGACTCATTCTTAAACCTTACACAATAAACTCTGCTTTTACTATAGAAATATAATGAATAAAACTGAATTTTTCATCACAGAGAATGTATTTTGTTGACTGATTTATTGATGTTTTTTTCTTGATATAATAATTATAAATACAATTATATTAATTGATAGGTAACCCTTAAATTTGAAGAAAAAACATTTAAGTATAAGTGGAAATATATGGTGTATATCATATCACATCACCAATAAACAGGAATGTAACATGTGAAGGTGAATGCGTGAAACACTCAGGCTTCTCTACAGTAAACTGGATTAAATCCTGCAGCGCCACCTCGAGGCTGAAGGGACAAAAGCAGCCTCAGGTTGGCACTATATTCATATCTAATTATATTAAAATAATGCCTCGAAAGAACAAAAATAAAATATCAATAGTTGGTTTTGTCATTCGTTTGATACAGAGTGTAGAGTGTTTGCTTATTTGGGAAGTGATATTAATACAATTGATTTGTCTGCACCAAATTAACATTTTTCTGTCACCACTGCAGTTTTGTCGTAAACTTTAAAATTCAGATCAGCCAAATTCCCTTTCTGTCTGATGATTGAGGCCTATTAAGTGTTTGTTTTCGACGTTTGTATAATCTCACGGTCACACACATGTCAGGGTCGACATCATGAGCAATTGTATTTCTTCAAAAGAAGCTGGGTGAGCGTTGCAGCGACAGATCTGGGTCTACGGTATGATGTTCACTGCAACGTTCCTCCACCCTCTCCTTCTTGCCTCGTCTATCGCAGTTACTCTCAAACCTCCGAGGAGGAAGCACTGGAATGCTCTCTCACACCCTCTTGGTCTCTTTATCACGGTAAGTAGCATTGCATCTATCTTCTGATAAAATTAAGCATAAGGGGAAAGCCCTGTGCAGAAACACCAAAAGAAGAACTGGTTATAGCATCTGTTCCATTACTTTTATTCTTACTAATGTGGCCTGTGCAACACATGTATGTCTGTGACTGTGTTTTTCTTTTCTAAGGATTCACAACCATTAACTCCATTTTATTCTGAATACAATGACAATAAAGGCTATCCATTCTATTTTATTCTATTCTGTTGTCATTCCTTTTCTGTAAACTTTTAAAATCAAAACAACTGTTTATAGTTTCGCACAGACGAGACATAGTTTACTGTAAATCTCTCTCTCCAAATAAGAGGCTACATGGAATTAGACAGGACAAGACTAAACTAGAGAATATATTTCATGCATTTTGAGAAACTGTTGCTCCTGATTCATGGATTAAAAAAATATTTTAGTGCAAAAGTGGTGAAATCGACAGGTAATGTGGGTCACCCCACAAATAGAAGACGTGCAAAATGAAAGCCAGGCAGCATGGGGGGTGATCACTGTGCTGTCATAATCTATGCTCTAATTGAATTATGACATTCAGGAATGTGACTGTGCAAGATGCGTCGCATGCATTGTTTGAAGCACTTTTGCGGTTTGTGGGTTGTCAACATGGTGAGTCGTTTCCCATAAATTGCTTCAGGCTGCCCTGCCTCTTCCAGGTAGGCTGAAGGGGAATAAAAAGAAGAGAAACAGAAATGGAAAAAAAATGGCGGAGGTGTGTGAGATGTGACATATCTCACTCAACCTGTTTACAATGCGCCACTTGTTCATGATAAGGTATTAATGATTCCAAATCTGCATTCTGGACATGGTCCAGTCTGTTCTGTTTTACAGAAGTTCAGTTCTCAGAGTATTTTTCGGGGCATTTCTTCTGTATTCTCGATCTCATTTCCTGTATCAGGAAGCATTGTGTGCATGTACTGTATGAGTCTTATTTGTTCATACTTGCAGAATGTGTATTTTACCAGTGCACAATAATACTTTTAATGGATTTCTTTGCATTTACTGCTTAAATTAAAGTTGATACAGAACACTCAACATGTGGTTACAATTTGATTGAAATAAACCTGCAGCCTAAATTACTTATAACACTTTCTTAGGCTACGTTGAAAGGTAAATTAACATCTGCCGACATGCTGGATGCACAGGTTTCCCAAAAAGTTGCTTCCTTCTTCCATTTTCATCCATTTTATTCAGCTTGGATCATTCATTTCTTATGGAGTTTCTGAGACTTTTCCAGTTCCAATTCCATTTTGTGCTTCCGTATTTGTAGTGCTGTATTTCATCAATGCGCCAAGATATTCCAAACAAGTAGCCACACGGAACATGGGAACATTCAGAGCTTTCATTATGAAATTATCAGATTTTTACAGCCAATGCACCCCTTCTTCTTCTTTTTGGGGATTTCTGATGAACTAGATGCCAGGTCACAGATTGCAGATTACACATAGATTGCAGATTGTCTGCAGGTCTATGTATAGGTTGTATAGGTGTATAGGTTATATCTTGCCATATTCAGTACGGAGATTTTCCAGCAACTGTCCTATAATGAAAATATTAATGTTTAATTACATTTTTAAAATATATAGTAAGCGAAAGCTTTGAAGACAAGAATGATGATGTTAACCATTGTAGCTACAGTATGTTCCTTAAATTAAAATACATTTTATTCATGAGTAAAAGATAGCATCCATTTATATGAAATTTCATGCATATGCACTAAATGTGAAGGGGGGCCCCAAACAAAATTTTACATACGACCCTCAAAAAACTAGAAACTGCCCTGAGTGAAAAATTGATTCAGGAGAGTTCAAGCAAATTAAAAACACATTTTTGCCAATTTGACAAAAGACTATTCCAAAACAGCACCAACTATTGCTATAAAAATATGAATTAATTAAGTTAAGACTCAAACCCTTTATATTTTTTTCTGCTTTAAAACTCTCTTTCACGCTTGATCCAACCGATCTCATGAAGACGAACCCAGACCCTCCTCAGGAAATACCAGACCCATCTGGCCCACCTGTGGCCACCAACATGGGAGACCCCCAAACTGATCCTGACCTTCAACCTGGTAAGAGATCAGTGTCATTTAACTTGTATTTTACTGCAATGAAGCTTTTATTTATTGTTATTTCTGTAATTAATTCCACCATGTATTAGCTTGTTCTCATTCTAGTCCTTAAACTTTTCCTGGGTTTCATTGTTTCCTTCTCATATCATGGATGTTCAAGATCATGTTTACGAGACTGTAGAATACCTTCCGATACAACCTGGTAAGAGATCAGCAAAACTCTATTATTCAACCTGCTCGTGATGTATTCTTGTCATCAATTCCATCTTTTATCAGCTTGTTTTTATCATCCTGTAACAATTCATATCTGATCCAGCCTGTTTTCACTCTGCTCCTGACTTAATTGTCTCCTTCTCGTGTCCAGTTCAACAAACCGTTCAGCAAAGCGTCCTGCCACCACCTCAGGATTCAAAACCTGGTGAGTTTTTCAACGGTCTCACAAGTTAAGATAACTGAAATGTAGATCTCACTGTATTTGCTGAGTTATTCCTATCAATGAATCTGATTATCTGATCTTTTATCCGCTTGTTCTTATTCTGTTCTTTACACATTTGTCTTCTTCTGATATCCAGTTCAACAACCTGTTCAGCAAAGCGTCCCACAGTCACCTACATTCTCAATACCTCGTGAGTTTCATGTCACTTGACCTCTTAAGACAGACGCCTTTTTCAGTTCTTGTTTTTGAATATGGTACAACCAACTTGTAAGTAGCACAGTTCCCACATGTCACATATTGTTCAAAAGCCCTGGCTATTGGGTGGTCTCATCATGGGAAATTTCTATTGGGTCACACTGTTGTCCATCAAACCAAAGGTGGTCAAACTTCCGTATTTGGTCCTCACTGGATTTCAAGCTGGCTACCTCCTGACCCCATGCATTGATTGACTCGTGCATGGGGTCAATTGTCATGAAACAGCTTTGAGACCATAATTTTTGCAGAATTTGTCCATATAAACCAATGACTGAAGCATAGTGTTACCATTAAATGACCCCTGACCCTCCATCCCCCAACCCCTCCAATCAAGGTACAGTGTGTCTTAAGAGGTCAACCTGCTCATTGCGTTGCAACTTGTTTTTATTCTGTTCCTTATACATCCTATATTGTCTCCTTGTCATATCCAGCTATACAACCTGTCCACCAGTCTGTTCCACAACCACCTCAGGTCTTAAAACCTGGTGAGTTTTTTCACTGTCTCTTCCTGAAGCTTGTTCTTATTCTGTTCTTTACACATTTGTCTTCTTCTGATATCCAGTTCAACAACCTGTTGAGCAAAGCGTCCCGCAGTCACCTACATTCTCAATACCTAGTGAGTTTCCCAACGGTCTCTTGCAAGTTTAAACAACTGAAATGCAGCTCTTACTGTATTACTACCATTGGTTTGGTCTTTTAAGCTTGTTCTTATTTTGATCCTCACGCCTTGGTTATTGTCTCCTTCTCTTTATAGTTCAAGGACCAGTTCCCCAGTATGCCCCACAACAACCTCAGTACCAATGTAAGAGATCAGGGACTTCAACCTGTGTCATTTGACCTCTTAAGACTCACCATTTTTGAAAATGGTATGACCAATTTGTAAGTAGCACAGTTCCCACATGTCACATATCATTCAAAAGCCCTGGCTATTAGCTATCAGATCTTGTTGGTCTAATCATGGGAAATTTCTATCGGGTCACACTGTTGTCCATCAAACCAAAGGTGGTCAACTTTTCGTAGTTGTCAAAGGAGTTACTTGTAAGCAACTGGACTTCTTCTTGTAGATTAAAGACATTTCACCACCCATCCAGGAGGCTTCTTCAGTTCTGGCTTGATGCTGGAAACCAGGAGTTTATATCTCTGGATCACTGGGTGAAACTGTAGACAACACTCCCATAACAATGGTCCATAAGTCACACTTCAAGGTGTGAAGTGGAATGAGAGTCTTTGTGGTCACATGATCCAGAGAACGAGTCCTGCTCTGATGGTGAAGAGCAGCTAAACTTCCTGGGATGAGATCTCAAAGCAGGATGTTTGTAGCAGATAGATTATGACGTAACCCACCTCCTCTGGTCAGAGTTGGTCTTTCTAAATGGACGTAGACGGCCTCCTTCACTCCCCTCTCAAACCACCTGTTCTCCTTGTCTAAGATGCGAACGTCCGTGTCCTGATGTGGTGGCTCTCCTGTGTGGTTCCATGCGTTACGCAGTGGTTGTTTGGTTTCTCTAATATATAAATCCGGGCACTCTTCACTGCATTGTACAGCATAAAACCACGTTATTGAGGTTTTGTCTTGGAGTTTTGTCTTTGGGGTGGACCATAATCTATCTGCTACACACCATCCTGCTTTGAAATCTCATCCCAGGAAGTTTACCTGCTCTTCGCCATCAGAGCAGGACTCATTCTCTGGATCATGTGACCACAAAGACTCTCACTCCACTTCACACCATTGTTATGGTCTATAGCTCCACCCTCTGTGATCCAGAGATATAAGCTCCTGGTTTCCAGCATCAAGCCAGAACTGAAGAAGCCTCCTGGATAGGTGGTGAAACGTCTTCAAGCTACAAGAAGAGGTCCAGTTGCTTACAAGTAACTCCTTTGACACTACAATGACCTGGATGAATGAGAATCTACACAGATAACTTTCGTAGTTAATCCTCATTGGATTTCAAGCTGGCTACCTCCTGACCCTATGCTTTGATTGACTTGTGAATGGGGTCAATTGACATGAAACAACATTGAGATCATAATTTTTGCATAATTTGTCCATAGAAATCAATGACTGAAGCATAGTGTTGGCACTAATTGACCCCCCCCCCTGACCCTCCATTTAAGGTACAGTGTGTCTTAAGAGGTCAACCTGCTTATTACTGAAATAGAGATCTTATTTCTTGAGTGCTTCACATCAGTAGTTCCATCTTTTATCAACTTGTCCTTCATAGCAAATCAGGTTGTGGTGGTGGCCCAGAATCCAGCTGACGCTCCCGGACAGATGTTTTGTCCTCACTGCCAAACCAATGTTGTCACTAAAATGGACCACCAACACGGCGTGTTCACCTGGATCTGGTGCTTTGTACTTGGCATCTTAATGTGAGTAACACACCCAACTCGGGTACATGCACACAGGGACAGTACACATGTTGCGGTACTATTTTGACTTTATTCCGATGCTCCAACCCCAGGTGCTGGCCCTGCTGTCTGATCCCATTCTGCTTGAAAGGCTGCAAGGATGTAAAACATT
Source organism: Eupleurogrammus muticus (assembly GCA_036785175.1). Classification (NCBI taxonomy): domain Eukaryota; kingdom Metazoa; phylum Chordata; class Actinopteri; order Scombriformes; family Trichiuridae; genus Eupleurogrammus; species Eupleurogrammus muticus. The sequence continues at coordinate 27,028,566 of JAYKQN010000003.1, forward strand.
CCTGCCCTGTCTGCAACAACATCCTCCACATCCATAGACGCAGGTGAAGCATTAAGACCAGGAAAACTCTCCTGCATTAAAACCTATGGTTACAACGATATACTGAAGAAGCATGGGTAACATTTGGTCAGGAGCCAGCGTCTGTCTCTGTACATATGTGTAGCTAGAAGTTTACATAATCATTATGTTTCATTTTTTATGATTTATCATACGAAATAATGTTGTAAAAATGTAATATGATACTTCATTGTGTATTTTTTTTACATTGTCTTGTAATGAATGATACTGGTGGATTTACACATCAATGTTGGCCGAGAACATGAGTCTAATTTTCTTTAAACTAAAATGTTTTGCACCTAATTCTGCATTATTCCTGCCTTTTTAAAAACATGATCAAAAACATATTCTGATGAAGTGGTGGCATAATCGATTGAGTGCTGACTACAGTGTATAATAATCATTCAATATTAGGTTATTTATTGACTGACGCATTCTCAATGATTAAACCTTAGACAATACAATCCTGCTTTTATAGCAGATTAAAATAAATAAACATGTGTTCTACATTGAAAAGTAATTTTTTGATGGATTATACAACTATTGGAATATTGATATATAGAATCCCTTTTAAATATATGTGTGTATATGAGTTTTCCAACAATTTATTCAATCATTTTGTCCTTAATATTAACATTACTGTGTCTCCGTGTCTATATGATCATGATATAAGAGACTGAGGGGTATTTTATACATAAAAGTAATTTAAGGCAGATGTCAAGTTATTAATGACAACCCAAGGGCTACTTGTTATAAAAGGATGTTTGTTATGTGCTGTATGACATGCAATTAAAAAGGTAGCTACATTTAGAAGAAATTTCTACATTTAAATGATTATGTGCCAGTTGTGAAACACCAATAAACACAAATAAGAGGAAGAAGAAGAGATGCTAAGAGTCACTTTTTCCAGGATTGTGTCCAAGACCAGAAAGTCTTCCTGGCTGCTGCTGCTGGGGGTTTAGTTCTCGTTCAACAATATGTTACTGTGACTACAGAACAGAACAGCAAGTGGCCGAGAAAAAAAGAAAAGTTCCTTCTGGGGTGGATGTCAACATGGTAATACCTGCTGCCAAGCACCATTAAACCCAGAACTCAAAACTCTGAATGAATCTGAAACATCCTGGTCACCGAGATATCCAGTGATGCATCCAACAAGCTGTCGCCTGTACGCATGCAAGTGGGGGGTTGTCAGGACCCTGAAGTGAGATAAAGATGGGATTACAGGGATGGGCCATGCTGAAAAGGCTCCTATTGGACCTTGACCACAGAGTCGCCCGGATTACCCAGATTAGGCCTGATGTCCTGTTAGTCAGCACCTCTCTGCCTTCACGTCTGCATTCCTCCCCACCAAAGCACTGAAACAGGTGAAAATACACGTTTACCATTCCTTTCAGGGAACAAATTACATCTCAAACAGGCAAACAGGGATACCAGTGGACACTCCACAACCCATGCCCAGACTAAAATATCTCAGCTACTATTGGATCAATTGTTATTGATTTTAAAGTATCCACAAATCCCTGGGGATGAACCCTACTGATTTTGGTGCTCCTCTATATCTTTTGACTAAAAATGTCTCCACAGCTGGTGTTTTGCCGTGAAAATCAGCCAAAATATACACTTTCTGTTTAGGAGACCAACCTAATACCTACCTTTATCATATACTAGCCTGCTAAATTAGGGCATTGAACATTATCCTGGCTGAGCATCTTCATATCAGCATCCTGACATTAGCATTTAGGTCAAAGACTTCTCAGGAATGTGTCTTATGTTTTCAGTGGTGTGTCATTGAGATTGATGGGTGATGGTGTTGAGACAAAGGCTGTGGAGCTGTGATCAGAATTATCCTTACTGTGCCTGTTCTGATTTTGCTAAATATTATATAATTATTATATATAACACGCTAATGCAAGGGTATGGATTCGAGCAGGGGTAGGGAGCCCTGGTCCTGGAGTGGGTACAGGTTTTTGTTCCAAACAAGCACTCACACGCCTGATTCTACTTAACAACCATTAGAACTCTTGCTGAGGACCTTTATTGTGTGACTGCTTGGTTGGAACATAGACTTGCACCCACTGCAGCTCTGTAGCACCACTGGCTATCAGACCTGGAACCAATGGGAAACACCCATTGGGTCACTCTGTTGTCCATCAAACCAAAGGTGGTCAAAAATTCGTAGACGGTCCTCATTGGATTTGAAGCAGGCTTTCCCCTGACTCCATGCTTTGATTAACTCATGCATGCCGTCAGTTGACATGAAACAACTTCCTTATCCTTATCCCTTCTGTTAGGGTTTATCTTTTATTTGGCTCCTCCTGTGTTTGACCTCTTATCCGTCAGCATCAGGCCTTCACACGTCCTTGCTCCTTACCGTGTTTCTTTTGTCGTGCCTTTCTCCAAACCCTACCTGAAGAAGATTACTCCGCTCTAAAGGGAGACTTAAGTGAATCATGCCTTCGGAAGGTATTACGTAATGCTCCCTACTGGGTTGACCACGTGGCCACAGGGCTCACCTGTGTATAGACTGACCATCTGCCCCTCCCATTCCAAATCCCGTCCTCGCCCTGCGACGCAAGCCAACTGACCACGGACATCTCGCCGTCAAGAAGAGACCTTCAAGAGTCACGGATGATCTACATCTCCCACAGCTCTGGGTGTGAGGAAACGTTGCATAAGTGGTATGAGGAGGACGTGGGAGTCAGAGAAAGGCAGGGAATCACACACAAAGTGTGCAAAATGGGAGACTGATACTCAACTTGCTATGCTCGTGCACCGTGCTAATTCCTCATTTTCTTACTGGTGAGGCAGGTGCACGGGCGATTCAAACTCCCTGCGTGTGGGTGCACAGGAGTGAAGCTGGGATTGCATCTTTCCCTGGTGACACCTCCGCAGATTGAGGGTGAAGAGAGAAACACAGACATGCAGACAGAATGAATAGAAAGAGGACAGAGGGAGCGAGAGAGAGAGTCATAGACGGCGAGAGAGCGAGAGGGGGAGAGAGAGAAGAGTGGAAAGGAGACAGGAGATATATTTGACCATGTGGGTGTGTGAAGTATCAAGGCATGCATCATAATTGTGGCTCTTTCCTGGAGCTGGACGTGTCTCTGCGGCGTCAAGACGCACTCGGCCCAACAAAGTGTTGATTTGCACTTTGAAACAGCGGGGGCCGTGTTTCGCAGAGACATTTTCAAAGACAAAATGGAAACCGATTTGCTCCTGCTGCCTCAGTAACTGGGATTACAGAGACACTTTCATCAGTCGAAGTGATGCCGAAGACAATGAGCGGAAAATGATGCGGCCCCATCTTCATCGATAATCAGGAATTCAAGTTCAGCATTTACGTGAGGTGAGTTTAAAAATGTTTGTGATTGAAGATTGATTTTAATACTGTGTTAGTTTGTACATACATGTCTGTGTTATTGTGTGTGTGTGTGTGTGTGTGTGTGGGGGGGGGGATGGGGGGCCTGGTGGAGGGTTCAGACTTACTTAAGACCATTAAACAATGCATTGTGTCAAGTAAGTGCAAATGAGTGTGTGTGTGTGTGTGTGTGTGTCTGTGCTTTTGGGTCCTGAAACTCGACTTCTCAAAGCCCAGTATGCGATGTAGTCAGCCCACGCTGCTTCCCGTTCCCATGGAAACCATTGCCCAGTGCTAAAAGCAGTTCTATTCTGTGCTGTGAGTGTGCGAGTGAGTGTTTGTGTGTCTCTGACACAGAGAGAGAGAGAGAGAGAGACATAATAATCTCTGCTCTGTAACAGGTTAACTACTGTGGATGGTGAAGATCCTGAGGTGTGGGCCTATAAACTAATGAAATCCATCTCTTTGTGTTTTACCTTCTCTCTCTCTCCTCATAATCACGTCCTTTCTGTCTCTAAGATGGCTGTCATCGCTCTCGTCATCTGCCTCCTGTCACTGATTGGCTCGGGCTCTTCCCACTCCTCCCCCCCTCCCCGGGGGTGCGGCGTGGACGTGGACCCCCCTTACAGGGTCCTGTGCGACCTGGAGTCGGTCTGGGGCGTGGTCCTAGAGGCGGTGGCCTGCAGCGGCGGCCTCGCCTCCCTGGTCCTCGCCGTGCTGCTGGTGGTGAAGCTCCGCTCCGTTTCGGACCCGGCCAGGCGCTCCGGGCTGGGGCCCCTGCTGCTGCTCCTGGGGACCCTGCTGGGGCTCTTCACCATCTCCCTGGCCTTCCTGGTGGGGAGGAACCAGGCGCTCTGCGTGGTCCGCCGGGCCTTCTGGGGGCCCCTGTTCGCCCTGTGCTTCTCCAGCCTGCTCGTCCAGGGCGTGAGGCTGCGGCGGCTGGTGGCCGGCAGGACGAGTCCTCCGGGCAGCTCCCTGGCCGCGCTGGGCCTGGCCCTGGCCCTGGTCCAGGGGATCATATCTGCCGAGTGGGTGCTGCTGACGGTGGTCAGGGAGGGCCACCCGGCCTGCGAGTACCCGCCTTTGGACTTCGCCCTGACGTGCAGCTACACCCTGGGGCTGCTCCTCATCGCCATGGGCCTCTCCCTGGGGGTGGTGCTCTGCGGAGGGGAGTTCGGCGCCGACGGGGGGTCAGCTGAGGAGGTCGGGGGCGGGGAGTGCGACAAACGGAGGTGGAAGTGCAACGCCGTGTGGCTCTTCCTGTCCTGCCTGGCGTCGGCGTTGCTCTGGGTGGCCTGGCTGGGCTTCTACCTGTACGGCAGCCAGACGCTGAGGGCGAAGGGGAAAGGCGAGCGGCCGGGGGGGGGCGGGAAGAAGGACGCGAGGCTGCTGGATGAGCCGGCGCTCTCGGTGGCCCTTGTCATCCAAGGCTGGATCCTGCTGCTGTTCCACGCCATCCCAGAGGCGCACCTCTGCCTCCGCAGAGCCCCGCAATCCGGCACGCAGGATTTCTTCGACACCAGTCAGACGACGCCGCCGCCGCATTTCGGAGACGAGCTGCCCTCGCACTCCCACAGACCCTTCCCAGAAAACCAGGCCTTCGCTCTGGAGGAGCACAACGCAAGTACGTTATGTAACGTGTGTGTCACCGTGCATGTTTGTGCTCGTATACCAGAGAATTTTCCTTTTTATTTTTTAAAAAATGCTTTTCCAACACGGATCGAATGCTCTAGGTTCAAATGGGTCTTGCGAGGTCATACGTACATAAGGAGTCGAGCGCACAACGAGCTGGGTGTCCTGCGGGTAGCGTTGCTAGGCAACTGACAACAAAAATGGCCATTGCCTGGATTCCTTTTCATCGCCCGTTCTTCCGAATAAAAAAAGAGAGATGAAAAAAAAAAGAGGGGACGGCAAAATGAACTTCTATGGGCTTAGACACGGTGAAATGTCACGAATTTGGCTGAGCTCATTGAGGATTCATTATCTATGATGAAAGAAGTATTCAGAACTTGTTATTGATGGTCATTCAAAAGGGATTTTTCCCCTTTAAACACTAGACACAAACCACATGAAGGAAGCACTCCATTAGTTTTGACAAAGGAGACTCCACTAAACACAACTTTATGCTGCAACGAACCTCTTACAGGTTCATTTAAAATCCAGTTTAACCAAAATCCTATAAAATATAATATAGGAATTCTACATCTGAAAAAGCCACTCTGCTTTGTACTCCAGACCAATTTTCTGAAGCATCGTACATGAACGCCCTGTGGGCCTGTTTACAGCAAAGTGTGGCTCGTTTTTAGCCACCGTGCAACAATCCAGCATCCAATCGACCCTCTCGAGATGCCTGATTATTCAACATATTTCTCTACAGGGACACGCATGAGTCATCTTAATGTGAGTGCTCTCCATGTTCGAAGCCACGCTCAGACAAAAGAGCTGCAACCCAACAGAGGGAACAGCACCGAGGGCAGCGACAGAAACAACACAGAGACAGGCAGTGGTGCACAGCCTCCAGGAGAGGAAAGAAAAGTCAGGCAACAAGGTGTCGGCTGTGGAGAATTACAAGAAATTAGACTCAGATTGCCAAAATATCTTATCTGCAATGAACAAAAGCGTCCTACATGAATGCACCATATTCGACATCGCAGCAGCGATCAATCAATCATTGGATACTGTGATAATCGATTAATCGTCTGGAGTCATTTTTTTTACCCCGCATTTTTTGACTGCAGCTTCCCAACCGTGAATACTCAATGGTTTTCTCATAAACTGATTATCTGTTGGTCAGGATATGAGACAGAATCATGGGCTTTGGAAAAGTGCAATCAACATTTTATGGACCAAACAACTGATCAAAGAGATTAAATGATCATTATTCAGTCTTTACGCTGCCTGTTGTTGGCTACTTGGTGATTAATATTATATTGGAAGGAATATTATAATATGTATTATATTGGAATATTGGAAGCAATTATATTCAAAGGTAGAATATAGAACTGAAAAAGAGAAAACACAATAGTCTTACAAGAAATAAGCAATAACCTTGTTTGTTTTTATACTGTGCAGTGTTATCTGACTGGAGTGACTGTCTATAGCTTATATTTATGGCTTAATTAACAGTTCACTTGCTTTGCTGCAAAGCAAAATAAAAAATAAACTCATAATGTAACCTGCTCCTATCATTAGATCTTCCTCTTGAGGATGTCTTTAAAGCAAATGTGGCTTTGTCCAGTAATGGCACATTGTGGCTATACAGTGGCCGGGTTAGAATGAAGTTATATACACTCATTGTAATAAATGTAATATGACTGACACCATAACCATATCAACATATCTATATATATATATGACATAATACGTTAATGCCATGTTTAATGACATTATTTACTACTCTAACCATCCAAACATCCAACACCATAGCCTATGTGTCCTTTCACTTTTCTATCCTAGGCTACATTTACAGCAGGTTACAGGTTAACATCGCTATTGGCTATAATCTGTTGATGCATCCCTGTTTTTCTCATTTTCTTAGAATATTGCAATCTTAACCCTTCCCCCTCTTTGCCTGGTTTGATCGATGATGCCGCCTCTTATGTTGCATCCACAGATTCATTCAAATGTCTGAAAATAAAATGACAGTAGGCACTAACATCGTGATGAGATTATTTTCACTTTTAACAAGTCAAATATATGAGCATCTTTGTTGTGTGAGGCCGCGTTGATGTCTTGATAATTAAAATAAAATGAAACTTAAGGAGAGAAAAAAGATCCTTAAAGGTCATGACCTCCCTGTCCTGACTGTAGTGTTTGTGTGTGATTTCCTCAGCTCTCCGTAGTGGAACATACCACAGCAGCCATGGGAGTGTTCGACCCGGCATCGCCTTCAGGGGTCACGTCTACCAGCCGACTGAAATGGCCCTGGTCATGAACGGCGGCACGGTAGGAACATACACACAAACACGCTCAGTGTTTCACTCCCTCTCAATGACTATGTGGTTACACTTTGCTGATCTCCCCTGTAGATGCCAACGGCTCCAGTTAACTACACCGGACGACGCTTATGGTGACGTGGGACAGAACATGAGGAGGACGCTGCACTAAGAAGGAGAAGAAAGAGACGTCAAAGAGACAACATATCGCACTAAAAGGATCCATAGGGGCAAAATTAATGTGATGTATCTGTGTTTCTGCCTACATGTATGACGTTTTTTTTCATTGAACCACAGGAGACGGACAGTTTGGACGTTTGTATGTCGCATTACTTTGATCAGTGATGTGAATAATCTGTAAATACGCTAAGAAGGAACGCTAATGTTGTTAGATATGAGGTATATATACATATATATGAGGATCAAAAACCACTGGCCATTGTGGTATTAAAGGAATGTAATGCATATAGTTGCTGTTGGACCATAAATAGAGGTTAAAGGGGGACTTGAATGTGGTGGCTCTAAACCAGTGCAGGAGAAAAGCCTTGAGGATGTTTATGTAATATGCATGTTACGATTAACAGGTGAATGAGGCCCCTGCTGCTCATGGATGACGACTAGTTCTTAAGCAATTAATGCCGCGATACAGTGCAGTAAAGGGTTCATTGTTAGCGGGGGTTGATTTTTGCATTTTATCCGTGCTGGTCATGTCCGGGCATTCGTGAGGCTTGTGAAAGTTGCATTTTGTCGAGATGAATGTATTTCAAGTGTTTTCTAGAATTTTTGATAAAAACGTTGAAGATCATGTTTTACTGTCGGGTGGAGACATCAGTTGACAAAAAAAAAAAAAAAAAAAATCCCCCCCGCTTTTAAAGCCATGTGGATGAGAAGTCCTTAACAAACTCAGATGGATTTTTGACAGCCGTTTTCTAATCCTTGACTCAATAAGCCAATGATCACTTTAAACCACATATTTTACGAGATATACAGCAATGTTGCATTGTGTTCTGGCATTCAGGATCCCGATAAGTTTTAAATCCCATCAAATGTAGAGAAAGCATTGCACCACTCATCACTGTGAATCAAACGTGCGTTCTGTTCACGACGGTGACGTGACTCTGGCTCCATGTCTAGACCGATGTGTCCAAGCTTCCAGTTCTAATGCAAATGTGATGTAGGGGTTCCAGTTTCTGTCTCGATTAAATCACAATCTTTAAGTGAAATACAATTCAAAGAGCCATCAACATGTCCATGCCGTGACCATTTCTTCTTGCTATCTAACAAATTAACTTGTCAACAGTTATGCTTTTGTGTACAGCCGTGTGTTCTAATATTGTATAAAAAATATGTTAATTATAGGATTTTTATGTAATAACATTATATAACAGAGTTTTAAAAATTCCAAATGTGAAAAAACAGACTGGTGTTTTCTTCTGATGACAGTGCTGTCACTGTTTTATGGCAGTGTAACATGAATGTCTGTAATGTGATTTGCACAAAGTGACTAAATACATCAGTGCGCATTTTCTGTTAAATACCGTCTGTTTGTGAAGTGATTTTTTTCAGCCTCTTGTCCTTTGTGGTATGCCACAAGACTCTCTTTACTGTATGGAGGTGTCCAGATACAGAATAATATAGAATCCTACACCTTCAGTAGTTTAACTGTATATGTACGAGGGCCTAGGAGCGCTCTTAGTGTGTTGCAACTTACATGTTCACCACTTTTTCATTTTCAACAAAATATTGGTAATAGAAAATACACAGGCAAATTTAGGAAGAAATGCATCAGAAATTTGACAACACAGCACAAATAACAAAAGCAACTCATAAATGCTGCAAGCCCTAACAAAATAAAGTAAATATATTACTATGCAAACAGTTTCCAGAGGTCACAATGAACTGATACTGCTGTGCTTTCTGTAAAGATTATTCTGAAAAAGGCTCCACATGCAAAACAAACACTCCAAAGATGAACAGCCTCTCTTCCTAAAATCAGGCTATGCAACTTCCCTTTTTTTCTGTAGCTCCGCCCCCTCTCTACTGCTCTGCCTGCCATGCACACACAAGCTAGAAAACCACTACAACACAGCTACGAAGCACTGTTTTCATGAACAACTATCAGTTACAACAAAACGCAAATTACCCACAGGAAGATGAGCATTTATACATCCATCCAAACATTTTCTAGACCCACTTATTCTTTACTAGAGTCATGGGGGTTTGCTGGTACCCATCCCAACGTACTTCAGGCGAGAGGCGGCGATACACCCCAGACAGATCACGTTTTTCCACATTTAGCATAATTTTAAAGTAAAAACAGTCAACACAGCCATAAATCACCATTTTTCATTTTTGACGACACTTAAACAACATGTCAAAACACACACTTACATTAGAAACACATTCACATGTGAAAAATTAAGTTAACAGCTTACCAGTCCAGAAGATAAACGGCAAGCTTCAAGCTGAAGGCGTTTTCCATTTCTTTCCATCTGACAAATTCTCTCATCTTCCTTGTTTGCTCCTTTAGCTGAATACGCTTGCCAGTGCCAATGCTGGAATTGCTGTATTATTTTTGCCATTACAGTCTCCATGCATCCGAACTCCTCACACCAAACCCGCCACTTTCTGAAATGAGCTTTGATTGGCTAAGACAGGCACGGGCAAACCCTGGAGGACCGGTGTGGGTGCAGGTTATTCTTCCAAATAAGCAGTAACACACCTGATTCTACTAATGAGGGTCCTTAGTGAGGGTCCAGTGGTTGATTAGTAGACCAGCCCACACCTGGGCTGAGACCTTCCAGACCGAAGGGGGCTCTGGCTGAAAAAGTATTGGTCACTTTCTGAGACACCTGAGGTGGAGTTAACCTGGACGTGATGCAGGATATAAAGGGATAGTTCACCACAAAGTAACACACTTTTCCTCCTTAACTGATTTGAAGGGCAAACAAATAGCAATATATAAAAGTAAAATGCATATTTGATTTGGGGGTGAACTGTAAATTTACACAATGTACATTCAAGAATAATATCAAACATGATGTGACACGCTCAAATGTGTCTCATAATTCAAAAATTAAAATGTATTACAGAAATCCTTTTCCATTTTCAAAAGGGAGCTGCAGTTTCTGCCAGTGAAGTCGCTCTCCTGCAGCGTCTGGGATTGCCAGCTCATATTGATTCATGAGATGCAGGGGGAGCATGAAAAAAAGCATCTCTCGGTTTGTTTGTTTTTTTCCTTTTTTATAAAGCAGTTTTGAAGTAGAAAATGAAAATGTCCAATGAACAGAAATATGAATGCGCTTTTGTTTTTGATCCCATTTTACACAAGACAAACTCAAAGCTCTAAAACATTTTCTACATACACAAAATAACCCTCTATGAAGGAAATGTTTTGCACTGCATGAGGCAACTGATTAGTGGGGCCAGTTAAGGACACCAGTAATAATCAAGCTGTCCAATCAGCATCGTGATATGAAACACCTGTGAGTGCTATCACACATTTGTGAACAATATTTAAGGAAAAAGGGTTATTTTGTGTATTTAAATGTTTTAGATCTTCAAGTTCATCTCATTAAAAATGGGAGCAAAAACAGAAGGGTTGCATTTATATTCTACCAATGTTCAGTGTAGTTTGGATTATTTCTTCTTATTTTTTTATGAGTCAAATAATACAGTGATGGCTTCCAAGTAAAAAGGGCCTGTCTGCTAATGCAATTTAATTTTCACATTTTTTCAGAATGCTTTGAAATGTCATTTTCTTTGTCTTTTAATTATGTCACAGAATGAGTATAAGAAAAAAAAAGTAGTTTGGAATTTTAATTATAGTATTTTTTTACAAGATATTATAGGGTTTCTGTAATGTATTTTGAATTGAATTATGAGGCATTTGCTCCCATTGGCCAGCAGGGGAAGCTGTGGAGCGAAAGGTCACGTGACAGCCGCCATGGGCCCAGAGAGGAAGTGGTTGCTAGGGACGCCTGGTTCATCACTAACAGGAAGAAGGCGAGCTACTTCCGGGTGAAGACGCAAGAACCGCACATCCACGTGAATTATCAAACAGTTCAAAGTAAGAAAGACGCTCATAAAGTGAATGTTAAGCCGCACACTGTGCGACTAAAGCGCTAAAGTCTCAATGACTGGTTTGTTTTAGCGGCGGTTTAAAGCGTTTAGCTGCCGGAGGCTAAGCTAGCTGTAGCATGCTCCACACTCAGGACGCTATGAGTGAACTCTGCCTGCAAGACTGTGTGTTGTGTTTCTTCCTGAGTTTATTACATACACTGAGATAAAGATAAAGCCTGTTACAACACGTTAGCTCACTTATCAGCTGTAGCTCATTGGTTATTCTGCTGGTTTTTACTCAATGTACTCGATCACGAATTATTTGATGTGTTGATGTGCAAAAAACAGATTTATATTTGATTAGTTTAGATAACTTTATTCATCCCAGGGTAATTATTTTAGTTTAGCCAGGGAGAAACAAGCAATCAGCAGCTGTTGTGTGGTAGCAATTTTTATTTAGTCTATTTGATTCACATTTTCAATAATAGGGAAAACCACAAAATATATACCTCAATATATAAACTGAATAAATTAAATTTGAAATTATATAAATTAAATGACAAAACACTGCAAAATTCAATAAATCTATTTATTTCAAGTTATGGCCGTCCTCGATACAAATGGTCCTACATTCTGTAATAATAGTGAAAATAAATTGTCCTTTTTTCCTGGGACCCCCAGTCACACACATTTATTCTATACGGTCGTCTAATTCAGCTTTAGAGGATGCTGTTTAACATGGAGTGATTGTGTTTTCTTCCTTCAGACAGACCAGGAGAAAAGATGAAAATGAAGCCAGAAGATGAGGAGAATGAGAATCCCGTGAAGAAGGAGAAAAAACAAAAGAAGAACAAAAAGTGCAGCGCAGATGACGGCAGCTCGGCAGGAGAGAAAAAAGCCAAGAAGAAGAAGGCGGAACGAGATGAGGCCGTGGTTGAAGAAGAGCAGCGTCTGGACGGAGGGCGAGAAAAGACAGAAACGAAGAAGAAGAAGAAGAAGGAGAAAGTCGCAGATGACTCGTTGAACGGTGCCAACGGTTCTGATGAAGTCAGCAAAAAGAAAGCAAAAAAGAAGCAGTTGGCTGAGAAAACCGTCGAGGACAAGGCTTCACAAATTCAACCTGAAAACGTAAAGATGGAGAAAATAGAGGCGGATGGAGAGAAAGTGACCAAGAAGGTTAAGAAAGGGAAAAATAAGATTTCAGCTGCAAGCACAGAGGAGGCTGAGGAGCATATTAAAAAGAAGAAAAACAACAACGCTGCTGCAGAAGAAGAAGTCGTTGCGATAAAACCAAAGAAGAAGAAAGTTAAGCAGGTTGAGAACAGGGCGGAAACAGTGGAGGGAGACCAGGTCGACGGGGTGAAGAGGAAAAAGAAAAAGGATAAAAAGCTAGAAAAAAGCAGCGAAGCTGCGGCTGAAGGAGAGGAAAACGAAGAGGATGAAGCACAGGAAATCAAAAAGAAGAGAAAGGATAAATCCACAAAGGGTGAGGACGTTACTGAAGAGGAAGAGAAGACAGAGTCAAAGAAGAAAAGAAAAAACAAGAAAATAAAAGCCACAGAGGTCGGTGGGGTCGAAGAGATGGAACCCACGAAGAAGAAGAAAAAGGCCAAACTGAAGGGAGACGAGACATTAACGCTTAAACGTGAAGAAGCTGAGGAGGAACCGAGGAAGGAAACGAGCAAGAAAAGCAAAAGGAAAAACAGCTCCACTGAAGAGGAAACACAAAAGAAGAAGAAGAAGAAGAGCAAAGAGGAGGCAGACAACCAGCAGGTGAGCGACTTTTATCACAAGTTATCTACCCCTGTTTGTTTTTAATTTTAAACGTTTCCCGTGTTTCTTCGTGTTCCAGGACTCGGCCCAGGCGGACGTGCTCTTTCTGTCGGAGAAGGCGGGAAACGCCGACGAGGTGAACATCAACCAGGTAAGAACGTCGGTTTCCTCGGTCGCGAACGTTCCGTCGTGTGACGCGGCGAACGCCTAATGAACGCATGTCGTTCCTCACAGGAGAGGAGGCAGGCCTTACAGATGGAGGTCGACAGGAACTCACAACCTGAGAAACCAGCGGCGCCTTCCGTGAGTATCGGCCTACAACCTGGAATAACACATAAATATTATATATATATATATATATATATATAGTACATATAATCAGATCCAGAGTAATGACCCATTTCCCAGGAAATGGCTGCAGGTTTTTTTTTTTTTTTGGATCCAAGCGACTTGATAAGTTTTGCTAAAATTGTAATATAACATTTCAAGGATACACAGACACACACACATGTATATATATATATACACAAACTACATGTATACACCTTTTAAAGCACAAACTTGACAGATGTATATTGCATTAAAAACCTGTTATTTGCAGCTAGAATAGTCATTTACCACATTAACGATGTAGTGCGTTTCTTTCTTGTTCTTATAAATCCTCCCCTCGCTCCCCCCCCCCCCCAGGGTTTCGGCCAGTGGAGCACGGCCCAGTTTGACAGCTCTGACCAGCAGCAGAAGTTCCTCCGTTTGATGGGCGGCTTCAAGAAGGGATTCCAGCCGGCGGCAGCGGCGGCGAGCAGCGTCGCGGCCAACATGGCGATGGGGAAGGACTCGCAGGAGAAGCTGCAGCGAGGGCTTCTGGGAGAGTTCGAGCGCGCCCAGTCGCGCAGGATGGACTTCAGTAACCGAGGGGCGGGACTCGGGTTCACGGCGCCGTCCACCAAGAAGTTCTTTATCGACACCAACGCGTGTCGATCAGTCCGCTTTGACGATTGAAAACGGACGTTTGTGTGACGTACGAAAGGTGTTATTTTATTACTGTAGATTCACTGTCAGGTTTCCTCAGTTCTACTGAAGAATCCAGATGTTACAAATCACTGAAAACCTCTAAATGTCTGAACACAACACATAATGTCCTTTGTACATACTGTAAATTAATTCTCCTGTTTGGAGAACCAGACTTTTTATGTGGGGCATTTTATTAAAACGATTAATTTCATAAGGAGCGGTTACTTTTATTGAACCAAAATGTTATGGTCATTTAAAAGTTGTTTTTTTTTTACACTTTTTTTTTCATATTTTTTAATCATTTTAATTATGGAAAAAATAACTCCTGTGTAATTGTCTTGAGTTTAAATGAAAGTATTTTTCAGAAGTTCAGAACAAAACGATAAAACATGTTCATGGTTTTGAGAGTTTTATTAAAATTTTGCATATGATGCCTGCTTTAAAAGGAGAAAAGAAGAAGAAAAGTACATTTTACTTCAAAGATAAAATGAAAACATCTCTGCTTGTTTATTGTAGGCCCATAATCCTTTCACTTTGTTACGGTGCTAGAAAACAACCAAAAAAAATAAATCTTTGACTCACATGTACTTCAATATTCCGTGCTCAGTAGCTTTGTTGTGATTAAGATTGAACATAAAGCTCTTTATCACATTCATTTTCCTTTAAAACTCGGCTGTGGACAACATTCATCCATCAGTTTACTGAAAACTGAAAGTCGGAAAGGAGCCTCGGAAGATTAAAACATCTTTCAACTGAACTGTCACATTCATAGACAAAGTTTAGTAAAAAAAAAAAAAAAAAAGTCTGCCATGGACACAACATGCAATTCAAAGTGCAATGCGTGCCCTTTTGTCTAATCCTTGTTTTAGAACAAATTCAGTGACTGCCCTTTGCAATAATTCCTCTCTTTACACAAGGCAGAGATCATTTTTCCTCCACATAAGACGGTGTGAACCATACATTCTGATGCTTTCGCTTCTTAACAAAATGGTCACGTAGGAAGCTGAAGTTTGTCAGCTGCAACGCAACATTCTGACTCGATTCCTTTTGTCAACAGGTTTAATCAGGTTGCAATTTTTTTTTTTTAAAAGCCCATACTGTTGGCAAAGGCTTAAAAAAACTGCAGTGTTTATGTCTCTTGATGAATTTGCAGTTTGTTCTGACGCTGCATCAGTGTTTTCAAGCACAATTAAATGTTGACAAATGTGCAAGAGGGAGGGTGACTACAACACTTTCTGGCGACAGTAAGTGAAAAGAGAGGAGGGAAGCTGTGTGTTCCTGTGTGGTTCCGTGAAGACTTTCTCCCCCTCACGCCTGCAGATACTCCGGCTGCACTCGAGCGACTTTGCGGAACTCCTTCGAATGCGTTCGAGGACACTGCATCTCACACCAGCTGATGGGAACCATCTGGGCACCTGGGGAGACGTTGCAGACATGCGATGATTTATGATGATGATGATTGATGATTCAGGGAGGTGACAAGTCTTAAAGACAGTCTGGCTTGATTGACGTTTTACCTGCTTCACTGTGTGCCACCACCACTCCCAATTCATTCTCTGCTGTAGTCAACAGGTAGTTAGACTGCACGTCGCCAAGAGAAATCTGACATGGGGTTAAGGGTTAGTAAGACACACATCAATGTCACTGAGAAGGAGAAAATTACCAAGATATTCATTTTTAAAATGCTATTGCTGTGTAGGTTAACATACTAAACATACAAAGGCGGTTGCAATTAAAGCAATACGTGCAACACAACCCTCACTCCCAATGTAAGTAAACCACTTGCACACTACATTTTTTGGGGGTGATTTTGTTTAAGTCCAAGTTTAGGAATGAAGGAGGCACAAACAATGCAGTAAGGCAGGTGGTGTCACGGCTCATGAGACCAGTCCTACGCTACAGAAACATCCGTCTTTGGCCCAGGGGCAGGTGAAGGATACCACTTTAGCCAGGACAATATCACCAGGTCTGAAACTTTTGTAGATTTCCACCTGTAACAATACGAGAAAAAAAAACATTTACGTGAAGCAATTTCAGAAAATTGCAAAGCAGATCAGAGTGGAGGATTCAAAATGTACCTTGTCTTTCTCTGTTGCTCGCACGTCTTCTTTTCTATAGAAGACAAGAGAGTGAGCTCAGTTTTTAGCAAGAACGGCAAACAACATGACTACAGAATACTAATTCACTACGGAGTGAGGTACCTGATAGTCCCTCTGAAGCGGTCCTTGAGTGGCGTGGAGCCGACATAAAGGATGTGGACCTTGGCAAATCTGGGGTTGATGCTGGTCACCTGTTCAAGCAGAGAACAAGGCAGAGCCATGCTTTGACAAACAGACAGAAATATATTATAAACCGTGTAGAGCAGGAAAATCCCTTAAAACAGATCACCTGATGCAAAGTCATACCTTACAGGTGACTATTGCTCCTACATCTGGTAGTAGTTGTGCTTCCGTTTCCCTCACCACTGAGATGACTGGTAACTAAAAGATTAAAAAAAAAAAAACAATTTAAAGATTAAAAACATGTTCTTTAAAGTACATATTAAAGAACATTTCCCACCAGAGGCACTGAATAAGCCTATTTTCATCCATATTCATAAAAGTTGCGCAACACCATGACTTTGACACTTGAGCCGTGTTCTTCCGCAGTTTTTTCCCCACCACACCCCCCTCACCTCCTCTCCCTCATTTTTCCTGAGCACGTAGCCCGCTAGCGAGGAGTATATGTAGCCGTGCCGCAGGTACACCCCGGTGCCAGGAATACAGTCTTCTACGCTGCATAGTTTGTCGCCTGGGCAGAGAAGAGAGAAAGTGTCGGGGAAAGAAACAGGGGACCAGCACTGCTCACATTAAAATGAATTACTTCACATACAAAATGCACAGTTTCACTAAGCAAACCACATATTTATTGAGCTTGACTCATTATTTAGGCTATTATCTGCTGTTTTGATTGATCAGGAGAGCAGGGGTGTCAAACTTAGGTCCTGGAGGGCCGAGTGGGTGCAGGTTTTTGTTCCAACCAGGCAGTAACACACCTGATTCTACTAATGAAGGTCCTCAGCAAGAGCTCTATTGGTTGATTAGTAGAATCAGGTGTTACTGCCTGGTTGGAACAAAAACCTGCAGCCACACGGCCCTCCAGGACCCTAGTTTGACACATGTGCTTTAGGGTCTTTTAATCAAGCACTAGAAGAACCCATGATAATTCATTAGAATCAGGTGTGTCACTGCCTGGTTGGAACAAAAACCTGCAGCCACAGTAGACCTCCAGGACCAGGGTTGGTGACCCCTGCTTTAAAGTAATATTGGGTTTTACACAACTATGGAAGCTGTAGAAGGCCATTCTTTGACATTAGCAATAAACTCATCCAGGAGAAATATGATTTACCTGACGTCAAACCAGAGAAAAGCTCTTCATGTGGGAAGAATCACTGCTCCATAATAATCATTATTATAACATGCATGTTCGTTAGGGGGCTGACGACCCCCCCAGGCTCCTACTACCATGCAATTATCCTCGCAAAGCATCGTTTTCGCCGTGAAACTTTTCTTTGACATTTGCTAATAACACACACACACACACACACACAAAACCAGGGGTGAGTCACAACAAGTGCGAGAAGGAATGCTGCAGTCCTGCCGGAGGCGATGGGCAGGGCAGCCAAGTGAAAGTAAACAACTCCCAAACCTGCACAATTATAACTGTTTTAAAAGGTTAAAGTGGGTTTGGATAAACGAGCCACAAAACACACCGCTGAAATAAATAACTTTCGGCAGCCAGAAATAAAAAAAAAAAAAAAAAGCAACGTTAGCTTCGCTGCCAGGCACCACACGCATGGCAGCTGTGAATAATTACCAGGATTTCACAGTTTTACGACATTTTCTCTCGAACTAGCGACGTGTATAAAGTCTAACACGAGAAAGAAGCTCCTAAACGCGGCGAATTGTGCCGTAGCTGCGGCCTGGGTGACATTAAACATCACATTTACGAGGATACTCACCTGGAACACACAGCTTCAGTGGCGACATTTTTCGAGAGGAGCAGGCCGCTCGTTGATTGGCCGTGACGTAGGGCTCGAGCGGAACCTGAATGGTCGGCTCCACGCCGAAAAGGAAGTAAGAGGAGGACAGCTCGGTCCGCCATGTTTGTTGAGGCATGGGACCACACGCTGCTGCTTCATAGCAATTCAGCACATACTGTACTTTACCACATGAATTTAGGAACAAACCGCTATTTCTTTTACTTCTTTTATTTTAAATGTTTCACCTCACATTAAAAAAAATACAATAATTTTGATGTACCGCCTTTGTGAAGCAATTTGCAAGGTGGGTGATGAGAAGTGTTTTTTATAATGTAAATTATTATTAATCTTATATTATAGCAGTAAGTTTTAGATAACTCCATATATGCCATATTGATTTGTCAGTTAATTCCAACTCATTTTTATAGTCTACTGAAATGCATTTGTTAGAATTCTAAGACTCTTCTAAACACGTCTACTAAAAAAAACAAAATATAACTTTGCATTTGCAGATTTAATTTAAAACATACACTCACAGATGCACAAGCTGCCTTGCAAAAACAATGATGGCTAATACTGTGAATGCAATTTATTAAAGTTTTGTCTCTGTCATATTTGTATATGCACTAAATTGTAAACAGGAAAAAATGATAATACAGGAGCAGCTACAAAATGAGTACAATCCTTATTAGCCATTTGCTTGAATGACAGACATCATGAAAAAAAGAAGGCACTGATAACGGATTTCATCACATATTGGCCCACGACATTTATTCTTTTGTTTTTTTTCCCCCACAAAGCCACAGCAAACAAAATTCAACATTACAGAGAATATCAACTTGTTTTGTTGACAACAGCCAGTGTGTTACTCTAAAGGTTTTACAGCTCCAGCTCAATTTCATCTACACAGATTGTAAATTGGAGTATTTAGGGTGATTCTACAGGGTTAGTGCACGTTCTCTCCTATTCGCTGGTCCCTAATTTGCATTTTGGTCACTGCATAAATCACATTGCAGTTGATATCCACTGTCTAATAATGAAATCTATTTTTCTATAAGTATAGACCAATTAAATCAAAAATTAGACACTGCATGTGTGTGTAAAAAGCTGCATTTTAGTAAAATAAAGTGAATTTTGTGTGTGAGTGTGTGCAAATCTGTGATGTCTGACAGCATCAGTAACAGTTTAACTGGATAACTTAACAGCACGTGATTGATCTATGACCCTAGAGGAGCTTATCACTTGGCCTTTCCCTGAGCGGCCACGGCCGCCATGGCTTTCTTCACGGTCTCCTCGTCTCCCAGGAACTGCATGGGCCCGACGGGCTTCAGGTTTTTGTCCAGCTCGTACACGATGGGGATGCCCGTGGGCAGGTTCAGCTCCATGATGGCCTCCTCAGACATACCTGGGAAAAAAAAACATTTAAGGGGGAATGCCTAAAAATGTCTAAAAACTGCTTATTTCTCTTTCTCACCCTCGAGATGCTTGACGATGCCACGGAGACTGTTGCCATGGGCGGCGATCAGCACCCTCTTCCCGTCTTTGATCTGCGGGACGATCTCCTCGTTCCAGAAGGGCAGCGCCCTGGCGATGGTGTCCTTGAGGCTCTCGCAGGTGGGGAGCTGGTCCTCTGTCAGGTCGGAGTAGCGCCGGTCCTGCGGCAAAAAACGAGAAAGTTCATGTTGTCAATTGTGTTTGTACGGTCACGGTCAGGACGGCTCGCTGTGATGCGCTCACCTTGCTTATGGTCTGGTAGAAGTCATGCTGCTCATCCATGGGCGGGGGCGGGGTGTCGAAGGAGCGCCTCCAGATCTTGACCTGGGCCTCGCCGTGCTTGGCCGCCGTCTCGGCCTTGTTGAGCCCGGTGAGGCCGCCGTAGTGGCGCTCGTTGAGGCGCCACGTCCGGTGGACGGGCAGCCACATCTGGTCGATGCCCTCCAGGGCGAACCACAGCGTGCGGATGGCCCTCTTCAGGACGGAGGTGTAGCAAATATCAAATTCATAGCCGGCGTCTGAAGAGAGAATTAAGAGGCGGGGACATTAAAACAGACGTTAAATGCTGATACTCCTGTTTTTTTGTGCGATTCATCGTATTACTTTTGCTTAGTCAGACAGGACAGCAGCAAGCTGTCGCCTCTGCAGAATGTGCCTGCAGAACATTTACTTTTGGGTCACAGGCAACCATCAAGACTGTGTGTGTGTGTGTGTGTGTGTGTGTGTGTGTCACTGTAATAAAATCTAATAATGTGGTGGACCATCTGATAAACAGCGTCACAAAAATCTGACAATAAGTAAAACAAATATTACCTAAGGAATTGTTGCTTTGTAGGTTTTAGTCATATTTAGCCTTTTTTAAATAATTTAAAATATACTAAAATGATTATTCAACTAATGAAAAATGCCCTTTTTTTAGGTGAGTTGTGTTCCACAAGGACAGAAACTAAAAAGTAAAAAAAAATGTTCAAATAGAATAATGAAAAGAAAATGAATTAAAAGGCTTGCTATGGTTTATGTGATGATCCTCATCTCCTGCTGTACTAAAGGCACATTTTAGGAAAAATGATAATTAAAAGATAGGCCTTCATTTAAAAGTGTCATTTTTTCAATTTCTAGTAAAACTAGTGGAACAGCACATTAAAGAAAAACCCACATTTCTTAACTGTGCTGTCGAAACAGTTTCCTCTGATTTTGGACAAATTGGAGTAATTGAGTTAAAAAGGAAGAAGTGGGCCTGCTCATCCTTAAATGAGACCATGTGGCTCAATCTGTGACTTGACTTTTCCCTTCTCAGCCATGTCTGAGAGTCACGCAGGAGGAGGCGCTGTACATCTGGAAATGTTCCAAACGTCTCAGTAAAAAAAAAAAATCAGCATGGAAATGTCCCATCACGACAAGGTCAATGTATATATTGAAAGGTATTTATCGAACAAAGCTAAGAAAGACATTCAAAACAAGGAGGTTATAACACGTTGTCTGGCTGGAGGCCTACAGGATGTGATCTGAAACACATGTGTGATGACATTACTTTTTTTTAATTTCTAAGGAACACGTGAATTATTTCATTTATTAGAATAAGCAGCAGTTTTATCGCTTCTCTGCCGCCTCAGGTCGTGTCGCAGTGGGAATCACAACCTGTTCCCATCCGGCCCAGTTGCATAAGCGCTGCTTTAATCCCCTGATCTGGAGAGAGAGAGAGAGAGAGAGAGAGAGAGCCCGCCGGGCCCGGACAGACGGTATCCGGTACCTTTCAGAGCCTGCCCGCCTCTCTTCGCCTCCTGCTCGCCGGTCTCGCTCAGGTCTGCGTCGAACCAGCCGCAGAAGCGGTTCTCCTGGTTCCAGCAGCTCTCTCCATGGCGGATCAGGACCAGCTTGTACGCAGCCATCCTCGCGCCGATGCCCTCTGCGCTGTATTTCCGGAAACTTTGGCGTGAGTGGTTCTCGTCGAAACGCGGCGGCGACGCACGCGGATGTGTCCTGACTCGGCCGCGAGCCCACAGAAGGACGCACGCGACGGGGCGCGGAATGGCGGTGGGCACGCGAGGGATGGCGAGGCGGGTTCAGGGGAGCTCGGACTCGGCCAGTGTGTCTGAACTTGACAGGTCTCACGAGCCGAGCTCTCTTCCCCCTCCTCCCCCCTCCCCTCTTCCTGCTGGTCTCAGCCAATCAGAAGGCGAGCTGGGCGCACCGGAGGAGGAGGAGGGAGGCAGGAGGATGCGCACAGCGGCACGTGCACACGCCAGAGGCGCATCCCGCAGCTGGCGTTGCTGCGTCCGATGGAGCAAAATATCTAAAAACTAATAATAATAGTATCATGAGTATGAAGGAATATTAGGGCAAGGGAAAAAGCCAGTCAAAAAAAAACAGACTAAAATGGCCAAACTAACCAAAAAAGCCCATTAAAAAGGGGGGGAAAACTAGGCAAAAAAGCCATTTGAGAAAAAAAAACAGGCAAAAAAAAATTAAAAATCCAAGTAAAAAAGAAAACAAAACAGAAAAGTCAACCACAAAGAAAAAAAAATCCAGAAAAAAATAATTTAAAAAAAACAACTTTTTATACAGCAAAATGACACATACACACAAAAGTAGATGATTTTATGAATTAGTTGTCAATAATAATAAAACTTCAGGGTACATTACATACAGATGAAAATGTGAGCTTATTTTGTGGTCTGTGAGTGATTATCAAAGAAAAAGAATAAAAATATATAAATACGTTTCACTGCTGGACACAAAATGTCTCATAATACCAATGTTGTACCAGTGTCGTCAGTGTTGAAGGCCTCGTCACATTTGTGTAATTTGAATTCTGAACCACAATTGGCTTTCAAACGGCTTGTGACACAAATCCTACTTGTTGCTGCTTAAAAAACAGATTTTCAATGAGCTCAGAGAAGCAGCTGAAACATTGACCTCTTGACCAGGTCACAGTTGGAAAACCGATTTTAACTTCTATTTCACCTTGTTGAAAATTGATTGATTGATTGATTGATTGAATGAATGAGAAAACAGCCTCAATGTGTCAAACTCTCTCATAATTTGTCTGTACAGGGAAGGTCAAAAAATCAACTGTATGACCAAGAAAAGATTTTTTTTTTCACTTTTACTGATAGGAATTGAAAACACTATTTAGAAATATGCAAAAACACTGTTTTTGCACATCTTTAACACACATGTTGTGTCATTTCATTGATCAGCAGTCAAAGATATAAAGGTTGCTTAACCCTCTATTGCATAAATTATTTTGTTTTTAATGTTTTTACTACTTAAAATGGCCTAAATAATATATATATATATATATAAATGTAATATATACAAAGTTGTAAACATAGTATCAGGATAGTTTCATGCTATGTAAGTCAATGAGTTTTATGCAATAGGAGTTTCATATTTGCATATTGCTGCCATACAGCAACAAATCTATTAAGGCATATTAGGGTAAAAAAAACTTATAACATCAAAATTTAATCAAATGTAAAAAATCTTCCAAAATTCTGAATAAAAAACAACTTCAGTTGTTGACAATGATGCTGACATGACAAACGTCCATGAGCAAAAATGACAGGGTGTTTAACCTTGTAAATTGTATGTTCTTATACAATAAAAACGAAGCATTTCACGCTGAAGTGAAAGTTAAGAAAGTGTTACAGTATGGAAAAACTATGCAACAGAGGGTTAAGTTGCAGTTGACTTATAAACATGTGACCTAATTTACCTTATTGAACTGGTTGAGACTTGTTCGGATATGGACCAATAAGCCGTTGAAGAATCAATGAGTGTGAACCTTAAGGCACCTAGTTTTCAAATTGCAGCAGTATGTAGTTAAGAAGCATCCACATGTCATTTAGAATCCAAAATAGATGACAGCTGGAGCCACACCTGACCTTTGACCTTCACGTGGAATGGGGAAAGTAGACAAAGCTTGTGATTCCGCATTTTGGAAGCAACACACATGTAGGAGTCAGGAGTCTGGTTAAAAGCCTAAAGTTAAAGGCTAATAGAATTGGGCTGATTATAAACTACTTCTTTTGTTAATCAGATTTGTGTTGGAGTCTATGTGCTGGTTTAATGCTAAAAATCACCATTTATCAGTAGACACTACTCACTGGAGTACAAAAGCAGTTTGGCTAGCAAACACTGTTTTGTCATGCTGGAAAAATACAATTTCATTATAAATATATAGTAGGTTAATTCCTCAATTTTTAAAAATATTTAGTTTTTGATTTTACAATAGTCTTATTGTCTTTTTATTGTATTTTGTTGTTTTTCACTTAACATTCTTCATACATTCATTTGATATATTTTTATTATTATTTCATTCATTTAAAGGTAGAGGCTATCTTAATAAAATGATGGCATTTTTTAAAAATGCAAATAACTTTTGATTGAAGATTGGATAAAAAAAAAAAGAAAAAAGAAAAGTCTCTTTTAACGTTCAGCAGTATCAGGCCTTTGAATCTAAATCTGTCATTAGACGAAAATAATTTCCCAGGATTTACTACTCTGACACTGTCAGTGAAATGATTTTTCCTCAGTGCCATAATTACTCTGATATTAGTGAAAGGCTTTTTTGTTTGGAGTTAATTGATTGGGTTAACTCACAGCCGCTACGCTCTCACGTGTCTTCCGTGGGCGGAGCGGTTCTGTCCAATCAGCGTCGGGGATTGGGCCGATGGCAGGAAGAGCTGAGCGCCGATTGGTTAAAGATCAAAACACTCAGCGAGTCCCGCCTCTTCCCGGAAGCTGACAGTCATCTGATATATTTTTTTTGTTGTTTCCTCGTTAGCCAGCGTCAGGACTAGCCTGCAAAACAACCGTCCCACTTTCTTCCCCCTTTCGCCCGCGTCTTTCTCGTCTTCTCCAGAACTTAAAGTCTCGTCCACTCCGAGAAAGAACGAAATGGACGAGACGAGTCCGCTTGTCTCTCCGCTGCGGGACGCGAACGACTTCGGCTACTGTCCCACGGAGCCCACCAGCCCGCGGGGCGCGTTCGGCAGCACGCCGGGCTCCGTGGTCCGCATCCCGGCCGGCAGCCCCGGACGCAGCCGGGAGAGGCAGCCGCTCCTGGACCGGGACCGCGGGAGCGCGCCGCGGGAGCCGCACCGGAACGAGTTCCCGGAGGATCCCGAGTTCAGGGAGATCATCCGGAAGGCCGAGCGGGCCATCGAGGAGGGGATCTACCCGGAGAGGATCTACCAGGGATCCAGCGGGAGCTATTTCGTCAAAGACTCGCAGGGGGTAAGAACGGCCGCTGACTCCTCACCCCCACAACCACCTCCTAAACCCCCCTTTGGATCCTTAGACCCGATCCGGGAAAAGTTCTTCTCTCTTGGAGGACAGGCCTCTTTCTAACGAGCCTGTGATGACTTGGCAAATAGGGTTTTAAAGAGCTGTCAACACAGCAGCCAGCTCTCATTTCAGCTTCAGCAGCTTTTAACTATTTCTCTTTAGAATTAGATTAAAAACCAACTTGTTCACAAAGGTGGGAAATATCCTGGGAGCTCATTAAAACATCAGACACATGTGTAAATACTCGAACAAAATATGCCAAAAATGTCTTATAAGAACTGAGCAAGTCAAAATAAAATAAAAAAAATTAAAAATAAAACAGCTGTAGCTTATCTATCCCTTCTTATAAAACTCTTTCACAATCAGTGAGTCAGTGGCAGGTGTTTTTTTTTCTTCTCTTCATCGTTTCAGGTCCTTCCAGGAAATCTGGGATCCAGTAACACCCCAACAATGTTTCACTCAGGTTCTGCTCCTCCCGTGTCTTCTTCTTTCATTAAGTTGTGTTTAAAAGGGAAAGAACAAAGTCCTCCTCAAAGTCTAAATCATGACGAAAGTGCTGAGTAAACACCTAAAGTTGTAATAAATAATAAAAAAAAAAAAACCCAGGCATTGACGTCTGGACTATTACAGGCCGTTTCTGTACATCCCGACTTGTCGACTGCTGTGTCTTTCCAGTCATGGCCCGGGTTTGCGACACTAAACTTTACTACGGGAGTTAAATCTGTTGAGCAACTTCAGTCGTCCCTCATTACGTTGCCCTTGTTTGCATTATAGGAGTTGATCTAAAAAGAAAGAAAAAAGGGGAAGTGCGCCCGTGGACTTTGTGTGGCCGGTTTTCTCGCTGCAAATATTACGGCCTGTTGTATTTCTTAAGCCTTGTCCAAGAGCGTTGCAACACGGCAGTGAGTATTCTAGGGTTTTTTCTCCCAGTGACCCTACTCCCCCCCGCAGGCCCCCACCCCCTCCAGTTGCTTTACTTAGTCACCAGTGCGCTTAGTAGTCATGTGCTAGGTCTCTGTGAGGGAATAATTCCCTTTTATTACCAAGTTTCATGTAGTAATCAGAGCATTTGTGTAAGTGTGTGTCTCTGTGTGTGTGTGTGTGTGTGTGTGTGTGTGTGTGTGTGTGTGTGTGTGTGTGTGTGTGTGTGTGTGTGTGTGTGTCATACCAGCGTAATGCAACATGTGATTTCTATAAACAACTTAAAGAGACACCGCACCCAAAAAATCTATCTGTCGTTGCCTATGAAACCCTCGGCCCCTATATGCTCGTAGTCTTTTGTGGATTTTACAGATCACGCCGATGTCACTTCATGTCAAACAGCCTCATGCATCTAAACGTATGCACATGTATATTCTTTCTGTGCTGTAATGCATATTTAATTCCATATTTATATGCAAAATAACACATTAAGTGTCATATTTATGCAATATAGTCCACATTTGCATGTGTATATTTTACATTTATAATTACTTACTGTACTTTCCTGCCTTGTATAGTGAAACACTCGGCCTCTACATGCTTTAAAGGAGTCTGCACCGAGCTCGTAGTTTCGGCTTTTACAGATCACACTGGCCTCGCTTCGTGTCGGTTTACAGTGGGTTCTATAAGAGGAAGTTCTCATTGACACGAGAAAAACAAAAGTGTATTTTTCTACTAATAATCCTTACTCTACTCTGTGTGTCCTGCACTCTTCAATTATCACCTTTTGGTAAAATTTGCTGTGTTGAATGCAACATGTTGTTATAATAGTGCACATGTTATATACAGATCCTTTTAAAGAATAGCTAGATATTAGTTTTGTATTCATGTAATTATTTTCAGTGAGATCTAGGCCTGAACGATCAAAAACTGTGATTTTTAGACAACATGATTAAGAGATTATCAAAGCAATTTTTTTCTTCCCATTTTCCTAAATTAGGTTTTGTTTTTAACTATTTTACACGTCCATGCCGCCTCCCTGACCTTCATTACTTTAAGTTAAAAGACTTTTTTTGCTGTACTTTAAGTTTAGATATAGATGATCTCATATTTCTTCTGTCGTAATAACTGCTGCTGCTCAAGCACTTGATGTATAACATGTTTCTTGATATTCAGGACAACAATTGGATTTTCATTATTGCCTTAAAGTTGAAGCATTTTTTGTTCTAATGGTACGATGTGGGTTTCTATGACACTTGCAAATATTGTGCAATGAAACCTGATTTCAAGAAAATGAAATCGCAATTTCTGCCAGGGAAAAATCACAATTAAATTTATTCTTAAAATAGTTCAGCACTGGCCGAGCCTAATGTCAACAGCATTATTTACAGAGTTTTATTGTAGTTTTACTATAGTAAAAAGACCAATATTAGAATTCAGGACATGTTACTAATTTTGCTGAATGCATAAGCCCATATAAGCTGATTTCATTTTTTGAAAATGATGATGATTCCTAGGTGTTGCAGCGTTTTCACCTTTTTCACCAACAACTTTCCATCCTCTTCGCCGTGGTTTTCTCTCCTCTGCAGAAGATCATCGGCGTGTTCAAGCCTAAGAACGAGGAGCCCTACGGACAGCTCAACCCCAAGTGGACCAAGTGGCTCCAGAAGCTGTGTTGTCCCTGCTGCTTCGGCCGCGACTGCCTGGTCCTGAACCAGGGCTACCTGTCCGAGGCCGGGGCCAGCCTGGTGGACCAGAAGCTGGAGCTCAACATAGTTCCCAGGACCAAGGTCCACACACACACACACACACACACTAACCCTAACCCTGACCATTGGGGAAAATCAATCACGTCTTCAGCTTAAAACAGAATTTTGTTCCAGTCTGAGGTTGAAAGTCGATGAGATTCTGGTTGAAGAGAGGAGACATTGATAGTTCCAACATGTCTTTCATTTATTTGGGGAAACAAAGTTATCCGTGACAAAGCCTCATAGGCTCTACCAGCACTAAACTTAGGTCCCTGTGTCTGGGCCTATTCGTTAAAATTAAATTAAAACGTGTATGACTTGAAATAAATGACCTTTTTATTTAACATCTGTCAGTGGCTTGTCTGGAGTCTCCATTAGCACCATATATCTGTCATTTGTGCTGGATAAAGTTTGAAGTTTGCCGTTGTGCAACAGATTAAGGGGGCAGAAAGTCGATGCGACTGAGTTCTTCACACTTTAACTTGCGCCGTGTGATCGTGTTGTAATCGCTCGCCATATTATTGCAAATGCAATTAATTAGTCAACCCTGCTATAAATTGCTGGTCATCTTCTAACCGCTCAACACACCCACACACGTCTGTCCATCCACTATCAGCTACACCAGCTTCTTCTTCTTCTTCTTTCCTCTTTGTGGCTGGCTTTGAACGCAGCAGCGCCACCTTCTGCTCTGGAGGGAAAACACTTCACCTATGAGGGGAAAAAAGCAGAATAAGAAAAAAGGAACATCTTATGATTATCTCAAATCTCGAGTCTGCTTTATTGTCAATTTTCTGGTCATACACTTTTATTTATTGCTTTTTTCCCATGCAGACATACATAGGAGATAGACAATAGGACATATAGACGTTAAAGTGTAACGACTAGACAACAGTAGACAAACATAAGAACATAAATTAAGTGAGATGCTGACATAGAAGTAGTGGCATTGTGGCGTAGTAATGAATAACAATAGTTAATCTGATCTTATAAAACATTATGTGTGTATATTAACATTGTTTTAGTGTGACATTCTGACATAGTGATAATAGATAATAAGTAAATAGCAATCAGTTAGAACCATTTTCCTAAAACAGTCCTTCAAGTATATCAGGCGTAGTGTGCAGCAGCAAACATGTTTGTTGTGTATTTGAGTATCACACACACACACACACACACACACACAGCTGCTCCGTCCTAACTGGCCTCCTCCACAGGTGGTGTACCTGGCCAGTGAAACGTTCAACTACAGCGCCATCGACCGGGTCAAGTCTCGAGGAAAGCGGCTCGCTCTGGAGAAGGTGCCAAAGGTGGGCCAGCGCTTCCACCGGATCGGGCTGCCCCCCAAGGTGAGGCGAGCGTGCACGTGCGTGTGTGTCACTGTCTAAGGAAGGCTTTTCACTCCTGTTCTTAGAACTTTTGGATGTCATCAGCTTTGATTTTATGTCCAATCAAACCTCATTTAGCGATTATCTTCTTCACCCAGAATAACATTCAGCCACAGGAAGGTGTATGCATTCCTTATCATTAGTTCTACTGTTAAACACCCATTTGGACATGAATGTAACCCTAACCCCCCAGCTATTGATTTTACTTCAATCTCTGCATGGAATGCTGGATTCTGCATTTCCACAAAATGTGTTGACCTTCCTTGTCATACCGGTGCATCTCAAATAAATTAGACATTATTGTTTTTGTCATTTCAGCTTGCAAAGACTAAAATCTGTCTTGGTTTTGGTCCATTTTAGTCCAATATTGAGTAGAACTATCTTATTCCACTGGCAGATAATTTAGATAAGATGTATGTTTTCTCGATTTTAGTCAGTATAATAACTTATATTTATATATATATATATATATATATATATATATACACATTTGACTTATATAGTGCTCATTTAAATACATTAGACATTATAATCAGAAAAACAAAAAGGAAACAGCCAGTCTGCACGGGTGGGCCTTACAGTTCTTTAGTGTAGAGAAAATGCCCCCCCCCCCCCCCCAGATCTCTGAATCAGTTTCTCCTCCTCCACCAGGTCGGCTCCTTCCAGATCTTCGTCGACGGCTACAAAGACGCAGACTTCTGGCTGCGGAGGTTTGAAGCGGAGCCTCTGCCTGAGAACACCAACCGGCAGCTCCAGCTGCAGTTCGAGCGCCTCGTGGTCCTGGACTACATCATCAGGAACACAGGCACGCGGGGGGGCGGCGGGCGGTGGGGGGGCGGCTTCATTTCAGGGGGTGGTGTTCTAAACACAGAGATCTGGGTTGAATTTGAATGTGTGTGTTTCACTGTCCTAGACAGAGGAAACGACAACTGGCTGCTGAAGTACGACTGCCCCATGGACCCTGTTGGGAACAGGGTGAGGATGCCACACACACACACACACACACACACACACACACACACACACACACACATATATATGCATACTCTGGGCTGTTCCCAGTGGCTGAATATGTGTTTTTATATGTGTGTTTTCCTTGCTCCCGCCGTGCAGGACACAGACTGGGTGGTAGTGAAGGATCCTATCATCAAGCTGGCGGCCATAGACAACGGCCTGGCCTTCCCCCTCAAACACCCAGACTCCTGGAGAGCATGTGAGCAACAAACCAACTTATTACGACTCTTAACTCTGCTTTTTTATTGAAAACCTGGGTACTTAAAGTTTGAGGTCACCCAGACAATTTTGCGTTTTCCATAAAATGTCAGACTTTTATTTTTTTTTAAATGGGTTTCTTTAATCATAGAATGCTCCATCTAAGCAGCTAATCTGTTTTTAGCTGTGCTAACATCATCACATCGTGTTTTCTAATCATCCATTAACTTCTAATGTAATTAACAAACACAATCACCATTGGAACACTGGAGAAATGGGCCTGTATACACTTATGTAGATATTGCAAATAAAAACCAGACCTTTGCAGCTATAATAGTCATTTATCACATTAACAATGTATAGAGTGTATTTCTGTTTAGTTTAATGTTATCTACATTGAAATATCAGTGTTTTCTTTCAAAAAGAATCAGGACATTTCTAAGTGACCCTGAATTTTTTAATTGGTCGTACATGTCTGTTTGCTGTGTTAAAGTTTGTTGTCTGTGTCCGTATATCCATCATCAAAGTTTCTCAGGGAGAAAACTATTTATGCAAAATGACTTGTCATTTGCTCTGCAAAATGTAAGAAAGTGATGAAAATATTCACATTTAAGAAGCTGGAACCAGAGAATTTCGACATTTGTTGGCAAAAAAAAGTGATTTAAAATCTGATCAATAATTAAAATAGTTTTTTTTTTTATTGATCTTTGCCACTTTATCACTAGTCCCTTTAGTTCCTGCCGACCTTTTGACCTTTCCGTGGCTGTATTAACATCCCAGTTCTGTAGAACTCAGTTTGATGTTCGTTAAGCCTGCGCTGTTCCGTCGTCCAATCACCAGACCCGTTCTACTGGGCGTGGCTCTCTCAGGCCAAGGTGGCGTTCTCCCAGGAAATCAGAGAGCTGGTCCTGCCCAAACTCTCCGACCCCAACTTCATCAAAGACCTGGAGGAGGACCTCTACGAGTTGTTCAAGGTTTGAGGCGACCGATGAGTGAGACATGACGAGTGGACAAGCATGTGGTAAAACGTGTGTGTGTGTGTGTGTGTGTGTGTGTGTGTGTGTGTGTGTGTGTGTGTGTGTGTGTGTTTCTGCAGAAAGACCCCGGGTTCGACAGAGGACAGTTTCACAAACAAGTCGCTGTAATGAGGGGGCAGGTGAGTTGTCTCCTGAGTCTCTAAAATGAAAACCGAAGGATTTTCTTGTGTTTAGGTGAGATGCAGAAAAACAAGTGTGTCTGCTTTTTTTCAAATTAGTTGTAGTCCTGGTCTTGTGTCAAATGTCATTAGTCAACTTGTTTAATCACATTTTATGAAAAGTCTAGTTTAGTTGAAGAAAATCTAAAGTATTTTAGTCCAGTTTTATAGTCTTTCTTTAGTTTTTGACTTCAGGTTAACAGTAATGTTAATAAAAGGTTATCTAGTCACCCTATAGATTCATTTTTGTTTTATTTTTCATTTTGCAGGACGTTTATTGAAACACAGGGTTGGTTAACATGTGAAATGACAAAGATGGGCAGCACGTTTTAGGGAAAATGTTGTTTTTTATTTTAGGTGGATTAAATATTTAACATTGATATTGTATTCTATTTCTATTACACAAATTTATGTCAAATTATCACAAAATAGTGTGATTTTTTTTTTTTTGTGTACAGAGATTTAAATACATTTTTCTTAGATGAGGAGCATGTTGCTGCATTTTTGCCGGAAGCACCGGTGGATGGCAACACACACACACACACACACACTCACACACTCTGTAATGCAAATGCATCCAGTATGACACTGTTTAGATAATTTTAATAAAATGTCTGTGACGAAAGAAGAACGAAATTTCTATTAATCCAGTAGATTTTGTCGTTTTTTAATGAATTTTAAAACCAACCTTTCCCTTCCTGCTCCTTTTTTTTGGTCCTGTTTTAAGATCCTGAACCTGTGCCAAGCCCTGAAGGACGGGAAGACGCCCCTCCAGCTGGTCCAGATGCCGCCGGTCATCGTGGAAACGGCCAGAGCGCCTCAGCGAGCCAACAGCGAGTCGTACACGCAGAGCTTCCAGAGCAGAAGACCCTTCTTCACCTGGTGGTAGGAGCCCGGCGGCAGCGGCCGGGGGGCGGGGCTAGCAGCAGGAAGCCGGCGGAGGGAAGACGGATGGACGGACGGACGGACAGAATCTGAGAGTGCGGGTTTTTCACCTTGAGACGGAAGCGAACGCCCTCCTCCCCCCCCTCCTTTTTTACGGGACACTTTGGTCACAAAGACTGAGCGAGCGGGCGGGGAGATGAGGCCAAAAGAGGACGAGCTTTAACCACACCCCCCCCCCCTCCGCCGTTCGCCCCCCGTTGTGTGGACGCCGAGAATTAACGCGTAAAATGATGAAGATTCTGAACCTCCCTGCGAGAGAGAGACTTTTCTGTTGGACTCCTGTGTGCACATGCACATGTTTTTTTTTTTTTTTGGAATGGGAGGTGTTGCATTCCATGGGTTTTTGTCCCATTACATTTCTGCCTTTTCTTTTTTTTTTTTTTTTTTTAACAAAAAAAAATGAACCTGCATAATTGTTCCCATGCAGTTAAACGCCCGAGGCTGGTGGAAGCAACTGGTGCCACTAGCAATGATGAGCATTTTATTACTATGTTTTTTCAACAAATGATAAAGAGAAGTGTCCATTGTGGTTAAGTCTTAAATGATTTGGGAAGCGGGCCGTGTGTGTTTGAGTGTGTGTCACTACACACACACACAAGCGAGCCTCGTGAAGCGGTTTCACAGCTTCCTTCAGATTAGGATCTGCCAGTCATCTGGTGACAAGCGGCTCATCTGACGTTATAGAAGACAGAAGTGTTCCATCTACAGGAGGACGAGGGCGGGGGGGGTCCACCGGCTCCTGTTTGTCTCATGTCGATTGATTGATTGATTTTTTTTTTTTTTTTTGGTCATTTTTCTGACTCGCGGGGCGGACGCAAGCAAACTACAAAAAGTAACTTCCTGCTGTACTGAACTGACATGAAATGTATTGTGACAATGCACTGTATAATTTGTATGTAATATTTAATGATAGATTATAATTAAAACATATTCCATTAATACAGACACCAAGCGTGTGAATAAGAAACGTTTTACAGTCACACGACAGATGAAAAATCATCCAACGGCATCAGCTTATGTTTATTCAGAAACACAACTTTTGCAAAAGCTAAATGTGCGAACCATGTGCATGAGCAACTGGTTCATCAAAGTCATTGCAGCTTATAAAGGTCCCACATCCATTTTTATCCCCACCCCATAAAAAGGACATAAATAATCCAGAACATATTTTGAATACATTTACTTTTAATTATATCCCCCCCGTTCACAGTCATTTAAATCATCCAATCAGAGGAAAAGGCTCCTTATGTGCAGTCTGTCCCAGACAGGAAATGCGTGTATAGATGAAGATAAGTTGAGATGATCCATCAATGAGAGATGCGAGGACCATTTATAATGAAATAAATAATTTATTAGATATCCCATTAGGATATTTTTCTATTATTTTTGCTTTGCACATGAATACATATCATTTCAAATTTTATTTTCCATGTTCTATACTGAGCTGCAGTGAAATGCAAAGAGACATAAATAGGAGGATGACTATATAAATATCCAAATGGAAAATTAAATGAATGTAACATTTATATGCAAAAAGGAAAATATACATGAATAAATACATTCAATTAAATAAATGTAAAATAAATAAATGCATTCCTCCATAGTTTTAGCCATGTGTTTCCTACACTTTCCATTATGAAAAGCAAAAACCTGATCAGACGTGGCTGTGGTCTAGTTTTTGAGAACCACTGCTTTAAACCAGGGATATCCAAACACAACTATACTGATTCAGTTGATGAATCTTCTTCTCCGACTTTCCTGCACAGTTTTGATGTGTCTGCAACAGATTCACGTTATAACTTATAGTTGGAGGAGTCCAGAGACAAGTTTCTGAAAGGTCTCTGCTGCTTTAGGCCTCAGCAAAAGTCGGCAAAATCAACCACTGTGTCCACCACTGTGTGTGTGTGTGTGTGTGTGTTGCGTCAGTCTTTCAGTGGAGGATGCGGTGCAGGTAGCGTTCAGAGTCTCTGGCGCCCTCCTGCCTCGTCACACCCGACCTCCAGGAGGACGGTTTGAAGGGATTCTGCTTCTCCGGGACGTCCTTCCCGGTCGCCAGCAGGATTCCTCCAGGGCCGGGTGGCCCGGCGTCTTCGCCGTCGACGGCGTTGCCCGATGTTGACTCATCAGGCCTGGGAGAAAGAGAAACATCTAAATAAGAACCTAAATAGGATGTGATGCTAACTTCTTTACAACTGAAGGAAAGGTCGGTTGAGGTGTTTTTTTTAACACTTATCTGATCAACAGATATATTGGAATAAGCAGAAACCTCTACAGGAATCCCTTCTGCCTAAAAGCCTGCGATACCAGTCCAGGCCACTAGGGGCAAAACTCACCTCGTTGAACACAAAGCTCAGCTACTCTTAAAGCTGTGAACAGATTGTTCTGTGAAACTGAGCTTTGATTTCACAAATCCGCTAAAATATCCGGTTCAGGTTGGCTGCATAAATCTACACGATCTGATATTTTCAAGTCTCACCACTTGTTTATGGGATAAAGTCAAAATTTCATGTAACCCTGAAAACTTGGTACCAGGTAGTTTAACTCTCACACAACATTGTGTCAACAAAAATCACGTGAAGAAGAAAAAGCTAAAAATGGACTTTCAAATGAAATGAACACAAAATTTACCTGATAAATGCTCTTAAAACCGCATTTTTTTTGCCGACAACACAATCAAATCTGACAAATGTGTGTGTGTATTAAAAAAAACCCTCTACATTTGTGTCGTTGTGGACCTTTGATTCTAAAAAGACCTGAGATGCTTCCAGAAATAACACTGAGGATGCTTCGAGGTGCATGAATCAATGTATTTGCACAGCTTGTGATTTTTGCCTTTGCCACGACCTCTACGGCACCGCCTGACATTAACATGTAAATAGCATCTTTAAAAAAAATTATTTGAGGTTTGCACATTTACGTGAGGGACTTAAATTTAATCCTCTCATTTAATTGGACCGCAAGGACCAGGGCCGAGCTTAAAATCTATATAAGCCACTGCAATTAAAGGAGTGTTGCAATAAAAAAAAAAAAAAAAAACAATTCATATATTTTATGGTTCGCCGTTTTATGACTGAGTAGACCCGTAGGATCCCGATGTTTTAACACTCTGTGGCAACAAATCTAATTTCGCCTCAGTGAGGAATGTCGAAAGTAAAGCATGACAGATGTGTGTGTGTGTGTGTGTGTGATGGTATGCAGAGAGAGGACAGTCTTGTGAGGACATGCTGACTCGGTTAAGCACATGACAATTTCCAGCCTGCGTTTCAAGGACTTTGCACATGGAAAGGTCACTTTTAGTAATATTTAAATATAATTATAATTTTCAATTATAAGGCTCTATAAATACCGCTGCGTGTCCACAGAGACGTGCGTGCGGCCTGCATTCCTGTGCGTATGTGAGGTTGTGATGCCACTGCTCTACAGACCGCCCACATTAACAGGCGGCCAAATCAGCCAATCAGAGGAGAGGCTCATGAATATTAAGGAGGCAACAATAGTTGAGATGTTTTTGGCTCTTGAAACCACAAATATAACGTGTTATGCTATCACATCTTCAAATAAAGCACAGAAAGAAGTGAACATTATGAGAGAGTTAAGTTTGTCTAAACAATAGAATTTTTTAATTAACCCTCGTATTTGGTTCAATGTTACTAAAAGCAGTGATGATGATGACATATTTTACTGTGTAGTTGTAAAAAGTTGGCTTTTACTTTGAAAGACAATAAACTAATCACATCACACTGACAGGGAACATCCTGTTTCACTCCTTTTCACATGATCTGACAAAAATCTTTTGAAACAGAACACATTTGTTGCAGCGAACAGTGCATTCTGGGCATTCTACTATTTTAATTCATTTATTTTACTCCTACCCTGCTCACGTGTTATTTTGCTATCTCCGTGACCTTTGACCCTTTCACACACCTGAGGTGTCCCGATGCCCTGGGCCACGTTTGCTCCCTGTGTCCCTCCGCCCTGATGCCCGTCTTACTCCTGGCCCGGACCCGCAGCCCCACCAGGGCCTGGGCCAGCCCCGCCTCGTCCCCCCTGTCGTCCCCACCGTCCGTCCCCCTGTCCTCCCCCTCGCCGCCGCCGGCCCTCCCCTGCCACACCAGCTTGGCGCGGTGCTCGGCCTGCCTGTCGCCCGCCGTCCTGAACAGCCGCCGCAGCTGCTGCAGATTCACCCCCGTGAAGATGTTGGAGCAGCCGCTCTTCCTGCTGCGGCGGCCCGAGAGCTTCCACAGGGCGCACAGGCCGTCCTCGGGGGAGGGGGTCGCCGCCGCGTCCTCTTCCATGTCCTGGTGAAGGGAGAGGTGGATTAATGTGTGAAGGTAAGACGGCTGAAGGGAAGGGAGGGTAAGCTGGAGGGAAAGAGAGCAGATTGGTTGGAGGTAAAGAGATCAAGCAGCAGACGCGTTTGTCAGGCCTTCACCTCAGCCCTCGCTCGTCTTATCTCGTTATTCAGCTCTTAAATGGAACACACACGCACACGTCGATTCAGCTTCAGGGTTCCAGACCTTCCTACATCAGGGTTAAAGCCAAATATGTCATGTGGTGTGACCCTAAAAACTTGGTACCAGATAGTGCAACTATACTAAAAAATAAAAAAAATAAATAAATAAAAACACATAATGCATAAATGTTTAAAATTGATCATTTTTTTTCTTTTGCACTATGTGACATTTCGGGTCAAAAGATCACACAGCATCATGATTTTTGTAAAAAAAATAAACTTGTAAATGACAATAAACAAACGTGAACACAAAATGTACATTTTGAGATACCTGATGAATGCTTCTTTAAATGATTTTGTCACTGACCCAATATAGAAATATATCAGAATATCAGGATATAGGAATTCCAGCAGCTTTATCCAGTTAGGAAATGCAGAATCTGTATCAGGGTCAGTGACAAATCATGATTGACCAGAATCGAAAACCTTTTAAAACACAGTTTTAAGCAGCATTCATCAGGACAGTTTAGAGATAGTTTAAGAGTAAAAACAGAGAGAAGCTATGTGACATCACAGTAGGAATGTCTGTAAAATAACTAAAACAAATGAAACTGTAGGAAGGAATACACTTGTGGGTTAAATCCATTAGATTTTAACTCACTGTTAAAAATTTGATCACCCAATGAAGTCAAGTCAATTTTATTTGTATTGCTCAAAACCACAAGTCACAGATTTGCTCCAATGGAATTCACAGTTTGTACCAAACTGTACCATAAAGGTTCGTACACACTGGAGCAGCCTTAAACCAGTACAGACTGCTGAATATCTACATAAAAGTTGGGCTTAAATAGTCCATAAATATGCCTCATATGGTTTTTATTCAATACATGTTTAACTTGATGTCCATACATTAGATGTTCTTTTCATCTTCTTCAGTACCATTTTTATTAATCTATAAAAAATGAATAATTGGTTCCAAATTGATTAACCAAGTCATTGAAATACTGTCACATGTATTTAATGATTGAAAACAAGTAGCATGTTATAATAATATAACATGCTACTGAGTACTTTTTACTATATAAATATACTTCTGTACTCTTACTTCAGTTCAGTAGCATAAGTTTACTTGTATACGACATCATTTCTACTTTACTTAAGAAAAGTATTCGATAATTTAGCCACAACTGGATGCTACACAGTCCCATCATGTAATTTCTCATTTACTGTACATGAACATTATTTGAGCCTAATTATCCAGATACAGAGAAATAGAAATATATGCAATGCTGAAAGGAAAAAAGTCATTATTCCTTAAAATAACACAAAGAAAGAGGAGAATTCTTACCCACCGCAGTCTGAGCAGGAGGAACTGAACGTGCAGGCACACACACACACACACACACACACACTAAGCTGCGCTGATCCGTGCCAGCCGACCATGCATGTGTATAGACCGAGGTCCTATAATACATCCATGGATCATCCATGCGTCATCGGACCGAGACTGTCAGTGACGTCAATAAACAAACAAACAAACAGCATTGTAGTCAACTGTGTACAACTCTCTCTTTAATGCCACGGCTGCGTCATTTATTTAGCCTCCAAGGTAAAATCACCAGTGTTAATATAACACTTAAAGAGGTAATTAGTTAACTAATTAACACCAATTAGTAGTGTAAGTGATTTGGTTGGCCCACCAAAACATCATTACTGTAGTATGTTTTAATAGCCTATATCGTTTTGGCCTTTATAACACAATAACTTTTAATATATTTAAGTTTACATTTGTTCAAGACTCTAAAACGTCTTTAAATAATGTCTATTAGGTTCATTGTAACTCAACCCAACATCAATTCAAAATCAGTGTAATACATACATTTGTGTCTTACTACTATCATTACTGTACTATAATTTTCTTATTTATTTTATTTTGTCCTATCCTTATTTTTGTTCTATTCTGTTTTATACATGCAAAATAACTGTTTAAACAAAATATATATATATATAAAAAAAATGTATCTGTGTCTAAAATGAAGCTCCAACCATCTACCTTAGTGAAATAAGGTATTTTCAGTTAAATAATAATAAAAATAAAAATAATAAAAATAAAAGAGATAAGGCAGTCTGAGGCACTACAATAAAATAAAAATATTTAATGAACACAGATAGCAAAACAATCGTTTCCACTTCCGTAGACTTCTTCCGGGTTATAGGTCAGGGTCTTCACTATTTTTGACAACAAGGTCAAACAATATATAAGAACCATTAGACGCTCCACTAACATGAAAGGGATTAAGACCTTTTCCATGTATATTTATCTAAAAAATGCATGTAGTAAGAATTCATTTGTTCCTGGTGTACACTGAACAAAAATATAAATGCAACACTTTTGTTTTTGCACCCATCCATTTTTTTCTAAAACATTTTCCACATACACATAATAATAACTAATTCTCTTAAAATATGGTTCACAAGTGTGTCTTAATGTGTGATAGTGAGTCACTTCTTCTTCTCCACCTCACAGGTGTTTCACATCAAGATGCTGATTGGACAGCTTGATTATTACAGGTGTTCTTAATAAAAGGCCACTCTGAACCAGTTTATCTTTATTGGGGGGGGGGGGGGGGGTCTGGGGAATGTTGGTTCACTCTTTTGTGAACAATATTTGAGATAAATGGTTATTTTTGTGTATGTATAAAATGTGTTAGAGTTCATCTCGTAAAAAATGGAGCACAAAAAATGTTGCGTAAGTTTTTGTTCAGTATATGTAACCCCTCTGGGAATGTCACTGAGCTATGTCTTCTGTTGTGTTTTTAATAAAGTTTTGAAAAAAAGCGCGTCTGGCGCTCGTGCAGTTCCACCGCTCCGCCTGCAGGCGTCGCTGTGGGCGGAAGTGAAACCTCTCGCGTTGCTTACAAACAGGCTGCTGTAAAGACCCCTAACAGAGGAGTGGGATGTCCTATTAGTCCCGTTGTTTGTTTTATTTTATTCTATTATTTATTATTATTACTTAAAGTGAATGAGAGCGCCATGAAACCGCAGCTGTCCGGGCCCAAAAAGCGACCGTTCGTGACAACTTTGGCCGCGTCCGAGGCGTCTCTGTCCCTCCAGGAGGAGCTGGTGGCGGCGATCCACGGAGCGTTCGAGGTGGCCGTGGAGATCGCCGTCCGCGAGGTGACGGAGCTGGTGGGTCAGGCCACGGGCGACATCTACGAGGAGATGCGGCGGGAGAACGAGAGTCTGAAACAGAGGCTGCGGAGAGCCGAAGCCCTGCTGGGGGAGGAGGAGGACGACGACGACGACGGCGGCGGCGGGTCTTCTCCGACAAAACAGCCGGAACAGGCTCGCCTCACACCGCAGGACGCCCCGGTGGACGCCGGGCGATGCGGGGGTGACGCCGCACCTGCCGCCGACCCTTCCCCGGAGCCCAGAGAGAACCGGGTGAGCCGGCACGAGGAGCCGAGAGCGGCCGTGGAGGCGCGACCACAACCGGGCAGCGACGCCGCTTCAGACCCGGAGAAAGAAGCGCGGCGTGGACGTGTCAGAGGTCTGCGGCAGCGTTTCACTTTCTCCATCCAGATGTTAATAAGAATATGTACAGTAACTGCATAAGGTGGATATAAAAAGTCTTTAAAAAGCCAGGTTGACCACCACATATTATTTCCTCCCCACTTCACACTTATACGCCGCTTTGCGTTGGTTTAACAATTAAATATCCCAATAAAAATATTATATTTTGTGGCCGCATCGTGACAAATATATGGAAAAGTTCACATTTCACAAGGTGAACTTTTCAGAAGCTGTCTTGTGACTTGCTTTATAGTGTTTGCATATATATGTGTATATATATATATGTATATGTGTGTGTATATATATATATGTATAAAAAATGCTCACCAATCCAGTGCAGAAATCAACATGCATAAAGACCTGGTTGACAGTCTGATGTGAATGAACTGGACAGGTCTGCAGAGTCCTGTCCTCAACCCCATAGATAGGTAGAAACACATTTATGATGAATTAGAGCAGAGACAGAGAGTCAGGCCTTCTCCTCCAACATCAGTGTGTGACCATACAAAAATGGTGCTTCTTGCATGTTTGTTATAACAGAGTCAGGATCGTAGTGTAAAACTCTGGTTTCTCCTTTTTTTACTTTTTATTATGCAAAAGAAATTACAGATTTATGCGTCTGCACACGCAATTAATTGTGCAAGTACTGTTGTGACTTGATCTCGATATGTAATTGCCAGTGAACTATGATTTGTAATAAGCCTATACCTATATCAATAAGTTGAAAATGAGAAGTCACGAAGAATCAAAGATGAGACTGGATCAGCTGGTTCACGGTCCATTGATGGTTAATTGCAGAGTCACCATACATGAGAAGTAGCCCAGGCTAAGGCTGAAATCCTTGTGAAAGTTTCCAGCTTTTACACAATTCATACACAGGGCCCTCCTTCCATTTGGTATGTTTTCCATGGTTTTTCACCATTATACGTTACATATTATGTTTTACCCGAGGTTGAACGTGACATTCAATGACATGCTATAGTTTCAGTGTGAGACTATGATCAGTTCAGTGGTTTCACCTAACATAGTGATTACTGGATAATGGATGGATGTTTTTACTGGTTTCAGTGTATATTAATTACACCTTATCCACCTTTTTATTCATCTTATTTTCATTGCATGTTGAGAGAGAATCTTTAGTCAGCTGTTTTTATAAAACACATTAATATGTGATATAGAGCAGCCTCTCTGGCTTCATTCAATACCCACTAACAATAGTTCTTACTTTCACATAAACTACATATTATATATTAGTAGTATACATAGTATTAAAAACATTATATGGTATGAATCATCATCATCCGCTCATAAAATCTTTAAAAAGCCGTTGTCAAAAAACAAATAATACATATGATCTTCTTATTTACAGATGTCAGTGAGGAGATTTCCCCTTCATGTGTGGTGAAGGTAGAAAGCATCAACCGACCGTGTGAAAACCGTACGCCGCCGCTGCCGCCTCCGAACAGCGACGACGAATTCGCAGGGGAGCAGTTCACCCTGAAGCAGGAGAAGCGCGAAGAGGAGAGAGGCGGCTCCGCCTGCTGCTTGGACTCCATCAAAGTGGAGGACTTCAGCCAGGAGTGCATGGCCGCGGTCCAGTCCACCATACTGGAGGAGTGGATTCCAGACGTGCAGAACGTCCACCGCCAGGACCCCAGCACCCAGCTGTCCTGCACCAGGCTGGCTCAGGGTGAGCCGGGACACCCCTCCAGTCAGGAACCTGAAACGGCTATGATGTGCTGTTTCAGAGGGCTGAAAACCTCTGGTTTAGAACCGCTGTCATGCTATTAATAGCTGCTGTAGTATTGATCTGACTGCATCATCGTTATGTGTTTAGGTACTGCAGGTTAAAATAAGACAACTGATTTATGTAGCAGAATTACAAAAGCCTCACAATAGGGCTCAATGCAACAAAGATGACATGAAAACAGATGAAACTAAGGCCTAGTGCACACAAACGGGTGTTTTTGTAACAAAACTTTTATGACCTTCATTAAAAAAAAATGGCTTGGAAGAGCTATCTCTGAAAAGCATTTTTAAAGTCAAGTCAAGTGGAAGGGGAAACAATTTATTATTTTCATTTGTTATATAGCGCGATTATAGTACAATAAACTGGTCCTGCAGATGGAAGCAATTCAACTTTTTGGATGCCAGCTGCCTTACAACCCCAAAAACAGAATTGTGGTTGCTGACAAAAAAAACTTTGATTTCCAGAGCCCACAAATGCAGTTACATCTGGATTAAAGGCCAAAACCGTGCAGAGAAACACACATTAAAAAAAATATCCTCCTTCATGTGGACTGACCCTAAGGTCAAACTGAAAAAGGCCTTTGCCAAACATTGGGCCAAGCTATGCAGGTACAAGATATCACCACCAGGTGGCCCCACATGATGGCACCTGTTTGTCTGTTTACCTCAGTGTTACAAAACAGAAAAATCTAATCCAGAAACGAGGAGTTCTTCCAGGTCACTATCAAAATGTAATCA
This sequence comes from Eupleurogrammus muticus, assembly GCA_036785175.1. Taxonomy (NCBI): domain Eukaryota; kingdom Metazoa; phylum Chordata; class Actinopteri; order Scombriformes; family Trichiuridae; genus Eupleurogrammus; species Eupleurogrammus muticus. Next base: position 27,071,488 of record JAYKQN010000003.1, read on the forward strand.
ACAGTTCATGGTACCATTCCCATCGTTCACTTGAAATCTGGCCTAAACTTTTTAGTTATGTTGCTAACAAACAGACGAACGCAGGTGAAAACATAACCTCCTTGGCGGAGGTAATAATTAAATGGTGAACAGATCATATGTGATTTAAAGTTGCCTTCTAAACAGTTAAGGAATAACAAGATGAAATAAACATAATTTAGTCAGTCGGCAGACTACAATTTTATAAGACTGTAATCACATTTGTGTCTTCGTATTATTGACTTAAGTCTACAAAAAAGTAGATGTACAGTCCTGCTGGTAAAAATGAATGTTCAATTTAAAACATACAAGCAATGTTGCTTTTATGTTTTAAATGGCAATAATAGGACATAGGGCTGCTTGATTTTAGGAAGAAAATCATCATCATGATTATTTATTTCATTATTGAAATCAGTGTTTTTAAATCATTTTTTTTAGTTGTCTCCTGCACATGATAATATGATATGTGTGTAACTTCCTCCTTTTTTCTGCACAGCTCATCCTCCAACCCTGACCACCAGCCTCATGCCGTCTATAGATCTTCCATCCCTCTCCTCCGAGTTCCCGGACATCTTCCAGCTGCCTGAACCAGCTCCCGTCCAGGACGCCGCCCCACAGGTGTTCGGCGTCCACGTGCGCGCCGGCCGCGCCCCTGGCCCCGCCCCCTCCGCCGGCCACGCCCCCTCCGCCGGCCTCTACGCCTGCAGGTACTGCGGCCAGACGTTCCAGCTGCCCAGCCTGCTGCGGCGCCACCACGGCCAGTGCCAGCAGAAGCTGCAGCAGCGCTGTCCGCCGGCGGGGGCGGCGTCCGCGGCGGCGGGGGCGGCGGGCAGCAGGCGCACGCGGCTGCAGCTGTACCCGCCCGGCTGCAGCCCGTTCCGCTGCACCGAGTGCGACCGCGAGTTCAACCGCATGGAGAACCTCAAGACGCACCTCCGCATCCACACGGGGGAGCGGCCCTACACGTGCTCCGTGTGCTCCAAGTGTTTCCGCCACTCCGGCGCCCTGACGCGCCACTTCCGCATCCACACCGGCGAGAAGCCGTACGTCTGCGGCCAGTGCGGGAAGTCCTTCAGGAACTGCGGGGGGCTCAAATTCCACCAGCGATCACACAGCAAGTAGCTGGGGGTGTGCGGGACACGCGGGCTGATTTTATGCAATTCTGATGTCAACGTTTCACTTAAAATATGAAGTTTTTACAGGATTTTACACGTGTGAAATAACTTGTTCTGACAGATCTGTTAATGTTCGCCTCAAAGACTGAAAGTTGAACATTGTGCTTTTTAACGCTGTAATGGGACGACGACAAAACGGATAGTTTAAACAGTTCAAAACACATGCTATTAACTAGTTTTTTATTCTGGGTGGATTACATATTTTTAATTTATCATTTAGTCTTTTTTCAATTTTGACATTTCATGTTAAAAAAAATGCACAAAATGTAGATTTTTGTTTAAAAAAAAAAAAGAGAAAAGGACAAGAAACCAACATAAGCACAACATGTACATTTCGAGAGACCCTATGAATTCTTCTTAAAGTTGTATTTTAAAAGGTTTTTGACTTTCTCATCTTACCAACCAGGATTTGTCACCGACCCAAATGCAAAAACAATTACCAGGAACAAATCTCAAGTCTTTTGAATTACAATCAAGCAAATTACATCTGAATTACAAGGACTCAGTAAGTCAATGGTGGATCCTGCTCATATGCTAGTATCTGACTTTTGAGAAAGACCGTGAATGGTTCACATATATTAATCTTATTTAATACATGTTACATTACATGTATTAATTACGTTACATTATTACATACATTACATAAAGGATCAGATGACTGGTCCATAAATAGTTCTGGTCTGTTTGTCCCATTTCACCTCCTCTTCCTTTTGAGCGACAGGTACTGTTATTCTGTTACTGAACCTACGTTTTATTCCACTGTTAATTCTCTATAATCTGTGTCATCCCATTAGTATAAAAGGACACATAGAGCGGTACTGTGGACATGTGATGGCCGTTATACTACATACTGTTTACGGTGGCTTAGTGTCATATGAAATGTGTTGTCTTGTTTAATGATAAGTAAAGAAAGTTGGTCCTTTTTTTATTTCTATAAGCATTTTTAAAATGTTTTATTTATATTAATTTATCTAAAAGTGCAATTTTAGTGCGAAATGTCAGGGACTTGGTGGAAAACGTAGAACAGTATTGAAGTTGCAGCGTAAGTTTTACGTGTGCTTTGGTCAAAAGGCGGAAAAGAAGCGAAGAACTGAAAAACTCGCCAATGGATCTAACCTCTTTCCAGTCGATTACCCATCTCCATCCCCTCGTGGCAGGGGCTCTGGAGTGAGAATAAAACAGCGATTCTACCTGATGGTCGTCTGACAACTCCATATATAGCAAAAATACTTAGGTACTGTATTCTGATGTGTGAGATTTTATTTAAACTGTTTGGATGTGTTATTGAATATCAGGAGTATTTTTTGTTTCCTTTGTCTTTTAATGTCTTGGGACCTTGTCGAAAATGAGTGATTTCACTTGAATTTTGAGTTCATGACTGTAATCCATCAATAAATCATCATAAATCACGTGTAGGTGTTTTACTCAATATGCACAAGTAAGAAGCCAGATTAAACAGCAACTTTGTGGATGGTAAATTAAAGTATAAAATGTGATCATCATCATGTTCTCAAAGAGCTGAATTTATAAATGTGCTGCAGCTGCTGAACTGGAAATAGAAGGGCGGTTTGCATGTGTGTGTAATAAACTGGTTTTACTTCGCAGTGCAACACAGAGCATTAAAGGGTCTCCAGCTGTGGTGTGCGTTTGGAGAAATAATTCCATTGCTACACACAGATCAGCCACATTCATAGTTCGCTTCCCTGATACTCCTGATTTATCCACATCTATATTTTACTTAATTCCATATAATTGCACATTGGTTAGTTCCCTCCTTTTCACTCCTTGTGTGATCTGCAGCAATGAGAAGAAAGGCCTCCATTAGTGATTTCTGCTAAGCAGAGATCAAGTAGTATTATTTATTGTAGGAAGATAAAAATAATCAGTTTTTGTAAGAGTTCTTGAGAAAATGAAACAATTTTGCATTTGCTTCTGCATCATGTAGGGGTCTGTAGTCGCCCCCTTGTGGCACAATTGTTGAAAAATCCATGCTATAATGCCCTCGTGGCAGATAAAAAGCATGTTAACGAGTCAGAGCATGTGCTAAAGTGCCCACTAGAAGTCAAAATGTATAATAGGTGTCCTCTAGGAGTTAATTTTGTGCTGAAATGCCCTTTAAAGGAGCCAAACTGTGCTAGAGTCAACTCTATTTTATTTGCATAGGCCAAAATCACAAATCACAGATACACCCCAATGGGCTTTACACTTTATACAAAAGCAACACAACATCCTCTGTCCTTAGACCCTCATATTGTACATAGGGAAAAAAAAGGGAAAAACCTCAAAGGAGAAACAGGAGTATTCATCTTCTAGAACAAATAGATGATGTGAATGTCATAAAGACATTAGTTTGATTAATCGTTAAAGGTTGATAATGTAGTTTCTCTTCCTTAGGTACTTGATTATTAATTTACTGAGTTGAGCTTTGTTTTGTTCATTGTCTCTATATTATGTATATGTGTGTATGATCATATGTGTGACCAATCCAAGGAAGAATAAAGCTCATGTTGGTGCTAATGGGGATTATTTTTTTTTTGTAGAAAGTTCACATCAATTCAACTCCGCCTAGGAACATAGAGTCCTGAAGCAACATTCACATATTCTATTTCTAGAATATGACTAACTACCATCTGTGGCAGACACTGCGACAGTAGACGTGAAATTAGCAGCTCTCATCCTTACAAATAACCAATAATTAATAATGAATTAGCTTGGGCAGCTTGTCTTTCCATTAGTTGCCTAATAGAGGCACATTATGTGATCCATGATGTTGTTTAATGTGAAATAAACTGAGTTGCACTTGTGATTGAAGACTTTATATTGTCTTCTATTCTATTTTTTTTTTTACTGAACTCGTGGTATATCGCTTCTGCAACACTGTGTGCAACACATCTTGTTCTGTGCAATACTGGAAATCCCATATTGTTTTTCTTTTTCGTCCTTAGTTATCTGCATATGAAAACTCATGAACCAACTCCCTGAACTGTTTATGCAGGACTATAAACACATTTCCATATTTAGACCCAAACTTCAATTCTAAACCACACTTTATTCTAAAAACCAAACAAAATTCTCTCTGTTTTGTAAACCTGGTAACAGAACTGTTTTCATTAATACCAAATCCCTTTGTTTCCAGACAGAACACATTCACGTGGCCAAACTTCCATTCCATTCCAAAGCTCTTGACTCCTTGTTTGTCGGAGTGAGGTTTTGCTAAATGCGGGGGATGTGAAGAAGGAAGATGATGAGTGTCTTAGCAAAGTGAATCCTGCAGCATGGAAGGCAAATGGACCTTTAAATGACAAGAAACACATGAACACAACATTTAATGTTTGAAAGACCTGATGAATGCTTCATTACACTGCATTTAAATGTTTTTACTCTCTTTATTGCCAATCATGATTTGTCACTGAAGCATTGATATTTAAATTCCAGCAGCCTCATAGACAGGAGAAATATTAAATCTGTATCTGGAAATTAAATTTGCTTTACACTGAGCGGGATAAGAGCTGTTATGATGGTAAAGATATGGAACTTGAGAAGGTGTGAAGCAGCAGCAGCAGGCCAGAGGAGCTATAAGGCTCAAACACAAAATAGATTACTTCAACCAAACAAAAAAATAACAAAACTTCAATTAATTAATACATTTTAATTCCAAAAAAGCATTCAAATGCATTTTATTTAAATCCCAAATATTGGTTTGCATTCAAAACAGTTTTTTCTATGATTAAAAAGGTTGTGTTTGAATAAAATAAATAATTTATTTAAAACTAATTCTCTTGCTTTGATTGAATAATAAAGACACAAATGCCCTAATGAAAATATATTTTGAATGAGGATCAGTGACAAATCATAGTTAGCAAGATTAGAAAGTCAAAACTACTTTAAATACATAAAATACAGTTTAAGAAGCATTCATCAGGTCTCTCAAAATGTACCTTTGTGTATTTGTGTGTATGTTGGTTTGTTCTCTAAAAGTCCATTTGTACCATTTATTTTTTACAAAAAGCACAATTTTGTGCTATTTCTTTTCCACACAAACAAATGGTGTCACCGAAAGGGAGTGTTTAATTCACCTAGAATATAAAACTAGTTGATTGCATTTGTTTTTAATTCTTTATATGGTGCCATGTTTTTTGGGGCTACACCATTGGAATAAATCTACCACCATAATAAAAGGTTTGTTACTCCTAAATTTATATTGTTAAATCCAGTAGATGGCGGTAAAGCAACATTTTAAGCCCATACTAAAATAAAAAGAAGGAAAAAAATTCAGAAGAATTGCCGAATTATCTGGGATCGACTGGATCAGACCTACGCCCCTTTTTTTGGTTCTGCCATCAATTCGTCAGGCCTGGATTAAACAAGGAAGTGCTAACGCGGCTAGCCTCCGCAGCCCCCAAAACAGCTGCTTTTGTTCGCGGTTTTCCGCCGCAGACAGTGCGACACTTTTTGTAAAAAAAAAAATAAAATAAAATAAAAAAGCTTAAAAAAAGCGCTTTGTTTGCACACACCCGCCGGTGGTGGTACAGGAAGCTGCTGTCATGTTGGGGCCAGCGGCTCTTCCTGTTCCTTCAAGCAGGCGGAATCATGTCTGCTAGCTTCTCCTGAGCCTCTCGCCGCCGCCGCTGCTGCTTCACCGCAAGTTGGACACGTAGCTCCGGCCGGGGTGAGTTGTCTCCCGCATTCGCGACGCATCATATGAGTCACTTACGAGACATTTACGATGCGGGAAGAACTCAACTTTTCCCGTTTTGACACGGCGGCGCTTGTTTAAAAGATGCTGCTTCAGGTGCTTTCTTTCAGGGCCAAAAAATAAGGGTCTGAATCCATTATTGAGAGGTGGCATAAGGAATAAAATGTTGTAGCTACAGGCTGCTTGTAAAGTGAGGAAGTAGCTCCTTTTATATAGTAATTTACTTAAATAACTCAGTTAGTTAGTTACTTCTCCACACATAATAAATCACAGAAAATAAAATAACACACACACTTTAACTACTAGTAAACGTTTTCTATAAAAAAATAGGTAAAAGTTGCACTCTTTCTAAATTTTGTTAAGATTAAGATTATTACGAGAAAGAAAAAATAATGTTGTTTCCTCTTGTTACTTATAATGGTTATCGGTGATCAGGGTCACCATGGCAACGTGTTGACATCCGTAAGAATTGATTTAAGATCACAATGTCATTGATCAATAGGGGGGGTCCTCCATTGATTAACTCATCAGGCTTCTTCATTCAAGAGTGAAACACACTGATCAGTCCTCGTCGTTTAAACTCTAAAGTTTATCATGTCAAGGATCCTTAAAAGTCACAAAAACTAGAGCAAGAACCAGGTCTGATAATGTTTGCTTTAAGGCGTTTTATAAATCATGTCAGACAAAAACTGCAAAAATCAAGAATAAATAAAGAAATGCCTTCATGCTTGAATGAATATATTAGTGAATATATATTCATATTTAATTAATTCATGAATAAATGTACTTTTATATTCCAAAATTGTTTGCTTTTACATTTTTATTTATGAATTATTATTTAAATATATTTATTTATCTATTTGTTCCCCCCTCATTCTTTTTCACAATCTATAAAATGGAAAGTAAAATTCAAAATAAAATAAATTCCTGTGCAAAGGGAAAATAATACACAAATAATAGGAAATAAATACTACATGTCCTGCATTCTGTTATGGGGAAATTATAGCCATTTTCTCTGGTGACCCCCCTGGCACCTCCTTAGGACCCCTGGGGGCCACCAGACCCCACTTTGAGAACCACTGTTTAAAGGAGCCACATCATTAGCTTTTTCTGGGTGTTATTCTTTAATCTATTCTATCTTTTTTATGTTATCTATCTATTTTTTGTCATTTCTATAAGTCATGTACAGCTGCAACCACTGAATAGGTAATCACTATGATCAACATTTTTCAACATTTTCTGACATTTTATGGACCAAACAACTCATCGGTTTAATTGAGAAACTAATGGACACGTGAATCGATGACGGCAATGATCATTAGTTGCAGTTCTACCGTCTTTCCTTTGCAGATGTAATTTACTATTGCTAAATCACTAAAATACTTGGCTGCAACTTTAATTACTTTAAATAAAGGACACACTCGAAAAATGTTAGGAAAAACAACTCTGTACCAAGAGTAGTTTTCATTATATTAAAGGCTGGATAACAGATCCGAATCGATGGCTCTTTGTGCCACATAAATAAATTAAAACACGTATCAACAGCATCATAAACGACGCATATAACACACAATTAATCAAATATTAAGCTTGTCTGAACATTCATGAGTTATACAGTGATCAGAAAAGTAAACGGGAAATCTTTCCTGCGTAATGGAAACTTTTCCGGTCGTTTCCACGGACATGGTGAATAAACAAGGTTTCAGATGCTGTGAAAATTCAATTATTTCGCTTTCTTTCCACCCGTTTACGGTTCAGTGACAAATCATGCTCGGCAATGATGAGGAAGTGGAAAAACTTTTAAAAATACAGTTTTAAAAGCAATATATATTTATTTATTTTTGATATATGATGTCAAATGGGGTAACCAAAAAAGAATGAAATGCACATTTTTTCCTACTTTTAAAACTAGTTGATAGCACTTACTTTTTTAAAACCTTTTTACGAGGGTTAAACTATCTGGTACCAAGTTTTTAGGGTTACAGCACATGACATTTTTGACATTATCCCATAAAAAGGAGGAATAATAAAAGCGAGACAAACCTGTTGTTCTATTTATTTGGCCACTTGACTACTCCATTGAGGCACATTTGAAAAACGTATTTAATATGCCTTTGATTCTATTGCATTTCTCTTATTTTTGACTTTACTCCTATTATCTTAAGGGTAATTATTTGTACTCTGACATCACACATACTATGACAAATCTTCTGGGAACAAATTTTTGGATAGAAAAGGTCAAGAATCAAAAATGCCCTTTTTCTTTTTTCTCGTAGAGGAGCGATGATGCACGGTGCCACAGCATCTCACGACCCTTCCCAGGGTCCAGCAGAGCGGGGGGAGCTGGTGCACTCGTTATCCAAAGAGACTCCCGGGTCCCCGGACCCCTCCGAGTTGGGGAGCCCGCGGTCGACCCCCAACTTTGACCTCTTCAACATGGTGGTGTCCTATAAGAGAATGGCCCTGTTCCTAGAACCGGTCGTAGATGCCGTGGAGCTCGTCCGCTTCCTGCTAAAGTGTGTATCTGTCTCTGTGAGAATCAGCTGTTGTAGAAACACATTTATATGTCAGTATTCACCGTAATATTGTCCTTTTTTCTTTTTTTTTTTAATCCCTCAGTTGGAAGATGCCCCTCTGTTCTTTGCTTGTCTGTATATTTCTCAACATCTTCTTCTGCACTGTTAATGAAGGTAAGCGGCATTCGAGGGTTAACATTGATCCATCTTTGGCGTGGCATTCGAGAAAAAAGAAAAAAAGAGGCTTGAATAATTTATCAGCCCACCGTTCTGTCTGCTTCTCCGGTGTCAAGCGGGCTGGTTCTCGGTTGGCGTGGTGGCAGCGACGATGCCCGCTGCCCTGGGTTACCTGCAGGACAGGTGCCAGGGCAGGTACACGGACGCGGAGCTCCAGAAGAGGCGCTATCACGCCGTGCATCGCAGAGACCTGCAGACGGTGCATCTCACCAAACAGGAGGCCATGCTCGAAGTCAAAGACCTGTAAGAAAGCGCTGCAGGGGACTGTCTTATGTGTGTTTTGGCAATAAGTAGCTTGCATCTGAGTTTAAACGAGATCTTGATCTAAATATGTTTTGGTGGGGGAAAAATGTGGCGTACGTGCCTCTACACATGTTGTTTATTTCTCACTTGATAACACTTGATAATAACTATCCATTTTAACTAATTAATAGATCATTAGTAAACTGGTATTTATTGAGTGGTTAAGTGTTTATGAGTTTATTAAGAGGTTATAACATTACCTTATAAATAGTAATAAACCAATATTAAACTGTTAATTTGTTATAAATGTTAATAGCAGTTAACAGTTTAAGGATTTATAACTGTGCCTTTTAGATAAAAGCTGTTAACTTAATGAGTTATAAATGTTAATTATTTAGAACTATACCTCATAAATTAGTATCATGAAAAAGATATTAGTGAAAAGCTTACAAATGACTTGTTAAATATATGTTATTGGGACATTATACTAAAGTTGTTAATTACTATTTCTCATTTTTTAAGGGTTAGTAAATGAGGAATAACTTTATTCCTTTAATTTATAACGTATAGTTTCAAATCATTGATACACAGTTAACAAGTCATTTATACATTGTTAGTTAACAACTTGTAAGTAATCTATTGGCTATCTATAGGGCACAATTATAAATCCTTAATCTATTAACTGTTATTTAAGTCATTTATAACTAACAGTCTATTAACGGTCCAATAACCATTCATGATGCATCATTACAAATCATTTAGGGATATTTAAGACAGCCCAGTCATTACCAGTTGACAAATGCTCTATTAACTAGTTGGAAATAGACAGTTATTATAAAGTTACCAGTTTATTTAGGGCTGCAACTAATGATTATTCTCATTAGTGCTTAATCTGATTATCAAACAATAGTTTTTGTCTATAAAACTGAATATAAAAGTGAAAATGCCTGTGTCCAAGTTTAAAATCCAACGACATTCAGTTTACTGTAATGTATGACATATACTGGCTTAAATTCTTCACATTTGAGAACCAGCAAATATTTGGCATTTTTCCTTTTAAAAAAACACTAAAACTTTAATTTGATTGTCAACATGCTGATTTAATTTTCAGTTGACCAATCATTGCACCTTTACATTTTTTCATCTCAGCTTTACATATGCTTTTAAAGTGGTATATTTTATTCAATTTATACTGTTATCATAATTATTTTATACTTAAGATTTTATAGAGTACAGTTATTCATATACTGGCAATGACAAAAATCCATTATTTCACCTATTTGGACCAAGTTCACACACTGTGGCTGCTACTCATGTGATATTTGTACACACCATTTGTAATTACATGGGTGAAAGAGTCTCCCTGTTCTTCTCCTGTTAATGGCTGGACTCACGTTTCCTGTCTTTATCAGGTTGAAACACCTGGACGACCTGTTGTCTGCTGCCTGTCAGTCAGCCGAAAGTTTTTACAAGGTCCTGTACTGGGACAATCACACCAAGTCGTCAAGGTCTGTATGTGAACACACACACACACACACACACACACACACACACACACACACACACACACACACACACACACACCCTTTTGTAGTTAAGTGGTCGTCACTCAACAGCTGTGTCATTGATAATTTTCAAATGTCTTACATAACTGATTGGTTATTTTTTTTATGCTGATTTTGATGTTTTTATTTATTAAGCTTTGTCAGAAATTAATATACTCCTGCTATTTACATGGACTTACTACATTTATTCAATCTTATGATAGCTTTAGATGTCCAGCGTGCAAGATTTATTTGTTTAACAGCATCTATCAGATATGACGGAAATGGAATATTATATTTACCTCTTCAAGGAGGTTATGTTTTCACTGTTCTTTTGTTTTCTTAGCAAAATATTTCAAAAAGTTTGGGCTGGATTTTCAGCTACTTTTCAGCAAATGTTGGGAATGCTACTGTGAACAGCTGATTAGATTTCGGTACTGACCTGGAAGAAATCCTGGTTTCTGGATTGCTTTGTATTTTCCGTTGTTTTGTAATGTTGCCCGAAAAAAAAAAAAAATGGACATTCAAACAGGTGCCACTGTTTGGGGCCACCTGGTGGTAATATGTAGCACCTGCATAGTACAGGAAAACATTGTTGGATGAAAGTCGCAAAATGCTTGAAGGAAGTCTGCGCTCTCAGAGTACTTTTCTACTTATAAGGATGTTTTAATTTGTATAAAAAAATACAAATTGTAGATTTAGATCAAACCTTTTTTTAATCCACACTTCTCGCATTTTTCGTGACTGTATGTTTTTCTACATTGGGAACGGAGTCGTTTGCTATATGCAACTAAGTGCTGCTAGAAACTAGACACTGTACCTTTAAACCAGACCCTAGTTCAGTAGACTCCTCAACAAATGCTAGTGCAAACCCTCATTAACAGCCAATTTTAGCATTTGTCTTATTTACCACAAAATTACTGGTTAAATTGTTGTAAAATTATACGAACGGATTAGTCATTTACATGGTGGTGTGTGGTCTGTTTTCTGCAATATCCCCCTCCAGGTTCTATGGAGGCATGCTAATAGTGCTGAGTCTGCTCTACATTGCTCCTGTGGGCTGGGTTCTCGCCGGGCTGAACACCACCATCTTCCTGTGGAACAGAGACTTCTGCAGAGGTGAGTTCATCCTGTCCCATAACAGCGTGGCACAAAACAGCCTTATCTGAAGTGAGGAACACCGACTTTTTTTTTGTTCCAGTTTTGTTGGACCTGGGGAGGTTGTTCCACGTGGGCCAAGTCCAGGCCTGTAAGGTGGCACGCGAAGAACAGGAACATATAGGCAACATATTGGACAGAACCCCCACACCAACTACACTGGAGGTGAGCAGGTGGAGCACAGCGTTGATGGAAATGGGTTTGAACTCTGAGGGATTACTATAAAACCAACCACGGCTGTAAGCTTCTTATCCAGTTTATCCCGATGTATTCATAAAGTACGATAATGCATATTCCTGCATGGATTCGCCACTTCTTTCTGTTGTGACTCAGCAAAGGCGTGGCTTCATCTGACTGCATTTCTGGAGGCCTCTGCGTCACATCAAAAATAATATATTTATTTGTGAGCAAGGCTGACTCTATAACATTAATGAGGTATTTTTACTTGTAGTAAACCACAATGATTTTATTTTTAACATTCTTGCTATATTTGCTCTGTTCCAGCAATATAAATTGATTCTGTACACGTCTGTAGTCACCTCATATTTTACTGTAGTTTGCTTTTTATACCAGGTCTAATTACATAACCTTTGTCATTGCAAAGATATTTCATGTTATCATTAAGAGCAGGAAAACTGAAAAATAAGCCTGCTGCTTAGGAGTTTAAAGCATATTGGTTGATTATTTACTATCCGCCTGCTGCCTGAGGTACTTTACAGCAAGTATTTATTTATCAATGTGTGTTTTATTACAGGACTTGTCTCCCGGTAGTGTGGAGGAAGCCGAGGAGGCAGAGCCTGATGATGAATTTAAGGATGCTATTGAGGTTAAAAAATCATTTATTATGTACTTTTAATTTGTAAATTTTTATGTCACTTCTTTTTTCTAAAACCTTTGTAATCTTCTGAAGTGTTATTCTTTCCCGACAATCTTTTGACTTCTCCCTCATGATAATCAGAATTGATATTGGAATTGCAGCTATCCAATACTTCCTGTTCGTTAAGTGATAAAAAGAAACTTAACAGTGTGTTTTCACTTATGAATATTAAAGGAATAGTACAACATCTTTGGAAATAAGCCTATTTGCTGTCTCGCAGAGAGTTGTATAAGTTGAATATAACAACACTTTAAAACCTTTTATCTTCCTTTCATCTTACCTCCTATTTTGTCTCTGTTGTCCGCTGCACTCAGGAAAATTCAGTTGCCCTTCAGGTGAGTGTATCACCCCATGGCTGTTTAGAGGAGGCGAGTGCACTGCCTCTCAGTAAATTTGCCGATATGAACCCACTTGGCACATGTTCTATTACACTTGCTATACACCAGATGTTTGAAGCCTGGTTCTAGTATCTTCATGTGAAGTGCGACTGAACGTCAATGCTTGCGGGTAACGTTGTTCTCATGTGTTGTTCTGCTTCTCGATAAGGAAACGCCTTTGGTCTTAGTGGTAAGTAGATCTCTCAGTAACTTCCATCCCTTCATGTGTCAGCTATGCAATAGTGATGGGTAACGCTGTATAACATGCAGGCCCATAATTATTGGCTGCAGTAAAAATACGTTATAAACAGACATCTAGACATTGTTCATGTTTATAGAAACCTCAGCTTTTCTCACCTTGAACCATTTTCATTAATGCTCTGTTATGTGTGTGTGTGTGTGTGTGTGTGTGTGTGTGTGTGTGTGTGTGTGTGTGTGTGTGTGTGTGTGTGTGTGTGTGTGTGTGTGTGTGTGTGTCTGTTTGATGGAAACAGCAGCAATCCTAACGCATGAAACACACACACTATGTTTACATGACACTGAAGAAAACTGGGAACGAGTTGAACTTCTCAGGGTTGAATTAACGAGATAATGCGATTGGAATTTTCTCCGGAATGTATACGCCTCAGAGCACGTGCTCCACAACAGTAAAGACGGGACAAAGTGGAGCAGAGAAGCTGCCAGAAACAGCGAGGGGGGAAAAAAAACGGCATTAGCGCTGATTCAGTGTATTTTCACACAGTGTGACCAGAAAGTGTGATAAATTATCCTATTCTCAGCACCAGCTCAGGACTTTATTAGTTGAGAATTTATCAAACTTATTAAGCTGTGTGTATATATCCATGGCTGCATTAACCCGCAGAAACAACAGAAGACAGACTCTGTTCGTTATTAGATTTTCTGAGACAAACGGAGACAAGGACATAAATCTGACTAAATGCAAAAATCTAATTTTGAGCATAGCTCAGTTAAAATCTGCATATAAATGTACTGACGCTTCAATTAGTACCTCATGACATTTGAATCATGCTTTGTGTGTATGTCAACATTTTCCCTTTTACAAATTGGTGTTTCCTGGAGAAAATGAGCTGTCATTTTCTCTGAAAGCCTTGTGTGTGTTGAGGGCAGATGTTTTTTTTTTTTTTTTTTCTATTTTGTGTTTCTATTAGAGACTTTTTCCTTTTAGCTCATTGGTCTTTTCTCCTCTAGTCATCTTGTAGCATCATATCATCGTATGAAGTGGTAGTTGTGCCTGACAGTGGATTAGTTTTCCTTTTAAGGCTGAAATTAGAACTTTCATCTGCTGAAAATCTCATAATTAAATTTTAGGTTTGCCCCAGTTAGTGTTTGTTTTTATATAACACAATAAAAATATGTAGCATTTATTTAATTGGAATCCACACTTGTTTTATTGCTAGTAGGGCTGATACCAGATACTTTAATATCAATACTCCAGCAATATACAGTAGCAGGAATGACCATTGGTGCTTCCACAGATTATTTGCTCAATGCTTTTTGCAATAAATCATCACCAATAATGTGGATATTATGATAAAGTTGGTAAATGCTAAAACAGTATAATAATATAGCTGGGTAGGATACTTTTATAGATAAATATGCATAAATTATACATGTCATTATATTATGTAAATTGTATTAAGATGACATTATTTTTGCTTTTTGTTGTATGTTGAATCCTGTTCCACACATGTTTGTTCCATCATGCTCTCTGTATATACTCTTAGTAATTGCAATCAACCTGTTGCTAATGCTAATAATATATTTCATCTGGTATTGCTGTGCTGTTGAGTTTAGCTCGGTTTCCATATAACAAAAGACTAACCGCAATGCTGCCTTTTTTTTATTCCCTCCCTCCTTCTACTTCCTCTCCAGGAGGATGACGACGGGCCGCTTGGCGCTCCTGAGTATGACACAATCTCTGAAAACGGTCTCCTGAGTCGCAATGAGCCGATACGCAGCAAAGTGTCCAAGCTGACAGAGAAACTGCGGAAACGCTACCCCACCACCAGCACAGGTCCGTCTGCTCTGACTCACCCTGTTCCCTTTTATTCCTCCCTCTTATTATACCTCAGCGATGGAAACGGGGCGTGCTGTGAACGGATACCTTTAATCATAAGCCTCGTAAATCTATGTCTCTCTTTTCTCTTCCTGTGAAGGAAACTGTTCTAGCTGCACTGCTGTCTTCTCAGTGCTGAAGAAAAGGGTGAGACAAAAAGCTTATTAAAAGAATTGGGGATATATTTAGGCCTCACGTCATCATCATATTTAATTTTGTCTTGCATTACTGTTGGCACAAGCTTCAACCCCACCTCTCTTCCTCTTGCAGAGAAATTGCAGTAACTGTGGCAACAGCTTCTGTTCGCGATGCTGCTCTTACAAAGTGCTGAGATCTTCCATGGGAGCAACAGGTGAGAAGGGATCAAAGATTCAATCTCCACAGACGACAGCGGCATTGTGTCAAAGCGCAGAATCCAGTCTCTGTTCCTCTTTTACTTATCTCGTTTGTTTGATCTCTTTCTTCTTCAGCTCCAGAGGCCCAGAGAGAAACCGTGTTTGTTTGTGCTGCCTGTAATTCCTCTCTCATCAAGTTACAATGAGACGGCATGTCGGGCTTGTCTCTCTTGGGATGTCATCCACCATTCGCCCCTGAGCCCTTCCTCACGTTACTGAAACCCTAACACTTGCCTTGGCTTTCGACTTAGGGCACTAATATCTGTTACGACACCTTCCATATTGAACACCGAGACCTTCTTTGCCTTTTCCGGTTACATCTCTCCTTAGTTTTTTTTGTGTTGCTCTTGGGGCTTCTACTGTAACATGTTAGATATTTCCTGTTTGGACTCTCGATGAAGATCTGGACCTTATGGATCAATGAGACTTACTACAGAGCACAGCGACCCTTTGCTGAGCAGAGGGACGTACAACGCGTGCAGGGTGGAGATCAGGGTGGGGTATCATTACAGGATGGGTTTGCTTTTACATGCTTGGTGTCACCACTAAGTTGATTAGACTTGAATGTTGATATCATAAAAAAATGCAGCTCTGTGTAGCAGTGCAACTGTGGAGACTTTTCTGTAAGTGAAGAACCACATACATTTTGCATATTCTTAGATGGTTGTGATGGATGGCAGCGTGTTTGGATGAACAAAATCATGGGCATACCTATGACCAAAAAAAAAAGCTTTGAATTTGGCATCGATTACCATTAAAATTGAACATGCATGTTCTTCGGTGAATCACAAGTTGCTAGTGAAGTTGTAGTGGAGGGAGATTTTTGTGAAAATCTGGACAAAACTAGCTCTTCTTGTAACGATCAAATTGGTGCCTCGTTTCGGTCATTGTTTTTCCTATGTGTACATTTATTATTATTTTTTTTTTTTTGGAGAACAGCAGCCTAAAAGTCTCCTGGAGCTGCAGAGTCCCTGGAGCCTGTGTTTTACCTCTAATTGGATCAAATTCGACCCTACTGGAGTAAAGTTATTTGAATGGACTGCACAACCAACTCAGACTGTCAGCAGGGCCTCACACTCTTGTAAGCGGGACTTAAAAGAATTGTTGTGGAGGCATTATTAGGCAAGAAGTGGATCCTGGATGCAATGTTGTTTTAATCATGATTCAGACACAGATGATTGTAATTGTATGCTTTTGCTTTTATTGTAGTCATATATAAACTGTTACTGTAAATTCTTCTAATATATTTAATTTAAAACTCCAGTCCAAGTAATTATTTGAGCTAATGATTCATTCTGTATATAATGCCCCTTATTTGGTTGAAATACGCCAATATTGAAATAAACTCTGTGATGATTTGATTAACTCAAAGTCACAAGTGGTAAATATTTTCTTTTGAGTTGGAGATTTCTCACATGCTGCTGATGTTGATATATGTAAGCTAAGAAAAGCTATATTTTTTTTTCTATTGTAAAATGTCATTACTACTGAATGCTTAATGTTTAAATCTAAATATCATTTAAATCATTGAAAACCATTCATCCCAAATATGAATTGTATCCGCTTTGAAACATATCAAGTTTAAGGTTTGAGAAACAATTACTAAAACTTTGAGGTAGAAGAAAACTTTATAATAACAATACCTTGCTTCACATTCAATGGTGAAGCTTAAATTGCAATTTTGGCTGTGTTTACTATTATTTCATGTTACTGCAATTATGAGTTAATTAGTCAGGTTAGTACATTTTGTAATTGTCCTATGATCTTGAGAAAAAACGTGTGAAGAATGATCTCCTTATCAATAAGGAAACAAGCTTTATTTTGAGATCTCTGCATTCAAAAAAAAAAAAAACTGCAAGCACATATACATATACATTTTTTATGGCAGCCATATTGACGTAAAATTTTTCAGCCCTCTTTATCAAGAAAATATATGCACAAAATTGTAAATTAACTGTTCAGAAAATCGAGGTTGCAACAGTAATGCAAAAAAAAAAAAACTTGAAACATGTATATTGTCACCCTATGAAAATAATGGCCTACGTCGTTCATGTTTTTGAGAAAACACAAATAAACTTTTATCAAGAGCAGAGAATATTCATTTATCATTTCAATCAAAAAGGCTTTGAAAGTGAATGACTGGACATAGATAGAATGTCGTGTATCGACTTTTGATTTTAGGCAACTTTAAACCTGGCTTAAACTGTCCCTTTATTCTAAACTGACATTTCCTTGAGCTAAATAAACAAGTGTAAGGTCCCATTTCCAACACCTCTAGATCTGTGGCTGTTTTCATTGAATGTACCACATTTCCAACATCTAGGTCTGACAACTTTTTGAAACCTGAGATGTGGCAAATGTCCATTGAAGTTATGCAACTAAAAAGACATCAACATGTTTTATTAGAATAAAAATCCTGGAACATAATATACCCAATTTAAAGCATTTTAATCCTAACTCCTTAACTCTGCTCTCCATTATAAATTAGAGGCAAATTTAAGATAGACAGCTATAGTGAATAATGTTTTTTAAGAGGAATTTGAATGATGGGTAACATTGGCTAAGTTAGAAAATGACTTGGCTTAATTTACTGATGGAGGAGGGAAAAATTGCTATTTCCACATGCATTTTTGTTGCCATATATCTTCATATAAATCCATCTAGCATCTGCTTCAACGGTATTGCCTCTTCTCCTGTTGTTCTGCTTCTGCGATTCATAACGCAGCTTTCCTCGGGGCTTTGAAGATGCTGCAGGACTTTTGCTGTGTAACTGGAAACTCACAATGCCCCTGTTACTATTGGCCGGTATGTCCTAATACAAAGTCGTCATCAGATCTGTCAAAATATAAGAATGAATTAATTCTAAATATATATATATTTTTTCCAGAAAAAAATGTACTTTTATTCAGTGCCCCTCTAAACACACTTCATCGAGGTGACTAATATTATTTTTTAATATAAAATAATATTAGTCTATTAATTTATTTCTTTTTTCCTGCTATTTATTAATATTTTTTCTCCATTCTAAGTCCATAATGCATACTGTGTATGCTGATCATCAACAAATTCTATGAATTTTGTGCATAGTGTTGTATGTATTTTTATTTTTCATAGCTTTTATCTTTAGTTTTTATTTTCTTTCTTTATCTGTAACGCTGCAGTAACAGACACATTTCCCCGTTGTGGGATCAATAAAGTGTTATCTATCCATCTAACTTTTAATGAAATTTCTACCTTATTCTACCTTTAGACAAATAGCAGGTAAAAAGAGAGATAAGAGGGATAAGATAAAACTTTATTGATCCCACAACGGGGAAATTTGTCTGTTACTGCAGCGTTAAAGAATAAAGAAAAGAAAATGAAGCTGAAGAAGATAAAAAAAAACACACAATGTGCAAATTCGCAGAATTTGTTGATCCGCATACACAGTATGCATTATTGACATAGAATTGAGAGAAAATGCTAATAAATAGTAAGAAAAGAGCATGCATAAGCAAAGCATATATACATACATACATGCAAGTACATACTTGCATACATACACATACACACATATTTGCATATATATATATGGACATACATATCCAGGCACATACACACACGTACACATACATAGCCAATGCACACTTAAGGTGCAGGGTGTGTGTGAAGAGAAAAAGTGATCATTGAAAAAGTGACAGAGTGATTACAGTGAGGTTTATGTTTATGTTATGTTATAAAGTCTTATTGCTGTCGGGATGAATGATCTGCTGTTAGCTGTTAATCAGTGATACTATTCTAAGGTTTCTCTCCTATTTAGTGCAGCAGAGGCTCCATAACAGCAGCTATCTTTAGTAACACCTGTGTTTACCTAGTGCTCCTTGTCAACATGGCTGCTGTGAAAAAGCTGTATTGCTATGACCCTGACCTAAACGCTGTGTCCATGTAAGCCCCGCCCCTAGCCCCGCCCTCCTCCCCCCCCTCCCCCCTCTACTCCTCCAATCCGTCCCTGTGACCCACTAAAGAGATTTCAGCGCGTGCAGGGACTCGTCCCTACGGCCACGGATGGCAACATGGCGACGGAGGTAAGACTGGCGCGTTTCTCCCTGTTTTGTTTAATAACCGAACACGGTCCTTTGCGTCGTGAGACAAAAAAAAAAAAAAAAAAAAAGCGCGACCGCGGTCCACATGGTCAACGGGGGCATCGGGACTGTGTGTCCTACACGGTGGAGGCGAATTAATAAAAATAAAAATAAAAAAAAGCTCGTTCGCGGGATTCTCGGGAGCCGTCGGCGGATGTTAACGGGGACAGAAACGGGGGAAGGATCGGCGTTTGTTTCGGCAGCTGTTCATCTGTTGTTTGTTTGAGACGCCCCGCTAATCCGGTGACAGGCCACACACACACACACACACACACACACACACACACACACACACACACACACACACGGTTCAGCACCATGGACAGAAGCCGCCCCAAACCTTCCTCGCTGCTTTTTTCCAGACTTTTCTCTCATTCTCTTTGATGAAAGCCAAAAAAACACAAATTAATTATTGTCTAATAATATTTTCACCTTTTAATCACATTTCCAGAGCAATAACTTGAGATTTAAGGACTTGTAAGATTAGGATCTGTCTCATCTTGTTCCGCCTCATCGATCTGTTGTGAGCTGTAGTGAAACGTCCTGCTAGGTTTTACCTCCCTGTAAGAACAGAGTGTGTGTGTGTGTGTGTGTGTGTGTGTGAGTGTGTGTGAGTGTGTGTGTGATAGTGTATCCAAACGCTGGGCTTTGATCCAACAGCCAACAGGGCAGAAATGACACCCAGCCACAAAGTGACAGATCACATTCTCCTCCATCATCCCGTCCTCCCAAAGACTGAACCATCAGCCGCCGTGTGTGCAAACATTACAGCCCAGCCCCTGGGGGCCTGTGGGGGCCTGTGGGGGCCTGTGGGGGACTGTGGGGGACTGTGGGGGACTCATCCTGTCCGTCTCCTCCTCACAGTTCCACAACCTGCAGGAGTTGCGGCACAGCGCGTCACTGGCCAACAAGGTGTTCATCCAGAGGGACTACAGCGAGGGAACCACCTGCAAGTTCCAGACCAAGTTCCCCTCAGAGCTGGAGAGCAGGGTGAGGAGGCAAAGTGCACTGACGTTTTCTTGTTGTCTTGGATGTATGTTCCCTGCTGTCAGATATGACCTTTGCTGGTGTAGGCATTTGTGTGAAAAGGAAACTTGAATATGAATTAGGAAAACTTTTTTTTCTGTCAGATATTGTGATTTCATTAGCTATTTATTCATATCAAGTTCCATTGCACAACATTTACAAGCATTATAGAAACTTGCGTCAAACTACAAAAACAGGAAAAGGTGCAAGGTCAGGGAGGAGGCATACACTACAATTTTTATTCCTTTGTATGTCAAGTACATGTGAAGATATTGACAATAAAATTGACTTTGACACATGTAACCTGGTTTAGGAAATGGCAAAAAATCACAGCTTTGACAATGACAAGACTGGTTGCCTGAAATCCCAATTTTCTATCGCTCAGGCCGACTAAATTGCTATTAAAATACTATTAAATTTACAGTTTGAGAACTAAACCTGGAACCAAAGCAATGTAAACTGGTACTAAGGGAATTCACAGCTGCATTACATGACATATGTTATGACATATATTAAAGTTAAACACTTTCATCACTTCTTTTTTTTTTTAACAATTTGCTAAACATTTGCTAGCAAAGAAAAAAAATAACTAGATTAATTTCCTTGTGTTTTTATGTCAAATTTTAATCAAATGTACTTCCTGTTTAAAAAAGAAATGTAAAAAAAAACCCCGCCCAGAGCACTTTCAACTAATAAGATCATCATTATTATGTGTATTATGTGTGTCGCACCTATGGAAGTTACATATTCAACCAGAATTCGGTCAAACCATGCACACATTATTACACACGCATTCTACACAGTGAAGTTAAAAAGAAAAAGACATTTTTGATTAAGTGGAGTTAGTTTAAACTTTGGTTCACACCTTGAAAACTCATATTTTGTTAGACGAGACCCACAAATCTCTGCTGTGTGTCTCCAGATTGAGCGGACCCTGTTTGAGGACACCGTGAAGACGCTGAATAACTACTACGCAGAAGCGGAAAAGATCGGCGGGCAGTCCTATCTGGAGGGCTGTCTGGCCTGCGCTACAGCATATCTTATCTTCCTCTGCATGGAGACGCGCTACGAGAAGGTCAGACTGACCATCTACCTCATGCATTTTAATGAGCCAGGGCGGGGGATTAAAGGATAGGTTTACCATTTATCACGTCTGTTCTAAAACAACATTTAGGTGCCCAAAAAAACACTGATGCCCTGTTTTTGTTGCTGTCAGCTCTGCTCCTGTTCATACTGACCATTAAAGCTACAGAATAGCAGAAGCAGAATGTAGCTGAATGGACAGGCAGTTTTAATTACCGTAATCTCTCTAATATAGGCTGGTGTTCCAGTCGCAGCTGGGTCTCTAACTGGCTGTTGGGATAAATAATAATAATAATTAAAAATATTGGCGCCAATGTTTTTAAATGTCTAAGTGTGAGAGATATCCTCATTATTTGACTAGTTCAGCACTTTTGGAGGGATCTTCTAATAGTCAGAATGAAGGTCAGTGACGAATCATGGTGGGCAAGATGAGAAAGTCAAAAACATTAAAAAATACAGTTTTAAAAACTTTTTACATAACATGTCAAATGTTGTATTTAGTATTTAATTCACCTATAATATAAGATTAGTTGATAGCATTTTTTAAAATTATGTTTTAATTTATATTTTTATGTTTCTTGCTATTTATTAGTATTTTTTTTAATGCATACTGTATGCGGATCAACAAATTCTACGAATTTTGTACATATTGTTGTGTATTTTTATTTTTTATAGCTTTTATTTTCTTTAGCTTTTATTTTATTTTATTTTCTTTACTCTGTGCACTGCAGTAACAGTCAAAATTTCCTGTTGTGGGATCAATAAAGTCATATCTTATCTTATCTTAACTATTTAGTACCAAGTTTAAGGTCACACCATGTGACATTTTTGACATTATCCCCAAAACAGGAGGAATAATTACGTTCATCTGGACACCTGACTAGTATTTTAAGAGGGAATTTGAAAAAAACAAACAACTATCCTTTAATCTGATTGCATTTCTCTTTATTTTTTTCCCTGTCCGTGTGTCAGGTATTGAAAAAGATAGCCAAGTACATCCAGGAGCAGAATGAAAAGATCTATGCTCCCAGAGGTCTGCTCATCACAGATCCCATAGAACGAGGAATGCGTGTCGTATCCTTACTCAGCGTCTGCACAGACACAGCACAATTTAACCGCTACTTCTTTGAGAGAACCTTAACTGCTTCCACCAGATAGAGATTTCCATCTACGAAGACCGGGGCTCCAGCGGCTCCAGCTCAGGCAGCAGCTCCGTGTCCGGCAGCACCGCTCGATGATGACTGGCCACTTTCCTGTACGTCCCCCTGATCACTCACAACCCCAGAGGAGAACTTAAGACAGAGATTCCACTGCTGTCCCAACACTTCCCCAAATTTCCCTCAGCTACGCTCACACAAAGGATTCACTGTCTTTGCATAAGACAGGCCCGACCTGCCGTCATACGCTTAACGTGTTCGAGCTTTATCTTCACCGCGAACGCTTCAAACCTGCACTTTAGTCGTTTGCGTGCATGCACATGGAAAGGCTCGCCGGTAATGCTTTGTGTGATCGTACCATCACTTTCCCCTCCTGTCTTCTTCTGGAGCTGGAAGGAAGTGAAAGGACGCATCGAATGCCACAAACCTGCAACCTCAGCCACGCGGTGCAGAGCAGCCACAGCCACCAACCAACCCGAACCGGGCGTACACACGACACGCTGGCTCCTAGAATCATATTCACCATGTAGCAGATCTTCACACGAAGCCTGCGTTTCATTTATCACACACACACACACCTTAAGTCCCCCTGGTTTCACTGAGCGAGACCAACTCTTCCTAAATTTTGATTATGCAAAGAAATCCAGTGCATTGAATGCATCAGTAAGTTGACAAAGAATGGATGCGGGGGGGGGAGAGGGAAAAAGAAAAGTCTTCCTGAATCATACCTGTCCTTGATTTTCTGAACAAACTTCCAAAGAACAATAACTGCCAAAAACAACAAAAAAGAAAATGGCTTACAAATGTGAATGTGTCTTTTACTTTTGGTGACATTTTGTGCTAGAACAAACTTTCGTACTGCTTCTTGTTTGATACACGTGGCAACGAGGTGTATGTGACTGGTGTCAAATAAATACTGTTTCATCACAGCAGCACAGGGTTTTTCTATCTTTCTTTGTTGTAGCGTCAAACTAAAAATGACTGCATGACTACTGTAGTAGCTGGTGGTGAACACAGTGGAGCATTCAGCAGCTCCACAGACACATGATGAGATATTTCGAGAGATAGAATTTTCGAGAACCATTTTCCTCACAGAGGCATGTTCTATTACGCTGCAAACGGTGAAAATAGCAGTTTTTCAGTCAAACTTTACACTGGCATATTTATTTTTTTTGTTCCTGATTTAGGTCAATTTGGTCTATTTATAAATAAAGATGATTAACATTTAAAAAAAAAAGATTATATTGAGTAAAATTTAGAAATATTGAAATAAGCTAAATTATCTGCCATTAGAATAAGATAATTCTGCTCAATATTGGACTGACTGCACCAAATACCAGATATGTTCACCTGTTAAGAACAATGTATGAATGAATATTTCTTTCAAACAGTATAAAGACAGGAATAAAAAAGGAATGTAATAAAATTCTGCCATTTTTAAATATGTGTTATTTAAATTGGTTTATGCAATGACACCGACACTGGTAAAGGCCACGATCACAGTTTTGACCTTTACTTGCGTTATTGAGGAGAGTAGAGCAAACAGGAAACGCCCGGGCTGCAGGACGTCCACATGCCAGGACGAGATTAAATGGTATATACAGATAGAACGGATAGAAACGCCATTACTGCAGATTACAGGAAGTCATTCCAGCAGATGCTTGATCCAGATAAAGAGCCGCTGGATGAGCGCTGCTCCCCGTGTCATCCGAACACTAAATGCAACCTCACTGTCACATCTGCCAGTGCACATGTAGTAAAACGCTGTTTGAACAGGAGGAAACACACATGGGGCAGATGTGTGGGAAAACAAACAGATTAGAAACCAGTGATCAAACCTTTTAATGAGGAAATAATAATCCGTCACACCCAAGATGCTGATTTGAAGCGGTTTATTTAGACAGTGAAAATAAGAACCAGAATCCAGCTGTGGTGGCTCGGTGTGGAAATAAAAATACATATAGGAAAAATATTAAAACTACTCATAGAGTAAAGGAGAAAAAATAAAATGGTTCTTCTCCATGTTTTAATTGATGATTGTTCTTATATTCCTGTAGAGACAGAAATAATGAATACATATATATTGAAATTGTTCATTTATCTCTGAAACTCATAAAAACCTTGTCTACCTGCACAGCGGCCGTTCTTCTCAGTAAATCCTTTGCCACACTGGAAATAAGAAAAGAAAGACATTTTCATTCCAAATATGTTGATTCAATAGGATTTTATAGAAGAAAAGAAGAAAAAAATATTTTTGTAAAATTGCCGCTCTTTTTTTTTTTTTTTTCTTAAAACAAGACCATATTGATGCAAATCAGAAAAACTAATTGTACTAAAGACATGATATCGCCAGGAAAAAATGACACAGGGTAAATATCTGCCAGTGGAATAAGAGAATTCTACTCAACACTGGACTAGTTGTATTTTCACCTGTCCAGCTGAGGTTTGAGGTTTTGCTCTGTGGCTCTAACCGTGATGACCACCCATTGACTGTACAAACCTGTGTGCCACCGGGAAGCACAGACACTTCCCCCTCTTTGGGGAACGCTACCTCCACCACCGAGTTCATCTCCCCGGGCCGAAGGAGGCGTGCGACGGAGCTGCCGTCGGGCCAGGACACCTCCAGAACCCTCACCTCATCGTTTCCTGGGATCCACAACCAGGAGAAAAAAATCACTGAGCGAAAAGCGAAAAACAACACATGATATGGAGGTAATCAGACTACTGAGGATTTGGAGAAAGCTGCTGCTTTCTTGCCGAGAACTAGATGAGAGGATCGATATCCCTTAAAAAAAAGTGTTTTTTGAAGAATAGCTGAAACATGAATACCTCATCATTAAGGAAATATGTATGTGAAACTCGATTAAACTCCAGAGTTATATTCCCATTATTCTGATATTTTTATACTAGGGGACAAAATATGGAATTAAGCTAACAAAAATCCTTCCTATTAAAATGTTGGCTTAATAATCAATAGCTGTGTGATTATTAGAGAAAATTATATATAATAATATAAAGAATGAGTAAACCATTATTTTTGCAATAACAATGGCAACCATCCGTAACGTATATGGAACATCTACCAGTCCAAATGTCTCTGTTTTTGATTACTGCATAAAATATTTTATTTATTGATTTTTTTTTAAATTATTATTTTTATGTCCCCTCTCACTGTGCACCTTCTACTGTCCTGTCATATCATTTATGACTTTATCCTTGATTTGATTCAGTCGTCTCCTTCTCAGGCTGTGACTATTATTTTAAAGAAAAATATAAAAATATATATATATATATTACACCTACAATTACTGATGATGCCTCCCTCTGTCTCTGTTTTTTATTTTATTTTATCATTTTTCTGTGCACTGTCTACTGTCATATTTTTTATGACTTTATCCGTTTTTTGATTTTTGATTCAGTTTTTTCTCTGACTTTTATTATTTTATTTGAGGGAAAATGAAAAAATATTACAAATCTAAAATGACTGAACTATTGCTTTAAATCCTAATAAGCTTGTGTACACTGAGTTTAATTGAGTCTTTTATTTGTCATATGCATCCCATCCGTCTTTAATGAAACTG
The DNA here is from genome assembly GCA_036785175.1 of Eupleurogrammus muticus. Lineage (NCBI taxonomy): Eukaryota > Metazoa > Chordata > Actinopteri > Scombriformes > Trichiuridae > Eupleurogrammus > Eupleurogrammus muticus. The sequence goes on from JAYKQN010000003.1 coordinate 27,097,769, forward strand.
AAGTGTGTTTTAAGTCATTTACCTAAACCAAAGTGGGCGACAGGCTCCATCTCACACAGATACCCCGAGCCTCCGTCGATGATGCGCGTTAGAGCTCCGCTCTGATTGGTGAACGCTGTTACTTTGGCGCCTCGTGCAAAAGAGCCAAACTGAGTGCGGGGGATGACCCGCAGCCAGTTATTGGACGAGCCCTGGAAGCGCGGATTGATGGGACGGGTTGAGCGGGTTATCATGGGCTGGACGACAGGAAAAAAACGACAAAAAAAAAACAGGTGCAACTTCAAACACGCACCTGCGCGACCTTGAAGACGGAGATGGGCTGCTGGGCGCTCTCCCCGTGCGCCAGCAGCAGCTCCAGCTGTCCGTCCCCGTCCAGGTCTGTCACGGTGCCACCTGTCCAGAGAAGCTTACATAAGGACCTCTGCCCTGCTGCTGCACACGCAGCTGTGGCACTGCAAATCTCACCCAAACACGAGGAGTTCAGAGATACCTGACCTGTTCCTCTCCCTTGTGGCTCCGCCGCATCGCCCACGTTAAGCTCCTGGATCAGAGGGTCTGCGTCCGCTCTCCTGGACACCCTGCAGAAAACCCACACAGGGCTCTCAGCACAGGGATGTGCAATGCCGAATGCAGGAGTGTGGGTTGTCTCACCTGAACAGCCTGTTCGCGGCGTTGCCTCTGTACGCGATATTGTTGAAAAACACCTCCAGCTCCTTGTCGTTGTCAAAATCGGCGGCGATGACGGTGCGGACAGGGGAGGGGGCGGCGAATGCTCCAGTAGCGATGTCCTGCACAGGGGAACACATCCTGGAGCTTTATCACTTCTTCTGTTTTATTTCATTTGTTCATGTGCATTTGAGGTTTAATGTCTCATCATTTAATATTTTTTATACCTATATCCCACATATCCAGTGTCTCCTTTCTTTGCATGAAAACATGCTTTATACATGCAGATATTTTTTTTTCCTTTATGCTTTTCCGTCCACTCCTGTTCACTTCCCCTACCCTGAATTTGGAGTTGCTGCCCTGCAGGAAGAGCCTGTGTGGGCCGTTCCAGTTCCCGTAGACGATGTCTGTCTTCCCATCGCCGTTGAAGTCGGCGAGCGCTACTCCTCTGCCGTGCTGGTATCGGTCCGCCACACCTTTACACGTGATACAGCGTTAAAGATGGACAAATATTATATATATGTGACATAATCTATATTGATGCAGGTGCGATGTCTTTCCAAGTTGCTAAATCTGGTCCGTGCCTCACCTGCCTGTCTGGCCATGTCGGCAAAAGTCCCATCTCCATTGTTCTTGAACAGGAAGTTGGGTCCGTTCTCATTGTCACAGAAAACATCCGACTTCCTCTGGCTGAGGATGGGCCCGACGGCCACGCCGCGACCACCTGGAGACCACAACGCAGCAGCCGGTTCAGACCAGGGATGTGTGATAAGGACTGGATACTGGGCCCAAAAACGGCCACACTCATCACACAAATATAGCAGAATAGAACAGTTGTGAATATATGTACTTAAACAGAAATGAAACAATAAGGCACATAAAAAGCCCATGATTTAAAAATCTGAGAGGGTTCTATTCGGGTCACATGGAATTTTTGTTGCAGTACCACAAGTGGCCACTGGGGGAAAAATCTGCACCATATCCAAGTCTTCTACATTCATGGTTCAGACATACATGAAAACACTTTTTTACGTTTTCCTTTCCACACACCGACCTGTGTACTTGTTGACCCCGGCCTCTGCGGCCACGTCGGACAGGGCGATGATGCCTTTGGTCAAGTCGCTCGCGGCCTCGTCCATTTCTAAGAGAGCGTGGGGGCCGACGTTGCCGCTGGCGTAGTTGGCCACGTAGACCGAGTAGCGTCCGTTTCCCTGCAGAGCAACGACCGGAAGGAGAGTTTTGTTCAGAACTGTCGATCGCTTGAGACATAAAAAAAAAAAAAAGAACGGGTGTACTGACCTTTCTGTCGACACATGCCACAGAGCGTCCTGCCATGTGATCAGAGACGCCACGACGCACATTGAGCTCGTCGCTGAGCAGATCCTCAAAGCGGCCATTACGAAACTTGAACAGCTTGTCGGAGTAGGTTGCCCGTCCTGCAAAAATGTCAAAAAAGTTAGTCATGAGGAGGAAAAAACGTTCCCATCTACCATGATCTTGCCTGTATCGTCGTTACTCGTGCAGGGCCACATGGTTTTACCAGAGTAGGCGTTGTTTGTGTTGAGGAAGTAGATCTCCTCACGTCCGTCTCCGTCCACATCGCAGGCCGTGACCCCGATGGCGTTCCCCGCCCGATCCCTCAGCGCGTAGTACGGGGAGTTAACGTCGTCGACGGCGATGTTTAGCAGTCGCTTCTGAGTGCTGTCGTACTTCAACACCAGGTTGGGCCCGTCGTACCTGGGGGAGGAAAACACGTCTTCATAAAACCATTCCTACGAAAATCATGCTTCAGGCCTTCCTACATTTAATGTACTAGGCCTGACCTAGTGCATAGTTATACTGCTATAGGGTTAGACTGAATTGGTCTGTTCTACATGTTCCCAATTTCTTTAGGTTGCTTATTCTTACTCTTATTCCTTAACCCTTTCTTGAGGTTGTTTTTTTAAAATTAATATAACACATTTTAATTCATCCAGTGCACCAGTGTGATTGCATTTAATACAATATGTAAGGTATGATTAACACAATGTTTTTCTGTAACAATAGGTCATACATACATGAAAAATGATTAAATGTTTCACATAACAATGAGTATTAATTTTTACCATGTGACATCAGAACTGAGTGTAAGACAAAGGGAAAGTGTCACACTCACCCAGCCACCACCACTTCCAGGTCGCCGTCACCGTCCACGTCGGTCACCGCCATCCCGTAATTGAGCTGCGTGGGGTTGTGCAGGCCGTCGGGGGGGAGCATCGTCTGAGTTACAACCCGTAGCATGGCGTCGGCGCTCTGGGCGTGAATCTGAGGCCAGATTCTGAGCAGCAGGAGCAACAGGCCTGAAACCCACATGGCTGCCACCTGCCAGGGCGTAACAGGGTTAAGCATTTTACATCAGGGGGTATCGGTAAATTCAAAGTTTCATTCATGGAAATAGAAAAGATTAGTGGAACCTGACAAGGAGACTTACTGAGACTTATCTTTGTTATCTCATCAACATGTGATCAGAGCCTTTTTAGCCTGCAGGGAATTTTATGATGTTTCTATATGTAGGATGACAAAAACCATTACTAAATATCACAATAACTTTCTGGGGTAGTGTTTAACACCATAATCGCTGGATCAGAAAAAGTAAATCAAGCCCCTACATGAAATTTAAAGCAACTGTTAATATCCTCTGGTCCATGCAGACCAGCTGTGGACTGTTTAGTTGGTGATAACATTGGAAAAATACAACTATATACAATTTAACAGCATTATGTGGGGCCGGACCAGTAAAATCTATAATGCAAAACGATCCACAATAGCCTCCTGTATAGAAAATAATGGCCCTCCCAGATTTCTACTTTTATTTTTATGTAAGGAGCTGCAATCTGAAAACTCTCACATAAACCAATTCTCTAATCTTTGATTTTTTATGAAATATTGGATGATTTAAACATTTACTTCAATTAAACCATGTGAGAATATTATTGGGAAATCACACATGAACTGTGACTAAAGCTGTCATATAAATGTAGTGGACTAGTGGTATCACAATACCATAATATCACGGTACTAATATAATACAAGTATTTTCACAATAATACAATAATAAATCTATTGCAAAACCTTCATCTACAATATAAAACAGCATCTGGGCCTAAAGAAGAAAAATACTATAATATGCAAGTGAACACCATTGTATTTTCCCAAAAATCTAAAATACTTGAATACTGTCCTAAAATGTATATTTTCTGCATCTATGGTAAATATTACTACATATAATTGTGCTCAAATTCTCTGTGTGACTGATTTTTTCCATGATTTTTAAACATGATGCATGAAAGGACAATTTGCTCCATGAAGTCATTGATGTACAACACACTGAAATCTCTTTTAACACACACATGCATGAAGCCTACCGCTCCTCTCTGCCTTTTCCTGAGCTGAGACACTCACATGCAAGAAGTTATATGATTCGGAGACTAAATACTCTCTTACCTGACACTGTCAGTGTGTGAAGATGGGAACAACCAGTCCTGGCTGCAGAGACGGCATGAGTGACGTATGGAGGAACTGGCCAATCAGCGACGACATAATTGATTGACTCGAATGTGGACCAATGCCTGCGCCGTATTCTACATATTTAGCGCATAAACAACACACCCAGGCGAGGGCATATAAATCATTAATGTAAAAGGGGGGAAATCCTGGACCATAAAGAGTGTGCTTATTCCGCTGAAAACCAAATTCGACGCCAAAACAAACTCCTACGTAGATTCTGCTGCAGAGCAATATAACAACACCGACTCCCAGAATTCCTTGCGTCCTCCCAGCGCATACGTCATAGTTGTAAATGGAATCCGCAAAACATACACGGGTAAGAGCAACTTACATCCTATATACGTGTGATTCATAATAGCTATAGTGAAAATAAATGAACATATGTGTATTTTAATGTCGGACAACTGCTTCCTGTGACTGACTGAATTCACGTTTCTCTCCTTCAGTGATAATTCAGCCTCAGCGTGAGGAAGCTAACGTTAGCTGCGTTATGCTAACGTGAAGTGCAGTTTGTTTAATTTTTAGATTCCTCAGAGAATAATTTACTTAAGGCTATTGGAGTCATACTGTCATTAAATTTATTCAAGACATGTTCGGAAATATGTTCACATTTAATAAAGATTAAATATGAGTTGGCCAAAATATGTTTTTAAAAACGTTAGCGCTCAATGTAATCAAATAGCAATACAGAAATCTACATAAATAAACAAAACTAATTACTATATGTAGGAAGTGCTGGTAAGTAACTAAGTAAATTTACTCAATCATAGTGCAATTTGGGGTATTTGTATTCTATGCTACTACCTACTTATGCATATCTAACAGCTTCAGGAACCTTTTACAGGAGGATTTGACACTATGGATAATATAGCAAGCTTTAAAAATACAACAAATTGTCAAACCTTTATTATCTTTTATCTTTCCTGTTCCATTAAGCATCTCTTGACCCTTCAAATTTATCTGGAGACCCTTTTGACTAAGCTCTGGTCTAAACTAGCAAAAATATAATTGAAGTAGTTAATACTACAAACTTTTTATATCTCAGAAAGACTAAATAAGTACTCATACTTTAATACTTTTAGTACATATGCTGCAGGTACCATACTTCTTCCACCACTGTATACATGATATATAGTATAGTATAATAAAACAATGAAGTGATGTATTTACATTATTTGTATTTTTTTTTTTTTATTCTATTCTGCTGTTTGCTTTCCCCGTTCATTCAGATTTTTTGATAACATTTCTTAATAATGGAGTCAGAACAGCCAAAGGACGACTGCGCTCCTGTCAAACCTTCGCCAGCACCTTCCTCTCAGCCAAAGAGGCAGAGTCAGCCTCTGTACACGCCCAAACAACGGCTCCCGGCCTCCAAAGACAAAGCTCAGAACCAGGGAGAAGTCAAACCCAGACCCAGGCCTCGCTACACCGACAAGGCGCGAAAGAACGCCAAGAACAAGAAGGACAAGGCGGGAGCAGGGGGGAAAGCAGCGCCCGACGGAGGAGAAGCTGGGGGCGAGGCACAGAACGGAAACGCCAGTCACGATGTGAAGGAAGAGCAGGGAAAGGACGCGGGGGCAGAGACTAACGGGCAGCCGGAGCCAACCAGCGTGGAGGCGGAGGCCACCTCACGGCTGGAGGCGGCGTCCTCTCCTGAAGAAAACGGGCAAGAGGAGAGCTGGGACACCTTGTTCAATGATGACGGGGATTGTCTCGATCCAAACCTGCTTGAAGAGGTGAGAGAATGAAGTAGGTTTGGATGGTAAGGAAAATCAAAATTAAAAATAACCAGTAACCAGAAGGATCTTCCCCAGTGTTCTCGGTTGCTATTTACACAGTTTATTTGCTCATAACTAACACTAATGAAGTCTAAGATAAATCACAGGTCTGTAGCAGCCGATAATTTAATTTGCTGAAGCAATAATGCAATAATTATTAAATATTAAGTTATCAGGTCATTATTATATTATTTGCTTAGTGAACCACATAATGTTATGAGTTAAAATATTACTGACAAAAATTATCTTACTAACCCTATTACATTTTAAAGAAAGCTAATTTATTAAGTTATTGGCTGCTAGGGATTAAAAATGTTCAATTAACTCTTGTAGTACTTTTGCGGGGTGCTGTTGTGTATTTAACTGAAATGTTCAGTCCATTAATCTCCAGTTCCAGCTTTGATGGCATTAAACTGAATATCTACTGGTTGTGACTGTTGATCAGGACATGATATCTTTGGGGGCGTCTTGGGTTTTTGGGAAACGGTGACCATGATTTTATAGAACAAATGACTTGGGAATTAATTTTGAAAATAGTTGAGGTTAACCAATGATGGAAAATAATCAGTAGTTGCAGCCACATATTAGTTTGTGCATGAAACAATTTTCCTGTGCTGCATGAAATTGTCCCATATGTTGACCAGCTCTCATTCTTAAATTAGAATCCAATTAGCACCATTAAACTGTTTTAGCCTGATTATCTTAGTATAATGGAACAGCACCACAGCCTGATATTACCTTGTTATTCGTGTTAGAAATCCACATGTAAAGTGTTTTTGGATGATTGTCGCGATGCTGCGCTTTAACAAAAAAACAACTATTACTTGTAAATGTCATTCTCTGTATGTTCTAATTCTGAACTAGTAAAGGCTTTGAAATGTAAACCACCAACACGTTTCTTCATGATTAAAGTCCCACTCCGCTCAAAAGTGTGATTTTTTTTTTTTTTTTTTTTTTTTTTTTTTTCTTCTTGTTACTACAGTTTGAGCTTTAGTGTGAATTCATGTGATGTGGAAACTTTTTATGGGGATGAAGGATTTTAACAAGATAATTAATTTTTTTTTTTGTGGGACACATTATTTAAAGTAGAGCATTCTACCAAATTGTCTTTATACATGTGAAGGTGATCTCCATGCTGTATTTATTTTAAATTTGCAATGATTGATGACAGAATGATTTAATATTTTGGTTAGGATGTAAGACTTGAACCTAATTAAGAGATATAAATCATACTTCATCTGTTTCCTCCTAGTTTAATTTCTTTATTCCCCCGGCTGTCATTTGATCGCACTCCTTCCTCACGCTTCCAGCTGGCTATAAAGGAAGGCAGAAAAAAGGAGTCCATCCAGGAACCCAGGTTCGATTACTACAACATGGACCGATACGACGAGGACGAGGACGACATCGACCTCACGGAGGACGAACTCTCTCACATCGTAGAGATCTACGATTTTCCTGCAGAGTTTAAGACCGGGGATCTTCTCAAGCTGTTTCAGTGCTACCAGTATGTAAACTGTTTTAAATCTATATATATTTTTAATATTAATATATTTCAGGATTCTTGTTAACTTTTTTTATTTTTAAGGATCAATTCTTTGATGTGAAACAGCTTCTGACTTACCAAAAACAAGAATTCCAGACAGAAAAATATCTTAAAATTTAACCTCTCAGTGTGAAGGACCAGCCTGATCGGCCTTCAGGCCTTGAGTAACATTTTTTTTTGCTTTTCCTGTGATTTTTATGTTTTCAGACAGAGAGGTTTTGACATTCAGTGGATTGATGACAGACATGCGTTGGGTCTGTTCTCGAGCCCCATGGCAGGTTAGTAAGGGGTGGGGGGGCTGTTTTACAAGGAGGGTTTGTTTCTTGATCTGTCTGTGTGTTTCTGGGTCAAACAGGCCGAGACGAGAGCATAAAAACACAGACAAATAACATGTTCTTATCCCAGGTTGTTAAATACCACTGTTTTGAAGCAAAGAGGCTAACAAGTGATGTGTACATTGGTATCAGAAGCTAAGTGGTGCGAAAACATGGTGGTATATAAAGAGCTGGCTGTGAGTTGGTATTGGCTGGAGGACACACACACACACACACACACACACACAGACACTATGCTCAAAATTTGACACGAAGAAATGTTCCACCAGAGTAAATAAGTAAGAAAATACAGGTTTTCTGCAGAGGAACGTACTTTAAATGAGTTATAAGTGATGATTGAAACGTTAGAATGCAATGATTAGGTGATCAATCAATTAGTGCCCAACCGTTGCATTAGCGCCAACTATTATGTCAATTTTACTGTCATTTTTTTCAGAAATAAAATCTGGTTCCAGCTTCCTAAATCTGATTACTTATTGGTTTCTTTAGTTTTCTATAATGGTAAACTGATGATCTTTGGGTTGTGTACTGTTGGTCTGGACAATTCAGCCATGGGAAACAGTGATTGACGTTTGTACACCATTCTATAAACCAAGCAACTAATCTGTTAGTCATTTAAATTAGTGCCGTCAAAAATATTGCGTTATTAACGAGTTAATTCTTAACAATTTTAACGTCGTTATTTTTTTTTAACGCGAGATTAACGCTCTTTGTGACCTGTGATAAGTTTTTTTCATAAACTTCTGTGGCCACGTTAGAAAAACTACAGGATCCGTCTTTAAACCGGAAGCAAAACAATTAGCGCGCCCCACAATGCCATTGTTTGGATGTGGAGCTGAAGACGTTGACATGGATGCGGCTAACAAACTTATGAATGGAAAGTTTAGTTTTAAAACTTTGCCAGATGGGTCGGTGGATAAGACCGAAGATATCTGCATGTACTGTCGATGTGAATTGAGTTACCATCGAAGCACGACAAGTCTATGTTCAAAAGAAACTTAAGAAAAGGAAAGTGTAAATGATGGTTTACTGTAACTGCACTATAGGCTCCTAGTTTACAATGATATGCTCAATGATATGCACTTTTATTTTGATTCACATTGTTTTAAGAGCTGCTTTTGTGACTAAGTATGTTTATTGACAGTATTACTACAGATGTGAATGGCTGTATACTATATGCTGTGGTTTGCAATAAAAAAAAAACATTTTCACAAAGCAAGCCTACAAAGCATTTTCCTTTGACATTTCGAATAGATAAAAATACGCGATTAATTGTGAGTTAATTATGACATTCATGAGATTAATCGCAATTAAATATTTTAATCGATTGACAGCACTAATTTAAATAATTAATAAATTAGTTGACTCTCAAAATAGTAATTGTTTTTTTTTTTTTCAAAGGAATCCTGCCATTAAGCTTCTGTCCTTTTTTTCCATTTTCAGCGCGTGAAGCTCTGCGGTCCAAACACCTGCTGATGAAGTTGCGGCCGCTCTCCAAATCGTCCTCTGCCACCAAGGCCAAAGCCCGAAGCTGCTCAGGTACAAAATAAAATTTAAGTCAAGTCAACTTTATTGTCAATTTTCTTTCCATGAACTGGTCATACAAAGAATAGTCAAGACATAGACAATAGGACATATAGGCATTAAAGTTGTACACATATTTACATTATTCAAGAGTGAGATGCGGACATAGAAGTAGTGGCAGAGTAATAAATAACAACAGCTAAATCTGAGCTTAAAAAAACGTGTGTGAATAACAATCAGTTAGAACATGACAGTCGACCATCTTCACGGTTCTCGTGTTAGTGTCTGTACCTAATCTTAATCCCTTGTTCCACCCTCAGACTACCTCCTGCCTGCTAAGGAGAGACCTCAGACCAGTGCGTCGCTGGCTCGCAAACTCGTGATGGGCGCCCTCGGCGTGAAGAGCAACATGACGAAGGAGCAGCGCGAGGCGGAGAGGAAGAAGCTCCAGGAGGCCAGAGGTAGCCCCGAGTGTTTGCGGCGTTTGCACGATGTCCCCCACAAGTGGGAGCTGTTTTCCCACTTTACAGAAGAAACCGCACCAGCAGCAGCAGCAGCAGCAGCAGCAGCCCTGTCCATTGCTGTGCAGATCCTGACGACTCTATAATCAGCACAGCAGCCGTTTCCCCGCTCAGAAGGCACATAAGTATACAGGGGCAGAAAACCACAAATGGCCGTCCACTCAACAGACAAGTCAGGAAGTCAGAGCCTTCTGAGTGTAGCAGCGTTTTTAAAAAAAGCCCCTTTGTTCTTAGCGTGGATGCACTGCTGCACTCGTTATTTAGGATCACGACACACACACACACACACGCGCGCGGGGTAAATGTCAGTGCATCGTGTGCTGAACACTGTGTCCCCGGACTCGCTGCCACGTCGCTCGTATCCGCGGCTGGCAGCTCATCGGATTCCTGCAGGACGCGGGACACGGGTACAAATTTAGAGCGACGAGTCACGAAAGTGTTGTTTAGCGTGAGGGCTGGCGCTGATTGAGATGATGATGATGATGATGATGAGGCGTCTGTCTCTGTGATTTCTCTTTCAGACCAAAGACGCTTGGCAGTGAAACAGAAGGAAGACGCCTGGGAGGGAAAGTGACTGGACACATCCCCTCCTTCCCCTCCCACCTCATCTCTGTTTTTATTTTATTTTATTTTTTTTTTAGGTATCATGATTCAGCAGAAGATAAAGACTTTTGTTTATCCTCAACACTCGATAGAGACCGTTCTTTTCCTACTCTTGTTTTTCCTCCACTGGCCACTCCTTGCTACAACCGCACTTCCCAGAAATGGATTCCCACCATTTTTTTTTTCTGCTGAACCGCCAGAGTGGGACCAGCCCTATAAACACAAAAAAAAAGCCTGTCCCTGATTTACTGACTCACTGACGAGTGACTCACCAAACGGCGTGAGTTCATTGGTGGACTGGGTGATGAAGGTAAACCGATGGTCTGTCGACTTGATGAATCCGTTGCTTCACGTGGAAAAAAGCTTTGTAGCATAGTCGCATGGACCTGCTACTGAGCATCTCATCCTCTGTCCGTTAGTCTGTTTCTTCTCACTAGATCCCACGTTTACCTTCATATTTAATTTGTGCAGCGTTAAAGACTTACTTTGACATCTCTAACAATGTGACTGTGGTTGAGCCTTATCATTTTAAAGGTAAAGGTAACGCATTCACGTATGTGATTCATGTGTGTCTTTATACAAACTTTTAAGGTTTTTTTTTTTTAAAAGGTGATCCGAGTAAATCTTGTAAATTTTAAGGGTTGAATATCATTGCATCGTTTTACGGAGACATTGTCAAGATCCTGCTGGTAGTTGAATTAAAAGCTATCATTTAATAAAATGCTGCATTGTATTTCAGTCAGTTCAAGCTCACTTATGTGTGTGAGTGTGTGAGTGTGTGTGTGTGTGTGTGTGTGTGTGTGTGTGTATATGTATATATATATATATATATATATATATATATATGTATATTTCCTAAAACAGAGTTTTATCCCACTTTTTGACATCCAACTTCAGCCTGAAGAATCAAGTCGCTTTTATCCGATCTACACAAACGTCACTATTCTGCAACTACAACCATGGCCAAAAAGTCTTGCTTTTTTCTTCCTTAATCTCCTACCTGAAACAACGATGTTGCACATGTGCTTAACATCTAAAATCGCCAGATTCTTGCCTCTAGTGTGCACGTTCACTGCATAGAAATATACATGTGAATATATCTATGTGCTTGGTGCATCGTGTTGTCATTAACAAATGTGCATGCAGGAAACTTTTAAAGTGTTCACCGGAGATCACCTACATGTTGCATTTAGTTATGTAAATGGCCTCGCAAAAAAATCCTAGTTTTACAAAAACAAGAAAAGAAAAGTGAATTGAGCGTTAAGCCCTGCAGTTTGAACATCGCCTATTTCAGCTGCAAGGTGCATATTTTGGTTCGATTTCGTTCGTCTACAGCATCAGTCGTGCTTGGATGCACTAAATCAAGCAGACAGAGACCTCCAAAAAGAGATTATCTGCTTGATGTGATTCCTATGGTTTGAATGTGAACTTGGGTACGAGGGGAAACTAATTTTTTCATAGCTACCTTCTAGGTCTTTGGGACAATGTTTGTTTTATATAAACCTCATTATTCATCAAAATAGCCCCTCACCTCAGTCAGAATTAGTGCTTATATCTACCGAAGATGCATTGATGAAACTATTTAAATCTATTGCACGAATTTTGCTAGGTTGCAGGTTTGAAAGTGAAACCACGCTGGAGATTATATGCTTATAAGTAATAATCGTGTTGCATGGTGTGGTATAAATAGTCAACATTGTTGGACCTTCATCTATTTTCTCATGGCTTGACACACTCCTTCAAAGCAGAGATGAGAATACAAACCCGAGTCAAAGCAGGTCAAAACAGGCCCGTGCATCGGTTACACAATCTACTGTTCGAGGAGAATTTCCCAACTTTCAAGCCGCTTTAGACGTTGTACCGTTTATTCCTGGAAAGCTAGAATTTCAGACTCGTAAAATCACCCTGCGCTGGAGAGAAAGCGACTTGGTGCTCACTGAATTTAAGGTTCAACGTCAACCCTGGTTTAACCCTGGTAAATCAGACTCACGCTTGGAAGTTTTTCGTCCTTTTTTGATGCTTTGTGGCAGCCGTCTCCTGTCAGGCTTCACCCAGCCCGTCACAGGCCTCTCGTTCCCCTTTCAGAGCTGCAAAAGTTTTTCCCTTCGTGCGTAAACTCTGCATCGACTTCATACTCCGAATGTTGCGGTTAAGCGTTTGTCCTTAAGCGTTTTGTCTGCGTTTGGAAACGTTGCAGCAATGAAATAAATTGCTTGTGTCTTTGGCTGAGGGAGACGGAGACGCTGCCACGCGGCTCGTTGCGGGCTAATTAAAGTGTTTTAGCTTTAATGGAGGCACCATTGCATGTTCTGTTTGGGCTCATTAGACGTTTTTACGCAATTCAAAATCTCTGCACCAACAAATCCCCTTCCAGAAGCTCCTTTACCTTTTTTAAAGATGTCTCAACCTACAGCAGGAACGGAGTGAAATGAGCACAGCGCATTTAAGTGGATGAAAATTGATCTGACAGCAAATGTGTCGTGTGTTAGTTCATGAGAGGAATGCAGTTTTATTTAATATAAGAGCAATTAAAATGCAGTTAGAGAAATATCTTTAAAGTGCTTTTTATGCTTGCAGGTACACCATCAAGTTTTGGGTTTTCTAAGGAAAAAAAATGAACCTTTTTCTATTCCCTCATAGAAATGTGAAGCTTTGGTGCAGCTTTATTGTTCAAGGATTATAATATATAAATACATTAAATTGCACTTTTTTTTGCTGAAGACATCCCAGGCTGTTCATCTGTTTTGTAAATGGAGGGTTCATGTGTAAATTTGTTATTGTAGTTTTACATTTTTACATGAAAAGGAAAGAAAAAGAAATGTTATTTATACAGGAGGTTTTATTGGATCAGTTTTGAATGAACCAAGTTATAAAAAGAGGTTAAATATACAAAAAAAAATTGTTTCAGGGTTGTAAACTGTCTTGAAGTTTTATTTTCCTCTTATTCCACATCTTTTTTTTTTTTGTAATGTAACTACATCATACTTCTAATTTAATAAGATAATTTACTTATTGCTGGTCATGTTTTTTTTTTAAATTGCTGTCGCTGGTTTCAATGCAGCTGAGAATCTTCTCTTACGTAATTCACTTCCATAAATGTCCTCCATTGTGGTGTAACGGCACATATGGACTCGGCTCGAGCAGACGTGGACCTCCCTGTGCCGTGTTGTGTAACGTCGTCATGTGAGAGCTGAACCCCCCCCCCCCCCCTAATCTGGTCTTTGCTGTGGCTTCGTGAGGATCCGACGCGCCGCGGCCTGCCGTGCAATCATTAGATTAGCTACACAAACACGAACCCGCCGCCGAGCGCGATGTGGTTCCGAGGAGAAGCCGGTCTGTCACTGTGAGGCATGGTCCCTGTTAAAGGAATAATCTAATGTCCCACCATCAACGAGTAGCCTGGCAAAGTTATGTTAACCCCAAACACACGTTACATAACTCTCCTCTGGTCCACTAATGCAATGCATTTATATATTATTATTATAAATAACACAGCAAAAACACACTGTTCCTATGTGATGCACATGCTACAGATGCAGTCGCTTTTGACTAATATAAGCAACTATTAGGTAAATATTACTGTATAATGGGGCATTATCGAGTCAATTTGCATAACTGACTCTTAGCGTTAGACCATAATGTGCAGCAGGAGTTGGTGCTATTCGTTTTATAATAATCATAAAAGATTTTATTTGCATTGCAGTTTATATTTTTCAGGAATGTCAAAGTGCTGCAAAAACAATTAAAAAGGCCTATTTAAAGGGGCCCTATGATGGAAAAACACACTTTTTCAGTTTGAGGATATTTATGTCTCTTGAAAAAAAAAACACTGTTCTCTTGTGGTCTGGCCTCTGTAGTGTTGCTGAAAACAAGCCGTTTAGAAATGTCTCCTGTTATGATGTCACAACAGGAGCGGAAGTTCTGCTCGTTCGACTGCACTTGGAACCTGCAAAGAGTCGGAAATTCAGACTAAATGTGTTTCATTCATTGTGCAAACTCCTAAAAAGTAAAAAGTACTCAGAATCAAAGCAGCAGAGTCAGAGTTCCGAGTTAAAGGGTTTTTCTATTGCACTTTATCGATTTAGAAATCAGATCTTTCCGGTTTTCTATATATTTTCTTTGCGTTAACGGTAACCAGCCCTTTCCTTGTACTTGACTTCTGTTTAACGGACTGACCCCATCTCTCTAGGTCATCTCCGCTAGGCCAATCAGATTGGGTGATTTGTTAGGGACAGAATGGGGAAACAGGATTTTTTTGTATGTGAGAGCCAAAAAAGGATGTTAGTATAGGTCAAACTGTGTTTTTGGACCATAAAAGCATGGTCATTTTTATAAAGAAACCAAGAAAATGGGGGAAAAAAACTGTAAAAATGGCAAAATACAGCTCATTTAAAGTTGGTCTTTCTTTATGGAAATGCATAAGAATCCATATTTTTTTTATTCTATGGGTTTTTATTCTATGGAAACACAGTAATAACTGATTTCTCAGTAGCTTTTAACCTTGTTCACGTGACTCACTTGATATTTGTCATTTTCTGTGAGGAATGTGAAAATGACATTGTTTTCTAACTCTAAACTTCCATAGTCATTGTCTATGTAGTGTGACAGTTGTCGGCGTGTGGTTTGTGTGTGTGTGTGTGTGTGTGTGTGTGTGTGTTTGCATGTGTTGATCGGTGGGAATGAGGTTAGAAACAACCCTAAAGCACTCGTTAGCTCGGGCTCCTGGGAGTCGATGGGAAACCCAGTTGCTTTTTAAATCTTTATAAAATCCACTGAAGGGAGAAATGGAGTCTAAAATTTGTCATGATCTGAGTATCAAGTTTGCACAAATGCTGCATGAACTGCATGAACTGTTGTAATTCTGCTCATGATTTTGTTCTTTAATTTCACTATACAAGTCGATAGTTCTTTTTTCCTCCCTAAATCTTTGCATAAATACAATAATAATCTTTAAATTTGATTTACTTTAGCAAACCCTGCAGTAAAATAACCATGCCTCAAATAACCATACAGTTTGTCAGTCTGATTTTTTATTCTTTCACTATCATTAAGTACTGTTGAAGGCGCAAAACTGTGGTACAACCACATCTCATCTGATGTTACCGATGTCGAACAGATAAAGAACAAACAAGTAAAAAATATTTCTCATAATAAAATTAACAATACAAAAAAAAAAAAAAAAAAAAAACAGCCACACAGGGACAAGTTTCAACTTAAAAGTACATTAAAATTCTGCATAAATTAGAGAGCTAAAGAACAATATTCCAGAGAGGTAATATAAAACTGTACATGACAATACAATTGCAATACATTACAATATTTATTCAATTACGGCAAAATAGCACCAAGGACCATTAAAAAAAACATCAATTCTCATCCAAAACCAATAGTCAGTAAATACTGCATTCGTAATGTGAACAGTTAAAACACAGGAAACATGTACAGAGTAAACTGTGTGGATATTATACGGACAACAGCCTATTGTAGTATTGTAAAAGTACTCATGCAGCTTATTGTCCTTAGTTTCTTAACTGTGATTATGTTCTGATCAAGGGAATTCAATTTGTTAAAAATCCTCAATGTGTTGCTTGTGGTCGACTTCGGTCTTTGCCTACTTTCCTTTATTTTTCTTCTTTCTACAGTTCTCCTTTCCATCTCGTTGACTTTCTACCAGGACCAGTCGCTGCTGATACTGATCAGTCACGGGATTCCAATCGGTCGTTGCGTAAAATTTCTCCCTCCTTCTTCCCCTTTCTCGAACCATTCCGATTTCCCATCGTCCCTCATCTCTCTCTCTCTATTTACTGGCATGTTTTATTTTGTCATTCAGCCTCCTTTCCCTGACATGTTGAGGTGTGGGGAGGAGTCGTACGTTTTTTTTTGTTGTTTTTTTTCTCTGTCCTTATATATCTGCGCGTTCCTAAATTCACAGGAAGTTATTGGTGATCTGGCGTTGGTGGTCAAACAAGTCCTCGGCCTCGGCTGTGTAAGCGTCACCTGCGGGAAACAGACGAAGCAGAAAATACTCTGGAGTATTGAGGTATAAAGAGTGGGTTCATGTTCACTAAAAAAGCTTTGACACTCTACCTGCATGGCATCCATACATGTAAACCCGCGCTCCGTCGTACTTGCACCGACAGCGCATCACGTTGTTCTGGAAATCAGACTCAGCCATGTCCAAGGCTGGGTTGACCTCCACCTGGCAAGGAAGAGAAATTATTTCCACTGAAAGTCTTGTGTAGACAAAGCCACTAGTGAAAGCAGTTAGCCCCTCTTGGTTTTCTGTCTACTATTATAAAATAGGAGAAATCACCCTCTATGCAGATGATGTTTGACTATATATTTACCTTTGGATATACATACAATAGTATTCCCTATCCAGTTGGGTGTGAGTGATTTTTTTTTACCTATTTGGGAACACAGATTCACCCCACAACAAAGAAAATCCTTAAAGACAATTCTGAAATATACAAATATTATCTTTAGTATCGACAGGTGTCTTTGCATGGTCTTTAAAAATGGATCTTTCCTACGGTTTTCTGTTTGTTTTTTTCTTAAAGAAAAGATTTAGATCTGGGATACTTCATATAATCAAACTCAACATCAGTTTAGGTACAAGGTTATTCACAGAACCTCTCTTACACCACATATGATTTGGAAGTGTACTGTATTTTGTGGAAAAAAAAATTGTCAAAAGATTTATTGCAATTTATAAGTACTTTATCGATCCCCATGACTCATCATATACATTTGCCAGTGACAAATCATGGTTGGCAAGATGAAAAAATGCTTTAAATTGCAGTTGAAATAAGCATTCATCAAGTCTATTTAAAAGATTTATTAAAAAAAAAAATCAATCAATCGGAATCAGGTGTGTTTCTGCCTGGTTGGAACAAAAACCTGCACCCACTGCAGCTCTCTAGGACCAGGATTCCCTACCTCTGACCTAGAATATAAAACTAGCTCATAGTATGTGTTTTTGACCAACCTTTTTCAGAGAGCTAAACTCTCTTAAAAAAAAACTCTGCCTCTAAATCACAGCAGGCACAAGTACATAGAGATACTAATTCAGGGTCAACCAGTCAGGATGCTCCTATAGTGTGTTTCGACTTTTAATCTGTGCAAAATACGTAATGCAAAAATCTATATGTGCAGGACTGTTTGTTGAGCCTGTTTCTTGGCTTAGTGCCTCTCAAAAGTCTAGACTAAGGAAATGTGAGGAAAGCAACACTTGACTCTAGACAGTTAGGAAACAACTGGTTGTCCACGGGGCCGGCTGAGAAGCCACAGGATTATTGTTCTCTCTTTTTCTATACGGCTCGCGATGTATAAATTGTGGGTTCCAGACGTTGCATGATGTCACTTTCCACTGTTATCTGTACGGGCAGAAAAAGCCCCAGCGATGCAGATGACAGTTTTGGTTTTGGATTTAAGTTGCAGCCTGTCATTAAGCTGCAGCCATGGTTGGTTGCCATGGGTTGTTGTTTTCCACTCTGTCTGCCTGACATATATATAAGCAAAGTAGATGAATTTTCCTGATGCACACACAAAACTTTATAACTTTTGTGCTTCCAATTAAACTTATTCTTACAATTTTAGGTTTGTGAAATATCCACATTTATGATTATTTTTTATTACATTTTCAGCCAAATTTGCCATTAAGTGATTCATTCACTGATTTCAGCTCATATTTTTTAGTCATAGCTGATGTCATTTTAAAAGCTCCTGTAATAATGTGAATTTAAATGCAGTTTTTACAGGACAATGAATGTCGTCACAGCCTGTGCGAGGGTCCGTATGGCCGTGAAACGACAATCATGGCCGAGGTGGACGTGACTCATCGGCTTTAATGTGTGATCCTAAAAATGGCCGCCGCCCGTGGTTAGGGCTCAAAGGAAGCCGCCGCCCCCCCCCCCCCCCCCCCCGACCTCTCACTCCATACGCAGATTTATGAGCAGCTCCACTACTGTTGAACCGCAACAACCCCCCCAGCCACAAAGTACCGCTGGGTCACTGGGTCGCCGTGGCAACGGTTGATCTCCGCTTTTTACGACATGTTTGCGGTCCGATCTCCCGAACGGCGGTTCACACGCAAACACAAACACACACGCGTGGGCCAGACTTGAGACGACGTCCTGATTATTCATACTTTACGGAGCAAATGACAGAGAGGCGACGGATGAGTAGGTCGCCATGGCGACAGATTGATTGGATGTCAGGAATCGGACTGGAACGACGTGCGAGCTCAGCTTTCAAATACAAAAAAACCTGCTCTGTATAAACGTGAAGTGCTGACGGAGCCGTTCCGCTGCCAACGAGCCTGTACTTTCTGACGAACTAATAGCAGGTCTACTTTCTATATAAATCCAAGGCTAAATTTACTTCTTAAACACGCACACGCCCTAGAACTGCATACATGAAACTGCACACCTGAGTGGCTGAACACGCCGCCAACATCCATTTAGCCAAATTAAGTCTTTTATCGCAGCTTTTCATCTCAAATGCTGCTTTAGATGCTGAACCCAGTCAGATTGCTCTGTGTTTTTTTATTGTGAGTGAGCTCCAGAGGTCATGGATGCCATTTATTATCCTTATGTGTCTGAGAAATAGGTGATGTTCCACTTTGGGAGATGTGTGCGTTTGTTTTCCAGCAGTGAAGCAGCCTCCTGACCTGGAAGACGTATTCTCCGGGCCGTATGTCGGTGATGTCGACCCACTGGCAGTCGATGTCGTGGCGGTACGTGTCCCAGCAGCCGATGGAGATGCCCTGCTGGCCCATGTTGTAGCAGGCGTAGCGCTTGGAGATACCTGGGAGATACGACAGGAGGGAGAGGGAGCTATGAGGTGTGCTTCTTCTCTGCTTTCAGTCTAGCTGTGGATTTAAGCTGATCTTTTTTAGCAACTTTAAAATTACATATAAAAGGTTTTAAGATGGAAGATGCTGGGCTTTGCGGAGCCAAAGTAAATTTAGGCTTTGGCGTATCATGATCTGACAGCCTGCCACTGCATTTAAATGCTCATTATTGGATTTCAGCTACAGCACTTTTATATATTCCTAATTGTTGTCCTCTTTTTTTTTTGTTTTGGGGCAGGCCTCTGCTTCCAGATTCGTCCCAAGAGCAGATTCGTATGGTTTTAACTGCTTAAGCCCTAGAACTATTTTTTATTTTTCCTGCTATAAATTATATTAAATATGGAAATATGGAAATACGGTCACTCCTAAAGAGAACCCCAGCATCTTCATTGTTCATCTTCATAAAAACTTGAAATAAGCTAAATTATCTACAACACAAGGTTCAATGATTAATAAGATAAGAGTTCAAAGGTCAGTTATTTGTCCATAAAATCATAGAAATCCCACTGAGGATCATTATAAAAAGTATAAAAGTTTTAAAAGTAAATTATAAAGGACCCAATTAAATTATCACACAAAATTTTAATTAAATATCTAAATAGTCATTAGTTGCAGCCCTTATACTGATAATATATTGTTATTACTATTTTCTTATTGTATTTATAATGTGGATACTGATGCTGTAACACTTTCTCATGCAATATATGCATAAATCAATGCTGCCCCCATGTCAGCTTTTTTCTTCTGGGCGGGTTTTAACACGAAGGCGTCTCACCATCCGGGCAGTAGGTGTCCTCCAGACAGAAGCTGGCTTTGTGACCCTCCGCCACCTTGGTCCCGTTGAGGGTCAGCAGGTCGTAGTGGGTGAACACCTCGATGCTGTGGTAGTGCCTGAGAGCGGAAGCGAGGCAGTGGGATTAATTCACCAAGAAACTGAGAGGGCCTGCAGGTGGATTTTTAATTCTGCTGTTGCTTTTTCCCCTTCCTACGATACACACAGCTCCCACAGCAAATCTCTTCCAGAGCTGAGGGCCAACCCCTGACTGCGTTTGCGGCTGGGAGAGACGAAAAAACCACAACCACAGCGATAAGAGGCCGAGCTCCTCGTCGAGCGTCGTCATGGCTCCTGACCGTAATAACCGGGTGACCAATGAGCGGGATCCTCATTGTAAACATCATTGTGGAGGATGATGGATTGTTTATTGTGTTAAATAACACATTTTATAGGCTGCGCCTTATTTATAGTCCATATCGCTGCAACCACTGATCCCATTTCACTCGCAGAATTTTTTTTTTATTCCCATCCGTCTTTCGCCATGGATGATTAAATCTTTAACCTCTGTTTCTTTTTCTGAAATGCAGATTTTTCTTTTTTTCTCGTGTCGACTCATAATACAGTAATTCCCAGTCCTGTGCCGTGAAGGAAGTTATGGATGTTGCCTGAAATCACCACGTTGTCCGGACGGAGGCGTAAAACGAGCAGCTGTCGGTGCAAATGAAAAACCCGAAAACCTCCGTTTAGGTGACTCAGCGGCTCACAGTTAAAAATGCAATCAGTGCTTAAGTACAATTTTGAGGTACTTGTACTTTGCTTGTATCCTGGGTGTACACATCCATCATTGCATGCAAATTCACTTTTGCTCTGCATGTCCGTTTTGGACACCAAGGAGCCAATTTTCCCGTCATGTAGGGAACAGGGGAAGGTGCAGCAAGACGCATCCTTAGGAAGTGTTCTAAGTCATTTAGCCTGCAAGTTTATTTTAAATCAATTTAGGCTTTCAATAGATGAACCGATGGTTCCCAGACTGAATATCAATCTACATTAATATATGAGCTCTGATGTTAATTTACTTGCATTAAACTTACCTCTGTAATTTCAGAATATTGTATTTTCTATCCCGTGACATATATTTAGCAGCTTTAGTTACTTTTCAGATGATGATTTTAACACTACATCTTAAATGAATATTATCTCCATTTATCCATTTTCCAAACCTTCTTTTTCCCTCACTTCATTATTTCCATGCCTAGGTTTTCCAATTAACCTAAGCGTGTTTTTGGACTGTGGAAGGAAGCTGGAGAACATGGAGAACATGCAAACTACACATAGAAAGATCCTAGTTTAAGACCTGGAACAGGGACGGGCAATCCTGGTCCTGGAGGGCTACTGTGGGTCCTGATTCTACTAATCAACCACTACAGTCCTTGCTAAGGACCTTTATTGGTAGAATTGGGTGTGTTGCTGCTTGTTTGAAGCTAAAACCTGCACCCACATTAGCCCTCCAGGACCAGGATTGGTGACCTCTGGCTGGAACCTGTGATTTTTTTGTGAAAGTTAAATATATACTTACATTTTTAGCAAACCAAAATTATTAAGATGACACTTTTTTTGCAGGACTAATACTATTAAGCATCTAAAATAGGCTCCACATGTATTTCATTGATTTAAAACAATAAACTATAGTAATATACCACATTCTATACAATGTGTGTTATTATAATAGAACATAGTAACATACTTGTTGAGTAAAATTCAGTTTGAGTTTTTTTTTTGCACTTTTACTCTAGTAGATCCGAGTTCTTGCAGCCTCTGACCTGTGACACTGGTGCCAAGTCCAGCTCTCCCTGGAGGCCCGGGGCCGGAAATCTGCTCGGCCCAGGTTCATGATGCGCGAGGAGAAGCGCAGCAGGCGGCGGTGTCCGTACGGCCAGTTCATCCTGGCGGCCGAGGACGACAGGCAGTTCTCCTCGTTGGCGCAGGACAGCAGGTGGAGGGGCCTGTCCTCCAGGTAGGCGGTCTCCTGCACCAGCTGGGCGTCCAGCACCAGGTCTGGGGCGGCTGTCGGGAGTGGACATGCAGAGTTTGAGTCGCATTCATCAACTACAAACATATCTGTAGGTGTGTTTTTTTGTTAGGTCTGTTTTTTTTTTTTTGGGCTCACTCTCCACACAGGTGACCCCCGCGGCCCTGCCGTCGCCTCCTCTGGGACAGTACACGTTTGTGTTTCTGCGGCACTGCTGGATGGACATCTCATTACCGACACAGTGGGTTCCAGTGAGGACCACTTCACCGGCATCGGCAGAACCGGGCCAGTACCAGGTCTCCTGCACAGAGAGACCGGATCATTAGTCAGATTACAGATTAAAAGATGGGTTTTAAGACCCTTTAAGGCAAATAGCAGCCAATAAATCAAACGTTGTAACCCGCCGCTCCACTCTTTCATCAGAACCGTCAGTGCACATTATCACATTTTCCACTCTTTTCACAATCACAATGTTTTAAACTGCCTGTTAAATGTCCCCCCCCCCCCAAACACCCTCACGCTGCCCTTTCCGTGCACGGTTCTATTTTCGGTCTCTTTTGCTCTGTGAATTTCTCCCGATCTCCCTTTGCCTCACTTTCCCTCTTTTTTTTTTTTTTTTTATTTTCAGCGTGCTGGAAGTGGAGGTTTGTGAAGCCTGTAATTACCTCAGGCCTCGGTAATAACACGGCAGCACAGACACACACACAAACAGAAGGGCAGAAGGAGAGAGAGAGAGTGAGGGCCGTGAAGGACCAAAAAAAAGGCATAAAGACATTCACAGCAAAACCCAGCACCGGCCGTCCCCACCTGGTGAGCCAAGGCGGCGAAGCCCAGGCCCAGCTGTCGACAGACCACCATGGCCTCGTTCAGGCCCCAGTTCTCGCTGCAGACCGAGCCCCATCGCTTCACTCCTCCGACGTCCATCAGCACCTCCACGCGACCCTCGGCCGGCTCCCTGCCTCCAGCCAGACGCACCTGAGGGTGGATGGAAAAGATGGAAAAGACACTTCGTTGAACGGTGTGTTGTTCTTCGATGGGCTGATGAAAGAAGTCACCACCCGACGTGCCTTCTCTTGTGGAAATATAATTACGTTGAATCTGAAGGCATCTCTGAATCTTGGGGAGTCTCTTGTGGCAACAGGAGACCTCCCCTATTCAACCCAAGTCTCTACTGTTCTTAAGTCAAACCTGTCTGTATTTGGTCAAGACGACTCACCATTAGCTCCTTTTACTGCGAGTGTCTCAACCCTTTGACCCTTTTTGGCCATTTTTACCCAACATATACCCGGCTTCCATTTTCACAAAACAGGAATCAACAATACACTACAATCCCAACCTGGATTGGCTTATCAACCCAAACCTTCCTCACGATATCTGTGTGTCTTTGTCCTCATACACTTTGGTTGTGGGTTACCTTTTATATCGTAATGTACACTATTACTTAAAACTAAATCAGACTAAGAGGTGGAAAAGACACTACTGCTGGGTTGCCACAGTGTTTATATCAAGGGTCACCAACCCTGGTCCTGTAGGGCCACTGTGGGTCCAGGTTTTTGTTCCCACCAGGCAGTGACACCTGATTATACCAATCAACCACTAGAGTCCTTGATAAGGACCTTTATTGGTAGAATTAGGTGCTTGGTTGGAGCAAAAACCTGTACCCACAGTAGCCCTCCAGGACCAGGGTTGGTGACCCTTAGTTTATATGTTGTGTGTGTGTGTGTGTGTGTGTGTGTGTGTTCCTCACCGTAGCCTGCATGCCGGTTTTGGGGACGTTGCAGCGGACCGCCACGTCCTGGCTGTGTTTGCAGCTGTAAAGCGGCACCTGTCTGTAGTGGCACTCCATAATGGACCTCTCCCTGCCAGTGCACTGCACGCTGTTCATGTGGATGGGTCCAGTTCCTACAAAGAAAAGGCCATAGGGTTGTGGGCCGATTGAATCAAATGCTTTTTACCAACCACGGGCCACACGCAAAGAGACACTGACACACACACACGGTTACAATCAAGTCTCTAAAAACCTGATGGTTCTGCAACCGCACATGTCTCATGGAGAGGGATTAAAAGCTTAGATGTGATCAGGGCCTCTGATGTGGCTCTGAAACAGAGCTGAGCCAGAGGGCTTTTCTGTCCAAATTACTATACGCTCCACCAGGGCCATGCTTTATAAACCAAAATAGATACCAAAATGCCAAAAGGAAGGGGAAAAATCTTTAAAGACATCTATGTTTGTGTAGGTGTGTAAGGGCCCAGGCTGAAGTCCTATGAAGCCTATAATTTGGTTTTAAATAGCTAATGATGTCATCGGGCCTAAATTGAAGTTGCTCTTCCCTGTGCTGCCCACAACTTTTCACAGGACGCCTGCGAGGCACAGATCCGTCTCTTATACGCTCGTCCCGTAAAATGGCCTGAAATTCGACATTAAAAGCCACAAACGCTCCATCTTGACATTTGACTGTGGTCATTATTCCGGCATAACACCTCTGGGGCACCTACTTTAATAGAGCCCTAAAAATAAGACTCAAGCTCTTTTCCATGAATTACTTCACTAAATCAAGCAGAGAGGAGGAAATGGACCCACCATCGAGGTCATACTCTGTGCCCGCTTGGGCGGAAAGATAATGGCAGGAAATAAACGTGATTACAGAGCTACTGCAGAGGTAGAGAAGGAAAAAAAAAAGCACAATAACCGAGTGTGTGAAAGTAGGGTCTGTTTCCGGGGGGAAAAAAGTTTGAGTCTGTTTTTGTTAGACACTCTCATGGCCCCATTTTCACGGCCACAACAAACTCCAAAATAATCATAGTGTTTCTGGGTGTTTGGTCCCAGCTGATTGCATGACATCCTGGTTTCAAAGCTTCGCTCGGCCGTTCACATACGACAGGTTTATTTTGACAACAATACGCGCCATTGTTTGGGCCGCTGGAACCTCCCAGCATAGTTTACACTCGTATAATTGGTCATGGGTAGAATTCCTCAACAATCAACTCCTCGGATGGAAGTGGACATTTTCGCTGGGTTTATTTGTCCGCTCCGGTCCAAGCTTCTTGGAGTGCTGCAAACGCACATTTAGACTGAGAAGTGTTTAGTCTAAAGGATCGTTGAGTTAAACTAATCATGCTCAGCGGTGCGCGCTGAACTCGGGCACCGATTCAAAGTCGCTACCATTCACGTTAACAGTAGCATAGCCTCCTCAGTGATGATGAGTAATGCAGAATGCGTCGCTGGGAAGCACCGGAAAGACTTCAAAGCGAAGCGTGACCCTATGTGCGCTATGTGTGTGGCTGTGTTTATGTGTTCTGTCTTACCCTGGCCCAGCTGAGCCCTGGTCAGGGCCTCTTTGGCCGTGCCGAAACCCAGCTCCCTGCACACTACGCTGGCTGCAGAGATGTCCCACAGGTGGTCGCACACGGAGCCCCACTTCCCTTCTCGCAGCACCTCCACGCGGCCCTCGCCGACACGGGGCCCCGACTTCAGACGCACCACGGGCTGGAAGGACAAGAATGGTGAATAATTTGAGCCTGTATGTTAGAGACTGTCTAAACAAATCTATGTCATCCGGATATTTTAATTGTTTTATTCTTAATTGATTTATGTAGATCTTGTTCTCACTTGTCAGCACAAAGGACAAAAAGGAGATTTGGTTGATATTAATTAACAAGAAAATTTAATACAGTTGATTCTTCGCTTATCAAAAACGATGCAACATTCAGTATGATTCATCTGCTTGTAAACTGTCCCAAAATGTACCTTTCAGAAAGAACGCAGTGTGTAAAAGGTGGAAACATCTGCACAGAAGTCTTGTCAGTAACAAACGGTGTCCTACAGGGATCAATTCTGGGACCTGTCTTACTTACAATTGCTTGAGATCACCTCTATGCTGATGACACTGTTTTGTATTGTTGTGCACACACTTTGCAACATGCAATTGAGAACCTGCAGCTCCTCCTCACTGCTATTTAAAATGCAAAATTTTACCTTAAATTAATTCTCAATGCATGGAAAAACAAAGTAGATGCTCTTTTCTACAGCCAAAGACACTGATCTGAACAATCTGCACCTACCGACACTGAAGGGTTTTCATAACCTCAGTACAAATACCTTGCTATCAAAGTGATAATCTTGTTACAAAACTCTGAGAAAAACATTTTTTTACACAAAAATAAACCACTGCACTGTAACAAAAATAAAAGCTAAGAATATTTTTGCACTACTTTATTATGGAGACATAGACATGCTGCTGCTACTGCTCTCAAAACAATTATCTTAGTTTTTCACTCTTCCATCAGATTTATCACTGGTGATCCTAAAAATATTGGCTGGATATCCTTGAAGGGAGAGCTTTTTTATTCACAAAGCCCTTCCATATATGATCCATAATTTTACAAATTATATACTTCAGTTTAACACTGATTGTATCTGATTGATATCCTTATTTGCACTAAACTGAAGATAAAAGAATATTTTAGACAACCTGAGGATTTACACAAACTAAATAAAATCAATAATTCGGCTAGCTGTTTACCCTTTCTACTGTTCTCTCCAAATAAACAAATAAAATGTCAAACTGTTCCTCTTAATTCTAACTACAGCATTTAAAATCTGAATTTTCCAGCTCCCTCCCACACTGACCGGCACAGCGGGCGGTGCAGGCGTTCTGCCGTAGCGAGCAAACTGGGACCCGGGAACGCAGCGAACCACGGTGTGCATGCCCCCCCGGCACGGGACGTCACTCCTGGGGATGGACAGCTGGGCCTGGCACCTGGACAGGGAGGGCTCCACGCCCTGACACTGCACCTTCTCCACCCAGTAGGCCTTTTTACTGATCTGTGTCCTCAGTCTGGGCAGGGAATAGGTCAGGAGAAGCAAATTTTAAAATGGCCACATTTGTGATCATTTATACAAAAGATATTATAAGGAGTAATGTTGATTTTACCTGGAGGATGGATCCGCTATCTTAGAGTCCCACAGTTTCCTGAAAAAAAAGATGATAATTAGCTTTTTGTAGCCATATCAGGATAAAATTTGGTCTGACGGTCAGTCCAACACTTGATAGTTTCCTCATGGTTCCATCATTGTTCCCAGAAGATGAATCCACTGATTTTTCATCTAGCGCCACCACGTGATTCATGGTTAGAGTGAAATGTCTCAACAACTATTAGGTGGACTACCATGAAATATATTACACACATCTATTTAAGGAGGTTTAGTTTGTTAGTTAACTATTAGCTCTTTAATTTCTTACGAGTCAACGTCAATGTAATGGCATTTTTACGGAAGCCTGATGTGATGATAATCGACAAAAGCAACTTTTTAGTTGTTTAATTTGTTGTATTATTCACTGTGTTTGTCTTGTTGCATTCTTCTAAGTGTATTTAGTATATCTCGAGTTTGACGTCTTATATACATCACATTTTCCCTATATTTGTGGCACTATATGTACCCCCCCTGTCAAATAAATCCATATTTCCCTCAAGATAAATTCTGATAAATTTGGTGACCCCATCCTGCCCCACTTTTGTTCCAGTGATGAAGTTAAGACATATAAAAGTTTAGTGCTCATCTCCGCATACTATCAAGTTAAATTAAAAACCATTGACCTGTACATCCAGTAACAAACAGCTGTTTAAAGTCTGCTCCTCGTCCTGTTCCCTGTCTTCTCTCCTACTCGTCATCATCATCATCATCCTTTATTTGATCTCCTCCATCCTCTATCTCAAACCTTGAGTAAACAGACTGGTTGCTGTAAATATGAAGGAGACACAACACGCGTGGTGGAAAAGGGCGTGTTGTGTTCTTCTGGATAAACACAGGCCTGATGCACGCAACGCTGAGAGATTTACAACAGCAACGGATCGCATGGCTCCCACTTTCTGTCTTTTTTAAATCTCCCATTTCTACATTCATGGATATTTCTGTGTCAGTGTTTGTCGACATGTCTACGGTGGATGTCTGGTTTAGGGCATCAGTGGAAAAGAAATCTAAAAATATGAATAAGCCACTATACATTGATCCCCACAAGAAACCTAATTGAGGTCTGCCAACTTCAACAGGGTTTTCAAAACTCTGCCTGGTTTCATTAGTGTTACCTTAGAAATCAAAACCTGAAGGGAAACAGTGTGTAAGCACACAAAACGAGGCACGAACACACACACACACACATACTTTTAAATTTAAAATAGCAATGAAAAAAATGGGATTAAAATAGTAAAAAGAATGATTCACAAACCAGGCAGTTTGGGAAGTGTGCTCCTGTGGCACACACACACACACACACACACACACACACACACAGCTGACCGTCGCCCTTCACGTAAAATCTCTGAATCAAATGAGTCAGGGAGCTTAGTTTAGACGTGAGGAAAGTCAACCGTGCTCGAAACATCTGGACATCGCAACTCGTGCTGCGTGTGCCCGACAGCATTCCACGACAGCTGGAATAGGAATCCTGAGCCAGACGAACGACTTTATGGAACAATGTACGCCACAATCAGTCCAACGACAGGCCAGACGCCGAAGGGAAAACCCTATCTATGCATTTTTCCTTTTTTTTCCCACAGTGAAGGGAAATTTCCAACCTCAGATAAGCTGGAACATTGTTTTATTTTTGTGATGTTTTCTGCAGTCCAAGTTCAGATTCTTACATCCAGTCACATTAAGTAAAACCCATTAGTGAGTCGGTAATGACTGTTTAGCATTTTTCATCTTCCTTCTACTTCCAATTTTGCTTCCTTTTACCTATTTTGCATTTCCTACTTAGCTTCTTTCGATTTCTTAATTCTTATTTGGACACGTGTGTCCAAACAGAACTCCATCTCGCCTAAGGGGTGGCTTCTGTTTGTGGAAGGGTTCTGCATGCATGACAGTGTGTTTGCCCGTGCTTCCACACAGTTTAGAATGGTTTCGTAACGCGGCGATAAATAAGAGAGAGGGAGGCGGGCTGCCGGGTGGGTTGGGGTTGGGGGGGGGGGGGGGGGGGGGGGGGGGTTAGTTCACGAGGAGGCTGAGGAGGGGCGCTACCCATATAATTGCCTGCTCTGCTCGGCAGTGTCTGCTGTGCGGTCGAGCGGGAGCATGTTGGTTCACACACGCCAGACATGGAAATATGCACATACATATCGACTTTCCCCCGCCTCGCCTCTGTAAAAACAAAGCCCTTTAAAACCGTGTGTGTGTGTGTGTGTGTGTGCATGCCACCCGGCCATTACGACTGCACTCTTGCAAACAAGGAGCAATGATGCAATACTGAAATCTCTGTGAACTGGGCAACTTTTGCACCAGGGGTGGGCAATCCTGGTCCAGGAGGATTGGTGTGGGTGCAGGTTTTTGTTCCAACCAGGCAGTAACACACTAATTCTTAGATTCTACTAATGAACCATTAGAGACCTTGCTAAGGACCTTCATTGCTAGAGTCAGGTGTGTTACTGCCTGGTTGGAACAGAAACCTGCACCACTGGTCCTCCTGGACCAGGATTGCCCACCCCTGTGTTATATGCATCCACTGACTTTGCAGCAAGTGCCAAAAAAAAAAAACACGTTCTTTTTGGTTTTACCCATTTTAGTTGCCCAAAGGCTCTGCAAACAGGTTCCTGATGAATCCTTCAACCATGCGAAGACTTTTGTACTTCTCAGCAACTTCAGCTAGATCCTGTTTTTTTTTTGTTATATATATTCAACCCCCGACCACACAATACCACAAGCCACACTGGAGAGAGGAGCTGACTGTCAGGAAGTGAGAGATAACCTGTCATTATGTTGCATGAACGAGCGAAAGCTGCCTGCCTGGAACAATCGGCTCACTCCAGAGACGGCAGGTTGCCTCACAACAGCCCCTAGACAGCCCCAGCAGGCCCGATGGAATTAACAGTTAAAGGGGTCATAATGATGTACTTTCCATGAAATGTGCCTATTAGTGTAATTGCCACAAAAGGCATTTAAAAAAAAAGCCTTTAAAAGGAGGAGGGGTTAACATAAATTGATTAGAGGAACTGAAGAAGCTGCAAAGGGAGTGTGATGAGTCGCCTTTTTTTGAGATTTGAAAAAGTCTAGGGGAAAAAAAATGCGCTGAGCAACTTCTCAGGCAGAGACAAAGGCGGTCACACCAAAAAAACAACCGCAAGACAGCGGAGGGAAGTGCTGACACAGCGGAGGGTGTGCAGCAGGTTCAGTCGGGAGAATGTTCTAGATTAGAGGATCTCTCAGACCACAATTACAGCCGTTCAAGTGGACACAAGAAACCCCAAGGAAGAGCAGGCATGGGCAGCACCAGGAGGCGGTGATGTGACTCTTATTCAATTCATAGAAACAGACAGGCCAGTGGCTCCGTGAATCACCAAGTAGGTTTTCATCCTCCGGGGAACACGAATAACATTACACTGCAATCACTGCGGGGATATTTCAGTCCGTAACAAAGCGGTGGACCAACAATGCACCGGCTAAAAATGGCTCTTGTAACTCAGATGGATAAGATAAGTCAGCGTTTTAAACCTCACACAAATATCTGCCTCAAAACACATGAACACACGTGGCACCAGATGCCAAATATCCACCTCTTGTGGTTGGGAAGAAAAAAAAGGAACTATCCCCCTTCAGCTGTTTACTGTTGGACTGAAATGGCTGCTCCCATTCATCTACCACATAGCTGGGTGGAGGTTGATAAAAAACAAACATACCCAGTCCACTCTTTAAACAAGCCGCTGGTTGGGTTGGTGCATCAACGTGATGTTTCTCAAAGTGATTTCCAGTGTTATTGTTGACTACAGTAGCAGTGGATTTAGGAAGTTAGCATAACTGATGACCAAAAACGGTGTCTTCGCTTCTATTTGTGCCTCGTGAGGGAAAGTCCAACTGAAGTAAATGTGAGTCAAGTGAAGTAAATTTCATGTGTGTGGCCCAAAAATCCCCAACAGGATTCACAGTTTGTAGAACACATTGTCCATCAGTCCTTAGACTAGGGGTCACCAACCATGGTCCTGCAGGGCTACTGTCCAACCAAGCAGTAAGAAGGTCCTTCTTACTGCTTGGTTGGAACAAAAACCTGCACCCATGGTGCCCCCCTGATCCAACTGAGGAAAATGTGAGTCAAATCAAGTCAATTTTCCTGTGTATAGCCCCAAAATCACAAATCACAGATTCGCCCCAATGGGCTTTACAGTTTGTAGAACAGTAAATCAATGTCCATCAGTCCTTAGACTAGGGGTCACCAACCATGGTCCTGCAGCGCGACTGTCCAACCAAGCAGTATGAAGGTCCTTCTTACTGCCTGGTTGGAACAAAAACCTGCACCCATGACCAGGGTTGGAGCCCCCTGATCCAACTGAAGAAAATAAGAATCTAATCAAGTCAATTTTCATGTGTGTAGCCGCAAAATCGCAGATTTGCCCCAATGGGCTTCACAGTTTGTAGAACAGTAACACATCATCCCCTGTCTTTAGACCAGGGATCACCAACCCTGGTCCTGAAGGGCCACTGTGGGTCCAGGTTTTGGTTCCAACCAGGCAGTAACACCTGATTCTACTAATGAAGGTCCTTAGCAAGGACTCTAGTGGTCGATTAGTAGAATCAGGTGTGTTACTGCCTGGTTGGAACCAAAACCTGGACCCACAGTAGCCGGGTGACCCCTGATCCAATTGAAGAAAATGCGAGTCAAGTCAACTGAATTGACATGTGTATAGCTCCAAAATCACAAATGGGCTTCACAGTTTGTAGTACAGCAACACATCATCCCCTCATATTGTACAAAAAGCATTTAAAGAGCCCCAAGTGATAAGATGCTATATGAGAATGTTCTCCAGCGCTGGGGTGGTGGAGGCCTGTCTTCTAATGCTGGGCAGAGTGTATTGGACACAAGGACGTTCAGAGACAGATGGTTGAGGGCAGGCTGGCGGTCAGTACAGTCGTCCTGTTAGCCAAGCCATAAAAAGACCTCTGTGGGCAGACAGCCGGACACACAGAGGGCTGTGTTTGCGTGTATATTTTGTGTGCACATGGATTTTGGATATAGTTGATGTAAGGTCTTGCAGGGATGTATTAGCGTGTGTGTGTGTGTGTGTGTGTGAGGGCTTTGAAGGTTTGTGTAGGTGTTTCTGGGGGTTATTTATGGCCGCCGTTAAACGGATGAGTTGGATTCATGGAGACAAAATCAGCACGGCAGCCTTGACATTACCCGTTGAGCAAATTATTTGTCTTTCTGTCTATATGCTAAGCTAAATATATATAATTGACTAGACTACTGAGAAAAAGTTGGCACATTGTGATTTTTAACAGGAGGAAACACTTAAGAAAAGTTGTTTCCGTCTACTTTTGAACTTTGGAAACCTCGCAAAATAGAAAATATAAATGAGGTGTGTTTCTGTCTACTGCTTTAGAGAAAATGGAGATGAGAGAAGACAGCGATCTAGGCTACGTTACGCATAGCTGAGCTAAAACAGCACAAGAAATACCCAGGAAAGAAAACTAGTTATCGAGAGAAAATTGATCTTTGGGGATTTGTTCCAGTTTTGCAATGTCAGCTGTTTTATGTTGTCTGGAGATGAATACAGATAAATTTTCATCAAAATGTATTCAACACAGTGGTTTCCATCCCCAAAATATATATATAATTTTTTTTTAAACGGGAAAAAATGATAATTTTGCCATTTTCTATCAAACATTTCTAATGTGAGACTACAAAATGCATCAAGGCACATATGCCTTTTGGTAAAGGTGGTATAAGAATATGATTCAGAGATTTTTTGCTCTAAAACCTGGCGAGAGAAACAGAAACAGTAAAGTCGTGAGCTATAAAACTTAAACCATGAGTTGAAAGAAGCTCATAGGTTGAATAGAGGGACACCAAAGTCAGGTGATGGTTAATTATAGATAGGTAGCAGCTTTACAGATGAAAGAATCATGAAAACCTTAACAAGAGCTGAAGCTCTGTCAGTGTCACATCTTAATGGATGGATGATGCTGTGGGTTTAAACTTCAATCTATTTCAATGATCAGTCTACATCAGGGATGGGAAATCCTGGTCCTGGATAGCTTCTGTGGGTCAGGGTTTTTGTCCAACCAGACAGTAACACCTGATTCTACTAAATAACCACTAGAGCCTTTGCTAAGGACCTTCATTAGTAGAATCAGTCTGGTTGTAACTTAAACCTGCACCCACAGGACGAGGACCAGGATTTCCCACCCCTGGTCTACATCAATCTAGGTCAATGGAAGGGAAAACTCAGTCTTTCTAGCAGGCAGATGCATTAGAAAGTGCTGCTGCACACAGTTTTCACTGGGAGTTTCTTGATTATATGAGATTAGAAACCATGTAAGGGAGGTTTTCAGATGAAGACACACACACACACACACACACACACACACACACACACACGCCATGATGATGATGATAATCTTGTAGTCTAGGTCTGACATTAATCACATAGTCTCTGTGACTATTTTAAAGGTCTGTGTGAGGCCGTCTCAGCCAATGGGGCAGACAGAGCTGGCAGCCAGCCGGACTGGGCCAATGCCACGCTGAACCAAGTGTGGTTGTACTAATGACAGCAGTTGTGGTTAACCTCTACTACGGGGGGGGGGGGATGGAACGGCAATCCAGGCATGGGGCCACCTAATCCGCAAAGGGATGTGTGTCCACCGCACTTTTCCATCCCTTTTTCACAACCCCACACACACACACACACACACACGTGCACACTCACTCTTTCCCCCCCCTTCCCTCCCTTCTTCCTCCGCTCTCACATACTCACCTGTAGGCGATTTGGTCGAAGGATTCCGCCGCGGGGAATCCGAGCATGCCACAGACGACCCGGCTGCTGCTGAGGTCCCAGCCGTGGCTGCACACGTGACGCCATCTCCCAGCATGCTTCACTTCCAGCACCCCCTCCGTCACCATACCACCGTGGCTGCTGGACAGGACAGGCCGAAGACGAGCTTCCTCTAAGTGAACCTTCGAGGATCCCTGTCCACCAAAAAAAAGATGATTATTTAATTGAGTATGACACTCCTTTATCCTTTAAAAAAGTTATATGTTAGCAGATCTATCTTCGTCACTTGCTTTGAGGGTTTTGCTCTAACCTCAACCCACTTAGCTTGTCATGCACACTTTAATCTGACTTAACAGACATGACTTCATCTTGGTCAAACAGCAGTTGTTTCGTTTAATTAACTGCAAACAGCGCACGACTGAGAGAAGAATAACACAATAAGATCAAATGCTATGTCTCTCATCATCACACCCTTTAATCATCCACATTGCATAGGCGGCAGGAAGGAACTCCCCCCCCCCCAAAGAAAAAAAACAGAGAGTTTGTTGTGTCGGGACACGTGTCGCCCTGATTACAAAACGGTGAAGACAGTGTAAACTGTGCGAGTTCAAAAGAAAAGAAAACCAACCACAAGTGATACATGTCTTGCTATTTTCATGCAAAGAGATGGGGCCTTTTGGCTACTGGTGGTTGGATCCTGAACTTCAGGCCTCATTGGTGCATAAGGACTCAATCTAGATTATCTGGTTTTAGGTTTGTCTCTAATTATACGTTTCCAATGACACGTACATTTGTATGTATGGGAACCTGAGCAAAGCTTGAGTAGGATACTTCTGCTGTGCACTAGTTGTCAGTGGTGTTTTACCTGTGGGTAGTTTGCATCTGTCTCCTGTCCAACATCTGGATAGACTGGTTCAACATGGTTTCCGCTGAGCTGCTGCCGCTGCCTCTCGCTTCGCCTTTGCGCCTCCCGTCTCACGGCCTGTGGACCAGTCCTCGCCGCCTGCCTGAAGGTTGTGCTGTTCGCCAGATGTGTAGGTATCTGGTGGCCCTGCGGGTTCACCTGCTGGTCCGTTCTGGAACCGCCGCGATTCCGACGCAAGATCTGAATCTCGTGGCCGTTCTCCTGCGGCGAGATGCTGCTGCGACGCGAGGAGGACGGGTTGCGGTGCAGGGCAATCTCATGACCTCTGGCTGATAACGAGGAGGCTGCAGGTGGAGCTGGGGGGGCCACGGACTGTGCTGGTGCTGGTGGTGCTGGTGGTGCTGGTGCTGCTGGTACTGGTGCTGGTGGTGCTGGGTTTCTCTGTCTTGGTTGGCTCGGTTGTTGCCTGGAGGTTGAAGGGGTCTCATCCAAAGACACAGGGGGGAAGCCAGGTCTCCTTTCTGGGCTGCAAATGACCCCCAGGTCTTCGCCATGGGTGCAGTCGTTGATTCCCCAACCGTTGGATTGGCACTCCGCAATCGACTGCTCCGCACCCGTGCAGCGCACATTGTCCAACCAGATCAGACCTAACGGCAAAGAAGTCACGCAATCAATGAATCAGTGTGAACTTCAGGTGTTGAAAACAAATCATTCTTGGGTGGAGGGGGGCGGATGTACCTTCTCCTTGGCCGAACTTGGCGCTGTGCGCCCACGTGAAGCTGCGTTGGAAGCCCAGCTGTCGGCACATCACGTTGGCCAGGTTCAGGTCCACCTCGTCGTCGCACACTGTACCCCACGCGCCATTGTAGAACACCTCCACGCGTCCCTCGTTGGCGCTGCGCCGCCCCACGCCTGCAAGGCGTATAAGAACCTCCTGGGCACGCAGCGGAGGGGGGTAGAAGAGGAGTAGGAGGAGGAGGGAGGACAGGGAGCTGAGGGACAGCATCCTGGAAGGACAGAGGAGGGTGAGGAAGAGCTGGTGAACCGAAAAGAAGCAGCGACATAAACCACAGATCGTCGACGTAGAGATAAATCCATTCTATACAAAACTTATAATTATGTTTCTTCAAACCATCCATGTTAAAGCGTAGAATGGATTGATGTCTTCATAATAACCAGAGTCACTTAAAGGACAGTCAGAAGCTGCACAGCCCTCAGTCTGAACCAGCCAGGGCAAAGGGGTAATAACCAAAGCTAAAAGTAGCTTCTGCCTCCAGCCAACGGAAACTTTTGGCTTCCCACAAACCCTCGAGCTTTGCTGCATGCATTTAGCCAACAGACACAAAAGCAAATAAACACTACCATAAAAATGTTCTCACACTTAAATAAAGCGTCGGGCCTGAGCCTGGGAGACATGTTTGGGTTAATGAGGAATTATTTATTCATCTGTGGCGCAAGAATTTTACATCTAATAGAGCTGAGGAAACGGTAAAAAAAAAAGAGCGTGAGAGGGTCAGAGGTCAGTCAAATTCTTCTCATACATAAATAAAAAAATTACATAAATATATGCAACTGGTTAAACTAATAAAATCAGCAACTCTGACTATGGAATTTGCATGGAGTGAAATCATATAGTATTGTGTAGGAAAAAAAAGGAATGAGGTAAAAAAAAAAAAGCAAAAGGAAAATAATGAAGAGACAAAAAAGCAATGATGGAGTTGAACTCACCTATCTGTTGATCTCAGCCTGGAGTCACTGGGAGAAAGAAGGGGAGAGAGAGCACTGGAGGAAAAGGAGGCAGCGAGTATGGACGTGATGGCTCCTCTTTGCCCTCCCTCTTTATTTTTCTGTCACTCCCTCAGATCTGCTACTTAATCCATCCCTCCCATTTCCTTAATTTATGCAATTTTTCTCTCCTTTTCATGTGGCTGCTGTCACACCACCTCATCGCCAATTGACGGGAAAACTGACAACAAATAAAAATGCAAAGGGACCAATGATCCAAAATGTAGTGAATCTGAAGTTTGGTATTTCAGCTGTCAAATTTAAATACCAACATTTGGCACATTGTGTCATATTTAGTGTATGTATAGTAATCATAACACTTGCTTTATGTGCATTTGCTGAACCATGGAGCAGGTACTTCAACCCTAAACCAACCTCTCTGTGGCAGGTTGGTCACATGGTTTGGTCACAAGGTCCACGTGAGTTCTACTTATAAAACGGCATGATTTTTATTTTTTTGTTTCTTCCATATTTCCTAACGTGCTCACATGCACGCACGAGTAAATACTGGATTTATTTTTGTCCGTCAGAGTCTCCGTCGGTCCCAGGTTTTCAAAGCCATTGTATCACGTTCCCCTCTAATGTCTAGAAAGGGGTGCGATTCTATCCCACAGGATGGTAAAATCAAACTGCAGACACACACACACACACACACACACACACACACACACACTTGGCGGTATCCCCTGCCCACAGCTGGTGGTGCAGTGGTGTCATGAACTAAATACTATGTGTGCTGCAGTAAGAATGGAGCTGCCTGTCTGAATGTTTTTCTTCTCTTTGCATGAAGTTGAGTTTCACAACATCCTCAGTCGTGGCACCTCATCGCCTGGAGGAAGAATCGCTAAGAATAGAGATGAATGGTGGCTCACGTTTACATAGAATAAGGACAGATGAGATAATGAGATAAGAAGGTTACCTTTTTCTATTTCTATTATTTCTATACTATTTCTATTTTTTAGTGCTGGTATAATAGATGTCAGCTTGGTGTAATACAAGGATGCAACAGAACAGGAGATAATGAGGCTCAAGAGCTCACTCTAGTGGATTTATCACACAGTTTCATTGTGTTAGGAGTTCTTGTTGAGAGACAAATGCAAAAGCTGGGATGCATTTGGATTTGTTTTGGTTGCATTTTAATGCATATTGGATTTTTTGGAGTGTGAAGAGTTATCAACAAGTAAACTCAGCATAGAGAAGCGCGTCCGGTCTAATTGTCACAGGCCTTATCGCTTTTCCTTTACTCTAATAATCTTTCTTTCCTAGTGTCCATTACTGTGTGTAACGTTCCTTTTAGCCATAACATAATAACGGGTTGGGGTCCTTTAGTGTGTGGTTGGTTAATGAGGTCAGTTATGCGTTGCTGCATGAGGTAGTTTGTTGAACTTGCTCAGCTGAGTAAGCTGGCAGGTGTGTGTGTGTGTGTGTGTGTGTGTGTGTGTGTGTGCGCGCGTGTGTGTGTGTGTGTGTGTGTGTGTGTGTGTGTGTGTGTGTGTGTGTGTGTGTGTGTGTGTGTGTGTGAATGAGCTGTCCTAAACAAATATTCCTTTCTAATTTCTAATATCAAGAAGTCTAAAATACACTCTGAAATTAGATGCCATCAAGCCAACTCGGCTTAAAAAGGGGAAACTTTTGCTTTTTCTCTTCCGGCCACTTGGGACTGAGGCTTTAACAGGAAGAAAAAAATGTTCTGAACCTCTGCAAAACAGTTGCAATATAATGTTAAATCCAGGTCAACAAAACATTACTAAAATGTCTCACTGTTCACTTAAATTAAAGTTGGTTTGTGCAGCACTTTTTTGGGAAGATGAGAAACTAAAAAAACTTTTTAAATGCAGTTTTAAGAAGCATTCATTAGGTATCTCAAAATATGCATTTAATGTTCATGCTGGTTTCTTGTCATTTAAAAAAGATAAAACTTTATTGATCCCACTGATAAAGTCAATTTATAATAAATCCTTATTTTGTGTTTTTACACAAAATGCCCAATGATGTAATAATCAATTTTGAATATTTAATCCATTTAGAATATAATCGTAGATGCTAAATACAACTAGATGAAATGAATGAGATAAAGTAGATAAAACTTGAGGGCAAGTGTTTGTATTGTTTTAGTGTTTTAGTGTTACACCACATGGAGGTTTCCACATGATACTTTCACCAAGACAATCACATGCCTCAGGACCGTTAACTCTGTCGATTACATTGGTTTAGATTAAAACTAGTGTCTGTGGCTGATCTGTCATTGCACTTTCATGAAAATCAGAATCACATCTCGAGAGTAAACGCGAAACGTCTCAAAGTGGTTAAACCGGCTGATCGTCAAGACGCCGATGGTAAAAACTTCTGTCTGTGAATGCTGAGGAAAACAGCAGCTGGATGATGAGTTCCACCTAGTGGGGATAAAAGCTACAAAACAAAACTGTTCCCTTTCCCACACTTGTTTAACCTTCTCCTGCCTGTGGATGCTAGACTTTCGTTGAATCTGTGGGTCGGGGTCAGGCTGCAGGGTTTAACAGAAGCGTAGACTCACGTGTCTTAGACTGGCGTTAGGACCGGTTGTTTTTAGGCTCGGATTCAATAATATTGTCTTTGTAAACCTCACGGGGGTTCTACATCATATGCGTCAGCAGATGTCAAAACACAGAGATAGGAGAGGAAGATGAAGGGAAGTCTGGAATGTGGCAGGCCGTAAAAGATAACCACCATCCCTGAAGTATTTAGATTTTTTGTGCTGGGTGGTTTGAGGGATATAGTTTCACTTTTATTAACTCGTTCAATTTCAAGTGACACGTAGTCAGTGGCTGGTTTGTCTCTGAGTTTACAAAC
The DNA here is from genome assembly GCA_036785175.1 of Eupleurogrammus muticus. Lineage (NCBI taxonomy): Eukaryota > Metazoa > Chordata > Actinopteri > Scombriformes > Trichiuridae > Eupleurogrammus > Eupleurogrammus muticus. The sequence goes on from JAYKQN010000003.1 coordinate 27,137,179, forward strand.
ACTGTCGCTACCCATTCATGATCTGATGATCGCATCAGAATTTCAGGCAATCGCTCATCTACAGGATTTTAACGTTTAATGAAAATAATTGAACGAATTGAACATCTATGTAAATAATTCCACAAATAATGATTCTTATCTATTCCTTATTGTCTAGTATGTTCACTTAGTTTAATGTATTTTAGGACTTCAGGAACTAGCTATCACTCCTGTAATATCTCATGTGGATCTAGTTAAACTGTAAACTACAAAGATAAACTGTTATCTGAGTTTTCTGATGATGGATCCCCCCTCAGCGGCCGCCAGGTCCTTCACTTGTACTGTGGTATCGTATGAGCTCATCACTGTCAAATAAAGTAGAAAAACTGTAAGTGTAAGTCACCAGAGCGCTATTACACAATGAGTTTGCTGTCAGACCAACCAGGATAGGCCTGAACGCTCCATACAACCCATAGAGTCAAGAGATGTGCAGTAGACCCTGTGATTCATAGGCCTGCAGATTTGCAGTGCATGACAAATGGGTTCCACATCATTTTGTACATATGATTTGTTTATTATTATATTATATTAGCTGTTAAATGAATGCATGCACAGATTTCCTTTAATGAATTGAAATAATTGTTTATACATCATATTAGTTGATGATGAAAAATAAAGATTGACCACACATTGTATGACTTTCACAGCAACTTGCTATTTCATATTTAACATTTATTAAAGTATTTAAAATCGGAGCTTTAAGATTGGAACCATTTAACAGGTACACATGCACACACTCATGACACTGAATAGGAATGTAGATGAACTTCTAAGAACTTTGTGTTTGGCTTGTGCACCATAGGAGATTAATGCATCCCTGCATTTTGGTGTGCAATTCAGATATTACACATAGTTTTCTTTAAAGCTACAAAACTTCTTAAAAAAGATCTGTTTTTCTTAAAGATAAAGTTTATATAGTACATATAAACATTCGCTGTGTGACAGGATCCACCCTATGTGCATGCAGTGCCATAAAGTCACTGGAATACCTGCAAAAAGTGTTTCTGATTCAGATCAGCGTCTGCATGTCAGCCTTCGCTATGGGTTTGATGTTCATACTCATATTGGGTAAGTAGATTCGGGGTTAGTTATTACTAAGTGCACACTAATTATTGTTGTATTAGCCTCATTTATAGTCTATGAACTGCTAACGAGATCATTCAAGTATTATAATTTACATAATGATAATTTTTTCCACACCCACAACTTTATTTTAACTCTTGTGACTTAAACATTCACTACTTTAAACAATGTACTGTGCATCATAATCATATTGTGCAAATCCGAAATAAACAAGTATTAGCAGTTCATCTAAACATATGAGATTATAATATATATATCATATTATATATATATATATATATATATATATATATATATATATATATATATATATATATATATATATATCCAGGGAAACTCATTAACAAAACTGAATTATCGAAATTAACTGAATTGATTATAATAATGCTCACTAATTACCTATTCTGTTTAAAACACTTATAAATATTTTTTAGAAGCAATGGTTGTGAAAGATTCATAATGAGATTATAAAGATACCAGAAGAAGATGCCTATAAATTTAAATACCGAGATATGTTATAAATTAAATAGCTTCCTGAAAAGAAACACGTAGGCTAGCAAATATGAAATAAAAACTATGCGAAATAAAATGCTCAGCTCATTTATATTTATATTTATATTTATATTTATATTTATATTTATATTTATATTTATATTTATATTTATATTTATATTTATATTTATATTTATATTTATATTTATATTTATATTGCCTGTGTCCAGGGTGTAGGCTACATTTCAGTAGAAGAAAACTGCCTTTATTAGCCTATGTAACATCTGCCTTAACTGCATTAATACAGTGGAGCAAAAAGTACTGTATGTTAGAATAGGGGCTCACCCCTTCTTAAACTATTTAAATGCCGTCTTGATTTAATTTCTGCAGTTCTCTGAAGTAACTCATTGTGTCCATCTTTATTTTACAGTTTCATCCACGTCTGCTTCTGTGAAACATGAGTATAACCTGGTAGCCCTTGAAGGAGAATCCATCCTCATTCCTGTTCCATTTAGCGATTCAGGAACCTTTACGTGTGGAATGCATATATTAATGGGGACCAACAGAACCCAAGTCATTAGGTCACCCAGAATTCACTGGGATGGTGACACTGGATACATCACTATCATCCAACTCCAGACAAATGACTCAGGGACATGGAAGCTTAACATCAAGCCCAACAACGGTGATTCTATCGATCTACAAACACATTGAAATGTTATATTGTTAATTATATTAAATATTTCCCTATTTTGCTAGTGATTGATAGTGCACTATAGTTTTTTTCCTCATTTATCTGTGCGGCTTTTTCCCCCTTTTCCTACGCACCCGTCCTTTGTTTGTTTCGACTTTTCTTCTGTTAAAACTAAAACTCATAGAATAGTGTTTACCATCTGAAATGAAGAGGACAGAATGTTACGAAAGAAATGGGAGTACAAGCATGAAATTACAGTAAACGTATGTAATTAAACTAGGGTGGGACAGTGGGCAGCATAGTTTCAAGGTCACAGGTTCAAGTCCGTGAGCTGGGACATTTCTGTTGTGGAGTTTGCGTGTTCCCCCTGTGTCTGCACGGGTTCTCCAGCTTCCTCCCACATGCTGAAGACTCTAAGTTGCCTGAGTGTGAATGGTGTGTGTGTGTGTGTGTATATGTGTGTGTGTGTGTGCACCAGGATACCCACTGTAGGATCAGGCGCTATCCTACCTTAGGGATCTCTTAGTCCCATATCACCCATCCAGAGTATTACGCTCCCAATATGCAGCTTATTGGAGGTTCCCAGAATTTCTAGAACTAAAACGGGGGGCAGAGCCTTCAACTATCAGGCTCCTCTCCTGTGGAATCGTCTTCCAGTTTCAGTCCAGGGGGCAGACACCCTTCCTACATTTAAGAACAGGTTAAAACGTTCCTGTTGAAGAAGCGTATAGTTAGGGCCGGCCCTGGCTGGCCTAGTCATAGTGATGCTGCGATAGGTTAGTCTGGTCCTCATGAGATGCTCTGAGCTTCTTTTTCTACTGATGATCCACTATTGTACTTTTAAATCTGCTGTGTTTTCTGTGTTTTCTCATTCACAGCATGCGGGGTTATCTACGGATGTTGGAGGGTCTGATGCTGTCCTGGTGAAACCTGGAAGCTGAGATGGATCCTGCTCCTCATCCTCCACTTCTACCAACATTCATTACATTTCTGTTTGTCTGTTTGTAATGTCCAGTTTTCCCTGTAATGTTTCCACCTGCACACATCATCTACTGCAGCCTGTCCGTCATGGAAGAGGGATCCTCCTCTGTTTCTCTTCCTGATGGTTCCTCAGTTTTTTTCCCTGTTAAAGGGGTTTTTCAGGGAGTTTTACCTTGTACGATGTGAGGGTCTAAGAACAAGGGATGTTGTGTTGCTTTAGTACAAACTGTAAAGCCCATTGGGGCAAATCTGTGATTTGTGATTCTGGGCTATACAAATAAATTGAATTGAATAGGATAACTAAAAGCTATGTGTAAACCGTAGTGTTTAGCTGGTAAAATTCACTCCTTGTTTCTGATACTTTCTCTCCTCAGACCCTGTACCAACTCCTGCAGTGACCACGCTGAGTGTGGACGCTCAGCGCTGCGTCCTACGCTGCTTTCTGGGGGAAACTGAAGCAACGACACTGTCCGATATCACATGTAAGACTCATCACACACATACTCTAAATAAAACTTTCAGATTCACAAAGGCTCTCGGCATCAGCATACATATGTTTTTTGTTGTTGTTTTGTTAGCATACATTGTCATTGCCGTCATCTACATCCTCATCATCATCATCATCATCATCTTTGTGATCATCCTCAAAAAGACGCCCAAACAAACACTCAGGTGCATCTTTCTGATTGTTTACCACAAACTGTGCTAGAGAGAACTGGTAGAACTTTCAATGAAGATAAAATGAGCACAGTTAAAAAAAAACAAAAAAAAACATCTGAACTGCAAACACCTTCAGGAAGGGAGATAATGTATTATTCTTATAGGCATACATATTTTAAATGCTCACGTTTCAGTGCATTAAACAATTCATGTCACATAAATTCATTAAGCTGCTGTGTGTAGGAGGCTCTATGGGCTACACCTACATTCATTTTACTCCAGAATCTCTTTTCTGACATTAAGGAAGATTCTTCTTTACAAAGCTGTGTGCCTGGTAAAACACACAGAGGTCATCCTTTAGCTTTAATGCTGATGTGTGCTCCTGTAGCAACAATGCAACCCGTGATTAGCCTTATAACGTCAAGAATGTGTGTTTAAATAAGATGGTAAATTGGCTGCACAGTCATTTAATTTTTTTTTTTGTTATTCCTATAGATTTCTGGAGATTCGGAAATATCTTCTGGAAATTCTGAAACAACTTCTGAAAATCCTGAAATTCCTCCTGGAGATTTTGTGATTCCTTCTAGATATACTGAAATCCCTTCTGGAGATTCTGAAACTCCTTCTGGAGATACTGAAAGTCCATCTGGAGATTCGGAAATGTCTTCTGGAAATTCTGAAACAACTTCTGGAGATTCTGAACTATCTGCTGCAGATGCTGAGATACCTAATGACAGAAATGTTGAGTTTGACATTGTGGATGCACAACGGTACGTGTTTGTTATGTTTGTGTGTGTGTGTGTGTTTTGCCAGTATCACCAATATGCAACACAGCAAACCTACATTACAAAATATGTATTATCTAGATTAATTTATGTTGATCCATTGAGGAATTGTCAGTGTTTGACATATGCTGTAAGTACTGGATCTTACTACTAACCTCCTGCCCTGTTATTTTTTGTCATAGGGAAGACATTGAGATGCAGGAACAAAGAGAAGACTCTGAAGGTCACAGGAAGTCGACTCCTACTGAGAATGCCGATGAAGAGGATTTCATCTGAATCTACCTTTTTTTGATAATCAGTGTAAAGCGCAGATAAACATGATAACAATGGCTCAGCAAAAGCTTCTTTTTAAGAAATGTCCATCAGAGCGTGATGACAAACAAGAATCTGCAACCAAAGACAAATGCAAAAGATTTTTATGTATCTTAATGTATTTGAATGCTAAAACATGAGCTGGTAATTTCTCTTAAAATGTTGAAAAGATGACTGATGATTGCTGCTAACCTGACAACCGCCTTTGCTTAGTTAACTACTAGAGTTGCTGGCAACTCGACTAACTGTTTGTTACCTCAGATGCAATTAAACCTTCACAAGTAATTTATCAATCCACCTGTTCAAGAATCATAAAAAAGTAAGAAAAGTGATATTTTTACCACTTGTGGACATAAAGGTTTAAGACCATTGAAGTTTTGAGAGTTCATTCTTGCTCATGCTCATGTAATAGTATGCATTCTTATATACTTTTCATCAGACACCCTGAGAAAGAAGTGAAAACCTCTAAAGATCTGCCCTCACCCTTTCTTCATTGTTTGTGGTTCAAAAAAGGTCATATTATACTATGTCACTGAAAAAAGTGCATATTATACAATTTCGCTCAAAAAAGGTCATATTATAGTAAGTGCTTCAAAAAAGGTCATACTATAGTATGTAGTGCAAAAAAGGTCATACTATACCAGGGGTACTCAAATAGAAATGATGATGGGCCACTTTTTATTTTTCCATTGACTCAACGGGCCATTTATTGACAATGTGTATGATGGATACCATAACAATGAAACATTTATTTTGAACTTTCCTTTTCATTGAAAACAATAATATAAGGGCCTTCATAAAATAAAAGCATACTTTCCATTTTGGCAGATAACTAAATAAAATAAATAAAACAAATAAATAATAGAAAACATTACCCTGTTAATAATCCAAAACAAATACCATTCAAACTGCCCATTTTGTGTGCTTTGGTTAACAAACTCAAGAACTTGTCACACTGTCAATAACGCTTAATGTGAGAAATGGCCTCGAGTGTCTTTGGCCAGCCTTTGGAACCTTGGCTTGAATGGTGTGACAGCCAGGCAAACACACTGATGTGTGTGTTCATTTGTGAGTCGGCTGCGGTACTGGTTTTTGACAATGTTCATGGTGGAGAATGCAGATTCACACCTGTACGTTGACCCAAACATGGTCAGGATGTGAATAGCCAGCCTCTTCAGCAGAGGGAAATTGGCTGCAGTTACCAGGTTTGACCAGAAGGTGATGACGTCACACTGAGCCTCCTTGAGTGCAACGTTCTCTTGCAGGTCAATGAGCTCAATTTGCAGAGCAGCATCTGGGATGTAAGGGAAGATTTGATGTGCTTCTGAGGAGAATCCTCTCACATCATTCACCAGGAATGGGTTACTAATGCAAAGAAGCATTTTCTCTCCCAGAATGAAATCATCAAAGCGTTTTTGGAAATTTGCAATAAGTTTCTCCAGAAATGGCATGTGCTTTTGGTGAGCTCCTTTTTCTTTGGTCTGCTCCAAAAGTCTGGGAAAATGGAGCAATTCCTCCTGTAAACAACAAAGAAAAATAACAATTAGGCCTACCATTTTCATCTCAAATTATTGTTATCATTATTATATTATTATTATTATTATTAGTAGTAGTAGTAGTAGTAGTAGTATTAGTAGTGGTAGTAGTAGAATTGTCATTGTTGTTGTTATTATTATTATTATTATTATTATTATTATTTCAAAGGACATTACAAAAAAAATAACAATGTGTGGTAGACAATGTGACAACAGCATACCTGTAAGTCACTCTTAAAGACCTGTAGTTTCCTCTGGAATGCCCGCACTGCTGACATCAGCTCGCACACCGTGTTGCCCTTCCCTTGGAGCTTCAGGTTCAGGTCATTCATGTGGGATGTCATGTCAGTCAGAAATGCCACTGCCTCCATCATTTCTGGATTTTGCAGGAAATCCATGAACAGTTTTGCTTTGGCACTTTTTTGTTGTGACAAAAATAGTTGTAGTTCATTCCTGATGGCCCAAAAGCGTTCCAGGACCTTGCCCTTGCTCAGCCATCTGATGTTGTTGTGTAGAAGCAAGTCGTCAAATTCAGCATTGACCTCCGTAAGGAATAACTTCAACAAGCGATGCTGCAGTGCAGATGATGCTCTCAAGAAATTAGCCAGCTTCATCATTGTGTTCATGATTTCAGCATAGATTTCTCCCAGACTTGCACACAGGATGGACTGGTGAATTATGCAGTGGTACGATATGAGTTGAGGGTGAAGCAGCTTCAGTCGCTGAACTAGTCCCTTCTCTCTGCCCATCATAGATGGTGCCCCATCAGTAGCCACTGACACAATTTTCTTCACATCAATTTCTTTTTCATTCAGAACTCCCATTACGGCATTGTAAATGTCTTCCCCCCTCGTCTGTCCGCACAGGTCTGCCATGCCCAGCACATCTTCAATAAACTCCCCTTTTGACTCGTCAAAGTACCTCACAAACACAATCAATTGCGTGACATCGGTGGCATCAGTGGATTCATCCACAGCTATGGAAATGCACTCTGTTTTTTTAATCCCATCACTCAACTGTCCTGCTACGTCACTAGCCAGCATTTCTGTGCGCCTGCATGCTGAGGAGTCGGAGAGTGGGATTTGGTTGATTAGGGCTTTCATCTCTTCTTTTTCTTTCCCTTCCAAGAGCGTGTCCATCACGTCAACCATGCACTCTTTAACCATCTCCGCGTCCTTGAATGGTTTCCCGTGCTTTGCTAAGCGCCACGCTACTCTAAAAGAGCATTCGGTTGCCTTTTGCTGTTTAGTCAACGAATTGTGGATTATTCTGCTGGATGTTTGATATGACGACATTAGGGAATTTAATTCAGTTGTTCTAATCGTGGAATTTTGCGGAAATGTTTCTTCGAAGTGCTTGTGTTTTGATTCATAATGCCGTTTAACATTGCACATTTTCACTGCCGCGACACTTTCTTGGCAAATCAAACACAAAGGTCGCGTGCTGGATGGTGGGAGAAAGAAGGCAAACCTCTCTGTCCATTCTGGGTGGAACTGGCGGTTCTCGCTGTCTACTTTTCTTTTTGGCGCAACCTTTGAACAAGCCATTGTGGCTGTGGCTCCGTAAAACGTGTCTGTCTAGTTTGCGAGTGTGGTGAGGGCTTGCTTGCTATTTGTTTATTATTGCCATGGAGCCAGTCCTCACATCTCGTTGCAACGTTGCAACGCGTTTCAAAATAAGAGCGCCTAGCGCATTTTTTTTTTTTAATTAAAAATAAAAAATAATAAATCCGAACGGCTCACGGGCCATAAATAGACCCCCCGTGGGCCTAAGATGGCCCGAGGGCTGCCATTTGAGTATGGGGGTACTATAGTATGTCGCTCAAAAAAGGTCATACTATAGTATGTGCTTCAAAAAAGGTCATACTATAGTATGTGCTGCAAAAAAGGTCATACTATAGTATGTCGCTTAAAAAAGGTCATACTATATTATGTCACTCAAAAAAGGTCATACTATAGTATGTGCTTCAAAAAAGGTCATACTATAGTATGTCACTCAAAGAAGGTCATACTATAGTATGTGCTTCAAAAAACGTCATACTATCGTATGTCGCTCAAAAAAGGTCATACTATAGTATGTCTCTCAAAAAAGGTAATACTATAGTATGTGCTTCAAAAAAGGTCATACTATAGTATGTCACTCAAAAAACGTCATACTATAGTATGTGCTTCAAAAAAGGTCATACTATAGTATGTCGCTCAAAAAAGGTCATACTATAGTATGTCGCTCAAAAAAGGTCATACTATCGTATGTCCCTCAAATAAGGTCACAGATGCTAACAGGTTAGCACGGATGTTAGCACGGATGCTAATAGTTAGCACGGATACTAACAGGTTAGCACGGATGTTAGCACGGATGCTAACAGGTTAGCACGGATGTTAGCACGGATGCTAACAGGTTAGCACGGATGCTAACAAGTTAGCACGGATGTTAGCACGGATTCTAACAGGTTAGCACGGATGCTAACAAGTTAGCATGGATGTTTGCACGGATAATAACAGGTTAGCACGGATGTTAGCACGGATTCTAACAAGTTAGCACGGATGTTTGCACAGATAATAACAGGTTAGCACGGATGTTAGCACGGATGCTAACAGCTTAGCACGGATGTTAGCACAGATGCTAACAGGTTAGCAAGGATGTTATCACGGATGCTAACAAGTTAGCACGGATGTTAGCACGGATGCTAACAGGTTAGCACCTTACCTGATAAATGGTTAAAACAAACACGCTGACTATTATTGGTAATTGTGCTTCAAAAAAGGTCATACTATAGTATGTCGCTCAAAAAAGGTCATACTATAGTATGTCGCTCAAAAAAGGTCATACTATAGTATGTCGCTCAAAAAAGGTCATACTATAGTATGTCACTCAAAAAAGGTCATACTATAGTATGTGCTTTAAAAAAGGTCATACTATATTATGTCACTCAAAAAAGGTCATACTATAGTATGTGCTTCAAAAAAGGTCATACTATAGTATGTCACTCAAAAAAGGTCATACTAGAGTATGTCACTCAAAAAAGGTCATACTATAGTATGTCGCTCAAAAAAGGTCATACTATAGTATGTCACTCAAAAAAGGTCATACTATAGTATGTCACTCAAAAAAGGTCATACTATAGTATGTCGCTCAAAAAAGGTCATACTATAGTATGTCGCTCAAAAAAAGTCATACTATAGTATGTCGCTCAAAAAAAGTCATACTATAGTACGTCACTCAAAAAAGGTCATACTATAGTATGTGCTTCAAAAAAGGTCATAATATAGTATGTCACTCAAAAAAGGTCATACTAGAGTATGTCACTTTAAAAAAGGTCATACTATGGTATGTCGCTCAAAAAAGGTCATACTATAGTATGTGCTTCAAAAAAGGTCATACTATAATATGTCGCTCAAAAAAGGTCATACTATAGTATGTCGTTTAAAAAAGGTCATACTATCGTATGTCGCTCAAAAAAGGTCACGGATGCTAACAGGTTAGCACGGATGTTAGCACGGATGCTAACAGGTTAGCACGGATGCTAACAAGTTAGAACGGATGTTAGCACGGATTCTAACAGGTTAGCACGGATGCTAACAAGTTAGCACGGATGTTTGCACAGATAATAACAGGTTAGCACGGATGTTAGCACGGATGCTAACAAGTTAGCACGGATGTTAGCACGAATGCTAACAAGTTAGCATGGATGTTTGCACGGATGCTAACAGGTTAGCATGGATGTTAGCACGGATTCTAACAGGTTAGCACGGATGCTAACAAGTTAGCATGGATGTTTGCACGGATAATAACAGGTTAGCACGGATGTTAGCACGGATTCTAACAAGTTAGCACGAATGTTTGCACAGATAATAACAGGTTAGCACGGATGTTAGCACGGATGCTAACAGCTTAGCACGGATGTTTGCACGGATGCTAACAGCTTAGCACGGATGTTAGCACAGATGCTAACAGGTTAGCAGGGATGTTATCACGGATGCTAACAAGTTAGCATGGATGTTAGCACGGATGCTAACAGGTTAGCACCTTACCTGATAAGTGGTTAAAACAAACACGCTGACTATTATTGGTAATTGTGCTTCAAAAAAGGTCATACTATAGTATGTCGCTCCAAAAAGGTCATACTATAGTATGTCGCTCTAAAAAGGTCATACTATAGTATGTCGCTCAAAAAAGGTCATACTATAGTATGTCTCTCAAAAAAGGTCATACTATAGTATGTGCTTCAAAAAAGGTCATACTATAGTATGTGCTTCAAAAAAGGTCATACCATAGTATGTCGCTCCAAAAAAGGTCATACTATAGTATGTCGCTCAAAAAAGGTCATACTATAGTATGTCGCTCAAAAAAGGTCATAATATAGTATGTCGCTCAAAAAAGGTCATAATATAGTATGTCGCTCAATAAAGGTCATACTATAGTATGTTCTTTCAAAAAAGGTCACAGATGCTAACAGGTTAGCACGGATGTTAGCACGGATACTAACTAGTTAGCACAGATGTTAGCACGGATGCTAACAGGTTAGCATGGATGTTTGCACGGATGCTAACAGCTTAGCACGGATGTTTGCACGGATGCTAACAGCTTAGCACGGATGTTAGCACAGATGCTAACAGGTTAGCAGGGATGTTATCACGGATGCTAACAAGTTAGCATGGATGTTAGCACGGATGCTAACAGGTTAGCACCTTACCTGATAAGTGGTTAAAACAAACACGCTGACTATTATTGGTAATTGTGCTTCAAAAAAGGTCATACTATAGTATGTGCTTCAAAAAAGGTCATACTATAGTATGTGCTGCAAAAAAGGTCATACCATATTATGTCATTAAAAAAAGGTCATACTATAGTATGTGCTTCAAAAAAGGTCATACTATAGTATGTGCTTCAAAAAAGGTCATACTATAGTATGTGCTGCAAAAAAGGTCATACCATATTATGTCATTAAAAAAAGGTCATACTATAGTATGTGCTTCAAAAAAGGTCATACTAGAGTATGTCACTTAAAAAAAGGTCATACTATTGTATGTCGCTCAAAAAAGGTCATACTATAGTATGTGCTTCAAAAAAGGTCATACTATAGTATGTCTCTCAAAAAAGGTCATACTATAGTATGTGCTGCAAAAAAGGTCATACTATAGTATGTCACTCAAAAAAGGTCATACTATAGTATGTCGCTCAAAAAAGGTCATACTATAGTATGTCGCTCAAAAAAAGTCATACTATAGTATGTCGCTCAAAAAAAGTCATACTATAGTACGTCACTCAAAAAAGGTCATACTATAGTATGTGCTTCAAAAAAGGTCATAATATAGTATGTCACTCAAAAAAGGTCATACTAGAGTATGTCACTTTAAAAAAGGTCATACTATGGTATGTCGCTCAAAAAAGGTCATACTATAGTATGTGCTTCAAAAAAGGTCATACTATAGTATGTCGCTCAAAAAAGGTCATACTATAGTATGTCGTTTAAAAAAGGTCATACTATCGTATGTCGCTCAAAAAAGGTCACGGATGCTAACAGGTTAGCACGGATGTTAGCACGGATGCTAACAGGTTAGCACGGATGCTAACAAGTTAGAACGGATGTTAGCACGGATTCTAACAGGTTAGCACGGATGCTAACAAGTTAGCACGGATGTTTGCACAGATAATAACAGGTTAGCACGGATGTTAGCACGGATGCTAACAAGTTAGCACGGATGTTAGCACGAATGCTAACAAGTTAGCATGGATGTTTGCACGGATGCTAACAGGTTAGCATGGATGTTAGCACGGATTCTAACAGGTTAGCACGGATGCTAACAAGTTAGCATGGATGTTTGCACGGATAATAACAGGTTAGCACGGATGTTAGCACGGATTCTAACAAGTTAGCACGAATGTTTGCACAGATAATAACAGGTTAGCACGGATGTTAGCACGGATGCTAACAGCTTAGCACGGATGTTTGCACGGATGCTAACAGCTTAGCACGGATGTTAGCACAGATGCTAACAGGTTAGCAGGGATGTTATCACGGATGCTAACAAGTTAGCATGGATGTTAGCACGGATGCTAACAGGTTAGCACCTTACCTGATAAGTGGTTAAAACAAACACGCTGACTATTATTGGTAATTGTGCTTCAAAAAAGGTCATACTATAGTATGTCGCTCCAAAAAGGTCATACTATAGTATGTCGCTCTAAAAAGGTCATACTATAGTATGTCGCTCAAAAAAGGTCATACTATAGTATGTCT